>JASDDO010000031.1:529399474-530021302 GCA_030015575.1 Agapanthus africanus
ACTAAACTAGCAAACTTGCTAAAGAGATTTAGCTACTCGGATGAAGATGGTTATACCTAAACTTGAACTCCTTCTTCTTCAAACTTTTGTAGAGGTTGATGGTTCTCTTCTTGTCGCCTTCTTCCGTCGAAGATGGATCCACCTCGAGGGTTCAACCTTTGGGCTCTTTCTCGAACTTGGAGTGAACTAGAATCTCCGGCTTGCTAAACCCTTGATCCTAGAGTGTCTAAGAGGTGCTTTTCTTTTTAAAGAGAGGATTCTCAACACATGAGAAGGGTTCTCTTTATGCTAGAGGAAGAAGAAGATGAAGTGAGGAGAGAGAAGCTAAATGAGATAATGAGCTCTCTTTTTCTTTCTTGCAACCATAATGCAAAAGAAAAAGAATTATCAAATAATAATAATAATGAAAATGAAAAGGTTGATGGAAAGTTTTAGAATGACCATTATCATTTCAAACATTAAATGGTTTTGCAAGAATCAAAAAGCATCTTGCTTTTGTAATGATGATGGTCAAAACTTCAACCATGGTCAACAAGTCAACCATGGTCAACAAGTCAACATAAAAACCAACCATGACACAATTTCATTTTATTATATATTATTAATTGATATAAAACAAATCCATTAGGGTTTGGAAAAAGACGACTGTCAACTGTGCATACGCACCCGTTCCGAAACCCTAATGAAAGTCATCTTCCTCCTCCTCAAATAACTGTGCATACACACCTGCATTCTTGTTCCGAGGAACATGAATACTGAGAGATAAAAGCAACCCCAAAACATATACCGGTATCTGACTCAAACCAGAGCCAGCCAGTAATATCCGTCCGGACTCCAAACGTGCACAAGTGCGCGGATGAGAACGAACCCTGTCGCAAAACCATACGACCTCTACTCTGTTTTGCCCAGAGGCGAATACCCTCTGTGTGGGACTCTAAAGACTCGACACTACGCTGGCAGTGGGTTTAACCACAGACCGCAAGCGGCACTAGCTGTGCGTAACGGTCCCCAGGTAGATGTCGACAAGAAGGCTGACGAGGTGAAACCCCATCGGAACTCCTACTGAGTCTGAATGTGACAGTCTCCGTACAGTCCGGTCTGTTCGTCTAATACATCGCATGTCGGGCCTAGGGGGCGGTAAAACGTCAGTCCCCTAATAGCGGTACAAGTCGGGCCGGAGTGAAGCCCAAAACACCCTGAGATAACACTGGAACCTACCAGTATATCTCGCTTGCCCTGGCCAGGGACTACTCGTGTAATGGCTCTCCTAGACACAGCGCGATGTCAACCCCCAATACCGGGAGAGACGAATCCTGTCTAACCGTCACTGCCTCCAAGTGCTTCGGGACTGCACCCAACCACCACCTGTTTGCACGACTCCTTTGAGCCGTGGTAGGGTAGTGATCAAAGTGCAGTGGGAACACACATGAGGCGAAGTGTCAGTGTCAAGTCAGCGGACTAAGCTGTACTCATGTCACCTGGGAACTGATAACTGACGATAGGTATAATACCAACCTGTCAGTTCCCGACGAGTCCTGTCCAGTGTACTCGTAACCCAACGAGCACCCGTATACTATCTCCAGTACGACGTACTGATGGCTGTGGGACAGACCATCTCCCACACTGGGATGAGAAGCGCATACGCTAGTCTACTCCGGAGTATTGATGCCCTGTCTCGATAATCCTGCGACTAGGGACCTGTATAAGGATGTGCTTATAGATTACCCAGCCCCCACTAGTGTGACTGCCATCACAACGCTGGAAATCAAGCAAAGATCCTAAGGGCTCCACTAATGTGTATAAGTGATATACTAAAAAACACAAGTACACATTGAAGCAGAAACAAAACAAGTAGCATACTACTATATTGAGCAAGATTGTTTATACAAGGTGAATATCCCAAGCTTCCATTAAGTAATATACATGCCAGTATGATACAGTAATGGCCTCTAGGGCATATACACTAACATATTCATCCTCCTGCCAGATCACCTAGTCTAGAATAGCAGTAGTGGTAAGTTTAGGTAATAAAAAATCTCCCTGTCACCGTCTTTGAGGAGACCGAAGTATCTCTCGGGTTCCTGAAGTTACCCACCAAATCTGTGGAGTGGCTAGTTAGATCGTCGAAACCAATTGAATCTTCAGGTTCTACTAAATTTTCAGTAATCGTTTATGGTTCTAGAATCACTTCTAGTTCTACCATACTCCCACTAATATTTTCTGAAAAAGAATCCATTTTACTAAAACTCGTGGCGAGTCAAGAACAATATTACTATTGATCTTCCAGATGGTAGAAAGTTAACCCCTCGTCAAAGCCCGGGATAACCCACAAACTGCCATTACCGAAACGTACATTGAGTTTGTCCAGATTCTGGTTTTAAGCATCAGCCGGACCACTCCATATACTTTAACACCGTTAAGATATGAATCCATTCTATATATCGAATACAGAAACTAAGACAGTAATTTAATTGGAACCAGATTCAATATACATGCAGTTGTCTCCAATGCATATCATCTAAATGGAAGGAGGCCAAAGCAGCATTACTCATTTAGGAGTGCATCCACATATGAGTAACCTGAGAGAAGAAATTTATCAAAACTACTGCTTACATTGGAATACCTAGCACAAGTATCTAATTCTTCGATCACCTTGAAGAATCCTGATACTTTGCAATAAATGGTTCTCTACTTTATTCTTATACATATATCTTCTAAAAACTTGGACCTTGTATTTCAACGAAATACTTGTCTAAAATTAAAGAAGTCATGAGTAAACAGAATATAGTACGAGTACCAACACTTTTTCCTAACCGACACCGGACAACAAACAATACTCTATATAAATCCACTAAGTTTAATAACCCAAACCCTATGCGTCATAGGTTGAAAACTGTAATATGGTTAAGAAGAAATACACCGCTGTTGAATGCACCTTACCTAACAATCAACTGATATTGGTAAATATCATAGACATAATTTCAAAAAGTTATATTTCACTTTATAAAATAAACGTACAGATATATCAGTTTGAAATTGGTGCATAACGACGGATATTCAAAACCTAATATTTGCCTTCAGGTAAAACCCAGGCGATTTCCTCAAATATCACCAATTACAAAGAATTGCGATATATAGAGGATTTAATCACCCAATCCCCAATATCTTACTCCCACTAAGCATCTGTAATGCCATACAGATATGAGAATCAAATCTGGTAAATACATACCCTAGAGTTAGAATCTAATTGGGAAAACGGTTTTCAATTAACATGGCTCAGTAAAACTGAAACATAAAAATGTTTCGATGGGGTATCCAGGTATTCCTAGTAATGCCTCTTCCACTATTCAGATTTATGACAGTAACCGTATATTTACTTGCCCTCACTCCAATCTCTTTATATGTCTTTACTTATTACCTTCTGTACACCACACTTAGGTTTAATTGGTTTTCTTCCTTCCCTACCCATCGGCACCGGCCTAAGGTTTGGAAGAAGACTATCCAATAATCGTAATAGGTGTACTCTCCTAATACCAGGAGCCCTCGCAACCTGAGAGAAGGTAAAGAGAGAAGACAACCGAATAATCTTATTTAATTTCCACAAAACCAGAATCCATCCTCGAACTGGAACAAGTTCCTTCGAGTTCGTATATAACTATATGATGGAATATCCAAGAAATGTGGATCTTCTTAATGATACGGAGTGTTCTGAAAAAATACAAAGGGAAAATAGGAGTGGCAAAGATATATGCGACTAAATGACAATCCAAAAGCCAAAAGGTTTAACAAGGTTCGGTTATCTTGGTTCATGAATTTTAGTTTAGGGTATAGCCATTGTCGCTGCCAAAGAGAGAGGGAGAAAAGAAACACGCAGCGTGCACTCTAACCTAGTTCAGATTGGTTAATCACTTTATCTAATCAGGATGGCTCCCACTGTTTCCTCGAATTCTCCTTCAAACCCTAAAAGGAGAATTAGTCGGGATCATCTAAAATCACCCGAGGAGTAACACCTACTCATCAGTGAGAATTGTGATCCAACTATCATTGCATGATAACTTGATGGAAGCCACTCAAGCCACCACACTCCAGAAGGTATGCGCATGCCTGGCATGTTTCCTGTATATTTGAAAACCCCGATGTGGTTTTTACCCTTAACGGTTTGTGACCTTGACTAGGTCAACAAACCATAAACCGCTAGTCAAGTTCAACCCGTCATTTTCTTGATTGCATTAAACCCACCCGCACATGCCCTTAACAAGGTCAACAAGGATGCACAATTGTCCTAACCAATGGCATTTACAATGCACAGAAAAGTACCTCTTAGCTACCGTACACTACTGAAGGGTTCCTTAGGATAACTACAAGGTTTCGGAAGGCATCAACCATGTCATTTTATAAAATTTTAGTGTGCTAAGTAACCCAAACCAAGGATCTAACTAGAGGATCAGGAGTAAGCTATGCATGTAAACAACTTTACACTAAGTGAACGAGGAATACAACCTTTGTAGACCGGTCCTTCACTTCAATAGCTCCGTGTAGTAGTCCCTTCGCTCTAAGTAGTGATCTCCCGAACTCTACTAAGGATTCACAAGACGAATGGAACAAGCTTGCTTGAAGTCTTCGAGGCCGAAGATGATCTACGTCGAGAAATCTCCAACTCAAGCTATCTCTTTACTAATTGGGAATTAGTGAAGCAAACAACCTAAACTAAATGGCTAATCTAGTGTAGGTTGATGAAGTAGGATTTTTGCTCCCTTTAGAATTATTTTTCTCATTAAATTTCTCCATTACTTGAAAACATAGAGAGCTTTTTTTTATGAAGAAGAAAATGAAGTGTAGAATAGAATGGCAACCATGGGTGAGAAATATCTCATATAACTCATGTAGAGATTTAACCATAGCTTTAGATAATGGTTAGGTTAATAAATATTTAGAGTAAAACAAAATTAGTGGACTAAGTCAAAGGTTACCACAAGCTTCTCCAAGCTTCCAACCATGACACATTTCCACCTAATTTTGTATTTACCTTAAATAATTAAAACCCCATATTATCTCAAGTATGGTGTGAGTCTTATACACCCATGTAGTATGTATCATCAAACATGACACAATAAAGAATAATATCACACACACACACACATATCATATGCATAAGTGAGAAAAATAAATACTTAAGTGAGCCTAATATTAGTTAATGTATGTTAATATATCAAATATATAATTATACATTAAATTATTAAATCAACACTTGATTCAATAATCTGGCTATATCACATATAACCGACTAATATCATATATATCAACTCATCGAATCAACACTTGATTCGATAACCCGGCTATATCATATATCACGAGTTTAGAATATGGTATCACATACGGGTATCAATCTCGGTCCCGCACATATCACATATGTGCTCCTACTTCGTTTCACCTGAGCCAGGAAACTTCTGTGTAGGACTCTAAAGACTCGTCAATACGTCGGCGGTAGGTGATGATCATATCAATCACCCACAAGCCGTCAGCGGTACTAGCTGCACGTAATGGATACCCCGTTATTGAGCAATAAGAAGATCAACAAGAAAGCCTGCTCATACTCCTATGAATCCAATAAGTAACACTACCGTACAGTCCGGTCTCTTCGTCTGATATGTCGCATATCTAGTCTAGGGTGGTAAACGTCAGACCCTAGTAACTTGATAAGTCATACCAATATGAGGCTCATAACGGGTCGAGAAACTACTGGTAACACTTACCAGTAAATCTTCATATCATCCCTGGTCAAGGACTTCCTGTTATAGCTAATCGAGCACAGCGCAACATCAGCCCCCAATACTGGGAGAGAAGAAACCCCTCCTATCGCTCATTGCTTCCATGTGAATCGGGACTGTACCCAAAAACCACCTTTTTCACGTTCTCTTGAACGTGGAAAGGTTGAAATCAAAGCACAGTGGGAATCACACAAGACTCTATGACGATCTCGGGTCTACAGACTAACCTGTACCAGTGTCACCAGAGAACTGCTATCTAACGTGAGGTATAATACCATCTAGAAGTTTTCAGCGAGTCATGTTCAGTGTACCCAGTCTCCACTGAGCACCTGTATATCATCTCTGATGTCAAACACCAATGGATATGGGAACATCTATCGCCCATCATATGAGTCAAGAAGCGTATATGCTAGTCTACTCGGGAATATCGATGCCCCGTCTCAATACACTCTCGAGTAGGAACAATTAAAGGATGAACTTATGGACTACCCTGGCCCCACTAGTATGATCTCCATCATAGTCCTGGTAGAAAAGTACACATCCTAAGGGTTTTATCAACATGTGAGAGCAAGACAGTATCACAATACAAGTCTACATGTTAAGATAAAGAGCAACCATATAGCATACTATCATGTCGAGCAAGACAGTCCTCTCTCTATATGTCCAAGCATCCACTATAATATACAATCATGTAAAATAATGGCCTCTAGGGCATACATACAATTAACAGTTTCCCACTTGCACTAAGGCCAGTTATTGAAGTATCCCATACCCAACATCCTGAAGAGTTTCTCAAATTGTATGTGGGGAATGGCCTTCGTGAGTGGATCCGCCGTGTTATTCTTCGTGTCAACACTCCTGACCATGATCTCCCGGCGATCAACTATCTCCAGGATCAGCTGATACCACCTAAGAATATGCCTAGATCGCTGATGGGACCTGGGTTCCTTGGCCAAAGCCACTGCTATATTGTTATCACAATACAAAGGTATTGGATGCTCGATGGACGGAACCACACAAGGTTCGGTTATGAACTTCTTCATCCAGATGGCCTCTTTGGCGGCATCGTTGGCAACGATGTATTCAACCTCCATCGTCGAGTCTGCCACGGTATCTTGCTTGGAACTCTTCCAACATACCGCCCCTCCATTGTGGGTGAAAACAAAACCCGAGACCAGCCTAGAGTCGTCCTTATCACTCTGGAAGCTCGAGTCGGTAAAGGACTCCACTGGGAGTTCACCGTTACCATACACCAAGAACATTTCTTTAGTCCTTCTCAAGTACTTAAGAATGTTCTTCACAGCTGTCCAGTGATTCTCCCCAGGATCTGATTGATACCTGCTTACAACACCCAGTGTGTATGCTACATCCAGTCGGGTACATAACATCTTATACATGATAGACCCGACAGCCGAAAAATAGGGTATACCTTGCATGCGAGCCTTCTCCAAATCAATCTTGAGGGACATCTCTTTTGAGAGAGTGATTCCTGAGATCGTGGGTAAATTCCCATGCTTGGAATCCTCCATACTAAACCTTTTTAGTATGGTGCCAATGTTCCTGGATTGGGACAATTCCAGCATCCGTTTAGATCTATCTCTATAGATTTTTATCCCCAGGATGTAGGAGGCATCATCCAGATCCTTCATGGAGAATCTTTGTGATAAGAAGAGCTTGACCGAGTGCAGCATAGGAACATCATTTCCTATTAAGAGTATGCCATCCATGTACAATACAAGGAAGACAAACTTACTCACTACCACCTTCTTGTATATACAAGGTTCATCTACGTTTTCGACGAAGTCAAAATGTTTGACTACCACATCAAAACAGATGTTCCAACTCCGCGATGCCTGTTTTAACCCGTAGATTGATTTAAGCAGCTTGCACACCTTTCCGCTGCTCCCACTATCTATGAAGCTCTCTGGCTGAGTCATGTACACGCTCTCTTCTAAATCACCATTTAGAAAAGCGGTCTTGACGTCCATCTGCCAGATTTCGTAGTCATGATATGCAGCGATGGAAAGTAGGATCCGGATGGACTTAAGCATAGCCACTGGAGAAAATGTTTCATCATAATCCACACCTGGTCGTTGACAAAAACCTTTTTCTATAAATCTAGCTTTGAAAGTCTCAACTTTTCCATCTACAACAAGTTTTTTCTTGAAGATCCACATGCTCCCGATGGGTTTTACCCTTTCAGGAGCATCTTCCAAAGTCCATACTTTGTTGGTATACATGGATTCCATCTCAGATCGCATTGCATCCAGCAATTTCATAGAGTTCCTACTCGTGATGGCCTGCTCGAAGCTAGTTGGGTCATCATCTTCCATGATGCAATCCTCTCTCCCACCATCAATGAGAAAACCATAGTATCACTCAGGTGGATGTGGAACCCTACCAGATCGCCGGAGAGGCTGAGGCTCATTGGGAACTACCGAATCCACTGGTTCCATTAAATCATCAGTTGTAGTTTGTGCGGTTGGAACTTCTTCCAGCTCTATCTCTTTACCACTAATTTCTTTTACAAGAAATTATTTTTCTAAAAAGGTGGCATATTGAGAAACAAACACCTTTTGTTTCTCAACGTGGTAGAAAATATATCCTTGTGAATTCTTTTGATATCCCACAAACTTGCAAAGAACCGATCGTGCCTCGAGTTTTTCCGGATTTCGTCTTTTGACATAGGCCGGACAGCCCCATATCTTAACTCGTTTAAAATACGGTCTCTTTCCACTCCATATCTCATATGGTATTATAGGCACTGATTTAGATGGAACTTGATTCAATAGGTATGCTGTTGTTTCAAGCGCATAACCCCAAAGGGAAACAGGCAACTCAGCAGTACTCATCATAGAGCGCACCATATCTAATAGGGTGAGATTCCTCCACTATGATACACCGTTGTGCTGTGGTGTATACGGAGGAGTAAGCTAAGAGAGAATCCCATTCTCTTTTAAATATTCACGGAATTCTGTGCTCAAGTATTCTCCTCACCGATAGGATCATAGGATTTTAATACTTTTACCCGTCTGGTTCTCAACTTCATGTTTATATTCTTTGAATTTCTCAAACGCTTCAGACTTGTGTTTCAATAGGAACACATGTCCGTATCTTGAAAGATCGTCAGTGAATGTAATGAAGTACGAGTAACCATTCCTGGCATGTGTAGACATGGGACCATATACATCACTATGTATTAGTCCCAAGAGTTCCGTGGCTCTTTCTTCATGTCCAATAAATGGAGTTTTGGCCATCTTGCCTTTGAGACATGACTGGCAAGTTTCATAAGATGAAAATTTGAACAGATTCAAATATCCATCTTCATGTAACTTAGCTAGTCATTTCGCATTGATATGATTTAGTCTACAATGTCACAAGAAGGATTCGTTCATTTCTGAACTCTTCCTCTTGTGTGTGTTCTGTACATTAAGAGCTTTGGTTTAATTTAGAATGTATATGCCATTACTTAATGATCCTGATCCAATAAACTTTTGATTAATAAAAATATTCATAACATTATCCTGCAATACAAAATTATATCCTTCTTTACTTAATAAAGAAACTGATATAATATTGCATATCAAGTTCGGTATGTAATAACATTCGTTCAGAATCAATGTATTACCATTTGGTAATACAAGGTGATATTCGCCAACAGATTTGGCTGCAACATTTGAACCATTCCCTACTCTTACGAAATGATCATCTATTCCCAGTTCTCTACCTTTCTTTAGCCTATGTAACATATTACATATGTGGGATCCCGATCCGGTATCTAATACCCAGGACGTAGAGTGTACTGAGAGACAGTTCTTGATAACTAACACACCCAAAGAATACGAATCAAAATGCTCATTCTTCGTTTGGGCGGCTCGGGAATCCTGGCATTCCCTTATTTTCTGCTCGGACTTATAATAATTATAAAATATTGCGGAACCAACGTTCCCCATCTCAGTATAACAAGCGGGTTCGGTCAATTTATCCATATTATTATCTTGATTAAGGCCTGACATGGTCTCTACCTGGATAGAGAGAGAAGAAAACACTTAGCGTATGCTCTTGCAAGATTAGATTGGTTATTATCTTATCAAATCAGGATGGCTCACACTGTTGTTATCAAATCTTCCTTCAAACCCTAAAAGGTAAGACTAACCGGGATTAATTACACCCTACAAGTTCGCTAATGTTTCGGCCAGGCCAGTGTCAGTACTTTGAGGGAGGTTCCCCGTGATTTCATACGGACCTAATTAAAATAAATCTCGTTTTCCCAGGGGCGTTACACCATTAACACCTTTCTAGAAACCTACTTGATCGTCTAATTGTAATGTGCAAAACTCTCCCAGGAGTAACTCTTAATCGCAGTGGATACCGGGATCCAACTATCTCATAGAAGGTATGCAATCTCATTGCAAATTTCAACACTTGAAATTCCTAATAGTATTTTACCCCCAGCAGCTTATAACTTTAACATAGTCAACAAATCATAAGTGCTAGTCAAGTTCAACCCATCATTTCGTGATTGAATTAAACCCACCAGTACGACCATTAACATAGTCAACAAAGTTGTACGACTACCCTAATCCAATCGCTTCACAAGTTTTAATAGATAAGCACTAGTCAGCTACCGCACACTACGACTTAACATAGTCAACAAACATAGCACGAATACTAAATAATACTTATCTGAAATGACGGAGGGCTACGACATGTTTTTAAGAAAACCTTTTGCGTAATGAACTTGATATCGTTGTAGAATCGAGTGATTTTGAAAAGGAGTGGTTTAAGCTCCGCTTTTAAAATCGAGTTTTTCAAAATAAAACGAGTGGGTGTAGCATCTGCTAGCTTATGCTAAAGAGGTCATTCCCGGTGAAGGGATCTCGGCTCTTTCCTCATCGAATGAGGTGCTGGATATTCATCATGGAATACCGCTATGCAAAACAAGAACTAAAGCTACCTTTTTGAAAATTTGATTCTTCAACATCTTTAGATTTATTTATTTTTCATTAATCTCATTAATAAAGTCCCATCATTTATGCTTCCTAAACATCACAGAAGAAACGAAAATACAACGTACGCTTATACCATCCGCATTCGCTACAAAGTCTCGTCATGCACCGTTAGGTTTGATAACTAATAGCAGAGCGAGGGCTGGACTAGCGCGGATGCAAAACATAAGAAACGTTTATTATATATCATATATATAATAATAAATCATTCGTCTCACGCATATAAAGTGATCACATCACAGAACATTGCAGCAGAAGTTGTAACAACCGATCCCAATGCTACCAGTTTCTGTTACCGTATGAATGGTGTATGGTATTTATTTCATTAATCCTAATTGACTGTTGCTAGTATAAATTTTACCCGACAATTCACTTCTGCATATAAGAATTTAAGGCATCTAAAATAAAATTAAAATATTTGACATAGCCTGCTTGACACCCCTAACCCTGTGGTAGCGTCTTTGCATCGTGTCCTCGTCCCGTTCAGTGAAACGGACGTGTTTGGACGGCTACGCGCACGTGCGTGTGTCCGTTTTGGGGGGTATGCTTTTTTATTGTAAAATACTTCATTTTAAATTTTGGATCCCGTCTAAAATTTTCTTATTTCAATTGCAAATTTTTGGACCCGACCCGGGCACAATTTGGAAATATTTTACATTTGCGCCAAATCCTAATTTCTAGTATTTTTGTAAAATCGCCAGATATAAATCCAACCCCTGAAATATTCCCATATCTTTTACAAATTTTTACAACCCCACGCCACCATTCTTCCCCTTAAAATCTTTCAAAAATTTTCTTTAACAGCCAATCAAAACACTCTTAAACCCCGGGCCCTACACATTTCATTCATTCACAAAAATCTCCTTCAACAAACTCTTTTCTCTCTCCTTCTGCCCACCCATCAGCTCTTCCCTTACGCTGGTGGCCCACAAGATCTCTCTCTCTCTCCCCTTCTCTTTCCATCTCTCTCTCTCTTAAGCCTCTCTCTTTCCTTCTCTCTCTCTCTCTCTTAAGCCTCTCTCTCTCCTCTCGCTGTTCTCTCTCTCTCTCATCTCGCGGTAGGAATAGGTGCCTTCACCGCCCATTCCCTTATCGTCACCGCCCATCTTCTCTTCTTCCTCTATATATTTTTCCAGCGTCTGAACGTGGAGGAGAAACCCTAACTCTTGAAAGCCTTGCAACTTCCTTCTATTTCCTTGATCTCATCACCTCGTCAAGCCTTTTCCACATCCTCATCGCTTCCATCTCCTCATCTTCCTCCTCTTTCCAACCTCCCGAGCGCTCAGGAAACCCGGCACCCCGACCTCGCAGCCACCTCTTCCTGTCGCCGACCACTCATCGCCTTCGCCCTTTCATTCATTTCCTCTTCTCTCTCCCTTCCCTCCTCATCTCCCTCATTCTCTTTGAACTACCCTACGCACCCTCTGCCTAACTCCCAACCGACTTCAGCCGACCCTAAACTATTTCCAACAACCCTCTTCGCCGGAGCTCCGATCCCTTGCCGTCGACATCACCACCCACTCGGCAAACACAGAGCACAAGCACTGTAAGCCTTCTTCTTCTTCTTTCTTCTCATTCTTCTTCCTTCTTCTTCATTCCTCCTTTTTCTCCATTCTTGAATGCTTGTTATCTGTAGTTCGCCGGAACCGTGCTTGACGCCGACGTTTCCCGACGATCCAGCGAGTTACCCTGACCTGTGTGGTTCCACTGTTCGTCGTTTGGGTTCATTCCGTGAACCGTGCGCCCGTCGCGAGATTTTCCCCACCGACGTTTAACGTTCCGTTTTTCCGATTCGCAACCCGTAGAGGCAAGTACCCCTTGTTACGTGCTAAATAATATTTACATATACATTGATAACACCCTAAACCTGCAGTTTAACTTTAGCACTATAATTTCCCATTTTCGTGTTCAATGTCGTGTTATATCATTTTATCTTCCAAGCTTGAAATCCACCGTTTGCAATTACTGTATTAAACCTAATAACCACATTTACATGTTTTAATCACACTTTCACCATTGACGTAGCCTATGGCACTTTCTCTATAGTTTTACTTCATTCGGACACCCGTGTGCATTTAACCTGTAATAGCTGGGATTTCATCCATTGAACCTATATATAAACCATTGCACCCATAAAATTCTTAAACTTGCTGGCATGATTTAACGGCCATAACTGTCATATTGTATTCTTATAATGTTGAAATCACCTCTGAAACACAACAGATAACGGTTCTGCTAATTAATTGAAGCTTCTTTATTGTTTAATTCGTTGCTTAGATTTATGTTGTTGATAACCATGCTTGATTATGTAACTGAGTATGAGCACACCCATGATATCGTTTACATCTTGACCTGACTTGCTACATACATATTGATTGACCTGACATGGTACCGTATACTGCTTGACCTGACCTGATGTACCGTGACTTGACCCGTTACCTGATCTTGTGTCTAATGCTAACAAACCTGACATGTAGTCCTCATGGACCGTTCCTGTTGTCTATCCAGACAAACCTGCTTACCTGATCCTGTGTTGGCATTAGTTCTTGATTACTGAATACTTGACTTGACATACACATATAACCTGGGGGTATGGGGAAATCAAAGGTGAAACCTGACTTGTAACTCAACAGTTCGCTACTTGTTCTGATCAGTTTAGAGGCTAGGCCAGCCTTGGGATGATGCTGCTGACATCATTCATCTGTACATATTCCTGTTTAGTGCCTAGCGGCATGTCTCGGTTTCAGCCCGAGAATCTGGGCCGTGGTCCCGGGTATGCACGGGATACTATTGAGTTACATCGATGATTCACCAATTTGATTTCAAAGACTTTAGAACAGAAAATCTGATAGAACAGTCTAGTTTACCCACTGCACACTACCCTGCACTGCCCTGATTTATATTACTGTTACCCTTGCTTTATTCATGTTTATATTCGCCTTGCTTGTTACCTTGTTTTTATTTTTATTACTTGATGTCACGACGCGCTGACGTCTGGGTTTTGCATGGCCCAGATCCTGTACCACTGTTGCAGTCCGAGCAAGAGTACTTCAGCCAACAGGCTAAGCTGTGAGTGTCAACAGTAGTTAGCTTTTCTTTCCTGCATTTTATTCCTGATGTGAGCCCGCATTATGGGACATACATTCCAGTTATTTTTGTATTGGATCTTTCGCTTCCGCATTTTATTATTCTTGACTCATGTTATCTTGGATTATGGACATGTTTTAGATAGTTTTATTTTTGTTCTTGATATCTCTACAGCCGTAATGTGACTGTGGATGGATACTTCCTACCCACAGGTAGCATGGTTGGCTATGTCACGTGCCCCTTTTAGCGTACTCTGGGAAGCGGGGCGTGACATGGTTCTTTTGGTATCAAAGCTATAGGTTAGTCGGGTTGATTCTTTTGTAGTTGGGTATTGTACCCAATACACGAATCAGAATACCGTGTTTAGGAAACATGTCCTGCCACCTTGCCGTTTTCCGTTCTTGAATCAAGTTCTTCCTGGTTATATCTTCCACGATGTGCAAACTTCCTTTGCATATCGACTCGAAACCTGATTCCTTGTTATCTCTGAGACTTAGGCGACTTGGGTGAAGATATGTAATTGTGGCTATGATACCGCGGCATGGTTACAATGTGGCACTCTATTTAAGTAACTTGGAGTTCTAGCCTTGATCTATATTGTAAATTTGTTATCCTGCTAATCTTGGGTGTTTTGATTTCAGGAGTATGGCAGGAAAGAATCTGAAGACGTACCAAAGGCGTGTGGACGAAGCCGCCATGCTTGGAGTGATAAGGGGAATGCTGGAGAATCAAAAGAAACAGACCGAGCTGATCCAGCAGCAAGCGGAATCGTTTCAGGAAGGTTTGCAGATCGTTCAGCAGTCTGTGAACAATGTTGGAGCTAAACCAGTTGACCGAGCAGGGACCGTAGCAGATTTCAGGCGTTTGGGTCCGTCTGCATTTACTAGTTTGGAGGAGCCGTTGCCAGCAGAGCAGTGGCTAGTTGACACAGAGAACTTGCTTATTGCGGCACAGATTCCAGATGAGAAAAGAGTTGATGTGGTACGCATTCAGTTAGTGGACTACGCCCGAGAATGGTGGCATGTGGAGGAGACCCGCTTGCCCAAGCCGATCAAGTGGGCGGATTTTTCGAAGAGTTTCCTAGAGAAGTTCTTCCCGCGGACTGCACGGGAGGAAATGGAAGAGAAGTTCATTGGGCTAAGGCAGAATGGAGCACCCGTGGATATGCATGCAGCAGAATGGACAAGACTCAGCAGATTCGCTGGACCTTTAGTTGCCAACGATGCAGACGGGGCACGGAGGTTCATGCGCAGCTTGGACGTGGACATCAAGAGGCAGATTGTCTCCCTGGGTTTGACCACTTTCTCACAGGTTCTTACGGCAGCTCGAGAACAGCAGAGCCTATCAGGGAAGACCGGGAGTTTGCAGCAGACAGCAGTTGCGGTAAGGAAGCTAGCATTTGTACCAAACCGAGCTCATGGTCGCAGAGGTATTCCAGTGGACCGTCGAGGCATAGCACCCATGAAGAAGCCTGTTGTCATCGATCGAAGAAAGAGCAAGACTTGTAACTACTGCAATTTACCTGGCCACGTGCAAAAGGATTGTCGAAGGAGGCTGGGACTCTGTTTAGTTTGTGGAGCGGCAGATCACGCTGTCAGCGCTTGTCCGTTGAAGCTTCGTATGAGGGATGATATTCAGAAGCCTCCGCATAGACCGTTCCAGGGACAGAAGCAGCTGACTCAAGGACCTAATCAAGCTCGAGCTTTTACCTTGACAGCTGAAGAAGCTAAGGCGTCAGGAGAGGTTGTTTCAGGTACTCTACTCGTTCATGGTTTTCCCGCATTAGCGTTATTTGATTCTGGTGCATCCCATTGTTTTATGTCATCCAAGTTTATAACTACACACTCGATTACCTGAACGACCCTGTCTAGTTTCTGGGACATACACACTGGGAAAGGGAAAATCATAGCTAGTAGGGAATGTAAAGATTGTACAGTTGTTGTGTGCGGACGGGAGCTTTTTGCAGATTTCTTGGTGATTGATACGGGCAGCTACGAGGTCGTCTTGGGAATGGATTTTCTTGGCACTTTCCACGCTCACATTGATTGTAGGGCAAGGAAAGTAATTTTCCAGATTCCCGGACATCCCGAGTTTAGCTTCACTGGAAGAAGCAGTTCTGTCGGGCCAGTCGAGTTTAGGGCTAGGCCGACAAATAATATTCTTGCATCAATGGAAGTTGATAAAAGTAAAGAGCCAGCTGTTGTTCGCGATATTATAGACGTGTTTGAAGATATATCGGGATTACCGCCGAAGCGAGACGTGGAGTTCGCAATTGATCTTATTCCTGGTGCAGCGCCAGTATCCAAGGCGTATTATCCAATGGCACCAGTGGAGTTGGAAGAAGTCAAGAAACAGGTTGCTGAACTGCTTGAGAAAGGTTGGATTCGAAGCAGTAACTCGCCTTGGGGAGCTCCAGTTCTTCTAGTAAAGAAGAAAGATGGCACGAGGAGGATGTGCATCAACTATCGAGAATTAAACCGGGTGACTATTAAGAACAAGTACCCGATCCCTCGCATTGGAGAACTTTTTGAGTAGCTTAGTGGCGCGGGGGTATTCTCGAAGCTGGATTTGCGATCCGGATATCATCAGGTCCGAGTAAAAGCAGAAGATATTTGTAAGACGGCGTTCCGAACTCGGTATGGACATTACGAGTACTTAGTAATGCCCTTCGGAGTAACGAATGCACCGGCGATATTCATGGACTTGATGAACCGAATCTTTTCACTATTCTTGGACCAGTTTATTGTGGTATTCACTGACGATATTCTGGTTTACTCGAAGAGTTTTGAAGAGCATGCGGAACATTTGAAGATCGCACTGCAAACATTGAGACAAGAGAAGTTATATGCGAAGATGAGTAAGTGCGAGTTTTGGCTGGAGGAAGTAAAGTTTTTGGGGCATGTTGTGTCTGGCGATGGAATTGCCGTCGATCCAGAAAAGATTGCAGCAGTTCGAGATTGGCCGATTCCAAAGAATGTTGCAGAGATAAGAAGTTTTCTTGGACTCGCCGGGTATTACAGAAGATTTGTGGAGAACTTTGCTCGTCTGGCGGAGCCGTTAACCAAGCTTACGCGCAAGGAGGTACCTTTTGTATGGATGGATAAATGTGCATTAGCTTTTGAGATGTTGAAGCAGAAATTGATAACCGCCCCTATTCTGACCGTGCCAAACAATTCCGGAGGATTGGTGATTCACAGCGATGCATCTGGGAAAGGATTGGGATGTGTTTTGATGCAACATGGGAAGGTTGTAGCGTACGCATCGAGACAGTTGAAGACCCATGAGAAGAATTACCCAACTCATGACTTGGAGCTTGTGGCTGTGATTTTCGCTTTGAAGATTTGGAGACACTACCTTTTAGGCAAAAGGGTCGAAGTTTTCACGGATCATAAGAGCTTGAAGTATGTGTTCACGCAGAAGGAGCTTAGTATGAGGCAACGTAGATGGTTGGAGCTGATGGCTGACTACGATCTTGATCTTAAGTACCATCCGGGGAAGGTTAATGTCGTGCCGGATGCGCTTAGTCGGTTACCAGCAATTCAGGTGTTAACTACGCAGAAGGAGCTCGTTGAAGATTTTCGAAGATTTGACTTGGAGGTTGTGCTACCGCATTCTTCGGGACAGATGATGCAGCTGCAAGTACATTCATCGTTGATCGAGAATATTAAAGCAGCGCAATCGCAGGATCCTAGATTGCAAAAGTTTCGAGAACAGGTTGAAGCTGAACTACGAACAGATTTATTGATCCACGAAGATGGTTCGTTGAGGTATGGTAGCCGTTTGTGTGTACAAAAGGGAGATACTCGTGAAGAACTTATAAAGGAGGCACACAGTTCAGCTTATTCTGTACATCCAGGAGGCACAAAGATGTACCGAGATATTCGACAGCATTTCTGGTGGGATGGCATGAAACGGGAGATTGCTCGCTTTATGGAAAAGTGCTTGGTATGTCAGCAAGTTAAGGCTGAACATCAAAGGGTTGCTGGTTTATTGCAACCACTTCCGATTCCTCAGTGGAAGTGGGAACATATAACCATGGATTTCATGACAGCTCTACCGCAGAGTCTAAAAGGCAACAATGCAGTGTGGGTGATTGTTGATCATTTGACCAAGGCAGCCCATTTTATCCCTTTTAGGGTTGGTCAATCAACAGAAACTTTGGCGGAGCGGTACATGCAGGAGATTGTAAGATTGCATGGAGTACCGGTAAGCATCGTGTCCGATCGTGACACTCGGTTTTTATCACACTTCTGGAGGAGTTTACAGGAAAGTTTCGGGACTCGATTGAAGTTTAGCACAGCTTATCATCCTCAAACTGATGGTCAGTCGGAAAGAACGATCCAAACTCTTGAAGATATGTTGAGGGCATGCATGTTGGACTTCAAGGGTTCTTGGGAGGATCATCTACATTTGGTGGAGTTTTCTTACTACAACAGTTTTCAGGCAACTATCCAGATGGCTCCATTTGAAGCTTTGTATGGTCGCAAATGCTGTTCACCTGTTTGCTGGGACGATGTCGGTGAACGAAGATTATTGGGACCAGATTTGGTTGTGCAGACAGTTGAGAAGGTTAACACTATCAGAAATCATATGAAGGCAGCTCAAGACAGACATAAGAGTTGGGCAGATACGTCGAGAAGACCTCTAGAGTTCGTCGTGGGTGATTTGGTATTCTTGAAGATATCACCGACTAGAGGGGTGATTCGTTTTGGAAGTCGAGGAAAGCTCAGTCCTCGATTTGTTGGACCCTTTGAGATCTTGAAGCGTGTTGGTGAGATAGCGTATCGTTTGGCGTTACCGCGGTCCTTGGAGAATGTGCACGATGTGTTTCACGTATCTCAACTCCGTAGGTATGTTCGAGATGAAACGCATGTATTGGATCATTCGGAGCTGACGGTACGAGAAGACTTGACTTTTGAGGAGCGACCGGTTGAAATTGTGGATCGAAGGGAAAAGGTTCTTAAGAACAAGGTTATCCCTCTTGTACTTGTTTCTTGGGGTAATCGCTCGCATGGAGAGTCCACTTGGGAACGAGAATATGAAATCCGGCAGAAGTTTCCTCATCTTTTCTTGTAGTTTATTTGTTTCGTCTAACCTTGCATTCTTGGAATTTCGAGGATGAAATTCTTTTTGTAGTTGGGTATAATGTAACAACCGAGCCCAATGCTACTAGTTTCAGTTACCGTATGAATGGTGTATGGTATTTATTTCATTAATCCTAATTGACTGTTGCTAGTATAAATTTTACCCGACAATTCACTTCTGCATATAACAATTTAAGGCATCTAAAATAAAATTAAAATATTTGACATAGCCTGCTTGATACCCCTAACCCTGTGGTAGCGTCTTTGCATCGTGTTCTCGTCCCGTTCAGTGAAACGGACGTGTTTGGACGGCTACGCGCACGTGCGTGTGTCCGTTTTGGGGGGTATGCTTTTTGATTGTAAAATACTTCATTTTAAATTTTGGATCCCGCTTAAAATTTTCTTATTTCAATTGCAAATTTTTGGACCCGACCCGGGGGCAATTTGAAAATATTTTACATTTGCGCCAAATCCTAATTTCTAGTTTTTTTTTAAAATCGTCGGATATAAATCCAACCCCTGAAATTTTCCTATATCTTTTACAATCTTTTACAAATTTTTACAACCCCACGCCACCATTCTTCCCCTTAAAATCTTTCACAAATTTTCTTTAACAGCCAATCAAAACACTCTTAAACCCCGGGCCCCACACATTTCATTCATTCACAAAAATCTCCTTCAACAAACTCTTTTCTCTCTCCTTCTGCCCACCAATCAGCTCTTCCCTTACGCTGGTGGCCCATGGGATCTCTCTCTCTCTCCTTCTCTTTCCTTCTCTCTCTCTCTCTCTTAAGCCTCTCTCTCTCCTTCTCTTTCCTCCTCTCTCTCTCTCTTAAGCCTCTCTCTCTCCTCTCGTTGTTCTCTCTCTCTCATCTCACGGTAGGAATAGGTGCCGTCACCGCCCATTCCCTTATCGTCACCGCCCATCCCCTTATCGTCACCGCCCATCTTCTCTTCTTCCTCTATATACCTCTATATATTTTTCCAGCGTTTGAACGTGGAGGAGAAACCCTAACTCTTGAAAGCCTTGCAACTTCCTTCTCTTTCCTTGATCTCATCACCACATCAAGCCTTTTCCACATCCTCATCGCTTTCATCTCCTCATCTTCCTCCTCTTTCCTCCCTCCCGAGCGCTCAGGAAACCCGGCACCCCGACCTCGCAGCCACCTCTTCCTGTCGCCGTCCACCCATCGCCGTCGCCCCTTCATTCATTTCCTTTTCTCTTTCCCTTCTCTCCTCATCTCCCTCATTCTCTTTGAACTAGCCTACGCACCCTCTGCCTAACTCCCAACTGACTTCAGCCGACCCCAAACTCTTTCAAACAACCCTCTTTGCCGGAGCTCCGATTCCTTGCCGTCGACACCACCACCCCCTCGGCAAACACAGAGCACAAGAACTGTAAGCCTTCTTCTTCTTCTTTCTTCTCATTCTTCTTCCTTCTTCTTCATTCCTCCTTTTTCTCCATTCTTGAATGCTTGTTATCTGTAGTTCGCCGGAACCGTGTTTGACACCGACGTTTGCCGACGATCCAGCGAGTTACCCTGACCTGTGTGGTTCTACTGTTCGTCGTTTGGGTTCATTCCGTGAACCGTGCGCCCGTCGCGAAATTTTCCCCGCCGACGTTTAACGTTCCGTTTTCCCGATTCGTAACCCGTCGAGGCAAGTACCCATTGCTACATGCTAAATAATATTTACATATACATTGATAACACCCTAAACCTGCAGTTTAACTTTAGCACTATAATTTCCCATTTTCGTGTTCAATGTCGTGTTATATCATTTTATCTTCCAAGCTTAAAACCTACCGTTTGCAATTACTGTATTAAACCTAATAACCACATTTACATGTTTTAATCACACTTTCACCATTGACGTAGCTTATGGAACTTTCTCTATAGTTTTACTTCATTCAGACACCCGTGTGCATTTAACCTGTAATAGCTGGGATTTCATCCATTGAACCTATATATAAACCATTGCACCCATAAAATTCTTAAACTTGTTGGCATGATTTAACGGCCATAACTGTCATATTGTATTCTTATAATGTTGAAATCACCTCTAAAACACAACTGATAACGGTGCTGCTAATTAATTGAAGCTTCTTTATTGTTTAATTCGTTGCTTAGATTTATGTTGTTGATAACCATGCTTGATTATGTAACTGAGTATGAGCACACCCATGATATCGTTTACATCTTGACCCGACTTGCTACATACATATTGATTGACCCAACATGGTACCGTATACTGCTTGATCTGACCTGATGTACCGTGACTTGACCCTTTACCTGATCTTGTGTCTAATGCCAAGAAACCTGACATGTATTCCTCATGGACCGTTCCTGTTGTCTATCCAGACAAACCTGCTTACCTGATCCTGTGTTGGTATTAGTTCTTGATTACTCAATACTTGACTTGACATACACATATAACCTGGGGGTATGGGGAAATCAAAGGTGAAACCTGACTTGTAACTCAACAGTTCGCTACATGTTCTGATCAGTTTAGAGGCTAGGCCAGCCTTGGGATGATGCTGCTGACATCATTCATCTGTACATATTCCTGTTTAGTGCCTAGCGGCATGTCTCTGTTTCAGCCCGAGAATCTGGGCCGTGGTCCCGGGTATGCACGGGATACTATTGAGTTACATCGATGATTCACCAATTTGATTTCAAAGACTTTAGAACAGAAAACCTGATAGAACAGTCTAGTTTACCCACTGCACACTACCCTGCACTGCCCTTATTTATATTACTGTTACCCGTGCTTTATTCATGTTTATATTCGCATTGCCTGTTACCCTGTTTATATTTTTATTACTTGATGTCACGACGCGCTGACGTCTGGGTTTTGCATGGCCCAGATCATGTACCACTGTTGCAGTCCGAGCAAGAGTACTTCGGCCAACAGGCTGAGCTGTGAGTGTCAACAGTAGTTAGCTTTTCTTTCCTGCATTTTATTCCTGATGTGAGCCCGCATTATGGGACATACATTCCAGTTATTTTTGTATTGGATCTTTCGCTTCCGCATTTTATTATTCTTGACTCATGTTATCTTGGATTATGGACATGTTTTAGATAGTTTTATTTTTGTTCTTGATATCTCTACAGCCGTAATGTGACTGTGGATGGATACTTCCTACCCACAGGTAGCATGATTGGCTATGTCACGTGCCCCTTTTAGCGTACTCTGGGAAGCGGGGCGTGACAGAAGTCAACATATGAAATATTAGATATACTAGGACGTTCGTGTTTTAAACTAAGCCAGTTAAAAAACACGGATTCCACGGTCGCAATTAAAAGCCAAACCCACATCCCGAAACCCCTACTAGAGCGGCAAGCAACCCTACCAATTCTAGAGTTAGGAGACCCGGTCTCGACTTCTCGAGATGGTCTCCCACCGGACTCTAGAACCGAGTTGCTTAAGCTCTCCGCCTTGGGTCTATCCTAATGCGGAAAACTAAATAATATACATCAATGGTGACATCATCCTCAACTCGGAAGTGCCCCAATTAAAGAATATTACATACAAGATTTTTTACATGAATGAAAAAGAAAAACTCCCATCTCACGCATAAACCCCCAGCTATTCAAACACGACGATCCAATATAACATATCCCAGCAACACATAACATCACAAGTCATCAACGTTAGTAAATATGCGTATCTCAATTGTCGTTGACATATAGCAACGAAACCGGCGATACAACACATAGTACACTTACGGTCGCAGAAAAGAAAATGTCAAACTACAATATTTGGAATCGACATATACCTTAGACATCATAAACCCGGAATATCTTATATTTTGGATTTCATGCCTAACATTGTAAATCTTACATTTGGGTCTCATCTATGAAAACACCTTTTCAAAAGAAATCGGGTAATTCAACAAGATTCCCAATTCCTACCGAGACCGAAATGTTAAATTTATAAGCAACTAATCAATTTTCACAAAACTAATTAGTGTAAATTCCAAATATTGTATCACATTCATAAAAACTAGGCAATGCTAAACTTTTCGATCGATCGATCAACCACACAAAATTCTCAGAGGACTCAACACTTGAGTTAGATTCAAAAATTCCCAAACAGTGCCATAAGCAGATACGGGCCAGCACAAGAAAGCACGTCCCAAGCCTCACCAACAGCGCCGCGGAACTGCCGCCAAAAGCACTTTTTGGCTGCAGTTCCGCGGTCGTTAGGTCGAGTTAGGGGTTCGTCTTTCTTGGGAGTCCACACAATACCCTGCACAATTTTCTGAGCATTTTTAAACCAAAAAATTCCAACTTTTGAAAATTTTCTAGAGAGCAATCTTGAGGTGGTGTTTGATGTTCGTTCGAACTTTTTAACATCGTCTAAGTTACTCGAAACGATGTCAAAATTACGACTATGAAACACTCCGAATTGCTTTTATAGAAAGATAACTTCACATGCAATCTTAGTAAAAACAAACAATACCTGAAACACCAAACCCCAGAGCCTGGAGCACCAAACAAAAACGAAGCCCAAACATCATAGGAAAACCTGCCAGGCCGGTTTTTTGCCACATTTCGCCGGGTCAAAACCGGCAGATTGGGTTCGTTTTTGTCTGGTGTTCATGTTACATCTCATGTAACATTCTGCACATGTTTAAAAAAAATTTTGAGGCTCAGAAAAATTCGACAGAAACTAGGATTTTGTTTCGATTGTTACGAAATTATTTCGGTTTCGTAATTCTACTAACATTTTCTAATTCTCTAGTTTGGCTCTGATACCACTGAAGGGTTCCTTAGCACAACTACAATGTTTCGGAATGCATCAACCATGACATTTTATAAAATTTTAGTGTGATAAGTAACCCAAATCAAGGATCTAATTAGAGCATTAGGAGTAAGCTATGCATGTAAACATCTTTACACTAAGTGAATGAGGAATACTATCTTTGTAGACCGGTCCTTCACTTCAATAGCTCCATGTAGTAGTCCTTTCGCTCCAAGTAGTGATCTCCCGGACTCTAGTAAGTGTTCACAAGGCGAAAGAAACAAGCTTGCTTGAAGTCTTCAAGGCCGAAAATGATCTACGTCGAGAAATCTCCAACTCAAGCTACCTCTTCATTAATTGGGAATTAGTGAAGCAAACAACCTAAACTAAATGGCTAATCTCGTGTAGGTTGATGAAGTAGGATTTTTGCTCACTTTAGAATTATTTTTCTCACTAAATTTCTTCACTATCTGAAAACCTAGAGAGCTTTTTTTTATGAAGAAGAAGATGAAGTGTAGAATAGAATGGCAACCATGGGTGAGAAATATCTCATATAACTCATGTAGAGACTTAATCATAGCTTTAGATAATGGTTAGGTTAATAAATATCTAGAGTAAAATAAAATTAGAGTACTAAGTCAATGGTTAAAACAAGCTTCTCCAAGCTTCCAACCATGACACATTTCCACCTAATTTTGTATTTACCTTAAATAATTAAAACCCCATATTATCTCAAGTATGGTGTGAGTCTTATACACCCATGTAGTATGTATCATCAGGCATGACACAATAAACAATAATATATATCACATATATATATCATATGCATAAGTGAGAAAAAGAAATACTTAAGTGATCTTAATATTAGTTAATGTATGTTAATATATCAAATATATAATTATACATTAAATTATTAAATCAACACTTGATTCAATAATCCAGCTATATCATATATAACCGACTAATATCATATATATCAACTTATCGAATCAACACTTGATTCGATAACCCAGCTATATCACATATCGCGAGAATAGAATACGGTATCACATGCACGTATCAATCTCTGTTCCGCACATATCACATATGTGCTCCTACTTCATTTTGCCTGAGCCAGGAAACATCTGTGTAGGACTCTGAAGATTCATCAATACGCCGACAGTAGGTGATAATCATATCAGTCACCCACAAGCCGTCAGCGGTACTAGCTGCATGTAACGGCTACCCCGGTATTGAGCGATCCTAAGATCAACAAGCAAGCCTGCTCATGCTCCTGTGAATCCAATAAATAACACTACCATACAGTCCGGTCTCTTCGTCTAATATGTCGCATATCTAGTTTAAGGGTGGTAAACGTAAGACCCCAGTAACTTGATAAGTCATGCCGATATGAGGCTTATAACGGGTCGAGAAACTACTGATAACACTTACCAGTAAATCTTCGTATCAGCCATGGCCAGGGACTTCTTGTTATAGCTAATCAAGCATAGCGCAACATCAACCCCCAATAACGGGAGAGACGAAACCCCTCCTATCGCTCATTGCCTCCATGTTACTCGGGACTGTACCCAAAAAACACCGTTTTACACGTTCTCTTGAACGTGGTAAGGTGGAAATCAAAGCACAGTAGGAATCACTCAAGACTCTATGATGATCACAGGTCTACAGACTAACCTTTACTAGTGTCACCAGAGAACTGCTATCTGACATGAGGTATAACACTATCTACGAGTTCTCGGCGAGTCCTGTTCAGTGTACCCAGTCTCCACTGAGCACCCATATACCATCTCTGATGTCAAACACCAATGGATATGGGATCATCCATCGCCCATCATATGAGTCAAGAAGCGTATACGCTATTCTACTCTGGAATATCGATGTCCCATCTCGATACACCCTCGACTAAGAACAATTAAAGGATGAACTTATGGACTACCCTGGCCCCGCTAGTATGATCTCCATCATAATCCTGGTAGAAAAGTACACATCCTAAGGGCTTTATCAACATGTGAGTGCAAGACAGTATCGCAATACAAGTCTACATGTTAAGATAAAGAGTAACCAGATAGCATACTATCATGTCGAGCAAGTAAGTCCTTTCTATGCATGTCCAAGCATCCACTATAATATACAATCATGTACAATAATGGCCTTTAGGGCATACATACAACTAACAACTACGCCTTGACTAGGTCAACAAACGTAGCACGAATACTAAATAATACTAATCTGAAATGACGGAGAGCTTCGACTGGTTTTTGGCGAGAAAACCTTTGACGTAATGAACTTGATATCGTTGAAAGAACCGAGTGGTTTTACAAATATATAGTAGCGCAAACATTTTCTAAAGAGGCCACTCCCGGTGAAGGGATCTCAGCACTTTCCTCATCGAATGAGGTGCAGGATATTCCTAACTGAATACCATGATGTAAAGCAAAAGAATTGACTATAGTGAAGTTATTACAACGACGTAAACTTCTGCCCAAGAGGTTACTCCCTATGTAGGATCTCGGTTCTTGCCTCGTTGAATGAGGTGATGGATATTCATAACCGAATACCACTATGCAAAGAAAAAGGAAACGTCCTGAAATAAAATATTTTTTAAAAATTTGGTTCCAGCAACATCATTTGGGTTTATTTTTCCTTGCATTGATCCGAATTAATGCAGTCCCATCAATTAATCTGTATCACACCACAGAAATGGAACGAAAATAAAATGTGCGTATATGCCATTGGCATTCGCCACTGGGCCCCGTCATGCACCGTTAGGTTACTTAACTAACGGCAGAGCGGGGGCTGGACTAGCGCAGATGCAAAACATATACAACATCTACTAGTATATATAAATATATATAACATTCTTCCCAGGCTTGATTTAAGCAACATCACAGAATCTCAGCAAGAAACATAGAATGGTGGATAATCTTGGAGCCTGTTCGCCGTCAAAAGACGTGACCGGGACATTGGGACGTCTGGCCTGAATTTTAGGGGCAAATGCTATTTGGTTTATCCGTCCACCTCTCCGAAGATGCCAAGTTGATTTAAGCCATAGATGCGACCGATATAACAGACTTCGTCAGATTCCCCCTCGTTGTGAGGGTATTTTATTGTGGGGACGCTTTTCCTTGCAGGCGCAATCCCCTGCAGTTAATTACGCTACTGCATCGCGGTAACAACTTTCTCCTTCTCCAGATGGTCACATCATGTCGTGTGTGTTTCTTTTATTTTCGGTTGCCCATGGATTGTATACGGAGACCAATTTATATTGTCGCCCGTAGGGCGTGGATTTGTCCAAATCCGTATTTTCTTAGATTTGGGTTTGGGTTGGTTTAAGGATCGTTAATCTTGTTTTAGATTAAGATCAACTTAAACGTTTGTTGAGGATACGTTAGTCTGATATTAGACTAAGATCTACTCAACAGGATTTTCTTTAGTTTATAAGAACATCACGATCTATTGGGTTTAAGGACATAGTAGTCCATGGAGTTTAAGGACCTCATAGTCCGTAAGGTTTAGAGACATCGTAGTCTATATGGTTTAAAGACATTATAGTTTGTAAGGTTTTGGTTTACCCGTTTGGGAATGCACCAAAAGTTATTGGTTATTGGGACCCTCCGTCTCTCTGAAGACGTTGAAGAATTACAACGACATGTATCAGAGGTATGAAGAGATATACCCTTGAACCAATGTTAGTTGGGAGATCTATATTCAGGTTTGGGACTAAGACCAATTAAAGAGATTGTGAGCACATGGGCTCGGTTGATCTGAATTAGAGACTTGTGGCCAACTTGGGCTCAGTCCACTCAGTTCTGAATAGAGTGTTTGAACACTTGTTTGGGCTCAGTCCACTAATTTTGGATAAAATGTCGAGCATTTGTTTGGGCTCAGCCCCTTTTTTGTTCAACAATGCTGAGCATTGATTTGGGTTCTGATACCCCTTTTCCTTTTTGTCTTTTATTGAGTGTTGAACACTTTTTACGGTGCAGAGTGCTTTATGTACAGAGCGCTTTATGTTTCCCCAGCGCCCACGTGAAGAGCACGTGGAGCACCAGGCGCTGAGAGCCGGACTGGGAGCGCTACGACGCTTCTTATAAAAGGGCGCCCACGTGATGAGCACAAGGAGTGCTTGGCGTTGAGCGCCAGACTTGGAGCGCCAAAGCGCTTATTATAAAAGGATGCCCACGTCAGGAGCACGTAAAGCGCTTGGCGCTGAGCGGCAAACTTGGAGCGCTAAAGCGATTATTATAAAAGGGCGCCTACGTGAGGAGCACGTGGAGCACTTGGCGCTGAGCATCAGACTTAGAGCACCGAAGCGCTTATTAAATTGGAGCGCTAAGGAGCTTCTTTGGTAGCTCTGATTAATTCTCTGCTCTGAGAATTAAATTATCGATTTATAAGAGACTTTTTCTCATGGATCTAAGAACTGAGTTCTTCTTTTTGTGAGGAGATGCTTTGATCTCTTCTGATCTTTGTGCAAGACTTGGTCTTATAGATCTGTGATCTAGGAAAAGAACTAAGTTCTTCTGATGTTAGGGTTGAACTCTCAAATATTGAGGAGATATTATGATCTCTCTTCTTTTTATTTACCTCGAAGAAAATTTCTTCTTCTTAAAGCTTGCTCTTCTCTTTTTCTTTTCTGAGAATTTGAAGTTTATGGGGGTTCCTCTATTTTTCTTCTTTCGATTTGAGAACTTATGGGGAGGTTTCTCTGTGTACAAGACATGAAGTCTTAGGTCCTTTATATAGGGGAGGCTGATTTGTTGAACCAATTAAGGAAATCTCTCATTGAGAGATTTCTGATTGATTTAGGGAATGTTTCCTACCGTTGGATTTTTGATCTAAGGGCTTCTGTTTTACAGAAGATAGTTTTCTTGTTATTAACTGTTGGGTTACGGCAGCTCCCCGACCATCAATCCGAGGCCAAAATGCTGAAACAAAATTTTTCAAAAACTTAGCGCTACCTTAACCTTTACCCGGATCGAACCATTAACCTACAACTAGCAAATTAGAGAAGGGTTGGAAAGGGTATACCGATCGATCCGTGTCCTTCGGTCTTTGGACACCATCCCAAGCTCCTCGCGGCATCTCCGGTCTCGATCTCCTCGTCGTAAAGGGCACCACATCTTCGAGTCATTTTACGGGCTCCCACCTCTGAACCGAAGCAACTCGGATACGAAGTTTGCCAGCCGACGTGTCCAAGATTGCTGTAGACTGAGTGTAGAATGCTTTGCCTCAAGGGTTAATTGAAGTTGCCACAATGGAGGGAAGATCAAAATGAACTTTGAAATGGAGCTAATGTTTGTTGCAAGAATGAAATGAGATCCAAAACTCACACACCAAAATTGGGGCTGTCCAAGTGGGGGGCTCGGCCACACAAAAGAATAGGAGGGGTGAGCACAATCAAGAGGTGGTGACCATAAGAAAAAGGCAACAAAAACCCACACCAAAACATCACACTCATACCTCACAATTAATGCAAAGAAATGATGCACTAAAAGAATCAAAAGATGCAAGAACCATCAAGAGATCCCCTGGAAATGCTGGTGCCCCAGGCACCACAAACCCCCCCCCCCATTTAGTAAAACTCAGGGGGTTGGTAAAAGTCAGACCCCCAAAAGCAGTACAAGTCGTGTCGGAGTGTAGCCCAGAACACCCTGAGATACTACAGGAGTACCTACCAGTGAATCTCCTGCCTTGGCCAAGGACTTCGTGTAATGGCTCTCCTAGACACATCGCGATGTCACCCCCAATACCGGGAGAGACGAAACCCCTGCCGATCCGCTCACTGCCTCCATGTGGCTCGGGACTGTACCCAACTAAAACCTATTACACGACTCCTTTGAGCCGTGGTAGGATAGTAATCAAAGACAGTGGGAACTCACACGAGACAAATGACGATCTCAGGTCGATGAACTAACCTGTACACATGTCACCAGGGAACTGCTATCTGACGTCAGATATAATACCAACCAGCATGTTCCCGGCGAGTCCTGTCCGGTGTACTCATAACCCAATGAGCACCTGTATACATCTTAGGTGAACCAACTGACATCAATGGCTTGTGAGACCGGCCACTGCCCCTCGTCGGGGTCTCGACTGTATACACTAGTCTACTAATAGAGTATCGATGCCCAGTCTCGAAACCCCCACGACTAGGGACCACTTTAAGGATGTGCTTATAGACTACCCAACTCTCACGTATATGATCGCCATCATACTGGTGGTAGTCAAGCAAGAATCCTAAGGGCTCTATCAACGTGTAATAGAGACCTGTAAGGTCACCTAAAGCAGTACACGATGATAAAGACAAAACATGGTAGCACACTATTCTCTATCAACGTGTAATGGTGAACTACAATGTCACCTAAAGCATGTACACGATGATAAAGAAAAACCAGATAGTATACAAACCTCTCGAGTAAGACCGTCCTACCGGTATAGGTCCTCCCTCAATCATTGCAATCACGTGCCTGCGATCCAACAATTGACCCTAAGGGCACTATATCCAACAATCTCCCACTTGCACTCAAGGCTAATTATTGCGATGTCGCATACTCACAGCCCGTGTGATACCGAACACCCAACTCTTCTACTAATCAGTCTCACAAAGCCTGTTTGCGAAACTATTGCGTTCGAGGAATAGCCTCAGTGAGTGGATCCGCCCTGCTGTTTCTTTCTATGTCTCTCTTTATCTCAAGTTCGCGGAGAAAGCCATCTCCCGAAATGAGCAACACCTGTCTTAGAATATGTCTGGATATCTGATGGGACCCAGTTCACAAATGAACTCCAAATCTAAACTTCTTAGACTGTATCGTCAACTGAACCTAATCAGTATCCTGCGCCATACCTCCCTCAGTATCCGCCTAGACCACCTGTCCAAACTACTGCCCCTCGTCAGAGGGAAAACTACAACGCTGACAATCACTCTGTCATTCAGGTCACCTTGGAAGCCTGGAATGATAACCGTCTCCCGAAAGAGACTGTCGTTATCATATCCCTAGAACATCCACTTATGTTCTAAAACTGCTTCCGAACATTTCTCCAGGATAGGATTAATATCAACTTATTGCATCTAGTGCAAAAACAACATCTGGTGTGGTACTTGACATCTCATGATTGACTCAATTGCCTAAGCAAGTGATGTGCCAATCATGCGCATCCCTCTCCTCTTTAGTCTGTAAGACACCTTTAGAGATGGTGACTCCATCACCTGCAGGTACACTACCGTGCCAGGACTCGTCCATTCTAAAACACCTTTAGAATGCTGTCTAAGTACCCAAATTGGGAAACTACCCAAATCTAGATCTAAGACCATAGATCTAGTAACCAGAATGTCTGATATTATATCTATATCCCTTGTGGAGAAACCACTGTGTGACAACCAAAGTATAACCGACCGTAGTATAGGAATTTCACTTCCTACTCTGTGTATGTCATCCAAATACCAGGACATCATACCCTACTACCTTCTTAACAGATCCATCCCTATTCTGATGAAGTCAAACCTATGACTGTCACATCAGAAATAGATGATCTATCTCCGCTATATCTGCTTTAGTCCATAAATAGACATAAGCCACTTGTCCACTATCCTTCCGCTGCTCCCACTGACTACGACAACCCTCTGGCAGAGTCATATACACGTGCACTTCTAAAGCCAGTTCAGAACGATGCTATACACATCCTCCTGCCTGGTCTCCTAGCCTGGAACAACAGTAGTGTCAAGTCTGGGAAAACAAGAACCTCCCTGTCACCGTCTTTGAGCATACCGAAGTACCTCTCGAGTGCCTGAGGTTACCCACCTTATCTACGGAGTGGCCAATGGAATGTCAAACCAGATTGAATCTTTAGGTTCTTATCAAATTTTCAGTAATCGTTTGTGGTTCTGGAATCACTTCCAGTTCTACCATACTCCCACTACTGTTTTCTGAAAAAATCCATTTTTACTAAAACCGTGGCGAGTCACGAACAATATCACTATTGATCTTCCAGATGGTAGAAAGTCAACCCTCGTCATAGCCCGGGTCAACCCACAAACAGCCATTACAGAAACGTGCCTTGAGTTATCCAGAGTCTGGTTTTAAGCATAAGCCGGACAACTCCCCGTACCTTAACATTGTTAAAATATGAACTATTCTATATCCAATATAGAAACAGAGGCACTGATTTAATTGGAATCAGATTCAAATCATGCAGCTGTCTCCAGTGCATGTCAACTAAATGCAGGTAGGCCGGTCAGCATTACTCAACTTAGGAATACATCCAGATATGAGTAACCTGAAAGAGAAGTAAGTTCTCATAATCATTACTATCAACTGAATACCATACACAAGTATCTACATCTTCGATCACTTTGAAGAATGCTGATACTTGCAACACCTGGTTCTCTACTTTACTCTTATACCTATAACTTCTCAAAACTTGGACCTTATGTTTCTACGAAACACTTGTCTAAGAACTAGAGAAGTCATAAGTAAACAGAATATAGTACGAGGACCAACCCCTCTGTCCTCATAGACACTGGAAAACATATAATACTCTGTATAAGTCCCCTGAGTCTAATAACTCATTCCCTGTGTGTCGTAGGTTGAAAACTGTACTTATGGTTAAGAAGAATTACACCGTTGTTTAATGCTCCTTACCTAATCATCCACTGATATAGGTAAATGCCATAGACATAATTTCAAAAAGTTATATCTTACTTTATAAAAATAAACGTACAGATATATCAATTTGAAATTGGTGCATATTCAAAACCAAATATTTGCCGTCCGGCAAACAACCCAGGTGATTTCCTCAAATATCACCAATTACAATGAATCCCGATATAATGAGGATGATCACCCAATTCCCAATAACTTACTCCCACTCATCATCTGTAAAACCATACAGATGTGAGAATCAATCCTGGTAAATACATACCCTGGAGCAAGGGCTAATTGGGAAATCAGTTTTCTTTTAACAATACACAGTGAAACTCAAACATGAAAACGTTTCGTAGGAGTATCTGGGTATTCCTAGTAATGCATCTTCCATTATCAGATTCACAACTGTAACCGTATATTTCATTGCCATCTCTCCAAATCCCTTTATTTGTCTTTAGTCGTTACCTTCTGTACACCACCGTTAGGCTAAATGGTTTTTTTCCTTTTCTACCATTCGGCACCAGCCTATGGTTTGGAAGAAGACTATTCAATAAGCGTAATAGGTGTACTGTCCTAATCCTAGGAGCACTCGCAACGCGAGAGAAGGTAAAGATAAAAGACAACTGAATAAACATTATTCCTATTTCTCCTGAACCAGAATCCATCCCCGAACTAGAACAAGTTCCTTCGAGTTCGTATATAACCATACGATGGAGTATACAAATAATTGTGGATCTTCGTAGTGATACGGGGTGTCCCGGAGAAATACAAAGGTGAAGTAGGAGTGGCGATGAAATACTTGGTTTGGTCGTGAATAGCAGTCGCAATTTTACTTTGCCCTCTTTCTAATCCCTTTATTTGTCTTAACTTATTACCTTCTGTATACCATCGTTAGGCCTATTGGTTTTCTTCATTCCCCACCGTTCGGCACCTGCCTATGGTTTGGAAGAAGACTATCCAATTAGCGTAATAGGTATACCGTCCTAATCCAAGGAGCACTCGCAACCTGAGAGAAGGTAAAAGGAAAAGACAACTGAATAGTCCTATTCATTTTCTCCAGAACCGGAAACCATTCTCGAATCTGGAACAAGTTCCTTCGAGTTCGTATATAACCATACGATGGTTTAATCTAATAAACTGTGGATCTTCGTAGTAACACGGGGTGTTTTGGAGAAAAGGGTAAAATTAGGATTGGCAATGAGGTATGCAACTCTGACAATCCAAAAGCCAGTGTTATAAGAAGGTTCGGTCACCTTGGTCACTGAGTCATAGTCTAAGGTCGGGCCATGGTCGCTGCCAAAAAGAAGAGAAAGAAGAAACACTCAGCGTGCACCCAAACCAAGATCAGAATGGTTATCAATTCATCTAATCAGGTAACCTCCCACTGTATCCTCAAATTCTCCTCCAAACGTGAAAGAAGAATCAGTCGGGATCACCCGAGGAGTAAACCAACTCATCAGTGGGAATCGTGATCCAACTATCATCGCATGATAACGTGATGGAATCCACTCACATTATTACACTCCAGAAGTTATGCGCATATCTGGAAAGTTTCAGTTTCTTTAGAAACTCCCGATGTGATTTTTACCCCAAGCGGCTTATGACCTTGACTAGGTCAACAAACCATAAACCGCTAGTCAAGTTCAACCCGTCATTATTTTGGATTGCATTAAACCCACCCGTACGTGCCCTTGACTAGGTCAACAAGGCCGCACGACTGTCCTAACCAATCCCATTTATGCAACAAACAAGTACCACTCAGCTACCGAACACTACATCTTGACTAGGTCAACAAACGCAGCACGAATACTAAATAATACCCGTAGGAAATGACGGAGGGCTACGGCTGGTTTTTGGCGAAAAACCTTTAACGTAATGAACATGATATCGTTGAAGGAACTGCATAGCTTTTTATAATTGTATAGTGGCGAAAACCTTTGCTAAAGAGGTCACTCCCGGTGAAGGGATCTCGGCTCTTTTCCCGTAGAATGAGGTGCAGGACATTCCAACTGAATACCACGATGCAAAGCAAAAAGGCAATTGGCTATAGTGAAGTTATTACCCTGATGCAAACTTCTGTCCAAGGGGTCACTCCCGGTGAAGGGATCTCGGCCCTTGCTTCGTCGACTGAGGTGCTGGATATTCATAACCGAATACCACTGTGCAAAACAAAAGAGAACGTCCTTGCAATAACAACTTTTTGAAAAATGTTCCAACAACATCAAACAGGTTTTTTTAGCTTGCATTGATCCGAATCAACGCAGTCCCATCAATTGATCACACCAATAAAGAACGAAAATACGATGTACGTATATGCCATCCGCATTCGCCACTGGGTCCCGTCATCATCCGTTAGGTTACTTAACTAACGACAGAGCGGGGACTGGACTAGCGCGGGTGTAAAACATATACAACATCTACTAGTATATATATATCAATATATAATATTCGCTCAAGGCGTAATAAAAAGCAACATCACAGAAATGTAATAAGCATCACAGAACAATACAGATAATCTGGGATCCCTGGGTTTCATAGAGCCGATACTGAAACCCGACGTTCCCCTGGTCGTGTGGATAGCCTGTGCAATGAAAACTTAGACCCCTACGGGTGCGGCAAGTTACCCGCCAAAACCTGAAGCGAGGCAGCCCCCTTCAACAAAGTGAATGGACCACCCAGCACTTCACGGAATCCTGTAACTTGGGCACCCCTCCTTGGATCAACCTATACCCCCTACGAGTGCGGCGAATAGCCCACCAATTCTAGAGTAAAGCCCCCTCCGTCTCAAAGCCATAAGATGCGGGCTCGTTGCCCTCTAGAACCCGGCTATCCGTGCACCCCACCACGGGGTAATCCTATTACAGAAAGTAAAATATATACAATGGGTACATCGACCTCAGCCTGGTCGTGCCCCAAAAGAATAATATACAAACAGGCAGTGACGGCTCTCCACATGTCGGACGCTCGTCCCGCAATATCAAATGTACAAATATAACCAAACTGTACTACCATTGCATCCAGGCTATCCACCATGACAAATCCGCAACATCACAGCACAACACAGAACATCAACGTGAATATCACGTTCGCAAATCCGTCTAAAAGGGCTATAGCAATTAGACAAGATTTACCGATCAAATGACATTCACGGTCGCAGATATAATGTAAATACTGTGAACTAACATGTTTTAAAATTTTCGATCGACAAAATTTCCCGAAGTGGGCCCCAAGCACAATTCCCGGTACTCAAACAAATCTGGGCCCAAAACAAAAATACCAGAAACCCCAATTCCAACACAGAGACCACTGTAGGAAAAATGGGGCATTGAAGGCACAAAATGGCGGCGGAACGGCGGCCAAAAGAGGGGTATTGCCGCGGTTCCGCGGCGGAACAGTGTCATCATGCAACAAAATTTCTGCAGTGGTCTTAGAAATGCCTGCACGTATTTCTTTAACACTCAAAATAATTTTTTGACAACAAAAAAATTTCGACAGAAACTGCACAAATTGGAATAGCGGTTTTGGTAATTTCGTTCGATCAAATTTCTAAACACGTTAGAGCAAGCTAGTAAAGGTTAATGGCGTAGCTCTGATACCATGTTGGGTTACGGCAGCGCCCCGGCCATCAATCCGAGGCCAAAATGTGGAAACAAAATTTTTCAAAAACTTGGCGCTACCTTAACCTCTACCCGGATCGAACCATTAACCTACAACTAGCAAACTAGAGAAGCGTTGGAAAGGCTATACCAATCGATCCATGTCCTTCGGTCTTTAGCCACCATCCCAAGCTCCTCGCGGCATCTCCGGTCTCGATCTTCTTGTCATAAAGGGCACCACATCTTCGAGTCTTTTTACTGGCTCCCACCTCTGAACCGAGGCAACTCGGACACGAAGTTTGCTAGCCGACGTGTCCAAGATTGCTGTAGACTGAGTGTAGAACGCTTTGCCTCAAGGGTTAATTGAAGTTGCCACAATAGAGGGAAGATCAAAATGAACTTTGAAATGGAGCTAATGTTTGTTGCAAGAATGAAATGAGATCCAAAACTCACACACTAAAATTGGGGCTGTCCAAGAGGGGGGCTCGGCTACACAAATGAAGAGGAGGGGTGAGCACAATCAAGAGGTGGTGACCATAAGAAAAAGGCAACAAAAACCCACACCAAAACATCACACTCATACCTCACAATTAATGCAAAGAAATGACGCACTAAAAGAATCAAAAGAAGATAGAACCATCAAGAGATCCACTGGAAATGCTGGAGCCCCAGGCACCACACACACACCCCCCCATTTAGTAAAAGTTCACTTTTGCAAATAAGCCCCTCAACGCAAAAAATTCAGCAAAGAAGAGATGAATGAAAAATGAACGAAACGGAATGCAAACTGGCAAGTTCAAAAAGCGATCCCGTAATAAATTACAGGATAACCCCGCGACTGTATAAATATACCCGCATTTGTATTCCGACCGAATACAAATGCAATGAGGAAAAATCTACACTGTATAATACTAGGATCCGGCTTAAACCAAAGCCTGCTGGTATTATCCGTCCGAACCATGACACCTGCACAAGTGCACGCGTATGTTCGAACCCTGCCATAAATCCATACGGCCTCTACAACGTTTCGCCCGAAACTTGAGAAACTGTCTGTGGGGGACTCTAAAGACTCATCAATACTTTGGCTGTGGATTTAACCACTAGCACGTCAGAGGTACCAGCCGTACGTAACGGGCTACCAGGCATTGACCAAAAAGGGGGTCGATGAGCGAACTCATCCTGACACCCTACTGATCCTGTCAGTGACAATATCCATACAGTCCGGTCCGTTCGTCTATGAGTATCGCATGTCGGGCCAAGGGGGTTGGTAAAAGTCAGACCCCCAAAAGCGGTACAAGTCGTATCGGAGTGTAGCCCAGAACACCCTGAGATGCTACTGAAATACCTACCAGTGAATCTCCTGCCTTTGCCAAGGACTTCGTGTAATGGCTCTCCTAGACACAGCGCGATCTCACCCCCAATACCGGGAGAGACGAAACCCCTCCCGATCCGCTCACTGCCTCCATGTGGCTCGGGACTGTACCCAACTAAAACCTGTTTACACAATTCCTTTGAGCCGTGGTAAGGTAGTAATCAAAGCACAGTGGGAACTCACACGAGAAAAATGACGATCTCAGGTCGATGAACTAACATGTACACATGTCACCAGGGAACTGCTATCTGACGTCAGATATAATACCAACCAGCATGTTCCCGGCGAGTCCTGTCCGGTATACTCATAACCCAATGAGCACCTGTATAGATCTTAGGTAAACCAACTGACACCAATGGCTTGTGAGACCGGCCACTGCCCCTTGTCGGGGTATCGACTGTATACACTAGTCTACTAATGGAGTATCGATGCTCAGTCTCGAAACTCCCACGACTAGGGACCACTTTAAGGATGTGCTTATAGAATACCCAACTCTCACGTATATGATCGCCATCATACTGCTGGTAGTCAAGCAAGAATCCTAAGGGCTCTATCATCGTGTAATAGCGACCTGTAAGGTCACCTACAGCAGTACACGATGATAAAGACAAACCATGGTAGCATATTATTCTCTATCAACGTGTAATAGTGAACTACAATGTCACCTAAAGCATGTACACGATGATAAAGACAAACCAGATAGTATACATACCTCTCGAGTAAGACTGTCATACCGGTATAGGTCCTCCCTCAATCATTGCAATCACGTGCCTGCGATCCAATAATTGACCCTGAGGGCACTATATCCAACATTAACAAGATTGGAAAAGTATTTTCCCATACAGAACTTATTCTGTATCTTGGTGTTTTTTAATCATCATTGGATCTTTGATCCAACGGTGCTCTGATTTATAGAGCACAATCTTTCCTGTTTGGAAAGATTTTGAGGGGTATTTCCTCAACAGAATTTTATTCTGGTAATTTGATGATTTATCATCTTCATTAGATCTTTGATCCAAGAGTTGAGAACTTTTAGTTCTGGCGCTGGTGCTTTCGTGCTTTGCACGTGAGCACTGTCTTAGAGTCTTTGACTCTTAGCGCTGGCGCTCTTGGCGCCGGCGCTCTTGGCGCCGGCGCTCTTGGCGCCGGCGCTCTTGGCGCTGACGCTCTTTTGCTTTGCACATGAGCGCTGCCTCAGAGTCTTTGACTTTTAGCGCTGGCATTCTTGGCGCCAGCGCTCTCGTGCTTTGCACGTGAGCGCTGCTTCAAATTCTTTGACTTTTAGCGCTGGAGCTCTTGCGCGAGAGCTCTTGCGCGAGCGCTCTCGTGCTCTGCACGTGAGGCGCTGCCTCTTTACCGAAGGTGTCTTTTTGCCTTCTTTCTCTGCTTTTCCTGAGTCAAACTTTTCTTTCCCAATGCATTCTCTTAACAGAGCTTGGAAACAATTCCATCATGCACAAAATTTTCTGTGCTTAGACTTAAATGTCTCTCTTTATAATTTGAAGCAATGCTTCTCTTCTATCTCACTTTCATAGAATTATCTTAACAGAGAAGAGCTATGGCTTATAATTGTCCACATGCTCGCCCGCAACCATGGGAAGTGCCTATTGAGGAAATCGTTCCTCATTTTGCTGCAAGCTTGGTGAACCCTGCTCTTACGGATGACCAATGTGATACGGTGTTGTACGAGATTTTGACTCGTAGATGATATCCTCTCCCCATCGGCTCCATTTGGCTTATGATAGTCTTCTTGTCCTTACTCGATGACATCCCTCCTCATCCAGTGGAAATGACTCCGGCAATACTCGACGCCGCAGAGGACAAGATCGAGTTCTTTCACGAGGCACTTTTGATTACCACAGCTCTGAGGGATCGCTCTGTTCAGCTGCTAAGCCAGATACGGGCTCAGCGGGTCGTCATATCTGCCTTCGCTGATGGGCACAGTGCTGACCGATGGGAAGCGACTATTCATGAAGATCGCCGCTTTGACATGGTGGAGAAGGCAGAGAGGGCGTTAGATAATTTTTTCCATAGTTTTATGAATCCCTGTACTTTCGATCCTATGTTTGGTGATCTATTTCTTGTAGAATAAAATGTTCGATTAAATGCTTTCTTTTTTCGTTGACCACCAAGTGCTCCCTTTCTAACAAATTTTCTCTCTCTTATGTGTGCATGTGCATATATGAATGAGCCCGATTTCACGCATATCTGTAAACGAAACTTAAACCGGTGTAAACAGGAACAAATAGCTGTTGGCCAGAGATTTTGGCGGGAACAAATGCCCCCCACTACTTTGCCAACGTAAGTATATACATGGGTGAAGTAGTGCAGAGTCATGCATGGCCATAAAATTGAGGGCTTAGGAAACAAGTTTAGAGTCCTTGTAGCCTACGACTTCTTTCATCTTCATGAGCCGTAAGGGTTTCAAGAAGATTATTTCTCCCTACGAGTCGAGTGGATCTCGTAGGTGCGTATTCTCCCTAGAGATCGTGAGGATTTCTAAGTGTTCATCTCCTTCGTGAGTCGTGAGAATCACACACAGGTATTTTTCCTTATGAATCATGAAGACTCGTAAGTAGCTTCTTTGTTTCAATGGCGAATGCGGCCCGTAGATGGTAGATAACAGTCCATCTTTTCCTCCTTGTAGGGTAGCGATGGCTTAGGAAATAGGTTTAGGTCTGTCGCCTAAGACTTTTCAACTTTATGAGCCGTGAGGGTCTCATAAAGACTTTTCTCCCTACGAGTTGAGAGGATCCCATAGGTGTATTTTCTCTTTAGGAATCGTGAGGATTCCTAAGTGTGTTTTCTCTTGAGAGTCGTAAGGATCTCACAAGAGAATTTTCTCCCTTACAAGTCGAGGGGACTCATAAGTGATTGGTGAGTTGACTTTTTTCCGAGACGGGATGATTGGATGACGTATTTCCGTGACGGGGTCATTGGATGACGTATTTCCGAGACGAGGTCATTTGCTGACGTGTTTCCGTGACGGGGTCATTGGATGACGTGTTTCCGCAACGGGGTCATTTGATGAAGAATTTCCACGACGGGGTCATTGGATGACGTTTTTCCGCGACGGGGTCATTTGATGACATATTTCCGCGACGGGGTCATTGGCTGACGTGTTTCCGAGACGGGGTCATTAGCTGACGTGTTTCCGAGACGGGGTCATTGGATGACATGTTTCCGCGACAGGGTCATTGGATGACGTGTTTCCACGACGGGGTCATTGGATGACGTGTTTCCGTGACAGGGTCATTTGCTGACTTGTTTCCGCGACGGGGTCATTGGATAACGTGTTTCCGCGACGAGGTCATTGGATGACGTGTTTCCGCGACGGGGTCATTGGCTGATGTATTTCCGAGACGGGGTCATTGGATGACGTATTTTAGCGACAGGATCATTTGCTGATGTATTTCCGTGATGGGGTCATTGGATGACATGTTTCCGAGACGGGGTCATTTGCTAACGTATTTCCGAGACGGGGTCATTTGCTGACGTATTTCCGAGACGGGGTCATTTGCTGATGTGTTTCCGCGACGGGGTCATCTGCTGACGTGTTTCCGAGACGGGGTCATTGGCTGACATATTTCCGCGACGGGTTTGCTGACGTGTTTCCGCGACGGGGTCATTTGCTGACGTGTTTCCGCTACGGGGTCATTTCTTACGTATTTCTGCGACGGGGACATTGGATGACGTATTTCCACGACGGGGTCAATGGATGACGTATTTCCGCGACGGGGTCATTTGCTGACGTATTTCCGCGATGGGGTCATTGGCTGAAGTATTTCTGCGACGGGGTCATTGGATGACTTTAGGTTGTCCGTGAACCGTAGAGTCTTGGAACTGGGGACTTTGTCGTGGCTCCGTTTGGTGGTGTCGCATCCGTATCCTGGTGGAATGAGGAGAAACGCCATTGCTGATTTTTAGGCTGTAGATGTTACCGTTGAGATCCGGCTCTTTCTTTGACAGAGTCTCTTGGGGAATGTGGTTCCCTCTTTATTTATTCCCATGGATTGTATACAGGGGTCAGTATGGGCTCGCCTGTAGGACAAAAAGTTTCATTTCATTTTTTTTATTTCTTTCCGCGATGCTCTATCATTTCAGCTTTTTATATCGCAAAAGTCGCGATTGCCCAATCATATCGGCTATTTTTTGCGGTGCCCAGCTATTTTTCTTTTTTACTTGCTGCTTTTTATTGCGAGTTGCCCAATCATTTCGGCTATTTTTGTATGCATATCTTTTACTTGCTGATTTTGTTGCATGTTGCCCTATCATTTTGGCTATTTCATATGCATTTATAACTCGCTTACTTTTGCTGCGAGTATGGAACTTGGAATCTGTTGCCAATCTTAGCATCAGCATCGCTGCGACTGGAATATTGCCAGGAGCGAATTATAATTTGCCGTGAAAGGACTTGGAATTTGTTACCGATTTAGGCATCAGCATCGCTACCACTGGGACATTGCCAGGAGCGAATCATCATTTGCCTTTTTATCGGTTCGAACAAAGGTGGCTTACCAAACAGGGTTAAGATCCTGTCGACTAAGGCTTTTGACTTCATGAGCCGTAAGGGTCTCATAAAGGTGTTTCTCCCTACGAGTCATGAGGATCTCATAGGTGCGATTTCTTCTTAGGAATCGTAAGGATTCTTAAGTGTATGTTCTCTTGTAAGTCGTAAGGATCTTGCAAGAGTGTTTTCTCCTTATAAATCGAGAGGACCTACAAGTGTTTGTTCATCAAATGAGCGCATTCCTCGTCGTTGGTGGGACTCGTCAAGGAAATGATTATTTGTGCCCGTGGATTGTATACAAGGGTCAGTATTGAACCGCTTGTATGGCAAACTGGGAAATATGATGGCTTAATAACAGGTTCAGATCCCTGCAACTTAAGGCTTTTTAATCTTATGAGCCGTGAGGGTCTCATAAGAGGGTTCTCCTTACGAGTCGTGACGATTTCGTAAGTGTAATTTCTCCCGAGGAATCGTGGGGATCCTTAAGTGTGTTGCTCCCTTGTGAGTCGTAAGGATCTCACGCGGGTGTTTTCTCCTTACAAGGTCGAGAGGACCTTGCAAGTGTGCATGAATTTTTTTTATGAGTCTGCGCCCTTTCGGGTTTTCATAAATATCGCCGGTAGCCTTGCTGTTTTAGCTCACGGAGTCCTTTCGGGTTTTCATCCGTGCCCATTTTGCTTATGGACGTACCGTTTTTTTTTTGCTACGTCGGCCTAGGGATGCCGGGGATTTGTAGTAGTTTAAGGACGTTTCGGTTCGTCGCTAGTTTTAGGACATTGTGGTCTATAGCTAGTTTTAAGACATTACGGTCCATTGTTAGTTTAGGGACGTTTCGGTCCGTTGTTAGTTTAGGGATGTTTTGGTCCACTGTTAGTTTAAGGACGTTTCGGTCCATCGTTGTCGTTTTGGAGACAACGGTTTTGCTGGATACTACTTATAGAGTTAGGGCTTGGGAAGATAGCGAGCGGACATAGACGTCGTCATCTATCGTTGACCTAGACCGTAACTCGTCAGGCGTAGTATGTTTTTAGGAAACGGCCGTTTATTGGCCTGAAAGGTCTTTCGCCATGTATATCCATGAGCAAGTAAGCCCCACTTTGGTAGACTTTGTCTATGATGTACGGGCCCTCATAGTTCGGCTCGAATTTCCCCCGTTTGGCACGATTGGGGATCATAAGTCTCTTGACCACTAGCACGAGTTCGCCTTGGTGAAATGTTCTCGGCCTAGTCAATCTCTCGTATGAGCGCGTCATCCTTGCTTTGTAAGCTTCTAGGGTTTGCTGCGCCATGAGACGAGTTTCATCGAGGGAATCGAGCTCCTCAAGCCGAAAATGAGCATTCTCCCCGTATGTTAGCTCATAATGAACCGCCACTCGTAGAGAGGGTAGCTCTATATCCAAGGGGAGTACTACTTCAGCGCCGAATACCAATGCATACGGCATCATGTTTGTGGCCGTCTTGAACGTGTTCCGATATGCCCAGAGAGCTTCATGCAGTCTTTCGTGCCAATCCTTTTTATTTTTGGACACTGTCTTCTTTATGATCTTCGTCAAGGTCTTGTTGAAAACCTCAGCTAGACCGCTAGCTCTGGGATTATAGACCGAAGAGTATCTCCAGTCTATATTATGCTGCTGTGCGAAGCGACTGATTTTGTGACTCCTGTAGGCAGAGATAATCCATCGCGGAGTGCCGAACCGATAGATGATGTGTGTCTTAAAGAAATGGAGAATGTTCTCCGTCTTAACTTCTCTTAGCGGTACTGCTTCTGCCCACTTGGAGAAATAATCGGTTGTCGCCAATATGAACGGATGTCCTCTGGATGATGCTGGTTCGATGGGCCCAATTATGTCGATTCCTCACATTTCGAACGGCCATCTAGCCACTGTTGGGTATAGTGGGTTTGGATGCTGATGGATGAAGTCTTCATGAATTTAGCACGAGTGACACTGCTTTGCGTATTCGAGGAAGTCTTGGATCAACGTGAGCCAATAGTAACCCATCCTTTTGATCTTCAGCTTCATCTTTCGCCCGGCTTGATGAGAACCGCAGAGTCCGTCATGAGTTTCTTAGACTATTCTCCTTGCTTCTTCTGGCCCCAGGCATCTTAGCCATAGAGAGTCAAACAATCTCTTATATAGAGTATCATTTACGAAGGCGAAAAACAGAGCTCGTTTCATGAGCTAATGTCTCGAGGATGCATCTTCAGGTGCTCAACGGGATTTGACGTAGTCTATGAAGACTTCTCTCCAATCCTTAACCTTTTCTTGGTCCTTTATTTGTAGGGCCGCTTACTTGGTCGCTTCCTTTTCTTCAGATGACTCCGGAAATATTTCTGCCGGTGCGAGAACCCGACGGCTTTGCACGACGATTCTTACTTCATTGAGATTTTCATCAGCCAATTCTTTAGCGAGCTTGTCTAGTGCATCGCCTTTGCTATTTTCCGTGCGCGGTATGCTCTCCAGCATGTAGGAGGGGATTTTGGTCAATAGTTGCTGCACTATCTCGCCGTACTTCACTAACTCTGGTTTGCATGTTTGATAGTCGCCGTTTACTTGACTAACGACCAACTGGGAGTATCCATATATGAGGAGGTCTTCGACTCCCATGTCGACAGCGATCACAAGACCTGCTATCAAAGCTTCATATTCCGCTTCATTGTTTGTTCTTGGCTCTGTCAAGGAAAAGGCAGAGCGCATTATCCCTCCTTGTGGAGTCACGAAGATGAGGCCTACCCAGATTTGATTATGGGGGAGTTGTGCTTTCGCTTGTTCATGGAAGATGCCCATCAAAGTAAAGTTCCCATCGGGTATCACTCTCTCCTCTCTACCTTTCGATCGTGTCAAAGGCGTGCTCGTCCGACAGTTCACAATTTAGGGGTGAATCGGCAGGTATCGGATGCTCGGCGAGGAAGTCGGCGATGGCCTGGACTTTCACTGCTTTGAGGGGTCGATAGATTATCGAGAACTCCATCAAGAGGAGGGCCCATTTAGCGATTCGTCCTGTTAGTATGGCTATTGACATCAAATACTTGAAAGGATCTACCTTTGATATGAGATGGACCTCATGCGCCAAAGCCTAGTGTCTGAGCTTCGTTATCACGAAGATTAACGCCGGGCAGTGTTTTTCGATAGGGGAGTAGTTGTTTTCTGCCCCCAGGAGAACTCGACTCAAATAGTAGAGGGCTCTCTCTTTCCCTTGGTCATTTTCCTGTGCCCATAGCGTGCCTAAAGAACCTTTAAGGGCGGTTGTGTACAAGATGAGGGGCTTTCCCTTTACCGGGGCGGTCAGTACCGGCGAATTCTGCAGGTATTGCTTGATTTGTCCAGTGCGCTTTGACATATGCGATCCCAGATGAACGAGGTCCCCTTCTTCATTAAATGACTGTATGGGCGGCATTTGCTGGAGAGGTTAGCTATGAACCGTCGGATATACGTGAGCTTCCCTTGGAGAGATGGCAGTTGCTTGAGAGTTCTTGGCGAAGGTATTTCCATAATCACCTTGATCATCGATGGATCTATTTTGATGCCTCGATCTCGTATGATGAACCCTAGAAATTTGCCTGAGGAAACTCCGAACGCGCATTTGAGAGGGTTCATCTTCAGGTTGTATTTCCGAAGACGTTGGAATACTACCTTCAGATGCTCCCAATGCTCCTCGTGTGATTTGCTTTTTACTACGAGGTCGTCAATATAGCATTCAATGATTTCATGTATGAGGTCATTGAAAATCTTTTTCATGGCCCTCTGATAGGTAGCGCCGGCGTTCTTCAGACCGATAGGCATCACTTTGTAGCAAAAGATGCCCAGAGGAGTCGGGAAAGCGGTATGCTTCTGGTCTTCGGGAAGCAACTTTATTTGATTGTACCCTGATGACCCGTCCATGAAGGAGAACACTTCGTGAGTGGACGTTTTGTCTATCGTTAGCTCGTAACCGGTATGGGAAAATCATCCTTCGGACAGGCCTTATTGAGGTCCCGAAAGTCTACGCAGATGCGCACCATCCCATTTTTCTTCATCACTGGGACAATGTTGGTGATCCAGTCAGGATACTTAACTTCTTGGATAAAGACGGAGTCGATTAGCTTCTTGATTTTGGTGTTGATGCTCATTTCAAGTTCGAGCCGCATTCTCCTCGGTGCTTGTTTGACTGGCTTGACGTCCGGGTATATCGCCAATTTATGCACAGCTATTTCCGGATCTAGCCCCGGCATCTCGTAGTAGTTCCATACGAAGCAGTCTTTATACTGCATGAGCACGTCTCTTAGCGTAACTACCTGTTCTTCGGACAACAGCTCACTAATGAACGTAAGCCTCGGGTCATTTGCCGTCCCCAAGTTGATTTTCCTTAGGTTGTCCGCCGTGGTATGTATTCCATCTTCCAACTCTTTTGGCGCTGGTGGAAATTCCGAGATCAATTCCTTTTCATCCTTGTTTTCGAAGCACGAGGAGAGGTCATTCATATTCTTTGGCACTCCTTCTGACAGTGATAACGTGACAGGTACGAGATCGTTTCCAAGACCGATGTTGATCTAGTTCTACTCTCGCCATATACGTTGCTTTTGGTATATGCTTTTGCGGTGGAGTTACCCTCCAATTGTTGGATAGAGCGAACCTGCCGAGTTGATATTGGTCTTCGATCCAGTTTTTGAAGGTGAAGCAGTCTTCAAGAGGATGTCCTATCGCTCGGTGATAGGAGCAATAGTCCGGGTGATGAACCTCGTTTACTTGATCGGGGTGCTTGGACTCTGGGAGCGTAATCATTTGATGTTTCATGACAAGATCGAACATCTTTCTTGTCTTTTCTTGGGGGAAAAAATATGCTCGACCCATCTTCTTTATAAGTGACAGATCCCGGCTGCTCAATTCTCGATCGCGTGGCTTCTTGGGCCCGCTTTGCCGCTGTCGAACGTTTTTTCCGTTCTTCAGTTTGTTTTTGCCTTCGCGTCGGGTCTTCTGTATAACGGGCTGGCGACGAAGGGCATCATCATTCTCCATAGCCTGCTGAAGGAGGCGCTGCATCCTAGCTCTCTCGTAAATGGTCATTTCACGGTTGTGATCATCTCGGACCTTTTGACCCGCTTCCCTTATTAGTTTGTCCATCTGTTCTTCAAATGACGGACTCAGCATTTTTATGGCAGGGCCGCGTTCAGGCTCAGTGTCAGCGTATTTTAAAAGAGCATCTCCTTCTTCATCGAAGTCATGTATAATATAGCAGCCATGGGATCGCTCCCGTTTCTTGAATTGAACATATCCAAGCCCGATCGTTTCAATTCTCCAGTTGGGCAATTTTCGCTGAGTTCCGGGGACGATCCAGATCCTATTATAGAATTGAGCTTGCCGAGCAAAGCGTTGTAGCAAGTCTTGGCGTCAATTACGTGAAACTTGATGTCGGTGACGAGCGACCCGAAATGTAACATCAGTATTACGGACCCGAGCGTCCGTGATGACTGGGAGTCAAAACCGGAGATGGTAATTTTATCCCGAGCTAGGTGCTGAACGCTTATGCAAATATCTTTTAGCACTCTGACATTCAGGAGGTTTACAGAAGAACCGTTGTCAACTAGAATCTTTTCTATCTTAATGTCGTGGTAGTACCCGATGACATATAGGGGGCGGTTGTGCTCACACGTCCCGAGGAGGAGATCTTCATCGCCGAAGGTAATGTCGGCCGTGTGCACTTCTTCCAGCTCATCCTTCATCTTTTCTTCGGCAAGGAAAGCTTCAAATTGGTCGGTCTCTTGTAGTTCTTTGATCAGAGAATCTCGCACCTCTTTAGACAACAGAAAGGCATCGAGAATGCTTAGCTGCGAGGGTATCTTTCTCAGGTGCGCCAGAACATTGTAATCCGCCTTGTTTTTCTTAGGTGGGTCCTTGGCTACGAGCTCTTCGATGACTCGTTCTTCGAGGGTGATATCCTCAGGGACTTTTTACTTCCCTTTATCTTTTTTGTTCGATCCCTTATTTGTTGGTCCGAGATTCTTTTCGGGCAACGTACGGTTGCGCAGCTGAATATTCTCACAATTCTTCGTCCTTTCTTCTTTTCGTGAGGTGGATTCTTTAAAGAGAGGGCCGAGGGCTATTTCTTCATCAGAATCGCTCCCGAAGGTGAGAAGTTGCGATCCCCTAGCATCAACCATGTGACAGTTGCCGGCAGTTCTTTTAAGCTCATCTGTCGTGCTTCTCTGCTCTCGACGAGTTTTGCGCTTCATCCGCTTGAACTATTGTCGGTGGGAAGCATACCCCTGCCACCAGTTGTTAAATTCCATGAACTCTTCAGTACGGTGTGTATTCCTCTGATGGTATAAGCACTAGTTAGGGTGTGCATCCGTTTCGTCAAGGTGTATACTGCCGGGAGTATTTTCTTTGGGAGATGGTAGCTTCATTCTCATTGACAGGGATTTAGCGAACCGTTTCTTTATCTTAAGCTTTCTTTTGTTTGCTGTGGGTGCACTTTGATCTGGTTGGAGTGTTTCTTGATCCATCTCTACAATGACTTCTTCAAATTGACATTGACGTCTGGCCCTTTCGAATATGGCCATTTCACGTTGCTGATCAGCCTTACTCTTCTGACGGGCTTCGTTCAGCAGTATGTCGATCATCTCGTTAGACGGTTCCAAGAGTTTTGGCTCCGATCCTGCCTCCAGCTCCTCTATGTTTTCTTCTAACGCCGAATGAGCTTCTTCTTCGTTTAATGACGAGTGAGAGATCATGTGACAGCTTGCCATATAATACTGAAATTCTTCTGTCGAGTCATCTCCGTTATTATTGTCGTTATCTCCACTCTCAAGGATATTGTTGAGAAATTCTTGGAGTGTGACCGGGGTTTGCGCATTTTGGTTATATTCCTCCAGTGCGTCAATATGTTTTTGCGGGTCCGTGCGCATGTCATCAGGCTTTATAGGCTTTTTGGTTTTCTTCTTCTTCTTTGAAGACTTTGATGGCTGGGAATGGGTGTTTTAACCACCGCTACCAATTCTTGGCATCGGGCGCAGCTTCAGCATTCCCTCAATGACCTCGGGTTCCAGCGGACTTTTCCACCTGATAGCCGGGCATGTTTAAAGATCCTTCAGCATTCTTTTCGTTTTGGCTAATAGAGCGACCTCCCATAGAGCTTCTTCTATAAATGAGCATGATGCCCCCGGCGTGTCTACCCTTTTAGGAGCGTGCGGCTGCGGCGGGCTTACCTTCCAGTTCTTGGACAGTGAAAATTTGCCCTATTGTCATTGGTCCTCGATCCAGCTTTTGAAGACGAAGCAATCTTCAATTGGGTAGCCTACTACTCAGTGGTAGGGGCAATAATTGGAATTTTTGACGTCACCTGGATGCAGTGGGCGTCTCGGATCTGGCAGAGTGATGAGCCTGTTGCGCACCATCAGTTCGAACAGTCTCCTTGTTTTATCCCGAGGGAACGAGTATGGACGTTTTAACTTTTCGTTGATAAATCGTTGTCTGTCGTTTTGGCGATCAGCTGGTTTTGGACCACTCGGCTGTTGCTGAGCATTGGCGACAAAGGTCACTTTCCCTTTCCCTTTTAATTCTGCGGCTCTGTCTTTGAAGAGGAAGGCCTATGGCCCATCTGGTCCATTTGGGCCAGCTTGTCAATCAAGGCCTGGAAGGTGGTTGGCTTGAAAAACATCATGAATTGGGATATGGTCACCTACGGATCGAGGGTTCCCATAAACATGCCTACTGCATGGGCCTCTTCTATGCGCTGTTCGCACTTCGACCATAGGTTGCGCCACCGAATTGTATACTGAACCCATGTCTTCTCTGGCTTCACCCTGGCATTGATCAACGCCGTGATTGGGGTGCGTTCGCCGGCGCTTGCAAAACACTGGGTGAATAACAACTCCATCTCCGTGAATGTTTTGACGTAGTCGTTGGGAAGCTCCGAATACCATTCGTAGGCCGTCTCCACCAAGCTGCCAATGAATTGGCGAAGCAGCAGCTTATCGTCACCTCCAGTATTGCCACAGAGAGCCCTGAACTGGGCGACATGCTGGTAGGGGTTGCTTGTCCCCTTATATACATGAAATTTAGGGATTGTGTATCCTGGCGGGTACTTAATCTGATCGTACCAGCTGGGATAGGGTCGCCCAGTTCTGACGACTTGGACAGCAACTTCGTTCGCTTGATGGGCTCGTATCTGTTGAGCTATATAATCATCGAGTGCAGCTTTCGAGATTGTTTCCTCCTTGGCGGCTGAACAGGCCGGAAAAGGGTTTGATGTCTCCCCTTTGTCGTCTTCAATGATCACCGGAGGCTCCTCTGCTTGAGGGTCCGGCTGGACCATCATGCCCACCATATCCTGGAACAATAGCGCCATTTGTTTTATGTTGGCCGCTTGTTCCGCGGCCTCTTTGTCTTTCTTCTCGAGCATTCTTCGGAGGAACTCGGCGTCGGTTTCCTGTTCCTGGCGCCGCTCCGACAACGTCTCCGGGCTTTCTTTTGGCTCAGTGAGTGCAGCCATTTTCGTTAGCATCTCCTGGAACTTTTGCTGTTGCTCTTGAGCCTTTGTCACAGACTGGGTGAGTGGTCCATGACCCATAGAGATACGGCTATCCTTTTTCCCGGAAGCCATATAGATGGTGTGCACTACTATGCCCTCAGACTTGGGGCGTTTGGATTAAGCACCCTTGAGATTGGTCGCAGACATAGGGATTTTCTCCGGCCTTCTCCTTTTATGGGCAGTCAAACTTGAGGGGGTTGTCGCAGACGATGTCTTTCGTGGTACGACGGCGGGATGGTCGTCCCCTTGCCGAACTTTCATTTTCTTCTGTTGGCGAGAGTAGTCTTTGTCAATCACAGAGTCTTAGACTCTTCGCCAGACTCTGTGGATTTTAGAGGACAGCCACTCAGGGAGCTGTTCCGACTTCGCCTTTATGATGTTTTCAGCAGGCAGAGGAGATCTTTTCAGCACAACAGTTGGAGAGTTCTTGGGCACCCTCCTGAGCGGCTCAAAGCTGTTCCCGGTTGGAACAGCAGCATCAACTCCCACCATAAGGGCTGGTGGGGTAAGTCCAGAAGGGGAACTGCCCCCAGCTGTCCTCACTCGGCGCCAGTGGCGACATCGAGCATGTCTTGCAGACGGTACTGGCTCAGTTACGAGGGTGGCTTCATCATGCCCCCTGTTCTAGTGAAGGGTTGCTGTTGGTGCCAGCCTATAAAAGACTGACGTCCGCTGAGAAGAAACGTCCAACCTGTCGAAGACTGTCCTTTGGGCAGATGAAGTAGTTTGGACGACCTCACCCGAAGCAGGAATTGGGATAGCCAGTCTCGCAAAGACCAATCCCTTAGCAGGAGAAGCCCCTTTGATGACTTCATCCGTCGGAGTTGGAATGGCTTTCCGCTTCGGGATGACTCATTCAGGTATTGTAGGCTTCTTCATGGACCCACTTGAGCTTTGGCTTAGTCTGTTAAAGACCGAGGCAATAGACTTGGAATTGGATGGCCCCTTGAGAGGGGCTGTGGTAGTTGTAAGCCGATTGAAGACCGACTTCTTCGGAGCTTCTTATGACGGTATTAGGATGTTGAAGCTTGTCGGTGGGATCATGGTCCTAAAGAACAGTCCAGTGGTGGCCTGAGTCACCTATTCCACTGGCATGGCGAAGATGGAGGCCGTTTGGGGCCCATAGGTCACTCTTCCAGCAAGGATGGAGTGGGAGTAGCTGTTGCAGTTGGAAGCCATTTTCTCTTTTGCACGGAGCAAGACACCAAATCTTAATACCTTGAATCCAGGGGCAACCGTATCAGACAGCGATTTGTTTGCGAAATACGACACACGAAGTGTGGAGTGGAAAGAGCAAAAGGTCACACCGGGTGTGCCAGAATCTGTTCGCCGCCGAAAGACACGACCGGGACGTTGGGACGTCTGGCCTGAATTTTGGGGGAAGATGCTATTTGGTTTTATCCGTCCACCCTTCTGAAGATGCCAAGTTGATTTATGACACCGTATATCGGAGGTTTAGACAGATGCGACCGATGTAACAGACTGCGTCAGATTCCCCCTCGTTGTGAGGGGTTTTTGATTGTGGGGACGCTCTTCCTTGCAGGCGCAAGCCCCTACAGTTAATTACGCTACCGCATCGCGGTAACAACTTTCTCCTTCTCCAGATGGTCACTTCATGTCGTGTGTGATTGTTTTAATTTCGGTTGCCCGTAGATTGTATACGGAGACTAATTTATGTTGTCACCCGTAGGGCGTGGATTAGTCCAAATCTGTATTTTCTTAGATTTGGGTTTATGTTGGTTTAAGGATCGTTGATCTTGTTTTAGATTAAGATCAACTCAAACGTTTGTTGAGGATACGTTAGTTTGATTTTAGACTAAGATCTACTCAACAGGATTTTCTTTAGTTTATAGGGACATCGCTCTCCCAGCTGTATCATATTCTGCCCTCCATGCCCAAGAACAAGCTTCAGGTCTGACATAGCTGCTCCAATCGCCTTGAAAATGAGACTTCAAGCTAACTGTTCTTCTCCAAAGAGTCTTCGATTCTAGAACAACTCTCCCTGCATTCCTTGCTATGAGAGTGGTCCACCTAAAAGGTAACATGGCAATAGGATATTCCAAATGCCACCCCGGTGAACTCTTGCGGTTCCGACGTGAAAGAAGTTGGTCCCTGGACAAGGTCCTATTCAGAGAGGATTTTCAACTGAGAATGAGTCGAACGAGTTGTTTGAGCTTCCGGACAAGAGAGTGGTTGCCCAAAGGCGACCACGAACGATAAGGTTTCAAGTCGAACGAGTGAAGCGAGGCACCCGAGTGGAACGATAGAATTACCATAACGGGAATTCCAACTACCGATTCATGAAGGCAAGTGAACGAAGTGAACGATCGAGTTAACCGAGTGAAGCGCAGCGGAACGGACAGCCGAATGCAGCGAGGCACCCGAGCGGAACGGATAGGCGAGTGAAGCGCAGCGGAACGATAGGGAGTGAAGCGAGTTTTATGAGCGCGGTCCATTGGGTTTAAGAACATCGTAGTCCATGGAGTTTAAGGACCTCATAGTCCGTAAGGTTTAGAGACATCGTAGTCTGTATGGTTTAAAGACATCATAGTTTATAAGGTTTTGGTTTACCCATTTGGGGATGCACATAAAGTTATTGGTTATTAGGACCCTCCATCTCTATGAAGACGTTGAAGAATTACAACGACATGTATCAGAGGTATGAAGAGATGTACCCTTGAACCAATGTTGTTGGAAGATCTATAGTCAGATTTGGGACTAAGACCAATTAAAGAGATTGTGAGCACATGGGCTCGGTTGATCTGAATTAGGGACTTGTGGCCAACTTGGGTTCAGTCCACTCAGTTCTGAATAGAGTGTTTGAATACTTGTTTGGGCTCAGTCCACTCATTTTGAATAAAATGTCGAGCATTTGTTTGGGCTCAGCCCTTTTTTTGTTCAACAATGCTGAGCATTGATTTGGGTTCTGGCACTCCTTTTTTATTTTGTCTTTTATTGAGTATTGAACACTTTTTACGGCGCAGAGCGCTTTATGTTTCCTCAGCGCCCACATGAGGAGCATGTGGAGCACCCGCCGCTGAGTGCCTGACTGGGTGCGCTACAGCGCTTCTTATAAAAGGGCGCCTACGTGTGGAGCACATGGAGCGCTTGACGCTGAGCGCCAAACTTGGAGTGCCAAAGTGCTTAATATAAAAAGGTTCCTACGTGAGGAGCACGTGGAGCGCTTGGCGCTGAGCGCCAAACTTGGAGCGCTAAAGCGCTTATTATAAAAGGGCACCCACATGAGGAGCACGTGGAGCGCTTGGCGCTGAGCGCCAGACTTGGAGCGCTAAAGCACTTATTAAATTGGAGCGCTAAGGAATTTCTTTGGCAGCTCTGATTAATTCTGTGCTCTGAGAATTATATTCTCGGTTTATAAGAGACTTTGTATCATGGATTTAAGAACTGAGTTCTTCTTTTTGTGAGGAGCTGGTTTGGTCTCTTCTGTTTTTTGTGCAAGACTTGGTCTTATAAATCTGTGATCAAGGAAAAGAACTAAGTTCTTATGATATGAGAGTTGAACTCTCAAATATGGAGGAGAAGTTATGATCTCTCTTCTTTTTATATACCTCGACGAAAATTTCTTCTTCTTAAAGCTTGCTCTTCTCTTTTTCTTTTCTGAGAATTTGAAGTTTATGGGCACTACTACAAATAAGGGTTGCCCCTACGGATTTATCCGTAGGAGCAAACCACTGCACCTACGGATATATCCGTAGGGGAAAGAAAATACCCTGTAGGTACAAACGCCGTAGGTGCAAGTCGCGGCCTTGAACATGCCCTTACGGACTAAAAATTGCCCCTACGGAGTTATGTGTAGGTCCAGTTGTCCCTACGGATTAGGCCGTAGGGACAAAAAATTTATTTAATTTTTTATTTTATAAAATAAATTAGGCGTCCCTACGGACTTATCCGTAGGGCCAAGTAGTTGCCCCTACGGATAAGTGCGTAGGTATAAATCCGTAGGGACAAAATATCAGGTATCCTGATATTTTGTCCCTGCGGATACCTGTGTAGGGGCATTTGTTTGCCCCTACGGATATATCCGTAGGGGCAAGCTTAACCCCTAATACTGAGATCATAGGGGCAAAATATCAGGTATCCTGATATTTTGCCCCAACGGATAAATCTGTAGGTACATAGTTGGGCCCTACGGATTAATCCGTAGGGGCAATAGTGGGCCCTACGGTTAAATCCGTAGGTACATATTATCCGGGTTTTTTTTTAAAAAGGGCTGCCTATTTTTTTCTCGCCCTGTGCACAATAATATGTACATCATATATAAAATTAATCATCACGCAGAACATATATCGCAGTATTCATAATCAAATCGCGTATAAGATACAAAAGAAACCAACAAGCAGAATATGATATCAATAAAAACACGCAAACACCACCAATATCAATATCGTCTAAAATGTAGTACAATATGTATCATATTATTAAATACATGTTTAAAATATAAGAATCAAAAAGCTACCCTAGCTCGGTCCAGCTCCACCTCTGATAAATGCCAGAATCTGGCGCGCCTGCTCCTCGGTCAATAAATCATGCAATGCGGAGCGTGCGAGAGTCTGAGCGGGCTGTGGAGATGGCGATGTGGTCTACGCAGCCGCCGTCGAGGTAGTGGCTTGTGGAGCTGCGGCCACGGGAGTCTGAGCGGGCGGTGGAGCTATAGGAGCTGTCTGCGTAACCGCAGCCGATGTAGTGGCTTGCGGAGCCGCAGCCGAAGGAGATGCATGTGGAGGCTCGGCCGATGTACCCTGTCGTGTATGGACCTACGTGTGTTATAAGCGAGTAAGAACTGTGTATTATTCGAATTCATATCATTATCAAGTTATTTCGAAACCCCAATCTATGTATACTTAGGGACTTAGGCTTCGTTTGGATATCTAGTTTGGAAAACCGTAGTTTATTTTAATCAGATATGTATATATGATTAATCAAAGCTAAGTCTACAACCAAATAAGCTCAGGCTACGTACTAATATTGGATATGTTGCTATTTATAATATGACAAAATATTTTACTATTAAGTAGTATACATACCAGCATCTCCTTCAACTCCTGAACGGTGGCCTTCAAGCTCTCCAGTTCCTGCTGGAAACGTCGCTCACTAGAGACGGAGGAAGTAACCGCCGGGGTGGAGTCCAACCTCATATGGGCCCTGCTAGGGCCCAATCCCCGGCCTCTCTCCCAACCTCCATGGTGCCCTCCGTGTGCGGCGTCCAGGACTGGGGTCAGCAGCATCGGATCGCTCTGTCCGGTAAAATCGATCCCCGATGCCTCGGCCTGCTCAACCACTCGCTTCTACACCCACATTAACCAGCAAAATATAATTATATCATTTAAATTTGAACCTTTCAAAACTAAAATTTCAAATAGGGGTTGAATAAATATTAACACTTACGCAATACTCCTGGGTAGCGACGTCGGGGTATCGAAGCTCGCCCGTGGCGGGATCTGTCGAGGTGCCGTAGACGACAAGATATGCGGACAGCACGCTCGGTGTACCACCTTGCGCCAGGGTCTGAGTTCTCTGCAATATTAGAAAATAACTCTTAATATTGCATTATATCACAAAGGCCGGTCTATTGTAATTTACCGATAACTCCATGGCTCGAGTAATATTCCTCGAGCCACCTGTATAAGTGGGGCAACCCCTCTTCGCCGACTTCCTATTCTTTATATTTTGAGCGGCCTGTTTCTGCACAACACATTCACATTTAGTTTTCTAATTAAGGAACACAAAAAACTAAATTATATACTAAACAATGAATTACATTTAAAATACATACCTGTTTGCGTTGAGAGTTGAAATATTCGCACAATAGAGGCCATGTCTCTACGTCGACTCTCGCAAAGGCCGGAGTAGATAGAAGGGCCGCTCTCTCTGCCTCGGGGGTCGCCATCCACAGGGAGTAGCAGTCGGCCTTCAGCTCATTCCTGTTGTATCGGACCTTGGTCTGTATGTTCTTTATCAGGCCATTATAGAGAGCATGAAGGTCGAGCACCCTCCCAGGGTGATCAGGGTCGGGTACAGGCTGAAAATCGTAATCCAACTGAAAATACAAAAAAACCATTGTTATTAGATTGCAAGTGTTAATAATAAATATATTGGATAAATCAAATGAAAATATATATTAATACTCGAGCCTGATCAAAGAAGAGGGCGAATGAGCGTTGGTGCTGGTCGCCCCACTCAACGTGAAGTGGATAGTTCTTCACGAGCTGGCTCTCATCCCCCATATACCGGCCGAACCTCTCGGCATGATCGCCGGTATAGCGATAATCAGGGGTAAAAAAGAGGGGGAATGCTGCCTCCCCCTAGCTCTATCAGGCCTCAGCCTGTGGGACTGATTCGGGCCTCGAGTCCCCCGCTGGGGATGGGGAGGCCCTGCGTCTACAAGAAATATCAAGAGAATCAATATTAAGACAAAGTTGTATTAAGAAATCAAGGTTAAACGAAAATTAAATTGTGATATATACCTCCGGTGACTAAAGCACAAGCCTGGGCCCGGGCAGCAGCACGAGCGGGATGATAGTTCCTCCGGTAAGGAACAGCCGGTGTCCCGGATGCGGACGCATCCCCTCCAACTAGAAAATAAACATTGGCGCTAAATTTCCATGAAGTTCATATTTATTCTATAGAGAATATGTAAAATGAATAAATATTTTATATTTATTCATACTAACCTACAGACGATGCGGAGTGTACGGAAGTGGCAGGAGTGGCCCCAGCGACAGATGTGGACGCACCACCTATAATTAGACGATTAAAAATAGATTATATAAGTAATTGCAAAAAGAATGTGTAGATCAATAATATAACATTCTAAATCAATATTCATGCACTATAGGATATATAAACATACTCGCAGGTGCGGTGGTGTCACCACTTACAACTAGACAATAAAAAAATTTACTATCTAAGTAAGAGCAAAAGGAATGTGTGTATATTTATGATATAGCATTATAAATCAATATACATGCACTATATGATATATAAACATACCTGGAGGTGCGGAAGTGGCCTATGTCCCTGATGTGGACGCATCACCAACAACTAGACAATCAAACATTGACAATATAAGTAATTTTGATATGAACCGGCATGAATATCTATAATATTACATTCAAAATGGATATGCGTGCAATATACCTGGAGGTGTGGCAAAGTCCACACGGAAAGAGGCATCCGAAGGGGTCTCCGATCTGGGTGCAAGACCGGCCCTCTGAAGCTCCCTACATAGCTCTCCGGGCTGCAGAACCGCTCTGCATCTGCCTCTGCCTCTGCCGGTGCCGCGGCTGGAGCTCCTGCCGCCCCTCGCTGCTCCCGTCATCTTCATCAATCTAGATAAACGGTATTATGATATTGAAGAATGACGGTGGGAAAATACGCTCAAACATGCAAAGTATCAACGCAATAGAATTTTCTAGTTTATCCAGCGTCACAACCTCCAGTGTTTTAGCACACAACTCTCTGAAAAAACAACATAGGTCGTTGATTACTAGACCAACCGATTCTGGGAGTGAAGTCCTTTCCGGTACAACATGCAATTTTTAGGACATGCTTGAATCTTCTCGCACTTTAGACCCAAATCAGACATCATCTTCTTGGCTCCGTACCAGCTGTTGGGCACGTTATTTCCCGGGGACATAGAATCTTTCAAGAACGAAAGAAGCATTGTGAATGACTTGTTACTCCATCCATTTAGGCGCTTAATCTGGAAAAATAGGACAAACCATGAGAGGGTGGAATACTTTGCATTCTCATAAATTGGTTTTCTAGCATCATTCATGAAATTTTCATATTTATCCGCACGCGGTCCTTGAACGAAAGGAATGTCATCTTCGGTACGAATAGATTCACCTAAGGCAGCCTCTACCATATCCTCCATTTCTTCTGATGGAAATAAATTACCGTCTTCTTCTTCTGCCGCATTATCGTCTTCTCCTTCTTCTCCTGCCGCATTATCGTGTTCTCCTTCTTCTTCTGCCGCATTACTGCGTTCTTCTCCTTCTCCGTGATATTTCCAAGTTGTATAAAGTCTAGTAAACCCATATTTTACGATATGAAGCTCTGCCAATTCAACCTTCTGCCAGTACTTATTGCCACAACTATCGCACGGGCAAAGAATCTTCTCTATCACGATCTTATTATGTGCGCGTGCAAATTCAATAAAAGCAGCAACTCCTGCAACAAACTTAGGTTGCATACGTTGTTACCAATCCACATACATCCAGTCCTTAACTTTGACGTACTCATGGGCCATGTTAGACTGTATAACATATAAATTGTAGGTTATGGTGACTATATTGAGAAATCTAAGAACGGGATAGTTACTGACAAAGGAGAAAATCCGTGTATATGCTTTGTGTGTGCGTTTGTCGTTGAAAAGAATAAATTATCGAACATATGTTAACCGATAGACGGGGACTAAGTGGTGCTTTTAGCTTCATATATGAGTATCGATGAGAATATGAAAGTTTCATATTATCATCGAGTATCATATATTGGTTTTAACTTGAACATCTTAAATCACTCTCTAATGATGCGCTTGTTCTGTATTCTTGTTGTTTGTGTGTGTTTCGGCTATCGGGGGTAAGGCTTCTATCCCATTAAGAATGTATAGAGCGGACACCCATTCGCTTGTGCTTTCAACCGTTTCGAGTAAATTTCGGCAGCACCTCCCCGCTGTTCTCCGAATACACTGTAATAGAATAGATAATCATTTCAAAGCTGTGAAACAACGTTGAAATGAACATCTAATCTATCTTTGTACATGGAGAACCAGCGGAAAGGTACCGACGAAATATCTCGAAACGGATGAAAACACAAGTGAATGAAGGTGTTTGCTTTATACATTCCTAACTTGTCCACACGGGACAAATCTATCGGTTATCATACGATTGAATCTTCTCGTCATATAGACTATACGACGGTTGTTAGTATCGAGCTATACCGTCCGATATTTAACAACCTTCGTATAGTTCTATATCACGACGAACATCGAACGTATGTTAACCGATAGACGGGGACTAAGTGGCGCTTTTAGTTTCATATATGAGTATCGATGAGAATATGAAAGTTTCATATTATCATCGAGTATTATATATTGGTTTTAACTTGAACATCTTGAATCACTCTCTAATGATCCATTTGTTGTGTATTCTTGTTGTGTGTGTGTGTTTCGGCTGTCTGGGGTAAGGCTTCTATTCCATTAATAATGTATAGAGCGAACACACATTCACTTGTGCTTTCAACCGTTTCGAGTAAATTTCGGCAGCACCTCCCCGCTGTTCTCCGAGTACACTGTAATAGAATAGATAATCATTTCAAAGCTGTGAAATAACGTTGAAATGAAGATCTAATCTATCTTTGTATACGGAGAACCAGCGGAAAGGTACCGACGAAATATCTCAAAACGGATGAAAACATAAGTGAATGAAGGTTTTTGCTTTATACATTCCTAACTTGTCCACACGGGACAAATCTATCGGTTATCATACGATTGAATCTTCTCGTCACATAGACTATACGACGGTTGTTAGTATCGAGCTATACCATCCGATATTTCACAACCTTCGTATAGTTCTATGTTACACAAATATCGAACGTATGTTAACCGATAGACGGGGACTAAGTGGCGCTTTTAGTTTCATATATGAGTATCGATGAGAATATGAAAGTTTCATATTATCATCGAGTATCATATATTGGTTTTAACTTGAACATCTTGAATCACTCTCTAATGATGCATTTGTTGTGTATTCTTGTTGTGTTTGTGTGTTTCGGCTGTCGGGGGTAAAGCTTCTATCCCATTAAGAATTTATAGAGCGAACACCCATTCGCTTGTGCTTTCAACCGTTTCGAGTAAATTTCGGCAGCACCTCCCCGCTGTTCTCCGAGTACACTGTAATAGAATATATGATCATTTCAAAGCTGAGAAACAGCGTTGAAATGAACATCTAATCTATCTTTGTACACGGAGAACCAGCGGAAAGATACCGATGAAATATCTCGAAATGGATGAAAACACAAGTGAATGAAGGTGTTTGCTTTATACATTCCTAACTTGTCCACACGGGACAAATCTATCGGTTATCATACGATTGAATCTTCTTGTCACATAGACTATACGACGGTTGTTAGTATCGAGCTATACCGTCCGATATTTAAACAACCTTCGTATAGTTCTATGTCACGACGAATATCGAACGTATGTTAACCGATAGACGGGGACTAAGAGGCGCTTTTAGTTTCATATATGAGTATCGATGAGAATATGAAAGTTTCATATTATCATCGAGTATCATATATTGGTTTTAACTTGAACATCTTGAATCACTCTCTATGATGCGTTTGTTGTGTATTCTTGTTGTGTGTGTGTGTTTCGGCTGTCGGGGGTAAGGCTTCTATCCCATTAAGAATTTATAGAGCGAACACCCATTCGCTTGTGCTTTCAACCGTTTCGAGTAAATTTCGGCAGCACCTCCCCGCTGTTCTCCGAATACACTGTAATAGAATATATGATCATTTCAAAGCTGTGAAACAACGTTGAAATGAACATCTAATCTATCTTTGTACACGGAGAACCAGTGGAAAGGTACCGACGAAATATCTCGAAACGGATGAAAACACAAGTGAATGAAGGTGTTTGCTTTATACATTCCTAACTTGTCCACACGGGACAAATCTATCGGTTATCATACGATTGAATCTTCTTGTCACATAGACTATACGACGGTTGTAAGTATCGAGCTATACCGTCTGATATTTAACAACCTTCGTATAGTTCTATGTCACGACGAACATCGAACGTATGTTAACCGATAGACGGAGACTAAGAGGCGCTTTTAGTTTCATATATGAGTATCGATGAGAATATGAAAGTTTCATATTATCATCGAGTATTATATATTGGTTTTAACTTGAACATCTTGAATCACTCTCTATGATGCGTTTGTTGTGTAATCTTGTTGTGTGTGTGTGTGTTTCGGCTGTCGGGGGTAAGGATTCTATCGGTTATCATACGATTGAATATTCTCGTCATATAGACTATACGAAGTATTTAAATAAAATATAACTGGTATCAGAAACCCGGTCCTGACACACAGGAAGCAACCCTTATCCTCAACTAGCCTGCATACTGAATATTATCTGTCGAGTTAACAAATTTAACCTGATCGGATATACCCGCTGGGTAAAACCTCACAAAGATAGGCACGAATTGAATGTAGATGGTGCAAAATCAAGTATAACAAATTTACCATACATCACAGTTATATTCAAGGAAGTTCAATCCAAAGCTCTAAATTTTTAATTACTTTTGCTAAAAATGAAAGTGTATTCAGCTTTGCTGTCTTTGTTGTATATGCAGTTGCACTCAGCAGATCATAAATAAAATCTCCGTCTCCTGAGACCAGTTTTCCCATAAAAAAACAGTCTGTATCTTAACATGCACTGCACCATCAGAATCTATTCGTTAAAGAGTTACGCCTGAGCAAAATGCAAGCAACATTTTCAATTTTCAGCTCTAATTTGAACTGATCTGCAGTCCATGCTCTCACACACTTTTCCCCAGGAAAATTAGTAGCACACCTATCATACTCTAAAATTTAAGAACCCCAACCCCAACCCTAACCCTAACCCCAGCCCCAGCCCCAGCCAAACCACATCCCCAACCCTAACCCTAACCTTAACCCCAGCCCCAGCCCTAGCCCTAGACGAACCCCAACCCTAACCCTAACCCCAACCCCAACCCCAACCCCAACCGCAACCCCCTGCCGAACCCCAACCCCAACCCCAACCGCAACCCCCTGCCGAACCCCAACCCCAACCCCAGCCCCAGCCCCAACCCCAACCGCAACCCTAACCCTAACGCTAACCTCAACTGATGCCTCATCGGTACCCAAACCATGAACCATAGCCCTAAAATAATCAAAAATTTGTTTAATTGAAGATTTCCTAACCTGTGCAGTGGAGGAGACGATCGATCGGTGGCGACGACGACGAAAACGGCGACAAGGAAGAACCAGGCGGTGGCGACGACGAAACGGCCTACGCTGGTGACGACGAGAACGACGACGAGAGATTTGGCGATCGGCGGGAATGAGGATTTGGGGATTTTGGGTTCGCGCGCGAGAGTATCGAGAGATAAGATAATCAGCGTAGGGATCAATCTGTGCCTTTTTAATTAAATCCCTATTAAGATGCCCCTACGGATTAGTCCGTAGGTTCTTGGTTTGAGGCTCCGTAGGAGAAAACAACAATTTACGATTTAATATTTTTAAATTAATATGTAAGGACCGTAGGGGCAACCTTATGTCCCTACGGATTAGTCCGTAAGGCCAAAAGAAATCTTCCCCTACGGATTTCGTTATCCATAGGGGCAACCCCCTATTTTAGTAGTGGGGGGTTTCTCTGTTTTTCTTCTTTCGATTTGAGAACTTATGGGGAGGTTTCTCTGTGTACAAGACTTGAAGTCTTGGGTCCTTTATATAGGAGAGGCTGATTTGTTGAATCAGTTAAGGAATCTCTCAGAGAGATTTCTGATTGATTCGGGGAATGTTTCCCACCGTTGGATCTTTGATCCAAGGGTTTCTGTTTTACAGAAAATAATTTTCTTGTTATTAACAAGATTGGGGAAGTATTTTTCGATACAGAACTTATTCTGTATCTTGGTGATTTTTAATCACCATTGGATCGTTGATCCAACGGTGCTTTGATTTACAGAGCACAATCTTTCATGTTAGGAAAGATTTTGAGGAGTATTTCCTCAACAGAATTTTATTCTGGTAATTTGATGATTTATCATCTTCGTTGGATTTTTGATCCAAGGGTTGAGAACTTTTAGTTCTGGCACTGGCGCTCTCGTGCTTTGCACGTGAGCACTGCTTCAGAGTCTTTGACTCTTAGCGCTGGCGCTCTTGACGCTAGTGCTCTCGTGCTTTGCACGTGAGCGCTGCATCAGAGTCTTTGACTCTTAGAGCTGGCGCACTTGGCGCTAGCGCTCTCGTGCTTTGCACATGAGCGTTGCCTCAGAGTCTTTGACTTTTAGCGCCGGCGCTCTTGGTGCGAGCGTTTCTGGCGCGAGCGCACGAGAGCGCCAGCACTACTGACACGAGCGCTCTCGTGCTCTGCACGTGAGGCGCTGCCTCTTTACTGAATGTGTCTTTTCGCCTTCTTTCTCTGCTTTTCCTGAGTCAAACTTCTCTTTCCCAATGCATTCTCTTAACAGAGCTTGGAAAGTGTTCTATCATGCACAAAATTTTCTGTGCTTAGACTTAAATGTCTCTCTTTATAATTTGAAGCAATGCTTATCTTCTCTCTCACTTTCTGAGAATTATCTTAACAGAGAAGAGTTATGGCTTGTAATCGTCCACATGCTTGCCGGCAACCATGGGAGGTGCCTATTGAGGAAATCGTTCCTCGTTTTGCTGCACGCTTGGTGAACCCTGCTCTTACGGATGACCAATGCGATATGGTGTTGTACGAGCTTTTGACTCGTAGAGGATCTCCTCTCCCCATCGGGTCTATTTGGCTTCGAATGGTCTTCGTGTACGTGCTCGATGATATCCCTCTCATCCAATGAAAATAACTCCGGCAATGCTCGACGCCGTAGAGGACAAGATCGAGTGCTTTCATGAGGCACTTTTGATTACCACAGCTCTGAGGGATCGCTCTGTTCAGCTGCTAAGCCATAAACGGGCTCAGCGGGTCGTCATATCTGTCTTCGCTGATGGGCACGATGTTGACCGATGGAAGCGACTATTCGTGAAGATTGCTGCTTTGACACGGTGGAGAAGGCAGAGAGGGCGTTAGATAATTTTATCCATAGTTTTGTGAATCCCTGTACTTTCGATCTCATGTTTGGTGATATATTTCCTGTAGAATAAAATGTTCAATTAAATGCTTTCTTTTGTCGTTGACTACCAAATGCTCCATTTCTAACACATGTTCTTTCTCTGATGTGCGCATGTGCATATGTGAATGAGTCCGATTTCACACATATCTGTAAACGAAACTTAAACCGGTGTAAACAGGAACAAATAGCTCTTGGCCGGAGATTTTGGCGGGAACAGAGCCTCGGGTTTCATTTGAGCCGTAAATGAGACCCGATGTTCCAGTCGTGTGGATAGCCCGTGCAATGAAAACCTGGACCCCTACGAGTGCAGAAAGTTACCCGCCAATCCCAGAAGTGAGGAAACCCCAATCAACAAAGTGAATGGGTCACTCAGCGCTTCATGGAATCCGGTAACTTGGGCACCCCTCCGTGGGTAATCCTATATCCCCTACGAGTGCGGCAAATAGACCGCCAATTCAATGGTAAGGCCCCCTACGTCTCAATGCCATGAGATGTGGGCCCGTTGCTCTCTAGAACCCGGCTATTTGTGCACTCCACCATGGGGTAATCCTAGTACAGAAAAGAAAAATATATACAGTGGCGACATCGACCTCAACCCGTTCGTGCCCCAATAAAAGAATATGCAATCTGACAGAAACGGCTGTCCACATGTCGGACGCTCGCCCAGTAATACTGAATATACAAATAAATCTGAACTGTACAACTATCATTGCACCACTGGCTATCCACCATGACAATCCAACCACAATATCAGCACAACATAGAACATCAACGTGAATATTATGATCGTAAACCCGTCTAGTTGAACAAATAGCAACTAGTCGGGTTGTACTGCTCAATAATATTCACGGTCGCAGATATCATCAAATGTACAAATAAACACACAGTTAATATTTCGATCGACTAAAAATTTTCCGTATAGGCCCCAAATGCAAACCAGCACTCAAACGAATCTAGGCCAAAACCAAATTTCACAAAAATCAAATTTCTATGAATTATAGTGCCAGAAAAAAATTGGCGCCATTTCGCCACAAAAGTGTTGCGGAACGGCTGCAAATAGGCAACTTTCGCGGTGGTTCCACAGCCAAATTATTGGCTTAAGCGCTCAAATTTCTTCTGGTGCACTATAAATGCATTCATGTATTTTTAAGATACCCACAAAGATTTTTTGAACACTTTTCAAAATCGACGGCAAGCATGTGAAAATAGAATTTTGATTCGGAAAATTTGGTCGATCGATATTCTAACCTTGTGCAAACTAGCTAGTATTGTTTTATGGGTGGCTCTGATACCATGCTGGGTTCTGCGGACGCCCTGGCCATCTATTGTGGCCGATGCGGACCAAAAACCGGCGTTTAAAAAATTTGGGGCAAACAAAACCTGCCCAAGTTCGAAACCATAAACCTATACTAACAAAAATAAAGAGAGCTAAACTACAAGATTAGTATGTTATACCAAATGAACCAAGTCTTTCGGTCTTCCATCAACTTCCTTAGCTCTTTGAGGCGTACTCGAACAAACTTGGACGCCAGTCTTCCTCCGTCGAAGATGATCCACCCGAGAGATGTAGCTCATGGCTCTAGCTCCGTATCGAAAGAAAGTGAAGCAACTAGGGATTCTAGGTTGCTAATCTAGAAAACCAAGGATGTTGTAAGTGTTCTAAGTGTTTATCTATCTCATCTCACATCCTCTTATGCTTCTCAACACATGAGAGGGTTGAGAGGAGGTAGAAGATGAAGGTGGAGGAACTCAAGAAACTCAATGGAAGAGTGAAACTAAATGGTGAAAGGAAGAGAGCTATCAAAGAAGAACCATCTCTCTTCATTTTCCAACAAGTCTCCAAGTTACCAAGTGAGTAAAAACCAAGTGAAGAATGGTTTTATCAAACACAATTTTCCAATAAAATATGCAACCCATACTTGAATAGCACCATACTCCCCATCAAATCTATGCCACCTCATTATCCATTTAGAATAAATGGTCCACCATCTAGAATGTTATCTATAAAAAAATACTGATTACATTCTACAGTATATACATACCTGTATTTGTACCGAAATACGAATACCTGAAGAGACAGAATAACATAAATACCAAAATATAAGAAATTACATATCGAAATATATTTACATAAATTATTAAATCAATACCTGATTTAATAATCCGTTTCAAACCTGAGCCGACTAGTATTATCAATTGTCCGATCAAAATTCCGGGTATACAATACAATCAATCGATCGGAATCCTGCACGTATCCAATACGGCTACTACATCATTTTTCCTGAACCAGTGAAACTCTTTGTGTCGGGCTCTAAAGACTCATCAATACGCTGGCAGTGGGTTTAACCACAAGTACGACAACGGCACTAGCTGTACGTAACGGCTACCCAGTTATTGAGCGAAACGAAGGCTGACGAGTAAACTCATCCAAACCCCTACTGAGCATGTCCGTGACAATCTCCATACAGTCCGGTATGTTCGTCTAAGAGTATCGCATTTCAAGTCTAGGGGGTGGATAAAGTTAGACCCCTAATAACGCGATATTTCATGTCGGTATAAAGCCCATCACCCATTGAGAAACTGCTGATCCAAATCAGTAATTCTCATCCAACTTGGCCAAGGATTTCTGGTGATGGCCACACATGCACAACATGACATCAACCCCCAATACCGGGAGAGACGAATCCCCGACGATTCGCTTACTGCCTCCATGTGGCTTGGGACTATACCCAACTAAAACCTGTTTGCACGACTCCTTTGAGACGTTGTAGGGTAGTAATCAAAGCACAGTGTGAACTCACACGAGACAAATGATGATCTCAGGTCGACAGACTAACCTATACTTATGTCACCTGGGAACTGCTATCTGACAATAGGTACAATACCAACTAGCATGTTCCCGGCGAGTCCGTCCAGTGTACTCATAACCCAATGAGCACCAGTATACAATTTTAGGTGACTGACTGACACCAATGGCTTATGGGACCGGCCACCGCCCCTCGTCAGGGTCTCGACAAGTATACACTAGTCTACTTCAGAGTATCAATGCCCAGTATCGATACTCCCACGACTAAGGACATTTAAGGATGTGCTTATAGACCACCCAGCTCCCATATTTATGATCGTCATCATAATGCTGGGAGTCAAGCAAGAATCCTTTGGGCTCTATCAACATGTAATAATGATCTGTAATGCCACCAAATGCATATATATGATGATAAAGACAAATCAGATAGCATACTATCATCTAGCCAACACCGAGATCGTCATAGTGTCTTGTGTGGTTCCCATTGTGCTTTGATTTCCTCCCTACCACGGCTCAAAGGAGTCGTGCAAACAGGTAGATTTTGGGTACAGTCCCGAGTCATATAGAGGCAATGAGCGATAAGAGGGGTTTCGTCTCTCCCGGTATAGGGAGTTGATGTTGCACTATGCTCGATTGTCTATAACAGGAAGCCCCTGGCCAGGGCTGTTGATGAGATTTACTGGTAAGAGTTATCAGTAGTTTCTCGTACCGTTATATGCCACACATCGACATGAATTATCAAGTTATTGGGGTCTGACGATTCCACCCCTAGACTCGATATCCGACATATCAAAATAAGAGACCGGACTGTACGGTAAGTGTTACTTATAGGCAACAAGCTTGCTTGTTGATCTTATATTCGCTCAATACATGGGTAGCCGTTACGTCCAACTAGTACCGCCGACGGTTTGTGGGTAACTGATGTGATCATTACCTACTTCTGGCGTATTGACGAGTGTTTAGAGTCCCATATAGTAGTTTCCTGGTTCAAGCGAAACGAAGTAGGGCATATATGCTGATATGTGCGGGGGCCTGATTAAATATGAGTATATGATATCGTATTCTAATCTGGCAGTTATTTGATATCATTTAGGTTATATGTGATATAACCAGATTATTGAATCAAGTATTGATTTGATAATATGATATACAGATAAATGATATTAGTCGGTTATATGTGATATAACCGGATTATTAAATCAAGTGTTGATTTAATAATATGATATATATTTATATTTTATATAATTATATATTATGTCACGCCCCGCTTCCCAGTGTACGGGAAGAGGACGCGACGGGTCACGCGACGTATTTACTAAGAAATAAACACGCTAAGCGTATCTAAGCAATATAAAGTAAAGTACAAAAGAGACAAGATGTAATGAACATCAACTTTATTTATTAAACATTCTTTCTACAATAAAACTGAAATGAAAATACATGGAATGAAAGCAATGCCTAAACAATGGCATAACATAAATGAAAATGAAATGTACAAGTAAACTAGAGCTCCGGGTCAAAAGCTAGTTGGTCCAAGTCCTCGCTGCTGGCCTCTGTCTCCAGAAGGTCCGATCCACCTGACAACTTTCTAAAGAAAGAAGACAAGGAATGTCGTCAGCAAACAATCGCTCGGTAAGACCCAAAGAATAGGTATAGACAGAATTGACAGAAGGAGAATGTAACTTTTAAAGTTGTATTATATTGCCAACGCTGTTGTTTGTAGCTTGGTACAGAAAATGCCAGTGTATACGAGAGGAGTCCTACTATATCGGAGACTAGGGTATACGGAGCACAAGGAACCGCTCAGCCACGGTACAACAGCAATGGAGATTCAGGTTAGGTGTATTATGGTTACAGTCTCGTGCCACTTTTAATACCTTCCGTACCAATCTACCCCTTATAAACCCCGCGATGTCTTGATTGTATTGTTTGTATTGTATTGTCTTGTATTGTAAATTGTATATGGATGACTTGTCGAAACCATGATATCAGTAATGGAACGAATATAATGGATGGACATGTAAATAGAGTATATCCAAGGTTCGGTTCGATCAAGATATATTGAATAGATTGAATAGATGGATTCATATCGAATTGTGGTTTTATAGTTGAATCACATTCTAGTCAGATTGATTATATTTAGACCCAGTCTGAGACAGACAATTAGAAAAGAAATTGAAGTCCTGAATTAGGTTTTGATGTTATCGGTAACTGCTGCATATGGACGGCAGGATTTGTGTCTTTTTCCAAGAAAATTACCGTATTGATAATACTATTTGTTATGTTGTCTACCTTAGATAGGCAAGCACCCATATCTCCGGCTTCCTGAGACACAAGAGACTAGTCCCGCTTAAACCTATGTTTACTAGGGTCCTTATTGTAATTTAGTATATCTTGTGGGGGGTTTTATGTAAAAATAGTTTGGTATAGTTTCAAAATACCCTCAAGTATTTAATTATCGTGTTTAGATTTTTCATAGATGTGTATTTTACAATTGTGCAATTTCTAGTAAATAGAACCTAGTTTTCATAATATATGGTATTTGCTTGAAATATTGTACTTGTATTGTATTTGGATGGTATTTTCATGTAATAGTGATTCCTTTGATTTAGAAAACTTAGAATATTTATATAATTAAAGTAGATATTTTGGTAATAAATATATGTATTTTTAATGAAAATAATTTATTTATTTTCTTGTAGAAATCTCATTTTCTAAAGAAAAATGTATAAAAATTCCATCGAGATCGAATGCTCCTTGCGGAGGTCTACATCTCGCTCTACTAAGCCCGAGAACGTGCGATAATCCACACCATCCCGAATGGGGCCCCCGAATGGGTTGTAGAGATGTAATTGCATGCAAATGCTTAATACATTTTTTATAGAAAACGGTTTTGTATCTTTAGGATATTTATTTGTAAAGTCGTATTTTCCCGTATTCTATTGTCCCAAACTTCATCGTGCTATGATAAAATGTGTGTTGTGATGAGATAGGTCATTACCTCGTGAACTATCTATTGGTATAGTAAGGAATTATGATAGTTTATGTCAAAACTAAAGTATTTGGTATTTTTATGGAAAAAATGCTATAAAAGTTACAAAAATAATTCTTTTGAGGAGAAACTTGTTTTAATAATTTTATTAATGTATGCTAAACAATATGTGAGAATATGGTATTATCTTGTTAAAGAAAAAGTATAGTTTAAAAGGAAAAACCGAATCTTAAATCGGACTTACTCCGCTTCCGTCGGGTTTTGGGAATTTAGATTTTTATAGAAGAAGGAGATAGGGAAAGAAGGGACTTACAATCTTAAAAGAGAGGGAAGAGGTAGGAGAAGTATTGGGAAGCGTCAGGATGTCGTTTCGTCGCCGGAATCTGCTTGGAAGTTCGTCGGAGCTTCGCCCTTCGCTAACTCCACTTGTACACTAAAAGACTTGGGAATTTTGTATAGTTTTTGTACTAGAATTCTGGGTGAGAGGGGTGTAAAATGGATTGCTATTTATAGGGAAACATTAGGGTTTAGGGGTGAAGAATAATGCATTAAAATTTACATTAAAATGGGATTTAAAGAGGTTTTATTATTCTCTGTAAATGTGTAGAGAAAATAAACAATACTGGAGTTATGGGGGTAGTCCAAGGTTCTAGGGTTTTCAAAAAAAATGGGGTTTGGACTTAGTTGGACCGAGGGCGCCGGCCCATGGGGGATTCTCACTGGTCGGATCTTTGGGGTGGGGTCTCGGATCTCTGCCGCGTGTCCAAGTCGGTTTGAATACTAATTTGCACCTGTTTGTTTTAAGTGTGATTCTTCATTTTACGTGAAGTGCACGTGCAACTCTTGGGCTTCTAAAAAGATTAAAAGAAAATTAAAAAAAAAAGATAATATGGCTGATGGGATTCGAATTCGGGTACTACGTCACAGCAGTGCAAGGTCTTTCCAATGAGCTACAAGCTCCTTCTTGCGGTTATAAAGCAAAATAAATTCTTATAGCATTCACAGGAATTCAAATACCCCAATTGTACATTAACTTTTATATAATTTTATGTACAGTGAAATTGGAGTTGTTACAATCTACCTTCCTTACAAATATTTCGTCCTCAAAATTTACAATTTATTTTAAGAACTGGTTTACAAATAGATGAGGATATCTTGCACGCATCTCATCTTCCCTTTCCCATGTTGGTTCTCCTGGTGTGGCTTTCCTCCATATCACTCGAACCAAGTTGATTTCCGTGTTCCGAAGTGACTTCATTTTTCTGTCCAGGATCTCCATAGGTTGTTGCTCACAGGATAAGTGTGGCTGTACAGTGAACTCAGAATGATCAAGAATATGGCCGGGGTCACTCACATACCTTCTGAGTTAGAATATGTGGAGCACATTGTACACTCCTTCTAATGAAGGTGGAAGTGTCATGCGATAAGCCACTTCACCAACTCGTTCGAGTATGTCGAACGGTCCAACGTACCTTGGACTTAGCTTACCCCGTCTTCCAAAACGAATCACCCCACGGTTCGGAGATATCTTCAGAAATACATGATCTCCCGGCTGGAACTCCAAATGACGGCGCTTTGCATTAGCCCGGTGCTTCTGTCGATCTTGGGCCATGCGCATTCTTTCCCTGATAGTACGAACAATATCAACAGTTGCTACTATCATCTCAGGTCCAAGGAGTTCCCAATCTCCGATGTCGTCCCAACATTATGATGATCGACACTTACTTCCATAAAGTGCTGCAAAGGGTGTCATTCCTATACTTGCTTGATAGCTGATGTTGTATGAAAACTCCACAAGATGTAGGTGATATTCCTACGATCCTCCGAAGTCTAGCATACACGCTCTGAGCATATCTTCCAAGATCTGAATAGTTCGCTCATACTGACCATCTGTTTGTAGATGATAAGCTGTGCCGAAGTTTAGACTTATTCCCAAGCTCTCTTGCAGACTCTGCCAAAATTGCGATCGGAATCTAGTGTCACGATCGGAGACAATGCAGACCGGTACTCTATGAAATCTCACGATTTCATGTATGATTTCATGAGTATCAGAGATAGTACGTATTGAAAAGTTTAAATCTTACTTAGATTCTTACCTCCATGTACTTCTTTGCTAATGTTTCAGTAGATTGGCCAACTCAAAATAGGATGAAGTGAGCCGACTTTGTTAGTCGATTCACAATAACCCATACCGCATCGTTACCTTTCGTACAGCAAGGAAGACCAGTCACAAAATCCATTGTGATGTGTTGCCACTTCCATTCTGGAATAGGTAACGCGTCAAGTTTGATGAACTTACAAGTTCAATCTACCATTGTCAATCAGATCAAAGCAGCTCAAGCAAGTGATGCTAAATTGCAAAAGATCAGAAAACAAGTGGAAAGCGGACGGGCAGAGGACGCGACGGGTCACAGGATGTATTTACTCAGAAGTAAACATGCTAAGCGTATCTAAGAAATATAAAGTAAAGTACACAAGAGATAAGATGTAATGAACAACTTATTTATTAAACATTCTTTTTACAATACAACTGAAATGAAAATACATGGAATGAAAGCAATGCCTAAACAATGGCATAACAGAAATGAAAATGAAATGCACAACTAAACTAGAGCTCCGGGTCAAAGGCTAGCTGGTCCAAGTCCTCGCTGCTGGGATCTGTCTCCAGAAGGCCCGATCCACCTGACAACATTCCACAGAAAGAAGAAAAGAAATGTCTTCAGCGAACAATCGCTCGGTAAGTCCCAAAGAATAGGTATAGACATAATAGACAGAAGGAGAATGTAACTTTTAAAGTTGTATTATATTGTTAACGTTGTTGTTTGTAGCTTGGTATAGAAAATGCCAGTGTATACGAGAGAAGTCCCACTATTTCGGAGACTAAGGTATACGGAGCACAAGGAACCGTTCAGCCACGGTACAACGGCAATGGAGATTCAGGTTAGGTGTATTATGGTTACAGTCTCGTGCCACTTTTAACACCTTCCGTACCAATCTACCCCTTATAAACCCCACAATGTCTTGATTGTATTATTTGTATATAGATGACTTGCCGAAAGTATGATATCAGTAATGGAACGAATATAATGGATGGACATATAAATGGAGTATATCCATGGTTCGGTTCAGTCAAGATATATTGAATAGATGGATTCATATTGAATTTTGGTTTTATACTTGAATCACATTCAAGTCAGATTGATTATATTTAGACTCAGTCTGAGTCAGACAATTAGAAAAGAAATTGAAGTCCTGAATTAGGTTTTGATGTTATCGGTAACTGCTGCATATGGACGGCAGGATTTGTGTCTATTTCCAAGACAATTACCGTATTGATAACACCGTTTGTTAGGTTGTCTACCTTAGATAGGCAAACACCCATATCTCCGGCTCCCTGAAGCTCAAGAGACTAGTCCCGCTTAAACCTATGTTTACTAGGGTCCTTATTGTAATTTAGTATAACTTGAGGGGGTTATATGCAAAAATAGTTTGGTATAGTTTCAAAATACCCTCAAGTATTTAATTATCGTCTTTAGAGTTTTCATAGATGTGTATTTTACAATTGTGCAATTTCTAGTAAATAGAACCTAGTTTTCATAGTATATGGTATTTGCTTGAAATATTGTACTTGTGTTGTATTTGGATGGTATTTTCATGTAATAGTGATTCCTTTGATTTAGAAAACTTGGAATATTTATATAATTAAAGTAGATATTTTGATAATATATATATATATATATATATATATAATGAGAATAATTTATTTATTTTCTTGTAGAAATCTCATTTTCTAAAGAAAAATGTTTAAAAATTCCATCGAGATCGAATGCTCCTTGCGGAGGTATGCATCTCGCACTACTAAGCCCGAGGATGTGCGATAATCCACACCATCTCTAACGGGGTCCCCAAATGGGTTGTAGAGGCGTAATTGCATGGAAACGTTTAATACATCTTTTTATACAAAAAGGTTTTGTAAGTTTAGGATATTTATTTGTAAAGTCGTATTTTCCCTTATTTTATTGTTCCAAACTTCATCGTGCTATGATAGAGATGTGTTTTGCGATGAGGTAAGTCATTATCTCGTGAACTATCTAATGGTATAGCAAGGAATTATGATTGTTTATGTCGAAACTAAAGTATATGGTATTTTTATGAAAAAAATGCGATAAAAGTTACAGAAATAATTCTTTCAAGGAGAAACTTATTTAATAATTTTATTAATGTTTGCTAAACAATATGTGAGAATATGGTATTATCTTGTTAAAGAAAATTTATAGTTTTAAAGGAAAAACCGAATCGGAAGTCGGACTAACTCCGCTTCCATCGAGTTTTGGGAATGTAGATTTTTATAGAAGAAGGAGAGAGGGGAAGAATGGAATTACTACCTTAAAAGAGAGGGAAGAGGTAGGAGAAGTATTGGGAAGCGTCGGGACGTCTTTCGTCGCCGGAATCTCCTCGGAAGTTCGTCGGAGTTTCGCCCTTCGCTAACTCCATTTGTACACCAAAAGACTTGGGAATTTTGTATAGCTTTTGTACTAGAATTCTGGGTGAGAGGGGTGTAAAATGGAGTGGTATTTATAGGGAAACATTAGGTTTTAGGGGTGAAGAATAATGCATTAAAATGGGATTTAAAGGGGTTTTATTATTCTCTGTAAATGTGCAGAGAAAATAAACAATACTGGAGTTATGGGGTTAGTCCAAGGGTCTAGGGTTTTCAAAAAAAATGGGGTTTGGACTTGGTTGGACCGGCGGCGCCGGCCCATAGGGAATTCTCGCCGGTCGGATCTTTGGGGTGGGGGCTCGGATCTCTGCCACGTGTCCAAGTCGGTCTAAATACTAATTTGCACCTATTTGTTTTAAGTGTGACTTTTCATTTTACTTGCAGTACACGTGCAACTCTTGGGCTTCTAAAAAGATTAACAGAAAATAAAATAAAAAGATAATGTGACTAATATGATTCGAACTTGGGTGCTACGTCACAACAGTGCAAGGTCTTTCCAATGACCTAGAAGCTCCTTCTTGCTGTTATAAAGCAAAATAAATTCTTATAGCATTCACAGGATTTCAAATACCTCAATTGTACATTAACTTTTAAACAATTTTATGTACGGTGAAATTGGAGTTGTTACATATTAACTAATATTATTGCTCACTAATTATTTGCTTATCTTTATGTGTGTGTGTGTGTGTGTGTGTGTGTGTGTGATATATATATATATATATATATATATATATATATATATATATATATTATATGAAGCATGGTTGATTTTCTATTTTTTAGAAAATAGAAAAAGAGGTGGAAAATATGGCGACTTTTAAGGAATGGGGTGAAGCATGACTTTTATATTTGTTTAATCATTTGGACTCACTATTGAAGCATGGTTGGAATAAACAATTTGGTTTATTTCATGCTTCAATAAGTGAGGTATTTGATTAAGCCATTCTACACTTGGTTTTCTAGAGTGGGTCATTTTTCCTCACTTGAGCTCCTTGCTCTCTAGCTCTCTCCATTTTCTTCACCTCCTCCACCAAGCTCAATCCCTCACATGAGTTGTGAACTCTTGAGCTTGTGAGAATCTTAGTGAGCAAACAAAACCCCTACTTCACCATTCTACACTTGATTAGCAATTAAGTGTAGTGTGTTTCCTTCACTAAAGAGTTTAATGAAGAGCTAGCTTGGATTAGTGGAGTTTCGGATGGATCATCTTCGGCACGAAGGTCATCGAAGGAAATATGTTCATTTTTAAAGTGGAGCCTAGTGGAGTCGTAGGGGCTACAACCCGGAGCTTTTGAAGCGAAGGACTCGGTTAATAAAGGTTGTTGATTCTATCCTTAGCTTAGTATTTACTGATATCATCATAGTTAACCCTAATTATCTAGTTAGATTCTAGGTTAGTCTAGTTTAGCACCCTAAATTTTTAAAGTTACATGCTTGATGCCGATTTTGACCTCATGATGGTGCTAGGATGGACTTTTATGGTATCAGAGACAAACTAGAACATTAGGGAAGGTCTTTACGGTGTTAAAGTGTTCGATCGATTTTTTTGAAGCCTGGTTTTGGCATGTTTCTGTCGATTTTTCAAAATTTGAAATTTTTGTGATTAAAAATATACAGGTGATTTAGTGGAGCCTCAAGAGATTCAAGGATCCAACTCCTTCAGACGGCCACGGAACCGTGGCCTAACCCCATGTTTGGCCGCGGTTCCACCGCGTGTTTGTGGAGTTGTGGTCTCGTTTCTCTTGTGCTACTCCACTTTGTGATTTTGTACTCTCTGGGTATTTTTGATGAGACTCAAGTTGTTAAGGTCTCTGGATTTGTGGGTGTTCGATAAATCGATCGAAATGTTTAGCGTCGTATAGATGATGATAATGATGATGATGATGATGATGATGATATGTGATACAATATTTGGAATCCACCAATTAGTTTTGAGAAAACTAGTTAGTGTTTTATAAATCTAGCGTTTTAGTTTAGGTTCATCGATTGCCGCGGAGTTTCGAATCAGATCAAAACTCTGTCGCAATCGCGTAAAGTACGCGAACGACAGTCGGGAATCTTGTTGAATTATCCGACTGATTATTGAAAAGAGTTTTCAGTTTGAGACTAAAATGTAAGGTTTATAGGGTTAGGCATGAAATTTGGAATATGAGATATTTCGGGTTTATGATGTCTAAGTTATTTGCGGATTCTAAATATTGTAGTTTTTTATTTCTTTTCTGCGACCGTAAGTGTAATATGTGGTGTATCCCTGATCTCGTTTCTATATGTCAACGATATTTGAGATACGCATATTTACTTACGTTGATGACATGTGATGTTATGTGTTGCTGTGATATGTTATATTGGATCATCGTGATTGAATAGCCAAGTTTTTTTTATATGAGATGAGAGTTTTTCAATTTTCATTCATGTAAAAATTGTATACAATACTCTTTTATTAGGACACTTCTGGGTTGAGGATGATGTCACCGTTGATGTATATTATTTACTTTTCCGCATTAGGATAGACCCAAGGCAGGGAGCACAAGTAACCGGGTTCTGGAGTCTAGTAGGAGACCATCTCGAGGAGTTGAGACCGGGTCTCCTAACTCTAGAATTGGCAGGGTTGCTTGCCGCTCTCATAGGGGTCTAGGGATGTGGGTTCGGCTATTCATCACGACCGTGGAATCCGTGTTTTTCATTATTGGCTTAATTTAAAACTAGGACCTCCTAGTATATCCAATATTTCATATGTTTGACTTTTGCTAGTTGGTTCTGTGATGTGATTATATAATTGCGTGAGACGAATGCTATAAATATATGATACATATAATAAACGTTGCTTACGTTTTGCACCCGCGCTAGTCCATCCCCCGCTCTGCCGTTAGTTAAATAACCTAACGGTGCATGATGGGGCCCCGTGGCGAATGCGGATGGCATAAGCGTACGTTCTATTTTCGTTTCTTTTTCTGTGATATTTAGGGAAATATTAAATGATGGGACTTCATTAATGAGATTAATGAAAAGAAAAGAAACCTAAAGTTGTTGTAGAATTGAATTTTTAAAAAGGTAGTTCCAGTTCTTACTTTACATAGAGGTATTCCTTGATGAATATCTAGCACCTCATTCAATGAGAAAAGAACCAAGATCTCTTCACCGGGAGTGACCTCTTTAGCAAAACTAGAAAATGCTACAACCCACTCGGTTTTTTTTTAATAGCTTCTCTAGTTCTGGCTTTACATAGTGGTATTCCTTGATGAATATCCGTCACCTCATTCGATGAGGAAAGAGTCGAGATCCCTTCACCGGAAGTGACCTCTTTAGCGAAACTATCAAAAGCTACAAAAAACACTCCTTTTCAAATCACTAGATTCAACAATGATATCAAGTTCATTACGTTAAAGGTTTTCTTAAAAACCAGTCGTAGCGCTCCGTCATTTTAGATAAGTACTATGTAGTATTCGTGCTGCGTTTGTTGGCTTGCGTCAAGGCGTGGTGTACAGTAGCTAATTAGTGCTTGTCTGCAGCATGTGATGCGATTGGATTAGGGTGATCGTGCGACTTTGTTGGCCTGCGTCAAGGGTCGTGCGGGTGAGTTTAATTCAATCACAAAATGAACGGGTTGAACTTGACTAGCGGCCTATGCTTTGTTGGCCTGCGTCAAGGTCATAGGACGCTAGGGGTAAAAATAATTATCAGGAATTTCAAGTGTTGAAATTTGCAATGAGATTGCATACCTTCTATATGATAGTTGGATCCCGATACCGACTGCGAGTAAGAGTTACTTCTGAGAGAGTTTTCCACTTTACAATTATCTGATCAAGTAGGTGTCTAAGAAAGGTGTTAACGGGGTTATGCCCGTACGGAAACGAGATTATTTAATTCGTTCCATGTGAAAACATTGGGAGACTCTCTCGTAGTACCAATACCTGCCTGGCCGAACGATCGGCAAATTTGTAGGGTGTAATTAATCCCGGCTAATCATACCTTTTATGGTTTGAAGGAAGATTTGATAAAAACAGTGGGAGCCATCCTGATTAGATAAGATAAAAACCAATCTAATCTTGCAAGAGCGCAGGATAAAATGTTTCCTTCTCTCTCTCTCCGGGTAGCGACCAATGACACGCCTTAACCAAGATAATAATATGGATGTATTGACCGAACCCACATATTATACTGTGCTAGGTTCCGCTCTATCTTATGACTGTCATAAGTCTGAGTAAGGAATAGGAGAATACCCAGATTCTTATGCCACCCGAACGTAGAAGGAACATACTGATGCATCTTCTTCGGGTGTGTTCGTTACCGAGAACTGTTTCTCAGTTTGCTCTACGTCCTGGGTATTGGATACCGGATCAGGATCCCATATATGTAATTTATTACATGGGCTAAAGAGAGATAGAGAACTGGGAAAGGGTGATAAGTCTCTAGTAGTAGGGAATGGTGCAATTGTTGCAGCCAAAGCAGTTGGCGAATATCACCAAGTGTTACCAACTGGTAATACATTGATTCTGAACGACTGATACTACGTACCAAAGATGATGTGCAATATTATATTTGTTCTTTGCTAACTAAAGATGGATATAATTTCACATTAGAGGATAATGTTATGAACATTTTTCTCAATCAAATATTGATTGAGTTTGGCACGTAATGTAATGGTATATACATTCTAAATCAAATGACAGTTCTAAACGTACAAAACACAATACAAGAGGAAGAGTTCGGAAATGAACGAAGCCTACTTGTGGCATTGTCGACTAGGTCATATCAATGCGACAAGACTAGCGAAGTTACATAAAGATGGATATTTGAATCCGTTCGAATTTACATCTTATGAAACTTGCGAGTCATGTCTCAAAGGTAAAATGACCAAAACTCCGTTTACTGGACACGGAGAAAGCGCTACTGAACTCTTGGGACTCATACCTAGTGATGTATGCGGTTCTATGTCTACTCATGCCAGGAATGGTTCCTTGTACTTTATTACATTCACCGATGATCTCTCAAGATTCGGTCATATGTTCTTGTTGGAACACAAGCCTAAAGCTTTTGAGAAATTCAAGGAATATAAGAACAAAGTAGAGAACCAGACGGGTAAAAGTATTAAAATCCTTCGATCTGATCGGGGAGGAGAATACTTGAACACGGAATTTCGAGACTACTTAAAAGAAAATAGGATTCTCTCTTAGCTTACTCCTCCGTATACACCACAACACAAAGGAGTATCGGAGCGGAGGAACCACACCCTATTAGATATGGTGCGCTCTATGATGAGTGTTGCTGAGTTACCTATTTCCTTTTGGGGTCATGCACTTGAGATAGCTGCAGATCTATTGGATACGGTTCCTGTTGGATATATGTATGCCCTAGAGGCCATTATTTGATAGTGGATGTATTTATACATGTATATATATTCAGGCGACATTCTTACTCGACATGATAGTATGCTATCAGGTTACTCTTTATCTTGACATGTTCACTTGATCATGCTTTTATTCATTTGGTACATGTTGATAAAGCCCCGAGGATATTAGCTTGACTACTTTGATTATGATGCAGATCATACTAGTAGGACATGTGTAGTTTATAAACATATCCTGAAATGTCCCTAGTCGTAGGTGTATCGAGACGGGGCAACGATATTCCAGAGTAGACTAGCATATGCGATTCTTGACCCATGTGATGGGCGATGGATGATCCCATATCTATTGGTGTTTGACACCAAGATTGTATACGGGTGCTCAGTGGAGACTGAGTACACTGTGTAAGTCTACGCTAGCGCCCCGGCCGTCTACAGACGCCAAATGCGGAATAAAAACTTTTAACTGGCGCTATCGTATACTTTAACCCGGATCTGCCATTATTGCTAAACTAACAAACTGTAAAGAGTGTAGAAAGATTGTACCGAACGATCCGAGTCCTTCGTTCTTCAACCATCATCCCACGCTCCGTTGCGGCTGCTCCGATCTCGTCGATCTCCAATATCCTCGTCGAGGTGGCACCACATCACCGATTCTTTAAACGGGCTCCCGCCTCTGACTCGAGGCAACTCGATCGTCAAGTTTGCTAAAAGAGACGACCAAGAATGATGTAGAGAATGAGTAGATGACTTTGTCTCACTTCGTCCAAATCCGTGGACGATCGGTTAATGAAGTTGCCGTGGAAATCGGGTGATGGAATGAAATGAACTGTAAAATTCCATACACCCCGAATACTATCATAATCTTTTCTAGTCAAAATGAAACATCAAGTGAGAGTGAGGAGGAGAGAGAAGGCCGGCCACTTATATATGATGGAGGGAGGTGACCGTAGGAGCAAGTGGTGACCATAAGCAAAAGCTTCTCACTTCAAAATATCTTAAGCAATCCAAAAGGTATTAATAACAAAGCATGAGTCATTAGGTTAGTCATCAAAAAACCATTAATGCACTAATGAGTCATGAAGCCTAGTCATCATCTAGAACCTTCTAGAAGCTTCTAGAAGCACTGACTCACCACATCAGAAGAAAAGGTAAATCCGCCTTTAACCGAATGTTAAAAGACGGCTGATAGAAAACTGGAAACTGGCAACTTCCAAAAGTGATCCTGAAACGAATTTCAGGACAACCCCGAAACTGTATAAATATACCCGCATTTGTATTATGACCGAATACAAATGCAACTGAGACAAAGATATTTTACCTACTCAATATAATACTCGGATCCGGCTTAAACCAAAGCCGACCAGTATCATCTGTCCGAAAATCGACACGTGCGTAAACGCACGTGCATTTTCCGAACCCTGCCATAAAACCATACGGCCTCTACAACGTTTCGCCCGAACTTGGGAAACTGTCTGTGGAGGACTCTAATGACTCGTCAGTACCCTGGCAGTGGGTTTAACCACAAACCGTCAGCGGCACTAGCAATGCGTAACGGCTGCCCACGGACTGACCTCAAGGGATGCCGAGGAGCGAACTCAAGGGAGACCGATGAGCGAACTCCTCCGAAAACCCTACTGAGCCTAACAGTGACAATGTATATACAGTCCGGTCCGTTCGTCAATGAGTATCGCATATCCGCCTATGGGGCTAGTAACGTCAGACCCCCAAAAGCAGTATAAGTCGTGTCGGAGTGAAGCCCAATAACACCCTGAGATACTACTGGAGTACCTACCAGTAAATCTCCTGCCATGGCCATGGACTTTGTGTAATGGCTCTCCTAGACACAGCACGACCTCGCCCCCAATACCGGGAGAGACGAATCCCCTGCCGATCCGCTCACGTGCCTCCATATGGCTCGAGACTGTACCCAGAAGCTACCTGTTTGCACGACTCCTTTGAGCCGTGGTAGGGTAGAAATCAAAGCACAGTGGGAACTCACACGAGACAAATGACGACCTCAGGTCGATGAACTAACCTGTACACATGTCACCAGGGAACTGCTATCTGACGGTAGATATAATACTAACTAGCAGATTCCCGGCGAGTCCTGTCCGGTGTACTCATAACCCAATGAGCACCTGTATACATCTTAGGTGATCCAACTGACACCAGTGGCTTGTGAGACCGGCCACCGCCCCTCGTCGGGGTCTCGACTGTATACACTAGTCTACTCCGGAGTATCGATGCCCTGTCTCGAAACTCCCACGACTAGGGACCACAATTAAGGATATGCATATAAACTACCCAACTTTCACGTATATGATCGCCATCATACTGTTGGTAGTAAAGCAAGATCCTAAGGGCTCTATCAAAGTGTAACATGCAATCAGTCACCTGAACATGTACACGACTGATAAAGGCAAACCAGATAGCATACTATCATCTCGAGTAAGACTGTGCTACCGGGATTGGTCCTCCGCAATCATTGCAATCACGTACCTGCGATCCAATAGTTGACTATGAGGGCACTATCTCCAACAATCTCCCACTTGCACTCAAGGCTAATATTGCGATGTCGACTACTCACAGCCCGTGTGAAACCGAACATCCAACTCCTCTACTAATCAGTTTCACAAAGCCCGTTTGTAAAACTATTGTGTTCGAGAAATAGCCTCAGTGAGTGGATCCGCCTAGAAGTATCTTTCTATATCTCTCTTAACTCAAGTTCGCGGAGAAAACCATCTCCCGAATTGAGTAATACCTGTCTTAGAACATGTCTGGATATCTGATGGGACCTTAGTTCATAAATGAACTCCATATCCAAACTTCTTAGACTGAATCGATCACTGAACCTAATCAGTATCGGGCACCTTGCTTCCCACAGTATCCTCTTGGACCACCTGTCTATAATACTGTCCCTCTTCGTCAAAGGGAAAAACTAAAACTCTGACAGTCACTCTGTCATCCACGTCACCTTTGAAGCCTGGAATGATAATCGTCTCCCGAAGGAGGCTGCCGTCATCAAATCCGTAGAATATGTACTTATGTTCTAAAACTGCTTCCTTATGTTTCTCCAGGATTGGATTAATACAAACTTATTGCATCTAGTGCAAAACCAACATTTGGTGTGGTACTTGACATCTCATGATTGACTCAATTGCCTAAGCAAGTGATCTGCCAATCATGCACATCCCTCTCCCCTTTAGTCTGTAAGACACCTTTAGAGAGGGTGACTCCATCACCTGCAGGTACACCACCATGCTAGGAGTCATCTATTCTAAAAACCATTAGAATACTGTCAAAGTACCCACATTGGGAAACTACCAAAATCCAGATCTAAAACCATAGATCTAGAAACCAGAATGTCAAATATTATATCCATATCCTGTCTGGAGAAACAACTGTGTGACGACCACAGTCCAACCGATCGTAGTATAGGAATTTTACTTCCTACTCTGTGTATGTCATCCAGATACCATGACATCACACCCTACTACCTTCTTAACTGATCCATCCCCTATTCTGATTGAAGTCAAACCCATGACTGTCACATCAAAATTAGATGATCTATCTCCGCTATAACTGCTCAAGTCTATAAATAGATATAAGCATCTTGCCCACTATGCTTCCGTTGCTCCCACTGACTACGACAACCCTCCTACCGGGTCTCATATCCTGGAACAACAGTAGTGTCAAGTCTTGGTAGATTAGAACCTCCCTGTCACCGTCTCTGAGGCTACCGAAGTACCTCTCGGGCGTCTGAGGTTACCTACCATACCTGCGGAGTGGCTATTGGAATGTCAAACCTGATTGAATATATAGGTCCTATTAAATTTTCCGTAATCGTTCGCGGTTCTGGAATCACTTCCAGTTCTACCATACTCCCACTACTGTTTTCTGAAAAAGATCCATTTTTACTAAAACTGTGGCGAGTCAAGAACAATATCACTATTGATCTTGCAAATGGTAGAATATCAACCCTCGTCATAACCAGGGTCAACCCACAAACAGCCATCACAGAACCGTGCCCTGAGTTATCCAGAGTCTGGTTTTAAGCATAAGCTGGACAACTCCCCGTACCTTAATATCTTTTAAAGTACGAACTATTCTATATCCAATATAGAAACTTTGGCACTTATTTAATTGGACCAGATTCAATGCATGCAGCTGTCTCCAGTGCATATCAACTTAATGGAAAAAGGCTAATCAGCATTACTCAACTTAGGAATCCATCCAATTATGAGTAACCTGAAAGAGAAACACGTTTCTCAAAACTATCACTATCATCTGAATACCAATCACAAGAATCTACATCTTCGATCTCTTTGAAGAATCCCGATACTTGTAACACCCGGTTCTCTACTTTATTCTTATACCCACAACTTCTCAAAACTTAGACCTTGTATTTCTACGAAACACTTGTCTAAATACTAGAGAAGTTATAAGTAAACAGAACATAGTACGAGGACCTACCCCTTTGTCCTAATGGACACTGGACAACATACAATACTCTGTATAAGTCCGTTGAGTTGAACAACTCAAAACCTGTGCGTTGTAGGTGGAAAACTGTACCCTGGCGATTTCCTCAAATATCACCAATTACAACGAATTCCGATATAATGAGGATGATCACCCAATTCCCAATATCTTACTCCCACTCATCATCTGTAAAACCATACAGATATGAGAATGAAACCTGGTAAATACATACCCTTGGAGTAAGTGTCTAATCAGGAAAACAGTTTTTCTTTAACAATGCACTGAAACATGAAAATGTTTCGTAGGGGTATCCTGGTATTCATAGCAATGCCTCTTCCATAATCCAATTCATGACTTCAACCGTATATTTTATTGCCATCTCTCCAAATCCCTTTATTTGTCTTTAGTCGTTACCTTCTGTACACCATCGTTGGGCTAAATGGTTTTCTTCCTTCCCTACCGTTCGGCACCAGCCTATGGTTTGGAAGAAGACTATCCAGTAAGCATAATAGGTGTACCCTCCTAAACTAAGGAGTACTCGCATCTCGAGAGAAGGTGATGATAAAAGACAACCGAATAATACCTTATTCTTTTAAAGGTGAAATAGGAGCGGCGATGAAGTACGCGGTTTTGGTCGTGAATGATATCAGTCGCAATTTACTTTGCCCTCTTTCTAATCCCTTTATTTTGTCTTTACATATTACCTTCTGCACACCCTACTTAGGCTAATTGGTTTTCTTCATTCCCTACCTTTCGGCACCAGCCTATGGTTTGGAATAAGACTATCCAATAGGCGTAATAGGTGTACTCTCCTAAACCAAGGAGCTCTCGCAACCTGAGAGAAGGTGGTAATAAAAGACAACTGAATAAACCAATTCTATTTCTCATGAACCTTGATCCATCCTCGAAGAAGTCCCTTCGAGTTCGTATATAACCATACGATGGCTCTATCCAATGGAAGTAGATATCCGTAGTAATACGGGTGTTCTGAGAAATGCAAAGGGTAAAAGAAGGAGTGGCAATGACTTATGCAACTCAGACAATCCAAAAGCCAGTATTTTAAGAAGGTTCGGTCAACCTGGTCACTGAGTCATAGTCTAGGGTCGGTCAAAGGTCGCTGCCAAAGAGAGAGAGAGAAAAGAAACACTCTGCGTGCACTCTAACCTAGATCAGAATGGTCATCACTTTATCTAATCCGGAAACCTCCCACTGTCCTGTCAAATTCTCCTCCAAACCTAAAGAAGAATCAATCGGGATCACCCGAAGAGTAAACCAACTCATCAGTGGGAATCGGGATCCAACTCTCATCGCATGATAACGTGATGGAATGCATCCACGTTACTCATACTCCAGATGGTATGCGCATACTTGGCAAGTTTCAGTTTCTTTAGAAACTCCCGATATAGTTTTTGCCCCATGCTCTTATAACCTTGGCATTAGGTCAAAATGTCATAAGTCACATGCCAAGTTCTACCCATCACTATCTTGTTAATTTGAACCCACCCGCACATGCCCTTGGCGTTAGGTCAAAATGGCAGAACGGTTGTCCCAAACTAACCCATCTATCTATGCAACAATTGAATACCCAGCAGCTACCAAACACTATGCCTTGGCGTTAGGTCAAAATACAAAGCTTGAATACTACTGAATATCCAAAAGAAGTGACGGAGGGCTACGGCTGGTTTTTGGCGAAAAACCTTTAGCGTAGTGAACTTGATATCGCTAAAGGAACCTGATAGCTTTTTAAAATATAGTGGCGAAAACCTTTTGCTAAAGAGGTCACTCCCGGTAAAGGGATCTCGGCTCTTTCCTCGTGGAATGAGGTGCAGGATATTCCACTGAATACCGCTATGCAAAGCAACATGTAATCGACTATAGTGAAGTTATTACTCTGACGCAAACTTCTGTCCAAGGGGTCGGTCCCGGTGAAGGGATATCGGCCCTTGCCTCGTCGAATGAGGTGCTGGATATTCCACTGAATACCGCTATGCATAACAAAAGGAAACGTCTTTGCAATAACACTTTTTAAATTGTTCCAACAACTGTATACAGGTTTGTTTAACATTGCGTTGATCAGAATCAACACAGTCCCATCATTCAATCACACCAGAAAAGAACGAAAATAAAATGTACGTATATGCCATCCGCATTCGTCACTGGGTCCCGTCATCACCCGTTAGGTTACTTAACTAACGACAAAGCGGGGACTGGACTAGCGCGGGTGTAAAACATATACAACATCTAATAGTATATAAACCAATATACAATAATCGCTCCAGGCGTGATAATATGCAACATTACAGAAAAGTAATAAGCATCACAGAACAATACAGATATCTGGGATCCCCGAGTTTCACAGAGCCGCTGCTGAAACTCGACGTTCCCCTGTCGTGTGGATAGCCTGTGCAATGAAACCTAGACCCCTACGGGTGCGGCAAGTTACCCGCCAAAACCTGAAGCGAGGTAGTCCCCACAGCATAGTGAATGGAACACCCGGCACTTCACTGAATCCGGTAAATTGAGCACCCCTCCTTGGGTCAACCTGTACCCCCTACGAGTGCGGCGAATAGTCTGCCAATTCTAGAGTGGGACCCCTCTGCCTCTCAAATCCATGAGATGCGGACCCGTTGCCCTCCCGAACCCGGCTATCCATGCACTCCGTCGCGGGGCAAAACCTAGTACAGTAATGAAAAATAGTACAATAGGTACATCGACCGCAACCTGGTCGTGCCCCAAAAGAATATTATACAACAGGCAGTGACGGCTGTCCGCAAGTTGGACGCTCGCCCCGCAATATCAAATGTACAAATAAACTCAATCTGTACTACCATTGCACACTGCTATCCACCACGAAAAATCCGCAACATCACAGCACAACACAGAACATCAACGCGAATGTCACGTTCGCAAACCCGTCAAAAAGAACTATAGCAATCAGACGCGGTTTACCGATCAAATGACATTCCCGGTCGGAGATATAATGTAAGCACTGTAAACTAACGTGTTTAAATTTCGATCGACCAAAGACCAAATATCAAAAAGTGGGCCCCACTGCTTACTGGTGAACAGTAACAAAACCTGGGCCAAAACGATATTTACCAAAAACCCCAAAATCAAACCAAGAACCCACTGTGAAAATTTGGGGCCACGAGCTCACTGTTTGGCCGCAGATGCGCGGTCAAACCATAGGTTTGACCGCGCTTCCGCGGCTGCCTCATCGAATCACGTGCCCAAATTTCTACGTCGTTCTTAGAAAAGCCTGCACACATTTCTGAGACATGTAGAATTTAATTTTGAGACCATTTAAAATTAACAGAAACTGTCGGGCATGGATTTTGCAATTTTCGATTTCCGGTCGGATCGATGTTTTAAACGCGTTAGCACAAGTTAGTATAGCAAAATGGTGAGGCTCTGATACCACTGTAAGTCTACGGTAGCGCCCCGGCCGTCTACAGACGCCAAATGCGGAATAAAAACTTTTAACCGGCGCTATCGTATACTTTAACCCGGATCTGCCATTATTGCTAAACTAACAAACTGTAAAGAGTGTAGAAAGATTGTACCGAACGATCCGAGTCCTTCGTTCTTCAACCATCATCCCACGCTCCGTTGCGGCTGCTCCGATCTCGTCGATCTCCAATATCCTCGTCGAGGTGGCACCACATCACCGATTCTTTAAACGGGCTCCCGCCTCTGACTCGAGGCAACTCGATCGTCAAGTTTGCTAAAAGAGACGACCAAGAATGATGTAGAGAATGAGTAGATGACTTTGTCTCACTTCGTCCAAATCCGTGGACGATCGGTTAATGAAGTTGCCGTGGAAATCGGGTGATGGAATGAAATGAACTGTAAAATTCCATACACCCCGAATACTATCATAATCTTTTCTAGTCAAAATGAAACATCAAGTGAGAGTGAGGAGGAGAGAGAAGGCCGGCCACTTATATATGATGGAGGGAGGTGACCGTAGGAGCAAGTGGTGACCATAAGCAAAAGCTTCTCACTTCAAAATATCTTAAGCAATCCAAAAGGTATTAATAACAAAGCATGAGTCATTAGGTTAGTCATCAAAAAACCATTAATGCACTAATGAGTCATGAAGCCTAGTCATCATCTAGAACCTTCTAGAAGCTTCTAGAAGCACTGACTCACCACATCAGAAGAAAAGGTAAATCTGCCTTTAACCGAATGTTAAAAGACGGCTGATAGAAAACTGGAAACTGGCAACTTCCAAAAGTGATCCTGAAATGAATTTCAGGACAACCCCGAAACTGTATAAATATACCCGTATTTGTATTACGACCGAATACAAATGCAACTGAGACAAAGATATTATACCTACTCAATATAATACTCGGATCCGGCTTAAACCAAAGCCGACCAGTATCATCTGTCCGAAAATCGACACGTGCGTAAACGCACGTGCATTTTCCGAACCCTGCCATAAAACCATACGGCCTCTACAACGTTTCGCCCGAACTTGGGAAACTGTCTGTGGGGGACTCTAATGACTCGTCAGTACCCTGGCAGTGGGTTTAACCACAAACCGTCAGCGGCACTAGCAATGCGTAACGGCTGCCCACGGACTGACCTCAAGGGATGCCGAGGAGCGAACTCAAGGGAGACCGATGAGCGAACTCCTCCGAAAACCCTACTGAGCCTAACAGTGACAATGTATATACAGTCCGGTCCGTTCGTCAATGAGTATCGCATATCCGCCTAGGGGGCTAGTAACGTCAGACCCCCAAAAGCAGTATAAGTCGTGTCGGAGTGAAGCCCAATAACACCCTGAGATACTACTGGAGTACCTACCAGTAAATCTCCTGCCATGGCCATGGACTTTGTGTAATGGCTCTCCTAGACACAGCACGACCTCGCCCCCAATACCGGGAGAGACGAATCCCCTGCCAATCCGCTCACGTGCCTCCATATGGCTCGGGACTGTACCCAAAAGCTACCTGTTTGCACGACTCCTTTGAGCCGTGGTAGGGTAGAAATCAAAGCACAGTGGGAACTCACACGAGACAAATGACGACCTCAGGTCGATGAACTAACCTGTACACATGTCACCAGGGAACTGCTATCTGACGGTAGATATAATACTAACTAGCAGATTCCCGGCGAGTCCTGTCCGGTGTACTCATAACCCAATGAGCACCTGTATACATCATAGGTGATCCAACTGACACCAGTGGCTTGTGAGACCGGCCACCGCCCCTCGTCGGGGTCTCGACTGTATACACTAGTCTACTCCGGAGTATCGATGCCCTGTCTCGAAACTCCCACGACTAGGGACCACAATTAAGGATATGCATATAAACTACCCAACTCTCACGTATATGATCGCCATCATACTGTTGGTAGTAAAGCAAGATCCTAAGGGCTCTATCAAAGTGTAACATGCAATCAGTCACCTGAACATGTACACGACTGATAAAGGCAAACCAGATAGCATACTATCATCTCGAGTAAGACTGTGCTACCGGGATAGGTCCTCCGCAATCATTGCAATCACATACCTGCGATCCAATAATTGACTATGAGGGCACTATCTCCAACACACTGGACGGACTCATCGATAACTCCTATGTGGTATTATATCTATCGTCGGATAGCAGTTCTCAGGTGACACTGGTACAGGTTAGTCTGTAGACCCGAGATCGTCATAGAGTCTTGTGTGTTCTCCCACTTTGCTTTGATTTCCACCCTACCACGGCTCTACTGAGTTATGCAAACAGGTGGCTTTTGGGTAAAGTCCCTAAACACATGGAGGAAATGAGCGGTAGGAGGGGTTTCGTCTCTCCCGGTATTGGGGGTTGATGTTGCGCTGTGCTCGATTGGCTATATCAGCAAGTCCCTGACCAGGGCTGATGAGATTTACTGATAAGTGTTATCAGTAGTTTCTTGATCTATTATAGGCTATACATCGGCATGACTTATTGAGTTATTGGGGTCGACGATGCCATCCCTAGATTCGATATGCAGCATATCTGACAAAAAGACCGGAATGTACGGTAAGTGTTACCGGTTGGCTCGACAGGAGTATTGACAGGGTCGCTTGTTTTTCTTTTGCTCGCTCAATACCCGGGTGGCCGTTACGTTTAGCTGACTGCTTGTGGGTGTTTGATATGATCATCGCCTACTGCCGGCGTATTGACGAGTCTTAGAGTCCCACAAAGGGGTTACCTTGCTAAGGCAAAAATATGTGGGGTGCATATGGTGATATGCGTGGATGCTTGATTAAATACATGTATGTGATACCGTATTGTAATCTGGCGTTTTCTATTGGTCGGGTCGTATGCGATATGACCGGTTTATTGAATCAATTGTTGATTTGATATTGTGACCATTAGATTTCACTTGAAACCTTTTCTATTTGGATGTTTGCATGATTGGGTGTATGTGCACATAGTGATGTGTATGCACCATACATGCATACATACTTATCATGGTTGTTGATACATTGGAGATGGGAATGCAAGGCTCACATGGTATAAAATATCCATATATTTTTATTTCAAAAAAGAAAATGGATTAATTCATAGTTGATATTTATCTACACTTGACCACACTTCACCTAATAATTAACCATGGATTAATTTTCATTTGGCTTCTTAACTCAATGATAAAATATCTAGATATTTGTTTACCATGGTTGGATGAGAGTATGACTCTCATATATATATATATTTTCATTTCTCATTTTCTTTTTAGATTTATCACAAATAGAGCTCTATCATTTCTATCTCCTTCTTCTTCCTTGCTCTCTTGACTTTTCTATAGAGTGAGGAACACAAAAAGAAAGGGTTTTTATGTGAGCATACAAACCACATCACCATTCAACTTTAGTTTAGCCCACTAGATTAGAGTGTTTGCTTCATCTTCATTCTTGATCAAGTGAAGCTAGGAGCTTGAGAAAAGGGGCCCCGGATGGATCGTCGTGGACAACGAAGGATTCTAGAGAACCGGTTCAAACTCAAGTTGTGCCAAGGAGTCTAGCAAGAAGGTCTACAAAAGTTGTATTTTTCTCTACTTTGTGTTAGACACTTGTTATAGCATGTGATACTATGTTGTTACCCTAAACTTCTAGTTAGATTCATGATTAGTTTGCTTAGCACCTCCCTAAAATTTTAAAGTTGCTTGTGTGATGCTTCCAAACCCTAGGCATGGTGCTAAGGAAACCCCAACAGTGGTATCAGAGCCAAACTAGAAATTTAGCCACGATGTTATAACTATTACGAAAACGAAAACAACTCCGAAAAATACGATATCTTGAAACCCTAAATTGCTCTCTGTTGATTTTTTAAAAGGTCGTTTAAAAATTATTTTAGCAACTGCATAAGCTTGTATGTGATGCAGTGAGAACACAGTGTAAAAACGAGGAAAATACCTCAGTTTTGACCCGAGCAGAACCCCCATATGGCCGGCGAGCTCGGCCTCCTTTGCTCCACTTTTCCTCATATTTCCACTGTGGTCTGGTCTGTAGATTTTAGGGTTTCAGGTATGGTTTATTAGGCCAAAATTTCATGTGATGCTAATTTTGCTTAAGGGCTTATTCGGAGTATTTCGTAGTCGTATGTTTTAACATTGTATTGGTAACTTGGACGACGTTTAACTGTTTGAACGAATATCACACACCACCTTATTACTCTCGCTGAAATTTTATAAGTGTTGGAATTTTCCAAGTTAAAAATATTTGAATAGTTGTGCAAGTATTCCTATGGACCCTCTAGACGAACAAAACCCTAACTCGATTTTATGACCATGGAACCGCGGCTAAACCTTGGGGTTTGCCGTAGTCCTGTGGCGCCATAAGTAAGGCAAGGGTTGACCCTTCTATGGCTGGTCCATAGACACTGTGGCACATTTTTGGGTATTTTAACCTTGCTCAAGTGTTGAGCTCTTGGGATATTTGTGGGTGTTTGTTGATTCGATCGAAACGTTTAACATCGTCTTGATATATGATACTTATTTCTGCGACCGTAAGCGTAGTATGCGGAGTATCGCCGGTTTCGGTTCTATATGTCAACGACAATTTGGGTGCACATACTTGCTCACGTTGATGACATATGATGTTATGTATTGCCGTGATATGATGTATAGGATCGTCGTGAATGAATGGCTGGGGTTTTTATGTGAGATGAGAGTTTTCTTTTTCATTCATGTAAAATTCATTGTATATAATATTCTTTTATTGGGACACATCCGGGTTGAGAATATTGTTTTGACAGTTGACACGTAGTGCGTGTTAAAGAGATGTTACCTATGATGTATATTATTTATTTTTCCGCATTAGGATAGACCCAAAGTGGGGAGCACAAGTGACCGGGTTCTAGAGTCCAGTGGGAGGCCATCTCGAGGAGTCGAGACCGGGTCTCCTAACTCTAGAATTTGTAGGGTCGCTTGCCGCTCTCGTAGGGGTCTAGGGTGTGGGATTGGCTATTCATCGCGACCGTGGAACCCGTATTTTCTATCGGTGGCTAAATACAAAATATGGAATTTCTAGTATATCCTATATATTCATTTATGTGCTTCTGCTGTTGATATTCTGTGATGAGATCACTTTATATGATGAGACGAATGGTATTATTATATATATGATATATAATAAGTGTTGCTTATGTTTTACATCCGCACTAGTCCCGCCCCGCTATGTCGTTAGTTAAGTAACCTAACGGTGCATAACGGGATACTGTGGCGAATGCGAATGGTATAAGCGTACGTTCTATTTTTGTTTCTTTTCTGTGATGGATTAAGGACTTAAATGATAGGACTACATTAATATGATTAATGTAAAGTAAAATAAACCTAAAAAATGTTGTAGAATCGAATTTGAAACTCATTCGGCTTTTTACGAAAAAGCTACATTTCAAAATTGCGGAGTTTAAGCCACTCCATTTTTGAAAACCATTTGATTCTACAACGATATCAAGTTCAAAATGTTAAAGGTTTTCTTAAAAACCATCCGCAACCCTCCATTATTTTAGGAAGTAGAGTACTTAGTATTCGTGCTATGTTTGTTGACTATAGTTAAGGCGTAGTGTATGGTAGCTAAGTGATGTCTTCCTACACAGCATATGATGCGATTACTGGGGACAATTATATGACTTTGTTGACCATAGTTAAGGGTCATATAACTGTGTCTAATTAATCGAGAAATGACAGGTAGAGCTTGACTAGTACTTATGATTTGTTGACCATAGTTAAGGCCATGAGTACTGGGGGTAAAAACCATATCGGGAGTTTCAAGAGTTGAAATTTACAATGAGATTGCATACCTTCCATTTGATGGTTGGATTCTGATCCCACTGTGAGAAAGAGTTGCTCCCAGGAGAGTTTTGCACTTTACAATTAGCTAAATCATTAGGTATCTAGAAAGGTGTCTACGGGGCTACGCCTCTAGGAAAACGAGATTTATTTTAATTAGGTCCGTGCGAAAGCACGGGGAACCTCTCTCAAAATACCGACACTGGCCTGGCTGAGCGGTTAGCGAAGTTGTAGAATGTAATTAATCCTGGCTAGTTTTCTTTTTAAAGTTTGAAAGAAAATTTGAGAAAAGCAGTGGGATATATCGATTAGATAAGATAATAACCAATCTGATCTTTGCAAGAGCTTTCGCTGAGTGTATTCTTTTCTATCTTTTAATGGCAGATACCAATGACAGGACTTAAGCTTCTACTAGAGAAAAATAAACTGAATAGGACCAATTATAAAGACTGGCTGAGGAACATAAAAATTGCCCTAACTTATGATAAGGTATCATATGTCCTCACAGCTCCAGCCCCACCTGTCCCAGGCCCTAAATCTTCAGTTGCGGATCAAGAGATCCACAAAACATGGGATGCTGACTGTGCCGCGGCCAAATGCCTCGCGCTTGCATTGATGGATAACACACATCAAAAGTAGCACGAGCAAATGGATGTTCAATCCATCTTTCTCCATACAAAAGAGTTGTATGGGGAGCAATCTCGTGTCCTACGATATGAAATATCGCGAAAGTTGTTTCAGATGCGGATGGCTCCTAGCACACCAGTAGGTGACCACATTTTGAAGATGATAGCTCTTATTGAAGAGCTTGAGGACCTCGGATGGATAATAGAGAACGAGCAATATATTGATATTGTTCTACAGTCTCTCCTCCCTGCTTTTGCTCAATTTGTAGTAAACTTCAACATGCACAACATGGAGAAGTCACTACCTGAACTTCTCAATATGTTGAGAAGTGCAGAGAGCACGCACAAGTCGGTGAAGACTCCCGCTTTGATTGCTGGGCATCTTCCTCCTCTCGCCCAAAGGGCAAGGCTAAGGGAAAGATGAAGAAGAAACCCACCAAACCTAGAGGTGGGGTTAAAAAGGCTAAGGGGAAAGACAAGTCCACGGCTGGGGAATCGGGGAAAGGGGAGTGTTATTACTGCCACAAAGCGGGACACTGGAAGCACAACTGTGCTAAGTACCTGGATATCAAGAAGAAGAAGTATGGTGATGTTTCTGCTTCAGGTGTGTTTGTGACAGAAAACTGTTTTTCTATAAACTCTACTTCCTGGGTATTAGATACCGGTTCAGGTTTTCACATTTGCAATTCTGTGCAGGGGCTGAGAAATAGCAGAGTTTTGAAGACAGGTGACCATACTCTCCGGGTTGGAAATGGTTCCAATGTACATGCGATTTCAGTGGGAGAGTATCACCTGGGGTTGCCATCAGGGTGTATATTGGTTTTGAACCCATGTTCTTATGTACCTAGTATGCTTTGTAATATAATATCCGTTTCTTTGTTAGAAAATGAAGGATATAATTTTGTATTGTAGAATAATGTTATGAACATTAACCAGAATCAAATGTTGAATGGGAATGGTACACTTAATAACGGGATATAAGTCCTAAATCAACACACAGTTTTCAGTATACAACACACTGTTGGGGTAAAAATTTACACCCCGGTTGACCAAGTCAAAATCAAAGTCAACCCCAAGCCAAGTGGGCCCAAGCCCAGATCCAGTGGGCCCATGCCCGGGTCGAGCCCGAACATGAAGCGGCCGGCCTCCCCCCATGCTAAGATAAAAATTTTGTAATATATAATTTTGTTGCATTTTCTTTTATTTTGTTTTATGGATAAATGTAAGAAAAAATAGGCATAAAGCCAAATTTTTGTAAAGCCCATGGCTTATGTGCAAAAAGAAATGGCACATGAGCCATGGGATAGGCAAAATGCCATTTTGTGAAGCCCAAGGGGCTATGTGTAAAATGTATGGCCTATAAAGGCAAGGATAATGAAATATCCCAAAAAAAATTTCTTTCTCCAAAAAAAAGCCTCAGAGCTGAGCTCTTTCTTCCATCTTCAAGGTTCCAAAACCTTCTTCTTCCTCTTGAATTAAATCAAGAGTTTTACTCTTCCTTTTTCCAAAACTAAATAGTTTTCCACCACAAAACCCATAAAGGGGAACTCAGATCTTCTATTAGATCTCAAAAAGAAGAGATTTTTAAAAATCCCACAGCTCTTGATCTTCAAGATCCAGCTAACAGAGGAGGAAGAAGAAGAACATCTTTCACTAAACCCCCAAAAAAGAAGAAAAACACACTCAGGAGTCCAACTCCTCTTTGATTTCTCATCAGAGAAATCCTTTTAGGCTAAAAGCCTCTTTTTCTCGCCGGCGCTCCAGCGCAGAGCGCCCACGTGCCGACACGTGGCGCGCTTGCGCTCGAGCGCAAGCGCTCGAGCGCAAGTCGCCCTCGTGCCGACACGTGGCGCGCTTGCGCTCAAGCGCAAGCGCTCGAGCGCAAGTCGCCTACGTGCCGACACGTGGCGCGTTGCACTCCAGCCCTCTGCGCTCGAGCGCAAAGCGCCCACGTGGCGCGCTCGCGCTTAAGCGTCTAGGCGCTGGCCCCACGCATCCTTTGGATGTCTTTTTCCCCTTTACTTATATATACATGTATATATATTCATATGTATACAAATGTACACATACACATACTCCGCGACACTGTCCCTGTTAGAAAAAAATTTCTAACGGGGCGCTGCCCCGCACCCCGCAAGGGGGCTGCTAGCCCCCTTAACCCCCAGCCCGCTATCCGGGTAGCGGGACCCCCGTAAAAACTCTGCATGGCTCCCGATATATTCAAACCCCCCTCCAAAACAACACACACGCACACTGCACATTGAGTTCGCATGACCAGTTTAACCCGTTAATCGGAGGTTCCCTCGCCCCAAAGGCGAGGGGTAATTAACGACAGCTTAGTCCGCGGCTGCCGGAGATTCGGATCCTCACAATCATTAAACTCCAGCCTACCCTAAGCAGGGGGAATCTGTAGTACGCCTGACAAGCGCGCGCGTATTCCCATCTCAATGGGGTGACGAAAAACACCCTACAGATTCTGGCACGCCCGGTGGGACCTATCTCTCCTCCTATATTTCGGGTTAAACGTTCATGCGAACTCAATCAATGTACATATCGATTGCCTATACTGAAATGATGTTCTTTTTTTTTCCATGCAGCAATCAACCTTCGACGACAATGTCTCCCCAGACGAATTCAGCTTCCAACGTGACCCCGATTCCGTACGTGGTCAAGATCAACGCTCGTGTGGTTCTCCCCGCGAGCCTCAGTCGACAGTGGGAGGAACCGCCCCGCCAATTTGGTTCTGTCATCATCTACCCTGCCGGGAGCGCTCATCTGGCGGAGATCCCAGTGGAACAGGTGGCTAAGCCGGTCTCACGGGGCAAGAGGCCGAATGTCGTGATCGCCAAGGCACCACAACCGAAACTTAAGACTGTATCTGAACGATTCTCTGGTGCTCCAGCGGGGTGCAAGAACTTCGGTACAGAGGGCAAAATCAAATGTTGCGGACGAGCTTAGGCGATGACTCCAACATATGCACAATCGAGCGTATCTCCAAGGCCCTCCATCGCCCGGTCTGCGGCGTCTTCCCAAAGAGCTGAAGTTTGCCAGGTGCTTAGAACAGAAAAGTTAAGGCAGAAGCGGCTCAGGTATCGAGCCAACAAAAGGGCCAAGGCTTCGGCCAAATGGAATCGTGTGAAGTTCCAAGTGCAGGGTTGGCCGGCGACGACGGCCGAGTCGGACGTAAGAATCAGCAATTCCTTCGAGCCCCTGAAGTGGGTTCAGAAAAATGCCATGACCGCCGGAATCAAGAAGACAGCGGTCCGAACAGGGCCACAAAGAGACGTGTCCCGGCCCCAACAGAAAAGTATGACACTGTCTCTTCAAGAGTCTATCAAGCACTCTGTGCCGCACGAAAGCAACGGGGCAGACCCAGAAAAGAAGCGCCATCACCATTCAAGAAACTGGTTAGGCCAGCCGCCTTTAATCGACTACCAGCTACCGAAGCAAGGGGGTCAAGACAGCGATCCATGAAATCAGCGGCCAATGATAGAAAGACGACCGGATATATCATCCATACGGTCTATATGGCAGGCGGTCGCCCCAGCGATAACCTTCGCAGCAAAAGCAAGGATGGGGCCACCACATCCCAAGCCCAATCTAGCCTGAATGTGGTTGCCGCCGCCCAAGAACAGCCGCCCCCGCTAGATGAAGAAAACGCTCTCGATGAGGATGATAGGCAGAAAGACCCCTCGGTCCGTGTAGAGTCAAGCTCGGACAGCGAGGAAGAGCCGACCTTTCGCCCCAGGACTGCGGAGCAAGAGCTGCTTCAAGAGCTTCGAAAACAGCTCAGGAGCAAAGATAAAGAGATGGCTAAGCTCTATTCGAAGATTGACGACTTAACGAACGTGGTGATGCAGCTTACGGCTCAAATTGCTCGAGCGCCTCCCAATCAGGCACAAACCGCTACTAATCAGCCGGGTGATGACAATCCGAGGCAGCCAATGCCTGTTCCTTTGGGACCAAGACTGGTCGAGCCGCATGAAAGCCGGCCGCATTCCGCTTCTGGGGACGCCTTGGCCCCAGATAGCACCATCCCGCTAACACAGGATCGGATAATGGATTTGGTCACCAGCAAGGTTAAAACATTGGTGGCCGAAGCCGAAGCTCAGAAAGAAATCGGCAGTAGTGGGCGGCCATATCCCGCGAAGTACGATCTGATTGAGTTCCCAAGCGGCTACGTCATTCCTAAGTTCGGAAGATTTGATGGAACGGGGAATGCAAACCAGCACATCGCCCACTTCAAAGCATCGTGCGGAAATACAGGGGGCAATGATGCGCTCCTTCTTCGTCAGTTTGTTAACAGCCTGACCGGCGTCGTCTTCGACTGGTATGCGAGTATACAGGACGGGCCCGTCTTTACCTTTGCCCAAATGGAGTCCCTGTTTCGGCAAAGGTTCATGAGTGTCAGTGATAAAATCTCCATTGCCGACCTTGTGAGGACTAAGCCGGGGAAGAATGAAAGCAACACCGACTTTATCGCCCGATGGCGTAATCTCACAGTCAAGTGCGAACCGCCGCTGGAGCAGGACCAGTCCGTCAGCCTTCTCATTGGGAACCTCAGCAATTGGATGGTCCCATTCTTGTGTACAGCGGGCCTCAAGACATTTCAGGAGCTAACCAAGAAAGTCCAAATGCTAGAACGCTCGAAGCAAGAGTCCCCGCCGGACTCTCAAAGAGACAAAACCTGGAAAAGCAAGAGGGACGACAACCGTAGAAGCGGGAGTTCCAGCAGTACCAATGTCTTCAATGCCTCCGACAATGAAGAAAAACGAAGGGCGGGTGAATCCAAAACCAACCGGTCTCGAAAGCCATTGCTGGGAGGAGACGGGCCTTCCCTAGAGGAGAAAAAGAACAAGGTTTACTCTTTCAGAAGGGACAAGGTCCGCAAGATATTTAAAGATGCCTTGAACAACGGCCTACAATTGCTGGAGTCAAAAAGACCCCAAGAAGCAAAAATGACCGACAATCCTCTGTATTTCCCGTACCACCGAGTAGTGAGCCATGCGATCGAGGATTGCTATATCTTCAAAGACTGGGTCGAGAAGCAGTACAAGGCTGGAGAGATCGAGCTGTCCAAAAGCGTGTTGGTAAACAATCAAGTTGCAACCGCCAACTTTATACAGACGGAAGTTGAAGCCTTCTGGGAGCAGACAGCTGACCCCGCTGCCCCGAGAAATGAAACGGAATCATCGCGGCCTCCGTGGAGTACGCACATATCTAATAAGACGAAGAAGATGATAAAGCTACTTCGGAAAGAACCCAGGACGGAATGGGAAGGGCAGAAGAAGCCTACCAGTCCAGCTGCCAACGCGGCTCCATCGGGCTCAAAATCCAAGAAGCTCAAGAAGAAGAAAAGTGCAGCTCGGCGCGAAAAAGAGTCTGCAGGGAGATCGACCATTCAAAAATATATCGATTCCCTCGAAGAATATGAACAAAAAGAAAGAACATTGATTCAATTGAAGGAGTTCTTCCCTGTACAAGCGGCTGAAATTCTGGAGGAGTTAGAAGAAGACTCCAATAAAGAGATCCCAGTAGTGACCTGCTACGCCATCCATCTTGGCAGCGACTCCGAGGATGATCTTTGTTTTCCCGAAGAGGATGAGGAGCTCGCCACAACGACCAATCAAATCCAGCTCAGAAGCGGCAGGGCTCTACCGCCAAATCAGGGCAACGCCCCAAAAGGGAAGGAAAAACAAGTCACTAATGAAGAAGATGGCAGAGAACCAGCTGATGAAAACATAAGTCCTTCCTCGGTGGACTATAATGTCTTGGCGCATCTCCGGAAGCTTCCGTCTCTCCTGAGCATCTACGACGCCTTGGTCCTATCTAAGGAGCTTAGAGATGTTCTCATCCACGCTCTACAAAACCCCGAGCGGTATCAGGCCCACTTTGCGGAAATTAATATGAAAGAAGCCCAGCACGCTTTGCATGCCGCCGCAGTCACATTTAAGGATGAAGACTTGCTACTGGGAACGGCTGAGCATAATCGGCCGCTTTACGTGACCGGGTACAGCGACGGAGATCGAATTAATCGCATATTGATTGATCCGGGGTCCTCAGTGAACATCATGAACTTGCGAACTCTGAAGAGTTTGTCAATGGACGTCCGACATCTGTCAAGGGAAAGGATTGTCATTCAAGGCTTCAACCAAAATTGCCAGCAAGTTCTGGGGTCCATAGCTCTGCCAATCAAATTCGGGGATCTGCAAACTGAAGCTAAGATATACGTGATCGACGCCGACACGTCTTATAAGATTCTCTTGGGGCGGCCATGGCTCCACGATTATGGCGTCATTCCGTCAACTCTCCATCAATGCATGAAGTATACTAAAAATGGCGAAGAAAGACGCATTGACGGAGACATCCAGCCGTTCGGTGTGCATGAAGTCCGATATGAAGATTCTCGGTACTTTATGAACCACCAAAATGCTAAGCCACAACTGACTGAGGATAGACCGGCCCCAAGACTCAAAAGCAAATCTGCGCCGGCTGTCACTTTCAAAAGCAAAAATACCCAAGTGCGCCCGCATTTCGGCAGCGACACTGATGAGTCTGGCGCTGGAAGCCCGTCCTTCCGTAAAACTCGCCCTCATTTCGGCAGCGATATGGACGAATCTGTTACTGAAGGCCCATCTAGCAGCAAAGTCCGCCCTCATCTTGGCAGTGACACTGAAGAGTCAGAAGAAGAGGACCTGCCGTGCAACAGCTGTGCAGATTGGCCCCTTATGCAGCAAGCGAAACTACGAGAGACATTCGAAGTCGCAGAAGGGTCCCTGGCCATCACAAGGGTGCCGGAACGGATGTGCAAAGAGCTCGACGCATTGTCAGTCTCTACCGTGGACCAGCTGAAAACTTTCTACGTGCCCGGGAGGAAAAATGGACAGAAGGGCATCCTGTTTTACAGGTCAAACCCCGTTGTGCACCCGGACGATCTTTCTGTCGCGTGCCTTCCCTATGAGAGAGGCATAAGAGCCGTCCTCAATCCCAGATACTATGCGCCCGAGATGCGGGAATACTTTAAGAAGTGCGGATGCCGGTTATATCAAACGGAGTCCGAAGCAAAGTTTTACGAAGGGCTATGGTATCTGCCCCAGGTCCGAGCACTCATCGATGGACGAATTCCAGATAGATGGGGCATAGGCTACATTCAACCTGATTCCAAAGCGTGCTACATGATCCATGTTGGTGCGGCCAGCGAAAGATCAAATGATGACGACGAGATAGCCGAGCCAGAAGAAGCTCCTCAAGAGCTCGAAGATGGCGGACAAGCAACCTTTGACGAGCTAACCGAGATTGACTTAGGAACGCCCGATAATCCAAGGCCGACCTACATCAGCTCGCTCTTGTCAGAGGAAATGAAAGCGCAGATAATTGCCCTGCTGCATGAGTTCGTCGACTGCTTCGCGTGGACATACAAAGAAATGCATGGCCTTTCCCCTGAAGTGGCCGTACATAAGTTGGCTATATCTCCTGATGCTAAGCCAGTCAAACAAGCTCCTCGAAGAATGAGAAGGGAACTAGAAGAAAAGGTCATCGAGGAAACTAAGAAACTCATCGATGCCGGCTTAATCAGGGAAGAGAAATATGCAGACTGGATCGCATGCATAGTCCCAGTGAAGAAGAAAAATGGGCAGATCCGAGTTTGTGTTGATTTCAGGGACCTCAACAAGGCATGTCCTAAAGACGACTTCCCGCTACTGGTCATGGAAATGATGGTCGATGACACCTCAAACTACGAACTGTTCACCTTTATGGACGGCCCGTCTGGATATAATCAGATCAAGATGTCGCCTGAGGATGAGAAGCACACAGCATTTCGAACCCCGATCGGAATATATTGCTACAAGGTAATGCCATTCGGACTGAAGAACGCAGGTGCTACATATCAAAGGGCAATGACTAATATCTTTGATGACCTGATCCATAAAGTCGTCGAATGTTATGTTGATGATCTGGTCGTCAAGACTAAAGCCAAGGCCGATCATATCCAAGATCTCAGGACCGTTCTCACCAGACTGAGGGAATACGATCTGAAGATGAATTCTCTGAAGTGCGCTTTTGGCGTGTCATCGGGAAAATTCCTGGGCTTCATAGTCCGACATCGAGGGATCGAAGTTGACCCATCAAAGATAAAAGCCATCATAGAGATGCCCCCTCCGAAGAGTCTGACGCAGCTAAGATCTTTTCAAGGCAAGCTTGCTTACATACGGAGGTTTATCTCAAATTTATCGGGGAGATGTAGGCCCTTCTCAAAGCTCATGAAGAAAGGAGCTCCTTTTATTTGGGATGCCGAATGTCAAGCAGCGTTCGAAAGCATCAAACAATACTTGTTGCACCCTCCAGTGCTGGCCGCTCCCATTCCAAATAAACCGCTGATTCTCTACACTGCCGCGCTGGATGAGTCACTCGGTGCGCTCCTTGCCCAGAATAATGAGGAGGGAAAAGAAAATGCCCTCTACTACCTCAGTCGAACTCTAGTCGGGGCGGAACACAACTACTCCCCAATCGAAAAGCAATGCCTGGCTCTGATATTTGCTGTGCAGAAGCTGAGGCACTATCTGCTCGCTCATCGGGTTATGCTGATCTCCAAGGTCGACCCGCTCAAACACTTGATGACCAAAGCAAGCCTAGCCGACAGAATGGCAAGATGGGCTGTTATGCTACTTGAGTTTGACATAGTTTACACTCCTCAGAAAGCAGTAAAAGGGCAAGCTCTTGCAGACTTTCTCGCTGCTCATCCCATACCAGAAGGGTCACCGCTAAATTGTGAGTTACCCGATGAACAAGTGCTGCACCTCGAGGAAGATGAGCCATGTTGGGAACTCTACTTCGATGGAGCCTCGTCAATAAGGACCTCCAGTAAATCAAGCGTCCCGGAGGTAAAAGCGGGGATAGGATTGCTGTTCATCACGCCATCAATGGGAACCCTACGGCGTTCTTTTGCTCTCACCGAGCCTCGGACAAACAATGAAGCTGAGTATGAAGCCCTGATAGCTGGTTTGGAACTCGCCATAGAAATGGAAATCCTTCGGCTACGGGTTTACGGTGACTCCCAGCTTGTCATCAACCAAGTAAGCGGCGATTATAAGATATACAAACCCGAATTAGCTCGGTATAGAGGCCGAGTCGTGGAACTCATGAAACGGTTCACTCATATTGAACTAACGAGAGTCCCTAGAGCGTTGAACGGAAAAGCCGACATACTCGCTCGCCTAGCCAAGGAGCTGGCTGATCCTGACATGGACGAAATTCTGATCACAGTCAGGAGCCGGCAAATTCTACCCCCAGTCTCTCTACGAGAAGAGGAAAGCGCGGAACAGAGGAGCAGTCCCGCCGAAGAAGCTTCGATCATCCAAGACGAGCCCGATTGGAGAGAACCCTTCATAGAGTACCTCCGATACGACAAGCTACCCGAAGAAAAATCTGCGAGGATTCAGCTGAAGAAAAGAGCTCTCCGATGCGTGTTTGTAAATGACACGCTATACCGTAGGTCATATGACCAACTCTGGCTCAGGTGTCTGTCATTGGCCGAAGCCCAAAAGGTCATGAAAGATGTTCACTCGGGCGTTTGCTGTGCTCACCAATCTGGCCCCAAGATGCGACTTCAAATCAAACGGCTTGGGTATTACTGGCCCACCATGATACGGGATTGCGGAGAGCATGCAAAGAAATGTTATGTCTGCCAAATTCACGGTGATTTTATTCACAAGCATCCCAATCCATTGCATCCTACGGTGGCGTCGTGGCCCTTCGAAGTCTGGGGCACCGACATTGTTGGCCCAATTGATCCTCCGTCATCCAAAGGCCATCGGTTTATACTGGCCGCGACAGACTACTTCTCCAGATGGGCTGAAGCTGTCCCGCTAAAAGAAGTCAAGACAAAAGATATTCTGACATTCTTCCAGCATAATATTCTATACCGCTTCGGTACACCAAGAAGAATCATTTCTGACAACGGGCCTTCTTTCAAGAGCTTCAATGTCTCAAGGTTCGCTACTCAGCACAAGATAGATTGGAGATATTCCTCCATCTATAATCCAAGAGCCAATGGGCTAGCCGAAGCCTTCAATAAGACTCTATGCAAGCTCCTGAGGAAAAATGCTTCAGCCAACAAGAGAGACTGGAATCTCAAGCTTCACGAGGCATTGTGGGCATATCGTACCACGCACCGTACTCCAACTCAGTCCACTCCATACTCATTGCTCTTCGGAGTGGAGGCGGTCCTCCCCCTCGAAGTTGAAGTTCCAAGCTTAAGAATGGCCGTCCAACACGAGTTGACGGAGGAGGAAAACGTGCTCCTTCGACTTGAAGAACTCGACGCCCTCGAAGAAAAGAGGCTCACGGTGCAGCAAAATCTGGAGCTATACCGAGCCCAAATGTCACGGGCCTATGACAAGATAACCCGTCTCCGCGCTTTCAAGAAAGGTGAATTGGTGTTGGTCCTCAAAAGACCGATCATCCCCAATCGACATGCCAAGGGAAAATTCGAGCCAAACTGGGAAGGACCATACGTCATCGAGAAAGTGTTTGACGGGGGATCCTACCAACTAATAAGTGCCGAGGGAGAAAGGCCTATGCCACCCATCAATGGCCGATATCTCAAGAAATACTACACATGAATGCTCCAAGTCGCAGGCGAATTGAGCACATCAGCCCTACGGTCTGGATCAGACATCCTGCAAAACCGTATACAATCCACGGGCGTAAATGACCCATATTTCTCCCAAATCCTGCCGGTGAGACTACTTTAAAGTCCCACCAGCGGCAAAAAAAAAAGGAGAAGAAATAAACGGTATGTCCACAAGCAAAATGGGCACGGATGAAAACCCGAAAGGGCTCCGTGAGTAAAAACAGCAGGACTACCGGCGAGTCTGTGAAAACTCGAAAGGGCGCAAACTCGTGAAAAGAGATGAAATACACTCGCAAAGTCCTCTCGACCTTGTGAGGAGAAAACCCCTGCGTGAGATCCTTACGACTCATAAAGGAGCAACACACTTAGGAATCCTCACGATTCCTAAGGAGAAAATACACCTGCGGGATCCTTACGACTCGTCGGGAGAAAATGCTTTTATGGGACCCTCACGGCCCATAAAATTGAAAAGCCTTAGGCGATAGGATCTAAACCTGTCTCCTAAGCCATCGCTCCTCAATCCCCAAATGGCGAATGATGAGTCGCTCCTGGTACCATATTCCAGTGCAGCGATGCAGACGCCAACCAAATTCCAAATCCCATACCCCAACGGCGAATGATGAGTCGCTCCTGGTACCATGTTCCAGTGCAGCGATGCAGACGCCGACAAAGTCCCGAAATTTTTCCGGCCCTACGGTCTGGATCATACATCCTGCAAAACCGTATACAATCCACGGGCGTAAAACAATCCCAATCCCTCCCAAATCCTCTCGGGGCAAATGATGAGTTGCTCCTGGCATTATTCCAGTGCAGCAATGCAGATGCCAAACAAAAAAAAACAACAACCAATCCCCAAATCCACTCGGGACAAATGATGAGTTGCTCCTAGCATTATTCCAGTGCAGTAATGCAGATGCCAAACAAAAACCAAAATCCCAAAATCCTCTCCATGACAGATGATGATTCGCTCCTGGTACCATATTCCAGTATAGCGATGCTGATGTCAACCCAAATCAAAATCAACAAGTTAACTTCCACTCCGACGCCACAGAAAGCGGAGCAAGTCAGAATCCAATCTCGACACCGCAAGAAGCGGAGCAAGTCAAGTCTACCCCTGACATTGCAAGAAGCAGAGCAAGTCAAATCAAGCACCGACCATCCACGTCGCTAAAAGGGCAGCACCGACCGTCCACATCGCTAAAAGGGCAGCACCGACCGTCCACGTCGCTAAAAGGGCAGCACCGACCGTCCACGTCGCTAAAAGGGCAGCACCGACCGTCCAAGTCGCAAAAAGGGCAGCACCGACCGTCCACGTCGCTAAAAGGGCAGCACCGACCGTCCACGTCGCTAAAAGGGCAGCACCGACCGTCCACGTCCCTAAAATGGCAGCACCGACCGTCCAAGTCGCAAAAAGGGCAGCACCGACCGTCCACGTCGCTAAAAGGGCAGCACCGACCGTCCACGTCGCTAAAAGGGCAGCACCGACCGTCCACGTCTCTAAAAGGGCAGCACCGACCGTCCACGTCGCTAAAAGGGCAGCACCGACCTTCCACGTCGCTAAAAGGGCAGCACCGACCGTCCACGTCGCTAAAATGGCAGCACCGACCGTCCAAGTCGCAAAAAGGGCAGCACCGACCGTCCACGTCCCTAAAAGGGCAGCACCGACCGTCCACGTCGCTAAAAGGGCAACACCGACCGTCCACGTCGCTAAAAGGGCAGCACCGACCGTCCACGTCGCTAAAAGGGCAGCACCGACCGTCCACGTCGCTAAAAGGGCAGCACCGACCGTCCAAGTCGCAAAAAGGGCAGAACCGACCGTCCACGTCGCTAAAAGGGCAGCACCGACCGTCCAAGTCGCAAAAAGGGCAGCGCAGGATTCCTACAAAGCGGGAACCAGATAGCTCCGGGCCAGGGAAAACGCCTATCACGGACACTCCGTCTCGGAGACATGTCAAGCAACGACCGTCCATGTCGTAAAAAGGGCAGTGCCAGCTTCCCGAAAGGTGGGAACCAAATCAAGTCGCCTCCACGTGAAAGAAGATCCATCAATTTCAAACACACGACCCACACATGTGGTGTGCATTTATTGATGGGGGGCAATTTGTTGGGGTAAAAATTTACACCCCGGTTGACCAAGTCAAAATCAAAGTCAACCCCAAGCCAAGTGGGTCCAAGCCCAGATCCAGTGGGCCCATGCCCGGGTTGAGCCCGAACATGAAGCGGCCGGCCTCCCCCCATGCTAAGATAAAAATTTTGTAATATATAATTTTGTTGCATTTTCTTTTATTTTGTTTTATGGATAAATGTAAGAAAAAATAGGCATAAAGCCAAATTTTTGTAAAGCCCATGGCTTATGTGCAAAAAGAAATGGCACATGAGCCATGGGATAGGCAAAATGCCATTTTGTGAAGCCCAAGGGGCTATGTGTAAAATGTATGGCCTATAAAGGCAAGGATAATGAAATATCCCAAAAACTTTTTCTCTCTCCAAAAAAAAGTCTCAGAGCTGAGCTCTTTCTTCCATCTTCAAGGTTCCAAAACCTTCTTCTTCCTCTTGAATTAAATCAAGAGTTTTACTCTTCCTTTTTCAAAAACTAAATAGTTTTCCACCACAAAACCCATAAAGGGGAACTCAGATCTTCTATTAGATCTCAAAAAGAAGAGATTTTTAAAAATCCCACAGCTCTTGATCTTCAAGATCCAGCTAACAGAGGAGGAAGAAGAAGAACATCTTTCACTAAACCCCCAAAAAAGAAGAAAAACACACTCAGGAGTCCAACTCCTCTTTGATTTCTCATCAGAGAAATCCTTTTAGGCTAAAAGCCTCTTTTTCTCGCCGGCGCTCCAGCGTAGAGCGCCCACGTGCCGACACGTGGCGCGCTTGCGCTCCAGCGCAAGCGCTCGAGCGCAAGTCGCCCTCGTGCCGACACGTGGCGCTCTTGCGCTCGAGCGCAAGCCGCCCTCGTGCCGACACGTGGCGCTCTTACGCTCCAGCGCAAGCGCTCGAGCGCAAGCCGCCCTCGTGCCGACACGTGGCGCGCTTGCGCTCAAGCGCAAGCGCTCGAGCGCAAGTCGCCTACGTGCCGACACGTGGCGCGTTGCGCTCCAGCCCTCTGCGCTCGAGCGCAAAGCGCCCACGTGGCGCGCTCGCGCTTAAGCGCCTAGGCGCTGGCCCCACGCATCCTTTGGATGTCTTTTTCCCCTTTACTTATATATACATGTATATATATTCATATGTATACAAATGTACACATACACATACTCCGCGACACTGTCCCTGTTAGAAAAAAATTTCTAATGGGGCGCTGCCCCGCACCCCGCAAGGGGGCTGCTAGCCCCCTTGACCCCCAGCCCGCTATCCGGGTAGCGGGACCCCCGTAAAAACTCTGCGTGGCTCCCGATATATTCAAACCCCCCTCCAAAACAACACACACGCACACTGCACATTGAGTTCGCATGACCAGTTTAACCCGTTAATCGGAGGTTCCCTCGCCCCAAAGGCGAGGGGTAATTAACGGCAGCTTAGTCCGCGGCTGCCGGAGATTCGGATCCCCACAATCATTAAACTCCAGCCTACCCTAGGCAGGGGGAATCTGTAGTACGCCTGACAAGCGCGCGCGTATTCCCATCTCAATGGGGTGACGAAAAACACCCTACACACACTAATAAAAGAAAATTTTCAGATATAAATGAAGCTTTTCTTTGGCACTGTAGACTTGGTCATATTAACGAAACAAGACTAAACATGCTACATAAAGATGGATATTTGAATCCTTTCGAATATAAATCTTATGCGACTTACCAGTCTTGTATCAAGGGTAAAATGACCAAAACTCCGTTTAGAGGACATGGAGAAAGAGCTACCGAGCTCTTAGGCCTCATACATAGTGATGTATGTGGGCCAATGTCTATACAGGCTAGAGGCGGGTTTTCTTACTTCATAACTTTTACTGATGATTTCTCAAGATTCGGTCATGTGTTTTTATTAAAGCATAAGTCTGAAGCTTTCGAGAAGTTCACTGAGTACAAACTTGAAGTAGAAAAACAAACCGGATTGAGCATCAAGATACTTCGATCGGATCGAGGTGGAGAGTACCTCAATACAGAGTTTTCAGACTTTCTAAAAGAGAATGGGATTTTCTCTCAGCTCACTCCTCCTTACACACCACAGCACAACGGTGTGTCAAAACGACGGAATCGGACCCTATTAGATACGGTACGTTCCATGATGAGTGATGCTGAGTTACCTGTCTCATTTTGGGGGCATGCATTGGAGACTGCAGCGTTTCTGTTAAATAGGGTTCCAACCAAAACCGTGTCTACCACACCATATGAGATATGGCATGGAAAGAGACCATCTCTTAAACGAGTTAAGATTTGGGGTTGTCCGGCCAATGTCAAAAAGCAGAATCCGGACAAACTCGAGACACGGTCAGTCATGTGTAAATTTGTGGGATATCCAAAAAAATCTTATGGATATCTTTTCTATCACAAGGTGGAACAAAAGGTGTTTGTGTAACATTTCAGAAAATATAAAATATTATTTTTGGGAATTTAATAGTAAAATAATATATTTTCCGAAAACTGCCCGATTTGCGGAATTGGGGTTTTCGAAAAAGGGGTATAAATATATACCGATAATTATGAAATAAATGGAAATTAAAATGATTTATTCATTTAATAATATATTTGAAGGATTTGGCATTTTTAAAATTTATTATATGCAGTTTGAATAAAAACCCGATTAGTGCACTGCTATTCGCAATTCAGCCAAATCCGTGTTTCTATAGTTTTCCATGGCTAGTGCACCATGTCATGTTACATTTGATTACATGTTGTTGCATTTGTGTTATTTTATGGGTATTATGTGATTTGGTTTTGAAATTTAAAAGAGAAAAGAAAAAGAAATGAAAAGGGTTAAAAAGGTGAATGATTGGAGAGAGAGAGTGTGTGTGAGAATAAGTGAGAGGGGGGGGGCTGCTGTCATATACTTTTCCCCCATCATTTTCTCATCCTTCTTCATCTTCCTCCAACCACACTTCCTTCCACTTCTACCCCTAGATCCATCTCCAAATAATTCCCAAAACCTTATACTCCCTTCACAAAAATTAATCCCCATCTCTTCCTCTGCACATTGGACCAAGCAAAGTAGGATTTTGATGACATTGGAAAGTTAAGGCTGTCTAGAGTGGCCTAAATGAGGTATAGCTTCTTCCATTTAATTAGTTTTAAGCTTCTTTTTATTCTAGTTTTAGTAGAATTGGTTTGATGGTGGATTTGTGAACTTGGGAATTTCTAGAGAAGGGTTCGGGGTGATTGAGTGGAATTGGTGATGTGTAGGGACTGTACAAGACCTTAGGATTGAATTCAGGGGCTGGGATTTAGTATAGAAACCAAAATACGGATTTAGGAATTGATCCATGTCGGTTTTGTGAGGGTTAGCATGCCTACAAGGAATCTGGGATGGCCCGGGGGATTTCTGAGACAACCAAACAATACCAGGGACCAAATTAGGGCACTAGGAGACCACCCTGACCAGACAAAGCCTAATGGAGCAGTGGGGGCCGAGCTCGCCGGAATTGAGGGGTGTTTGGCCGGCCTGGTGAGGGAATTTGGGTTCTAGGTTGGTCCAGTAGGTCATATACACCTTGTACGACACCCTAGACTTGTTTGTGCAACTCCTTTTGGCCCGAGTCAAAATCTGGGAGCACTTTGGTATGGTTTTTGGTTATGTTTACCGTATTTTGAATGATGAGTTTTGATATTTAGATTTGTATTTGGTTGTTGAATGTTTGTACATCAACGACTATGGGTAATTTGTTTTATTTGCATATGTGGGTTATAGGTTCTAACCTATAGGCGATCCGTGTGCCGTTTTGGTTTCAGGAATTGATGTTAATAGCGATTGCGATTGTTTATTATTGTAGGTACCCTTGCATGGATTCCGAGGCGACGGAGTATGGCGTCATCGACTTCGGCAAGTAAGGATCAAGGTGGGTAGATCTATATCTATGGGGGAAGTCGGGTGGATGGCATATAGCACCCCCGCACACTTTGATGGAAAACCGATTTATATATAGATTATGGTTAAAGAAACCTTTAATAGAAAACTAGATAGTGTTAAAAAGGTATTTAGAGAACCATAATTGAAACTAAAGGATAGTGATTGATTCATTTTCCGGTATGTAGTTAGAAAATTGTATAGAAATCACAACCAAAAATATTTTGACCGCAATCAATAACGGTGTCGATTTGTAGCGCGTTAGCGAGTGCGGATCATCCACAGGGGAAGTGTAATCCATTCGTATTTCGAATTAGATGAATTGAAAATTAAAGAAAAAGAGAAAAGACAATTCAATTCAAGATTTGTAAAATGAATTCAAGAATCATCTAAATCTAATCTAATTAAAAGAAAACATTAAAAATTAAGAATCAAGAAGTGATGATTGTAAGTCCATGTCACGCACCCCACGAACTTGCGGGGAGGCGGAATATATGAAAAACGATTATCAAAGCTTCGTAACATGGACTTGAGCGCATGAATCGTTTCTAAACCATTGCTAACAAACTACTAGAGTTTTAACTACTCGGATACGAAGTTATTCCTCACGTTACTTGTCCTTCAGGTCTTCATCGCTGTCCTCCACTCCTCGTAGGCTCCTTGGAACATCGGCACCTCAACGGCCTCCTCGAATCAAAGACGATCCACCTAAAAGCTCCTACGCCAAGCTTAATCTCAAACTTGAGATAACTAGGTTGCTTAAAGTGCTAATCTAAGCTACCTAGGGGATATAGAGTGAGGTTATGGATGTATTAGTCTAGCTAACCCTTGATCTCAACTCATGAGAGGTTAGGGTTAGGGTTTGAAGAGAGAGTGAGCTAGAGGAGAGAGAAGGTGAAAATTATTATGAAATGAGATAATGATATATCATAATATATATGAAGCATTATTTATTTATCCAAAAATGAAATAATAGAATTAACAACCATGCTTCATAAATATCTATGAGTGATTCATCTCCAAGAGTCATTAAGCATTTATGATGCATTAATGACATGGATGAATCACACAAATGAGTCACTAATCTCATTTAATGCAATGCCACCTTACCCCCCAAGTCACCACTCTTCTAGAAGCTTCTCGACAAATTAAGAGAATGCCCCTCCAATCCGTGAAAACACGGAAAAACTTTAGACTGTATAAATCCAATAACCCGATACTAGAATCTGGCTTAAACCAAAGCCTGCTAGTAAAAACTGTCCGAAAAGCCGTACGTGTGTAAACACACGTATGCGTCCGAACCCTTGTCGTAAAACCATATGACCTCTATATCGTTTCGCCTGGAGCAGGGAAACTCTCTGTGTGGGACTCTAAAGACTCGGCACTACGCTGGCAGTGGGTTTAACCACAGACCGCAAGAGGCACTAGCTGTACGTAACGGTCCCCAGGTAGATGTCGATAATAAGGCCGATGAAGAAAACCATCTGAACCCCTACTTTGCCTGATGTGACAATCTCCGTACAGTCTGGTCTGTTCGACTAAGACTATCGCATATCAAGCCTAGGGGGTGGCAAGCGTCAGTCCCCTAATAGCTGTATAAGTCGTGTCGGAGCGTAGCCCATTACACCCTGAGAAGCTACTGGAACCTAACAGTATATCTCGCTTGCCCTGGCCAGGGACTTTGCGTAATGGCTCTCTGACACGGCGCGATATCAACTCCCAATACCGGGAGAGACGAATCATATCTAACCGCCATTGCCTCCAAGTGCTCGGGACTGCACCCAACTGCTACCTATTTGCACGACTCCTTTGAGCCGTGGTAGGGTAGCAATCTAAGAACAGTGGGACACACTCGAGGCGAAGCAGCAGTGTCAAGTCTGCGGACTATGCTGTACTCATGTCATCTGGGAACTGTTAACTGACGATGGGTATAACACCAACTAATCAGTTCCCTGCGAGTCCTGTCCGGTGTACCCGTAATCTAACGAGCACCTGTATACTATCTCCAGTACGACGTACTGATGGCTATGGGACAGGCTATCTCCCCAACTGGGATGAGAAGCGTATACACTTAGTCTACTCCGGAATATCGATGCCCTATCTCGATAATCCAACGACCAGGGACCTGTATAGGATGTTGCTTACAGACTACCCAGCCCCCACTAGTGTGACTGCCATCACGACGCTGGTAATCAAGCAAAGATCCTATGGGCTCTACTAATATGTATAAGTGATACGTTACAAGAAACATATGCACATATTAAAGTAGACACAAACCAAGTAGCATACTACCAATTTTAGCAAGACTGTTATATACAACTGTGAATATCTCAAGCTTCCATTAAGTAATATACAACCAAGTATGATACAATAATGGCCCCTAGGGCATATACACTAACAATCTCCCACTTGCACTAGGGCCATGAGCCGGCATATCGTAGACATATCATCTCGAATAGCCTCTCGAACTGCGTCTGAGGAAGGGCCTTTGTGAATGGATCAGAAATGTTATTCTCCGTCTCTACTCTATTTACCTCGATCTCCCGGCGATCTACGATCTCCCTGATCAGGTGATACCGCCTTAAGATGTGTCTGGACTTCTGATGGGACCTGGGTTCCTTCGCTAAAGCTATAGCGCCGTTGTTGTCACAATACAGAGGTATTAGACAAACACTGGTAGGAACCACCTGAAGTTCTGTGAGGAACTTCTTCATCCAGACTGCTTCTTTTGCGGCATCGCAAGCAGCTATGTACTCTGCTTCCATCGTTGAGTCAGCAACGGTCTCCTGTTTGGAACTCTTCCAACAGACCGCCCTCCATTGAGGGTAAAGACATAACCCGACATGGATTTAGAGTCATCTTTTTCACTCTGGAAGCCGGAGTCGGCAAAGGCCTCAATCTGGAGGTCTTTTCCGCCATATACCAAGAACATATCTTTAGTCCTCCTTAGGTACTTTAGAATGTTCTTTACTGCTTTCCAGTGCTTCTCCCCTGGGTTTTCCTGATACTGGCTTACAACGCTCAATGCGTATGCTACATCTGGTCTGGTACATAATATCGCATACATTATAGAGCCTACCGCAGAAGCGTAGGGTATAATCGACATGTGATCCCTTTCCAAATCAGTCTTGGGAGACATCACTTTGGAGAGGGTGATTCCGTGACAAGCTGGTAGATTACCGCGCTTAGAATCATCCATACTGAATCTCTTCACTATGGTGTCTATGTACCTGGACTGTGAAAGTCCCAACATCCTCTTTGATCTATCACGAAAGATCCGGATCCCCAGAATGTAGGTGGCATCACCCAGGTCTTTCATGGAGAATTTATGTGACAAGAATCTTTTGACTGACTGTAACATAGGAATATCATTTCCTATTAGGAGAATGTCATCCACGTACAAGACGAGGAATACTACAGCTCTCCCTACAATCTTACTGTATATGCATGGTTCATCCGGATTTTTGATAAAGTCAAATTCTTTGACAGCATCATCAAAACTGATGTTCCAACTCCGCGATGCCTGCTTTAGTCCATAAATGGACTTAAGCAGCTTGCATACTTTACCGCTGCTCCCACTCTGAATGAATCCCTCTGGCTGATCCATATAGACGCTCTCTTCCAAATTACCATTTAGAAATGCCGTCTTTACGTCCATCTGCCAGATTTCATAATCGTGGAAGGCAGCAATAGCAAGAAGGACCCGAATAGATTTAAGCATAGCCACTGGAGAAAAGGTTTCGTCATAGTCCAAACCAGGCCTTTGACGGAAACCCTTTGCAACAAGTCTAGCCTTACAGCTTTCAACCTGTCTATCTACACCAATCTTCTTTTTGAAGATCCATTTGCATCCTACGGGTTTTACCCCATCTGGAGCAACGTCCAAAGTCCATACTTTGTTAGTGTACATGGACTCCATTTCGGTCCGCATTGCATCCAGCCATTTTACTGAGTCACCGCTCTGAATGGCTTACTGGAAGCTAGTAGGGTCATCTTCATCAATGACACAATCCTCTCTATCCCCATCTATGAGAAAACCGTAGTATCTCTCAGGCGGATGAGACGGCCTACTACTCCTACGGAGTGGCGTTGGGATGTCATGTTCTTCTTGAACTTCTGGTTCTACCAAACTTTCAGTAATAGTTTGTGTTTCTGGAATTTCTTCCAGTTCTATTTCGCTCCTACTAGTTTCCTTTTCTAAAAACCGATATTCTAAAAAATGGGTATTACGAGAAACAAAAACCTTTTGTTCCTCTGCGTAATAGAATAGATATCCCCTGGAGTTCTTTGGATATCCCACAAACTTACATAGTACTGATCGTGCCTCGAGTTTGTCTGCATGCTGCTTTTTAATATAAGACGGACATCCCCAAATCTTTAGATACTGAAGATAGGGTTTCTTCTCACCCCACATCTGATATGGTGTAGTAGGCACAGTCTTGGTGGGAACCAGGTTCAAAAGATATGCAGCTGATTCTAGTGCATATCCCCAGAATGATCGCGGTAACTCAGCGTTATTCATTATGGAACGAACTATATCTAATAGGGTTCGATTCCTCCTTTCCGATACACCGTTATGTTGTGGTGTGTATGGAGGAGTAAGCTGAGAGAGAATTCCATTATCTTTTATGTAACCCAGGAACTCAGCACTTAAGTATTCACCATCTCGATCAGATCTCAGTGTCTTTATACTTTTGCCTGTTTGTTTTTCTACTTCATTCTTGTATTCTTGGAATTTCTCAAAGGCCTCGGATTTATGCTTCATTAAGAATACATATTCATACCTAGAGAAATCATCCGTAAAAGTAATGAAGTAGGAATAACCACCTCGCGCATGTGTAGACATTGGACCGCACATGTCACTGTGTATGAGTCCTAAGAGCTCGCTTGCTCTTACTCTGTGTCCAGTGAACGGAGTCTTTGTCATCTTTCCTTTGAGACAAGATTCACAAGTAGCATAAGATTGATATTCGAACGGATTCAAATATCCTTCTTTATGTAACTTAGTCAACCTTCTCTCATTGATGTGACCTAGTCTACAATGCCATAAGAAAGCCTGATTTATCTCTGGAGAGTTTCTTTTAAGAGTGTTCTGGACATTGAAAACCTGAGCTTGACTTAATACGTATATACCGTTATCTAATATACCGGACCCAATCAGAACTTGATTTAGGTGGATGTTAACTACATCGCTTACGAATGTAAAATCATATCCCTCTCTCGAAAGTGAGGACACTGATATGATATTACAAGTCATACTAGGTACATATAAACAGTTATGTAAAATCAATATATGCCCACTTGTCAAACCTAGGCGATATTCTCCCACGGATTCAGCGTTCACTGTCATTCCGTTTACAACTCTGAGAGACCAATCACCTACCTTTATAACTCTACTGTTTCTCAAAGCATGTAATGAATTACAGATATGAGATCCTGCTCTGGTATCTAGTACCCAGGAAGTAGAGTTTATTGACATACAGTCTTCAATTACAAATACACTTGAGGCTGAAGCCACAACATGCTTCGTATCCGGGCTACTGGCTTCAAAAGCCCTGCAATCTTTCTGCCTATGCCCAATCCCATAACAATAAGAACGTCCCTCTTTTACTATATCCAGTCCCGAAACTTTTGCCCTTCTCTTTCCTTCTACTTCCCTGGTTCCTTCAGGATAGAAGGTAGAGACTGTAGAATCAAGTCAGTATCTGACCCGTTTCCCAACGTGGTCTGCAGGTCCTGGAGCTCATCAACATAGCTAGTCATTGTAAGGACGTTGTCCCCTACAGATGACCCGTCAGCCATCCTCGCTTGAATTAATTCGTTCGAGGTCTCATATCTTGCGATATGAGATTGCTCTCCATATAAATCATTGTTATGGAGAAAGATGGAAACTAAGTCCATCTTCTCGTGCTGCTTCTGGTATACACCATCAACTGAAGCTAACACGAGGCACTTGGCTTTCGCTTTATCTTTTTCCCTTGTCTGACGGATATCCATATCCGCGACAGTGGAAACTGGACCTGGGACGGCGGGATCTTGAGTAGTAATAGGGTGGTCCAGCTTTTCATAGGCAATGGACATCTGGACAGACTTTTGCCAGTCATATAAGTAAGATTCAGTCAATTTTTTATCTAGATGTAACCTATGTGTGGTCACAAGGTCGCTGCAATTTAAGAGAGAGAAGAAAATACTATTAGCATGATGCTCTTGCAAGTTTAGAGTGGTTTTTAATTTATCTAAACAGGATGGCTCCCACTGTTTCTTGAATCCCTCCTCAAACCATAAAAGAAGAATTAGCCAGGACTATTCTCACCGTACAATTCTTGCTTAACCGTTCAGCCAGGTCAGTGTCGATACTTCGAGGGAGGTTTTCCAACGCTTTCGCGAAGTTCCTTAATTAAATAACCTCTTTTCTCTTGGGGCGTAACCCCGCTGACACCTTTCTAGGCACCTACTTGGTTTATAGTATTGATTGTTAAGTGACGAATCTCCTGATAAGTAGTATATACTCACAGTAGGATCGGAATCCAAAATATCATCGTATGATATTGTTGAAGGAATCCTACCAACATTCATCAAACTCCAAAATGGTATGCTCTCTCTGCAAATTTCAGTTTCTTTAGAAATTCCTGATATGGATTTTTGCCCCATGCTCATATGACTTTGACTAAGGGCCAATTATGTCATAAGTCACATGTCAAGTTCTACCCGTCATTATCCAGGTTAATTTGAACCCACCCGTATATACTCTTGACTAAGGGTCAAGAAAAGTAATACGACTGTCCCAAACCAACGCATCTATCTATGCAACAAATGAATACCCCAGCAGCTACTAAACACTATGTTTTGACTAAGGGCCAAATATACATAGCTTGAATACTACTGAATACCCAAATGAAATGAGGAAGGGCTACGAATGGTTTTGGCAAAACCGTGAACGTAGTTAACTTGATATAATTGAAGGAACCTGATACTTTTTAAAAGGAGTGGTTAAAGCTCCGCAATTTAAAAAATTCTGATTTTTTTTAAAAAATAACCGAGTGGTTTCTTTTAAATTTGTTCCAACGATTAAACTTTGGTTTATTTTCTTTGCATTATAATAATGCGTCCCATCATTTAACTTATCATTGCAGAAAACAACGAAAATACCACGTCCTCTTATGCCATCCGCATTCGCCACGGGGTCCCGTCATCACCCGTTAGGTTACTTAACTAACGACAGAGCGGGGGTTAGGCTAGCGCGGGTGTAAAACATAAGTGACGTCTAATAGCTATCATATATAGATATTGTACATTCGTCAGACGCAATAATAAGCATTCCAGATCACTGATGAACTTTATTGGATTTACTAGCAATCCGCATTTGCTTTGAGCTTGCAATAAAAGACGGATTACACAGTTGTGATGAATAGCCATTACCCCACCCTAGACCCCTACGGGTACGGCAAACTACCCGCCAAGTACCCGAAGTGAAGCAGTCTCCCTCAACAAAGTGAGTAGGCCATTAAACACTTCAAAGTACCCGGTAGTTTGTGTACCCCGCCTTGGGTCTATCCCAGGAGCAAAAACAGTAAAAAGAAATGATACAACGGTGGCTACAACCGCAACCTGGATGCGTCCCGCAAAAGAATATTACATCATATTACATTTACATTGAATGAATGAATATTAAACCCATCTCAAACCACAGCTAATCATCACAACAGTCCAACACAGTTCATATATACAAACAGTAAACATTTCAGAAATGTGCAACCCCCAGCCAACCGACATACTAGCAGTTAGGGGAGGTTTACGAACAAATTAAACATTACATATAAAAACCCAATTAGCAAATATCTTAGAACATCGATCGAATACCATATTCCATGTCTACCCCAAAAGAAAACCTGTACTGAAGTAACCTGGGCAGAAACAGTATATACAGGAAAATAAAACACAACAAAAAACAAATAACAGAGAAAATCGGAGTCAAAACAGAGTTGACTCGGCGGCGGATCCGCGGCCAAAAGCACCATTTGGCCGCGGATCCGCGGCTGTCTTGTCGTTTTGTGTGATCGTATTTTCCCAGAATTTATTAAATTCCCTGCTGTGAATTTTAAGGTGTGTCAAATATTTTTTTAGACACATTTAAAATTAACAGAAACTTAGGGTACGGGGTGTATCGTTTTCGTGTTTTCCGTCGATCGAACTTCTAATTAGTTGCTAACAAGTTAGTAATGGTTTAGTTGGCTCTGATACCACTGTAAGTCCATGTCACGCACCCCACGAACTTGCGGGGAGGCGGAATATATGAAAAACGATTATCAAAGCTTCGTAACACGGACTTGAGCGCATGAATCGTTTCTAAACCATTGCTAACAAACTACTAGAGGTTTAACTACTCGGATACGAAGTTATACCTCACGTTACTTGTCCTTCGGGTCTTCATCGCTATCCTCCACTCCTCGTAGGCTCCTTGGAACATCGGCACCTCAACGGCCTTCTCGAATCAAAGACGATCCACCTGAAAGCTCCTACGCCAAGCTTAATCTCAAACTTGAGATAACTAGGTTACTTAAAGTGCTAATCTAAGCTACCTAGGGGATATAGAGTGAGGTTATGGATGTATTAGTCTAGCTAACCCTTGATCTCAACTCATGAGAGGTTAGTGTTAGGGTTTGAAGAGAGAGTGAGCTAGAGGAGAGAGAAGGTGAAAATTATTATGAAATGAGATAATGATATATCATAATATATATGAAGCATTATTTATTTATCCAAAAATGAAATAATAGAATTAACAACCATGCTTCATAAATATCTATGAGTGATTCATCTCCATGAGTCATTAAGCATTTATGATGCATTAATGACATGGATGAATCACACAAATGAGTCACAAATCTCATTTAATGCAATGCCACCTTACCCCCAAGTCACCACTCTTCTAGAAGCTTCTCGACAAATTACGAGAACGCCCCTCCAATCCATGAAAACACGGAAAAACTTTAGACTGTATAAATCCAATAACCCGATACTAGAATCTAGCTTAAACCAAAGTCTTCTAGTAAAAACTGTCCGAAAAGCCGTACGTGTGTAGACACACGTATGGGTCCGAACCCTTGTCGTAAAACCATACGACCTCTATATCGTTTCGCCTGGAGCAGGGAAACTCTCTGTGTGGGACTCTAAAGACTCGACACTACGCTGGTAGTGGGTTTAACAACAGACCGCAAGCGGCACTAGCTGTACGTAACGGTCCCCAGGTAGATGTCGATAAGAATGCCGATGAAGAAAACCATCTGAACCCCTACTGAGCCTAATGTGACAATCTCCGTACAGTCCGGTCTGTTCGTCTAAGACTATCGCATATCAAGCCTAGGGAGCGGCAAGCGTCAGTCCCCTAATAGCTGTATAAGTTGTGTCGGAGCGAAGCCCATTACACCCTGAGAAGCTACTGGAACCTACCAGTATATCTCGCTTGCCCTGGCCAGGGACTTTGCGTAATGGCTCTCTGACACAGCGCGATATCAACTCCCAATACCGGGAGAGACGAATCCTATCTAACCGCCACTGCCTCCAAGTGCTCGGGACTGCACCCAACTACTACCTGTTTGCACGACTCCTTTGAGCCGTGGTAGGGTAGCAATCTAAGAACAGTGGGACACACTCGAGGCGAAGTAGCAGTGTCAAGTCTGCGGACTATGCTGTACTCATGTCACCTGGGAACTGTTAACTGACGATGGGTATAATACCAACCAATCAGTTCCTTGCGAGTCCTGTCCGGTGTACCCGTAACCTAACGAGCCCCAATATACTATCTCCAGTACGACGTACTGATGGCTGTGGGACATACCATCTCCCCAACTGGGATGAGAAGCGTATACACTTAGTCTACTCCAGAATATCGATGCCCTATCTCGATAATCCAACGACCAGGGACCTGTATAGGATGTTGCTTACAGACTACCCAACCCCCACTAGTGTGACTGCCATCACGACGCTGGTAATCAAGCAAAGATCCTATGGGCTCTACTAATATGTATAAGTGATACGTTACAAGAAACATATGCACATATTAAAGTAGACACAAACCAAGTAGCATACTACCATTTTTAGCAAGACTGTTATAAACAACTGTGAATATCCCAAGCTTCCATTAAGTAATATACAACCTAGTATGATACAATAATGGCCCCTAGGGCATATAAACTAACAATGATATCCAATCCAAGAATCAAGAATCGAAGTGAGGCTCATAGGAATCGATCGGATCGATAGATGTGATGATATTTATTGATTACATATTCTTATCCATCGATGAATTGATGCTAGATCGATGATGATCAACGAGAATTAGGGATTTCTTGCGGAAACTAGGGTTTCATCATCTATCCCTTGTCCTTTCGTCGATATCATTCATATTCTAGCCTCTAGTAAATTCAAGAATCGATCGTGGATCCCTAATTTCAAGCGATCACAATCAAGAAAGCATCGCATAAAAACTAGGTCGTCGATTCTTCAATTTGCTAGGGTTTGCAAACTCGTAGGACTTAAGAATTGTAACAGAATCTAATCATCATCATCTATTGATCGTCCCGACTCTTTCACGAGCGGAGTTTTACTCAAACATCATAACAAGACACACAATCACAAATTGAGATTGAATCATGATGCAAGAATTTTAAAGAAAGCAAGATAAAAGAATTTCACCTTTATTTATCAACAATTTTGTTACAATTCTCTCAAGATCTACAAGAGGAAAGAACTCGATCGTCGATTTCGGCATCGCTCGTCTCCTTGAGTCGCGGATCTCCTTGGATCACTTGCTCTGATGAAGTCCGGCGTTGCTTTGTAAAGGATCAAAGGCTTCATGCTTGATTTGGTACTCGAAGTTCTTGATTTTTGGCTTTGGATTTTGAACGGGGGATTAGGGTTTACAAGTCGTGTCACTCAACTTGTATTGGGGATGGATGTAATGAACAAGCGAACAACCTTAGAAGTGAAGCCTTAGGGTTCCTTTTATAGCCTTCACTAGCTTTGGCTTCCTTTAGAAGCTAGGTTTAGGTTAGCTTCCCTTGTAAGCTTGGTAGTTAGGTAGAAGCTTCTAGAAGTAGTTAGTTAGGCTTTAGCTTCCTTCATAAGCTTGGAGGTTAGGGAGAAACTTCTAGGCTTAGTTTGTTAAGTAGCTTGCTTTGGAAGTTTGAACATGATTAGCTTGATTAAGGAGCTTGCTGATCTGGCAGAAGACTCTGGAGATTTCTGGAAATTGCCATAGCTTGATGAGGTGTAGGCATTGATAGAAGAGCAGTGGAGAAGATTTCAGCTGACATCACTGTCACGTGACCGCGGATCCGCGGTACATGCCTTTCTCCGGCCGCGGATCCGTGGTCGTTTGGCTGCCTTGGTGCATATATTTTCTAGTGTAGCTTCCTGCTGACTTCATGGTATTTTGCTGATATGTTGAATCGTATAATTAGTCCTTGATCACTGTCAGATCTCAAGTCTTTGAGTTGGCGTATTTTTATCAGCATTTTTTTTACAGATTTGGCTTTTTCTCCTGGAATTTCCTGCACAGATTCTCGAAACAAGTGTTGCGCTATACAAAGATGAGGCGATGCCATGATAAACACTCAATTTCCCTCAGAAATGTCGGTTTTAATATATAACACAAGTTATTTGGTATTTTACAGTCAATTTGCTAATATGCGTTATATTAATACCGAACACCTCTAGATGATTGCAAATAGTAGGGAAATTGTCGTGTTAAAAATGCAATATTTTCAACTGATCAAATTCCCCAAAACTTATTTTCGGTCGTCTCGAGCGAACTGTTTTATTAAAAAGAGAAAGAGGAAATAAAGAAAGAGAAAAACTAACTAGTACACTTTCGTAGGCAACACGATTGTACTGAGCACGTGCAACAAGCCTTTAAACCTCTAGGTGTCCCTAGTAGGAGGAGTGTTGTCTCCTGAGGGTTTTCAGCGGATTGCACCCACAAAATCCAATAATAAAAGGAAGACCGTGAAATTTATATATAAAGAGAATCGTAAAAGAAAGACTTTGAAAATTAGGGTTTCCAACTATGCTAGCTTTTCGGTTGTCATGAGCCCTATCTTAATAGTCATGAAAAGATGTTAGAAATCACATCATCTCTTAAGAAAATATCGTCTTTATTCTTCATTCCTATCTTTCTTTCAAACATCGATCATATAACCCTACGTGTGTGTAAAGAACATCCCTACACCCGGATAATTCAATTCAAGCTATCATACTCTTGTCCATCTGCCTCAGTACTTTTTAATTAATGAATATTTAGATGAATTTGCTCACACATTTTCATGCGACCGTTAATACTTCTTGAGGTACTAACCGACCGATTACTCATGTGCTTTCTTATTAGGTGTTTTTTCTCGTCTTGCACCACCTAAGGCTTAGCAGTGACTCCCAGACCAGTTGGTCTAAGGCACAAGGTGATGAGGCACCCTCGCTATATTTTTTTATTGCTGCCTTGGCGATAACAAAACCTGTGTTCATTTTTCTCACCACTTTATATTTTATTCATTTTTTTATTTCCTCCATACTTTGGCTTTTAGACATGAGCATTTCAAGGTATCCTCTACTATCCCGAGCTTCAAGACGTGTGTAAGTGCGTATATTAGGGTATCAATGTTCAAAATGTTTGGCTTCCAGAATAGAAACTATTTTTCAGACTTATTTTTATCCTCGGATTAGTGACTTCCTTCATCTTACTAACCCTTGGGACAACGGCTCATAACTACTTATTACTAGTTCGTTTAAGAAAACATCTAATTTTCTAGGTTTTCTTAAATTTTTCCAATCTTTTGGATGTAATTTTTAACTATCTAATCTTTTATTATCTTATTTATATACACAATTAAATATTAAATATTTTTATCTTTTGAAAATTTTTAAATTTTTATAGGTTTTTTAGAAAAATGTTTTGTGCTTATGCAAAATGATATGCAAATGATGCGAAAAATAAGCACAAACCTCCCCCAAACTTGTTTTCAACAGTGTCCTCACTGTTGCCATCTGCTAAATCTCAAAAACTGTAAGCCTAGGAGGAAATTTATTAGCGGGGGAAAAATATATAAGTGAAGATCTTCCCCCAAACTTATTCTTTTCACTCACCTCCATTCAAAAGATAATACAGTAATTTACAGGACATGGAGGTGAGACGGAGGAATTTTAATCAAGATAAAATGGCTCCTGTAAGAACAGGAGCTCCTCAGTGGGGTCAGTGGAAAAATATGGCTTTAGTCTATGTCCATTCACTTTGAAAAATGTACAGTTTTGAACATTTTCTACCTCAACTGCTCCGTGCAGGTATACAGACCGCACAATAAAAGGTCCCTTCCACCGAGATCGTAGCTTACCCGCGTGAATGTGTAGTCGTGAATCATAAAGAAGGACTTGCTGACCAGGTGAAAATGTTTTCCTCAAAATGTTTTTATCGTGAAATACCTTAGTCCGATTCTTTATGATTACAGCGTTATCATAAGCTTCATCACGGAGTTCGCTTAGCTCATTTAATTGCAGCTTCCGAAAGTTGCAGGCTTGATTCAAGTCAAAGTTGATTTCTTTAATAGCCCACATTGCTTTGTGCTCGATCTCGAATGGCAAGTGACAAGCCTTCCCAAACACTAACCTATAAGGAGACATCCCTAGATCGGTTTTATATGCAGTTTGGAATGCCCAAAGAGCATCCGTCAATTTGGTCGACCAATCTTTTCTATTCTTAGCAACAGTCTTCTCCAGGATTTGTTTGATCTGTCTATTTGAAATCTCAGCATGCCCGCTTGTTTGCGGATGATAGGGTGTGGAAAGTTTGTGGTTGATTGCATATTTCCGCATCAAGGACTCGAAAGACCTGTTGCAGAAATATGTCCCGTTATCGCTAATGATAGCGCGTGGGTGTCCAAATCGTGAAAAGATATTTTCTTTTAAGAACTTAATGACAACCTTCTTGTCATTAGTGCGACAAGGAATAGCATCAACCCACTTTGAGACGTAATCAACCGCAAGCAGTATGTACAGATTCTCAAAGGAGTTAGAAAAGGGACCCATAAAATTAATGCCCCAAACATCAAAAATTTCAACCACTAAAATGGGTTGCTGAGGCATCTCATTTCTCCGGGAAATCCTACCCGTGTGTTGACACTGTGTACAGGTTTTGCAATGATCAAATGCGTCTTTGAACAAGGTCGGCCAATAAAAACCGCATTGCAAAACCTTCTCCGCCGTCTTTTTAGGACCAAAGTGACCCCCACATGCCTGATCATGACTAAAAGATAGAACACTCTTAAATTCCTCATTCGAGACACACCGGCAAATGATCTGGTCAGGACAATACTTAAACAGATAAGGTTCATCCCAGTAAAAGTGTTTACCTGGGATAGAAAACGATGTTTGTCCTGTTTTAACCAATCGCTGGGTATAAGTCCCGTGACAAAATAGTTCACAATATCCCTGAACCAAGGTTCATCGGATACGTTCAAGAGTTGTTCGTCCGGAAATGAATCATTGATTGGCAAGGTCACAGGTGAAGAAGAGATGCGTGAAAGATGGTTGGCTATAACGTTTTCACATCCTTTCTTATCTTTGATAGCAAGATCAAATTCTTGTAATAGAAGAATCCAACGTATTAGCCTACCTTTAGCATCCTTCTTTACCAAAAGATGTTTCAAGACGGAGTGGTCAGTGTACACAATTATTGGTGAGCCAATCAAGTAAGGCCTGAATTTTTCTAATACAAATACAACTGCCAAAAGTTCTTTTTCGGTAGTTGTATAGTTAATTTGAGCATCGTTCAGGGTCTTACTTGCATAATAGATCACGTGTGGCATCTTTTCAATGTGTTGTCCAAAGACTGCACCAACTGCAAAATCTGATGCATCACACATAAGCGCAAAATGGTGGTCCCAATCTGGAGACGATAGAACGGGGGCTGTAGTGAGGGAGTATTTGAGTGAGTCGAATGCTGCCTCACAATCCGAGTCAAAGTGGAAGGTCGTATCCTTGGCCAAGAGAAGAGTTAAGGGTCTAGCAATTTTGCTAAAATCCTTAATGAATCTCCTGTAAAAGCCTGCATGGTCAAGAAATGATCGAATATCCTTGACGCTTTTAGGATGAGAAAGGTTTTGAATGACATCTATCTTAGCTCTGTCAACCTCCATGCCTTTTCGTGAAATAACATGTCCAAGCACAATTCCCTCTTGGACCATGAAATGGCATTTTTCCCAATTCAAGGTTAAGTTCTTCTCTTTGCAACGAGTAAGAACTGCGTCAAGATTAGATAGGCAGTCAGAAAAAGAGTCTCCGAAAATCGAGAAATCGTCCATGAAAATCTCCAAAAAATTCTCTTCCATGTCCGAGAATATCCCCATCATACACCGCTGAAATGTAGCGGGAGCATTGCATAACCCAAAGGGCATGCGACTATAAGTAAAGGTACCAAAAAGACAAGTAAATGTGGTTTTATCTTGATCCTTTTTGGCAATGGGGACCTGATTATAGCCAGAGTATCCGTCCATAAAGCAATAATACTCACGTCCAGCTAAGCTTTCCAGCATCTGATCTATGAAAGGTAGAGGAAAGTGGTCTTTCCTCGTAGCGGCATTGAGTTTTCTATAATCAATACATACACGCCACCCAGTTTGGGCAGGTGTCTGAATTAACTCATTTGCCTCATTGGTAATAACAGTGATGCCAGATTTCTTAGGGACGACATGAATTGGACTCACCCATTGGCTATCGGAGATTGGGTAAATAATACCATTGTCAAAGCATTTGACGATCTCTTTCTTCACCGCATCCTTCATGACGGGATTCAACCGTCTCTGTGATTCTCGGGTTGGTTTAGCATCATCCATCAAGTGTATATGATGTTCTACAATCAAGGGACTAATCCCTTTGATGTCCGCCATAGTCCAGCCAAACGCCTGCCTATTAGATCTCAAAACTGTCAAAAGTGCATTCTCTTGCTCTGATGCTAGAGAAGCGGATATGATAACTGGTAAAGACTCATTCTCACCTAAATATGGATATTTAAGATAAGAAGGTAAAAGTTTGAGATCTAATGCTAGCAGAGAAATAATAGAAGGTGGGATCATCGAATGATATTCGGAGTCACAAAGAAGCTCAAAGCCTGTGAAAGATACAGACTCGGATGGTGATGAGTCAGGAGTGTCGGACTCAAGCGTGGAAAATGTGTCCTCCCTAAGATGTGTAAGATCAAACATTGATGTGGTAGTGTCGTCGAGATCTTCAAAGAAAAATTCATCAACTCCGCAACTTTCGGGAGCAATCTCGTGGACAGAGCACACATCAAGTATATGAGCAGAGGGTTCAGATGGCTGACTTCCAATTTTGTAGATGTTCAGTTCAATTGTCATATTTCCAAATGATAAGTTCATCGAACCATTTCTAAAGTTAATGACAGCATTAGAAGTGGCAAGGAATGGTCGACCCAAAATCACCGGAATTTGACTTCGTGGGTTTACTACAGGTTGTGTATCGAGAACAATGAATTCCACAGGGAATACAAATTCCCCGACTTTTATCAACACATCCTCTAGTTCACCCCTAGGTTTGGTGATTGAACGGTCTGCCATTTGGAGAGTGCAGTGAGCTGGTTTTAACTCTCCAATCCCTAGCTGCTCATAAACAGAGTATGGAAGTAGGTTAACACTTGCGCCTAGGTTTAAAAGAGCACGGTTGATGTTTTTACCCCCAATAGAAATCGATATCGTAGGACATCCTGGGTCCTTACGTTTCTTTGGTAGCTATGGGATAAAAGCAGTGCTAATATTATTAGACATGAAGACCTTCTTTGGCACTTGAGTCTTCCTCTTCCTAGTGCACAAGTCTTTAAGAATTTTCGCATAAGCGGGGACTTGTTGAATAGCATCTAGGAAAGGGATGTTAACCTGTTTGAACATTTCCATAATCTTCTCCATATGTGGACTCGATTTGTTACCCCTTAACCGATTAGGATAAGGAGCTTTAGCAATAAGCGCTGGGTCCATCATAGGAGAAGGTGGTGTGGGTAGACGTGATCCCAGAATAGGAGTAGGGATCTTCTGTGGTGGACTAGAAGAGGGTTGCTGAGGTAACGAGCCTTGTGCGAAACGGAGAATAGGCACGTGAGAAGGCGGTGGGGTAGAAGAACAAGGATCAGAAGTAGAAGTGTGTGTGTGAGGAAAGGTCTCAGCCGGGGTGTTATTAATAGATCTCTCAGTATCATCAAACTCTTCCCCAACATGATTATTCAGCACTCTTCCTGATCTCAACGTTGTGATGGCATTTACATTGTAATGCCCAGGATTCGGTAGGGGTTGAAACGAAAGTTTCCCTTTTTCTCTCGCACTCATTTCGGCTTTTAGTCGTGCAATTTCTGCTACCATCGATCTGATACTCTCAGCTTGGGACGCTGAGTTTTTCTTTATCTCACTGACGGAAGACCTAACTTCAGCCGACACTTCCATGAAATTTTATAAGAGTGACTTCATGGTTTGTGTGAATGTAGAGAACTCATCAGAACAGGTCAACTGTAAAGGAATAGAAGGTGCAGGATTGTTGACCTGGTTTTGAAAATTTTGTGACTGGTAGGGGTGCTGAGTGAGTGAAAGTGGTTGCTGTTGTGGTGGAAGAGCCCTTTGGAAATTATGTTGGTTTGGAACCGTGTTTTGATTTTATTGTTGGTTCCAAGCAAAATTAGGGTGATTCCTCCAACCCTGATTATATGAGGAAGAATATGGATCGTTTCTAGGTCTTTGAAATGCGGCATTGGTATGCTCTTGAACTTGAAATGGAGAATTCAATGGACATTCTTCCGTTAAATGAGAAGGATCAGAACAGCATCCACATACAGTTTTGGGGAGCGACATCGGATTTAGGGAGGCTGCTGAAAATTTATGTTCCATAGCCTCGAGCTTCTTTTGCATTGCTGCCATCTCAGCTCGAACATCTATGGAAACATCAATTTAGTGTACGCCACCCCTAGACGATGACTGGTTTACACTCTCCTACTGTAAGGAATTTTCAGCGAACTCTTCTAAAAATTTCCAAGCTTCCCCATCATCCTTGGTCATAAAATTGCCTTGACACATGGCTTCAAGGTTCTGTTTAGTGGTCGGGTTAATGCCCTCATATATGATTCGGCACAGATCCCATCTCGGGATTCCGTGATGTGTACATTGAACCAACAGATCCTTGAAGCGTTCAAAGCACTTCGAGAATGGTTCATTCGGAAGCTGGGTGAATTGATTTAGTTCGCTATGGACTCGAGTTGTCTTGTGATTAGGGTAGAATTTCTTAAGGAATGCTGCAACGAATTCTTCCTAATTCGAAATGGAATGTGCGATAGTGTTATACAGCCACTTCTCGGCTATATTGCACAAGATAAATGGAAGAAGACGTAGACGCGTAGCATCCACAGAAAGTTGTGACGTACCCATCATTGCGCATGCATTTTCAAATTTGGTGATAAAGATATATGCGTCTTCAGACTCGAGACCGTGAAATTTTGGTAGAAGGTTGATGTATTGGGGTTTAATCTCAAAATTGTCCCCGTTGGCTGGTGAAATGGATAAGTAGGTCGAAAGAGGACCTCGCATAGGATAGCACCTCTCTTGGAGAGAGATGCGGGCTGGATTCTGCGCACCAACGGACGGCGGCAGATTAGTGGTAAAGAAGTTCGATGGAGAAGGATCCATCGATGTGAGTGTGGTTGTGGGTAAAGAAGAAGTAAACGTAGAAATACCGACTTCGGAGTCGATCGGGGGAACGCGGACTAAACGGGCACTAGAATCCCGTGTCCAGCCTATCTTGTACTAAAAGGGTTTAGTACAAGTGGCAGCGTGAATATAATTAGGGGAAAGAATGAATGTGGTGTTTGTTTTGAAAATTATACGGATTTTTGAAAAAAAATGATGCAAATCACAACAAATTCAATAAGCAACCCTAAGTCTAGTGGTCACCTAGGTCAAGGCTCCAGACCGCTCCTAACTGCTAAAAGACAAGTCGCGGAATCAATCCTCCACTGCCACTTTGTCTCTCCTGTGGCCAGGTAAGTGCCAGGTAAGTAGGAGGTTCTCCACTACGTAAGTAGTGGGCCTAATTAAGTAACCACTTGCCTTAGACACACTTGCCTTAGACATCACAAAAGAAACGCGAATAAGCAATGAATTACCCACGGCCTTCTCTTGTCCTAATTGAGCGCGACGGTCCTTAGAGTCATGTCTAGATTTCTTTTAATTAATGAGGGTAATGCGGATGCAAGTTTGTGATTTTCGGGGCTTAGGAAGGGTAATGAACTCCTCACCTAATCTGAATTTGGCCGTGCCCCTTAATTTCCGTATTAATATGCAAACAACCAAAAATCAAAACACGCATAATTTTTATTGTTTTTTTGCGGCGCTGCGAATTTTGCAAAGAAACCTGCAGCAAATTTGTTATTGGAGCAGATGAGGAAGGAGAAAAGAAAGTCTAGAAGTCACCTGAGAAAAATGGTACAACGATGCTACAGTAAGACCGCGGTTCCGCCGCAGATGTCGCCTTAAACCGCGGACCCGCCGCGGTTTGAACTGTTCACTGCACAAAAATTTAACAGAGAGCTTCTGTTCACTCCCTCAGCTCTCTGGACTATTCCAAATATTTTTCCAATTGCACAGCAGACTCCAGATTTCCTTGCAACAAATCACAACGAATCGTTTAGTGTTTGCGCGAATTTTGATCTCAAAATTATAATGAAATAAACTTTTCAACTCAAATTTCAAAAAATGAACGAATTAGCGCACTATCCCCGGCAACAGCGCCATTTGATTGATTCATTTTCCGGTGTGTAGTTACAAAATTGTATAGAAATCACAACCAAAAATATTTTGACCGCAATCAATAACGGTGTCGATTTGTAGCGCGTTAGCGAGTACGGATCGTCCACGGGGAAAGTGTAATCCGTTCGTATTTTGAATTACATGAATTGAAAATTAAAGAAAAAGAGAAAAGATAATTCAATTCAAGATTTGTAAAATGAATTCAAGAATCATCTATATCTGATCTAATTAACAAGAAAACATTAAAAATCATGAATCAAGAAGTGATGATATCCAATCCAAGAATCAAGAATCAAAGTGAGGCTCGTAGGAATCGATTGGATCTTTAGATGTGATGATATTTATTGATTACATATTCTTATCCATCGATGAATTGATGCTAGATCGATGATGATCAACGAGAATTAGGGATTTCTTGCGGAAACTAGGGTTTCATCATCTATCCCTTGTCCTTTCGTCGATATCATTCACATTCTAGCCTCTAGTAAATTCAAGAATCGATCGTGGATTCCTAATTTCGAGCGATCACAATCAAGAAAGCATCGCATAGAAACTAGGTCGTCGATTCTTCAATTTTCTAGGGTTTGCAAACTCGTAGGACTTAAGAATTGTACAAGAATCTAATCATCATCATCTATTGATCGTCTCGACTCCTTCACGAGTGGAGTTTTACTCAAACATCATAACAAGACAGACAATCACAAATTGAGATCGAATCATGATGCAAGAATTTTAAAGAAAGAAAGATAAAAGAATTTCACCTTTATTTATCAACAAATTCGTTACAATTCTCTCAAGATCTACAAGAGGAAAGAACTCGATCGTCGATTTTGGCTTCGCTCGTCTCCTTGAGTCGCGGATCTCCTTGGATCACTTGCTCCGATGAAGTCCGGCGTCGCTTTCTAAAGGATCGAAGGCTTCATGTATTGGGGATTAGGGTTTACAAGTCGTGTTCTTGATTTTTGTACTCGAAGTTCTTGATTTTTGCCTTTGGATTTTGAATTGGGGATTAGGGTTTACAAGTCGTGTCACTCAACTTGTATTGGGGATGGATGTAATGAACAACCGAACAACCTTAGAAGTGAAGCCTTAGGGTTCCTTTTATAGCCTTCACTAGCTTTGTCTTCCTTTAGAAGCTAGGTTTAGGTTAGCTTCCCTTGTAAGCTTGGTAGTTAGGTAGAAGCCTCTAGAAGTAGTTAGTTAGGTTTTAGCTTCCTTCATAAGCCTGGAGGTTAGGGAGAAACTTCTAGACTTAGTTTGTTAAGTAGCTTGCTTTAGAAGCTTGAACATGATTAGCTTGATTAAGGAGCTTGCTGATCTAGCAGAAGACTCTGGAGATTTCTGGAAATTGCCATAGCTTGATGAGGTGTAGGCATTGAGAGCAGAGTAGTGGAGAAGATTTCAGCTGACATCACTGTCACGTGACCGCAGATCCATGGCACATGCCTTACTCCGGCCGCGGATCCGCGGCCGTTTGGCTGGCTTGGTGCATATATTTTCCAGTATAGCTTCCTGCTGACTTCATGGTATTTTGCTGATATGTTGAATCGTATAATTAGTCCTTGATCACTGCCAGATCTCAAGTCTTTGAGTTGGCGTATTTTATCAGTATTTTTTTTACAGATTTGGCTTTTCTCCTGGAATTTCCTGCACAGATTCTCGAAACTGTAAGTCTATGCTACCTCTCCCGGTACTTACGGGCTTGCGGAAATAGTGAAAAACGATTTTTTCTAGGGTGGTAATATGGACTCAAAATACGGATCTTTGTTAAACAACTACCTAACAACCTAACTAGGAGTTTTACCTACTTGGTTAGGGGGTTATACCTTTCTTGAACTCCTTCGTCTTCAACTCTTTGCGGTGTACGGATCGGCCTCACCTCGTCGTCTCCTCGCGCCGAAGATGGATCCACCCGAATGCTTCTACCTTTTGGCTTCTACTTCGAACTTGAAGAAACTAGAACACTTGGTTTGCTAAACCTTGTGAACTAGGATGAGTAGAGAAGTGATATGGGTTTAGTTGTATCTCTAAGGCAATGTTTCTCAACTCATGAGAGGGAGTTGCCTTGAGCTAGAGAGAGAGCAAGAGGAAGAGGGAGAGAGCTTGAGCATGAGAGAGCTCAAGAGAGAGAAAACAAATGAAAGAATGAGCATAAATTTTCTCAACCTCTCTCTCATAATCCAAAAAGAATAATAATAATAATAGTAATTGAGTACTATGTGATGGTTCATATCATGTCATATGGCAATATCATTTCATGCAATTATTTTGTAAAGAATAGCAAGCAAGCAAAAGTCTTTGCATGAAATGACAACCGTTGTGATGATGATGGTCAACTAGTCCAACCTAGTCAACCGGTCAACCAAGTCAACAAGTCAACAAAGTCAACCTTTCAACCCAACCATGGCACAATAATACTTAATTAATATTATCATTAATCATATTTCTTATTCTCATTAGGGTTTAGCAAAAGTCAATAGTCAACAGTCAACAACCCTAATGAGAATCCTCTGCCTCTGTCTCTCTGTCAACTGTGCATACACACCCGCATCCGCGTTTCGAAGAACACGAATACAAACGAGATAAAACTAATCCCAAAACGTACACTAGGATCTGGCTTAAACCAAAGCCCGCTAGTGTTAACTGTCCGGACACTAAACGTGCACAAGTGCACGGATGTGACCGAACCCTGTCGCAAAACCATGCGACCAGTCGCAAAACCATGCGACCTCTACTCTTTTGCCTAAAGGCGAATAGCTTTTTGTGTGGGACTCTAAAGACTCGACACTACGCTGGCAGTGGTTTTAACCCCAGACCGCAAGCGGCACTAGCTGTGCGTAACGGCCCCCCAGGTAGATGCCGATAAGAATACGGACGAGGTGAAACCCATCTGAACTCCTACTGAGCCTGAATGTGACAGTCTCCGTACAGTCCGGTCTGTTCGTCTGATACATCGCATGGCGGGCCTAGGGGGCGGTAAACGTCAGTCCCCTAATAGCGGTACAAGTCATGTCGGAGTGTAGCCCAGAACACCCTGAGATAACACTAGAAACCTACCAGTATATCTCACTTGCCATGGCCAGGGACTACTTGTGTAATGGCTCTCCTAGACACAGCGCGATGTCAACCCCCAATACCGGGAGAGACGAATCCTGTCTAACCATCACTGCCTCCAAGTGCTTCGGGACTGCATCCAAAAACTACCTGTTTGCATGACTCCTTTGAGCCGTGGTAGGGTAGTAATCAAAGTACAGTGGGAACACACTCGAGGCGAAGTGACAGTGTCAAGTCAACGGACTAAGCTGTACTCATGTCACCTGGGAACTGATAACTGACGATAGGTATAATACCAACCAACAGTTCCCGACGATTCCTGTCCAGTGTACTCGTAACCTAACGAGCACCCGCATACTATCTCAAGTACGACGTACTGACGGCTGTAGGACAGACCATCTCCCATACTGGGATGAGAAGCGCATACGCTAGTCTACTCCGGAGTATCGATGCCTTGTATCGATAGTCCTACGACTAGGGACCTGTATAAGGATGTGCTTGTAGATTACCCAGCCCCCACGAGTGTGACTGCCATCACAACGCTGGTAATCAAGCAAAGATCCTAAGGGCTATACTAATATGTATAAGCAATATGCTAAAAGAAACACATGCACATATTAAAGTAGAAACAAACCAAGTAGCATACTACCATTTTGAGCAAGATTGTTTATACAAGGTGAATATCCCAAGCTTCCATTAAGTAATATACAAACTAGTATGATACAGTAATGGCCTCTAGGGCATATACACTGACAGAAACAAGTGTTGCGCTATACAAAGATGATGCGATGCCATGATAAACACTCAATTTCCCTCAGAAATGTCGGTTTTAATATATAACACAAGTTATTTGGTATTTTACAGTCAATTTGTTAATATATGCTATATTAATACCGAACACCTCTAGATGATTGCAAATAGTAGGGAAATTGTCGTGTTAAAAATGCAATATTTTCGACTGATCAAATAGTTAGAAGCGATATGATACGATTAGTATGTGATGACGGGACTTGAGGATGATATTTGACGATATTGCCGTTTAGGGTACTATAGGACTAGATAGTCAACGTAGAGGTGTCATCCGAACCATATCTATTTCCAAACTGGAGAATCGTATGCATCTTTTAAACAGATACCTTGAGGGACATTACGGATTTTCAAATGATATCTTTTCTTTAAAAACACCGTAGCCCCTACTTTCAAAACTACGATTCGCATCTTTCAAAAACCGTTTGTATGGTTCGGGTGTGTATGTTAGATTAGATACGTATGCTTATAGTAAAGGTAGAATGTATTTGTAAAATTGACTTTATGTGGGATATAAATGCGATGAAAGTAATATATGACGTGATATGATGATTTGATGATATGTTGGTATACAGATGCGAGTCGATTGAGATGATTTATACCCTGCCGGTCCCCTGATATGAGATTGTTGCAGATGTGACCAGGGACATAGGTATATAGATATATTTATATATGTTATGAATCGTGAGTGATAGCCGTACGAGACGTTAGGTCCGTACCCTTCTCGTCTTATAGGTTGATAGGATCCCTGATAGCTTAATGCCGCCGTACGATAATTTTCCGTACGTGATGAATTTGACTTGAGGTTTGATCCATACCCTTGACTAGAGAATGCCGTACGATGGAGTATACCGTATGTGATGTTGTGAGGCTGGATGTCGAATGCTAGATTCACCGAGTCGGTCATGTTAGATACGTATACCCGTCAGCATTTGCATATGATTTACCTTATGCTGCATTTATGTTATTCTCATTGCATCGCATATATCTGTGCTAGTACACTTACACCATTATCGATGATGAGTATGTTATACGTACACAGATTTGCCGGCTCACACATTTCATCATCGATAATTGCCATGTCATTACATAGTAGAACTGCTGCATCAGGATATGACTCCTTGCATGACATACTTGCGTGCATACATATTGTACACCATACTTGCGTACATACATATTGTACACCATACTTGTGTACATACATAGTGTACACCATACTTGCGTACATACATATTGTACACCATACTTGCGTATATACACATATGCACCATTATATGATGTTGTATTTGATTTTGGAGATTTGGGAACCGCATGATATATTTTAAAAACTGGATTCATTTAAAAGAGCGGTTTTCCCTCGATAGGTGCATATTACTGTTCCATGTTGCATGATATACGGATATGCTTACATTCTGTTATATGTCGCATACATCATGCTTTACGCTTTTACGCATTGAGATATGTTGTTTTCATGAGATTTCTGGATTTGAGAACCGTGTCTATTTCAAAGGAAAGCATGTACTGTTTTAAAAACCCGGTTTCTCTTGATATGATATTTCAGTGCGTCAACCATACGTTTTCTCGGTTATGAGACATGCGACAGTGATACCCGATTCGAGGAGCTGGATGAGGCCGATTGCGGATACATGGTAGACCCGGTATGGTACCCCGGGCGAGAACGGATTTGTTTTACAGTAGACGGTGAGCCTGGCAGAGGGACTACTACCTACCGGTGATTGGTTGGGCTCGGCGGATATCCGGAGGATACCGACCGGAGTCGAAAGATGATATGGGCCGATCCGGACTGACGGAGCCTGTGGGCTGATCCGGACTGACGGAGCCCGAGATATGAGGATTTACGTGTCGATGCTGGACACGGGTTTCATGATATTTAGAGTGTCGATACTGGGCACTCAGGTTCCATGATTTTGATGTGTCGCGAGGGACACACGTTGATTTATATCCTCATACTTCCATGCATATGCTTTTATGATATTTACATGCATGATGTTGTTGTGTCATTGGTTGACACGTGGACGGGATCCACTTGCATACATACATTGTTGATATGGTTGCATACAGACATTGATTATATTGTTGGATGATATCCACATGTTGATTGTCATTGATAATAGTGTTAGCACATATACAGATACGGTCACCCTAGATATCATAGTATTACCTTCATGATATAGTTGACCTAGGAGTCGTTGTTTATTCGATTTCTACATGTTGATATTTTTCTACTCACGAGTTGCCAACTCACCCCCGTTGTGCCACAATTCTTGCAGGTTGACCGCCTGAATCAGTAGCGGCATTGCTGGCTTACAGTTGCTTTCGGGTGATTGCTTTGGTAGGTGGGACATTTGTATCGTACCCACTCTTGTATTTATATTTCACATTGTATCCAGTCAACTCCATCAAATCAAACTAGTATTTGTATAAGTAATGAGACTTAGCAAGACTTATAGTTGGGAGACTTGAGCGATGCGTTTTATGTTCGCATTTTGAGTTGATATCTTACTTTTCTTTATCTTTTGTGGTGAACTTCGCCGTTGGGCGTCGTATACTTATTTATGTTGTCTTGCGTGGTTGTGATCCGTCGTTTAACGAAGAGCTAGCTCCCGTTTGGGGATGCCTTTATTATTATCATGTATTATGGTTTTGGATCAAAATATACAAAGGAGGTGCTGCCCAAATTTTTAAAAGACGAAACATGTTTTCAACTAGTAGGATAAACTTGCATTTTTCATGTTCCGCTACTTATGCATCTAAGAAAACTTTTGATTTCATTATACCCTTATTTCAAAACTTCACCTCTTTTATTTTCTTAAAAAGATTTAGATTTCTGGGTTTCAACTTACTTGAATTACGTTACGCCTTTAGACGTTGCATGATTTAAGTGCTGGTCACGAGCTAATATTTCGGGTCATGACAGTTTGTTTCTCAGTATGCCACATTTTTAGAAAAAGATTTTTTTACAAATGATATAGATGGCAATGTGGTAGACCTGGAAGAAGTTCTAGAAACACAAGTTACAAATGATGACTTGGTTGAGCCGGATGTTGCAACAGAGACTGATGAATCTCAGCCACTCCGTAGATCTAGTAGGACTTCTCGTCCACCAGAGAGGTACTACGGTTTCCTTATTGATGGTGATAGAGAAGATTGTATCATGGAGAATGATGATCTTACCAGTTTTCAGCAAGCTATCACGAGTGGTGGCTCTGTGAAGTAGCTGGATGCTATGAGATCTGAAATGGAGTCTATGTACACCAACAAAGTATAGACTTTGGACTTTGTACCCTCTGGGATAAAACCCGTAGGATGCAAATGGATCTTTAAAAGAAAGATTAGTGTAGATGGGAAGGTGGAGACCTATAAGGCAAGACTTATGGAAAAAGGATTTCGTCAAAGACCAGGTCTGGACTATGACGAAACGTTTTCTCCCGTAGCCATGCTTAAATCCATTCGGATCCTACTTGCTATTGCTTCTCACTATGACTATGAAATCTGGCAGATGGACGTTAAAACTGCATTTCTAATGGTGATTTAGAAGAATGAGTTTATATGGAAAAGCCAGAGGGCTTCGTTGATAGTGGGAGCAGCGGGAAAGCATGCAGATTGCTTAAATCCATTTATGGACTAAAGCAGGAATCACGGAGTTGGTACATCTGTTTTGATGATGTTATCAAAGAGTTTGATTTCATAAAAAATCCAGATGAACCTTGTGTTTTTAAGAAGACTGTAGGGAGAACTGTCGCATTCCTCGTATTGTACGTGGATGACATTCTTCTGATAGGAAATGATGTTCCTATGCTACAGTCGGTCAAATCATTCTTATCACAAAGGTTCTCCATGAAGGACCTGGGTGATGCCACGTACATTTTGGGCACTCGGATCTATAGGGATAGATCCAAAAGGTTATTTGGATTGTCCCAAACCAGGTACATCAACACCATCCTAAAGAGGTTTAGTATGGAAGACTCCAAGCGGGGTGCCTTACCCGCTTGCCATGGAGTCACTCTCTCTAAGGACTTTTTCCCAAAGACTGAAGAAGAGAGAGCTCGCATGAGCATTATTCCCTACGCTTCAGCCGTAGGATCAATAATGTATGTGATGTTGTGTACACGCCCTGATGTAGCTTATGCACTAGGTATAGTAAGCAGGTATCAGTCCAACCCAGGGGAGAATCACTAGACAGCTGTGAAGAACATTTTTAAGTACTTATGAAGGACTAAAGAATTGTTCTTGGTGTATGGTAATGGAGATCTCCAAATGGAGGCATTTACCGATTCAGTCTTCCAGAGTAATAAGGACGACAACAAATCTATCTCTGGGTTTGTATTTACCCTCAATGGAGGGGCAGTGTGTTGAAAGAGTTTGAAACAGGATACCGTTGCAGACTCTACGATGGAAGTTGAGTACATTGCTGCAAATGATGCGGCCAAGGAAGCCGTCTGGATGAGGAAGTTCGTCTCGGAGCTAGGAATAGTTCCAACTATTATTTATCCAATACCAGTGTATTGTGACAATAATGGGGCTATGGCATTAGCCAAGGAGCCCAGGTCCCATCAGCGATCCAGACACATCCTGAGGCGATTTCATTTAATCCGGGAGATAGTTGTTCGTAGCGAGATCGAAATTCAGAGTGTAGATACAAAGAATAACACCGCGGATCCACTCACCAAGGCCCTCCCTCAGCCGTAGCATGAGAGACTTTTTGAGATGTTGGGTATGAGATACGCCAATAATTGGCCTTAGTGCAAGTGGGAGATTGTTGGATATATGTATGCCCTAGAGGCCCTTATTTGATACTGGAAGTATTTATACATGTATATATATTCAGAGGACATTCTTGCTCGACATGATAGTATGTTATCTGGTTACTCTTTATCTTGACATGTTCACTTGATCATGCTTTTATTCATTTGGTACATGTTGATAAAGCCCTGAGGATATTAGCTTGAATACTTTGATTATGATGCAGATCATACTAGTGGGACATGTGTAGTTTATAAGCATATCCTGAAATGTCCTTAGTCGTAGGTGTATCGAGACGGGGCATTGATATTCCAGACTAGACTAGAATATGCAATTCTTGACCCACAATGGGGTTACCTTGCTTAGGCGAAAAGATGTTGGGTGCATATGGTGATATGCGCGGATGCTTGATTAAATGCGTGTATGTGATACCGTATTGTAATCTGGCGTTTTCTATTGGTCGGGTGGTATGAGATATGACCGGTTTATTGAATCAATTGTTGATTTGATATTGTGACCATTAGATTTCACTTGAATCCTTTTCTATTTGGATGTATGCATGATTGGGTGTATGTGCAGATAGTGATGTGTATGCACATTTACATGCATTCATACTTATCATGGTTGTTGATATATTGGAGATGGGAATGCAAGACTCACATGGTATAAAATATCCATATATTTTTATTTGAGAAAAGAAAATGGATTAATTCATGGTTGATATTTATCTACACTTGACCACACTTTACCTAATAATTAACCATGGATTAATTTTCATTTGGCTTCTTAACTCAATGATAAAATATCTAGATATTTGTTTACCATGGTTGGGTGAGAGTATGACTCTCATATATATATTTTCATTTCTCATTTTCATTTTAGATTTATCACAATTAGAGCTCTAGCATTTCCATCTCCTTCTTCTTCCTTGCTCTCTTGACTTTTCTATAGAGTGAGGAACACAAAAAGAAAGGGTTTTTATGTGAGCATGCAAACCACATCACCATTCTACTTTAGTTTAGCCCTCTAGATTAGAGTGTTTGCTTCATCTTCATCCTTGATCAAGTGAAGCTAGGAGCTTGAGAAAAGGGGCCCCAGGTGGATCGTCGTGGACAACGAAGGATTCTAGCGAACCGGTTCAAACTCAAGTTTTGCCAAGGAGTCTAGCAAGGAGGTCTACAAAGGTTGTATTTTTCTCTACTTTGTGTTAGACACTTGTTATAGTATGTGACACTATGTTGTTACCCTAAACTTCTAGTTAGATTCATGGTTAGTTTGCTTAGCACCTCGCTAAAATTTTAAAGTTGCATGTATGATGCTTCCAAACCCTAGACATGGTGCTAAGGAAACCCCAACAGTTCCCACCAAATCCGTGCCTACCACTCCATACGAGATATGGAAAGGAAAGAGACCATGTCTTAATTATGTTAAGAGATGGGATTGTACGGCTTATGTTAAAAAGCAAAATCCGGACAAGCTCGAGGCAAGTTCAGTTCTGTGCAAGTTTATAGGATATCCCAAACATTCACGAGGGTATATCTTCTACCACACCGAGGAACAAAAAGTGTTTGTTTCTCAAAATGCCACCTTTTTAGAAAAGATATTTCTTGTGAAAGAAATTAGTGGAAATGAGGTAGAACTGGAAGAAGTTCCACTACACAAACTAATACTGACGATTTGGTGGAACCGGAGGATTCGATAGTCCCCGACGAACCTCAGCCTCGCCGTAGATCTAGTAGTGTTCTTCATCCACCTGAAAGATACTACAGTTTTCTCATAGATGGTGGGAGCAAGGATTGCATCATGGAAGATGATGACCCAACTAGTTTTGAACAGGCCATCACAAGTGCAGACTCTATGAAATGGCTGGATGTTATGCAGTCCGAGATGGAATCCATGTACACCAACAAAGTATGGACTTTGGAAGTTGCTCCTGAAGGGGTAAAACCTATCGGAAGCAAGTAGATCTTTAAGAAGAAAATTAGTGTAGATGGAAAAATTGAGACTTTCAAAGCTAGACTTGTAGGAAAAGATTTTCATCAATGACCTAGTGTCGATCATGATGAGACCTTTTCTCCTTTTGCCATGCATAAGTCCATCAGGATCCTACTTTCCATTGCTGCATACCATGACTACGAAATCTGGAAGATGGACGTCAAGACCGCTTTTCTAAATGGTGATTTAGAAGAGAGCGTATACATGACACAGCCAGAGGGCTTCGTAGATAGTGGGAGCAGTGGAAGCGTGTGCAAGCAGCTCAAATCAATGTATGGATTAAAGCATGCATCGCGGAGCTGGAACATCTGTTTCGATGAAGCTGTCAAAGATTTTGACTTCAACAAAAACTTAGATGAACCTTGTATATACAAGAAGGTGGTAGAGAGTAATGTTGTCTTCCTCTTATTGTACGTGGATGACATACTCTTAATAAGAAACGATATTCTTATGCTACACTCGGTCAAGATCTTCTTATTACACAAGTTTTTCATGAAAGATCTTGGTGATACCTCCTACATCCTGGGGATTAAGATCTACAGATATAGATCTAAACGGATGTTGGGATTGTCCTAATCTAGGTACATTGACACCATACTAAAAAGGTTTAGTATGGAAGATTCTAAGCGCGGTAATTTACTCGCTTGCTCTGGAATCACTCTCTCCAAAGAGATATCTCCCAAGACTTATTTGGAGAGGGCTCGCATGCAAGAGATACCCTATGCTTCTGCATTTGGGTCAATCATGTATGCGATGTTATGTACCAGACCGGATGTAGCTTACTCACTAGGTGTAGTGAGCATGTATCAATCAGATCCAGGGGAGAAACACTGGACAGCTGTGAAGAACATTCTTAAGTACTTGAGAAAGACTACAGAAATGTTCTTGTGTATGATAACGGTGAATTCCAGGTGGAGTCCTTTACCGATTTGAGCTTCCAGAGTGATAAGGACGATAGTAAGTCGGTCTCGAGTTTTTTCTTCACCCTCAATAGAGGGGCGGTATGTTGGAAGAGTTCCAAGCAAGATACCATAGCAGACTCGACGATAGAGGCTGAATACATCGCTGCCAACGATACTGCCAAAGAGACTATCTGGATGAAAAAGTTCAAAGCTGAACTTGGTGTGGTTCCATCCATTGAGAATCCAATACATGTGTATTATGATAACAATGGAACTGTGGCTTTGGCCAAGGAACCGCAGTCCCATCAGAGATCCAGACATATTCTTAGGCGGTATCACCTGATCCGGGAGATAGTTGATCGCCGGGAGATCGAGGTCAGGAGAGTTGACACGGAGGATAACACAGCGGATCCACTCATGAAGGCCCTCCCCCAGATGCAATTCCAGAGACTATTTGGGATGTTAGGTATGAGATACTACAACAACTGGTCTTAGTGCAAGTGGGAAATTGTTAGGGATATGTATTCCCTAGAGGCCATTATTGTACATTGATGTATATTATAGTGGATGCTTGGACATATATATAGAGGAATTTCTTACTCGACATGATAGTATGCTATCTGGTTGCTCCTTATCTTAACATGTACACTGGTATTATTATACTGTCTCTCATATATATGTTGATAAAGCCCTTAAGATATTGGCTTAACTACCAGGACTATGATGTGGATCATACTATTGGGACCTGGGTAGTCCACAAGCACATCCTTTAATTGTTCCTAGTCGAGGATGTATCGAGACAGGGCATCGATATTCCAGAGTAGACTAGTGTGTACGTTTCTTGACCCTGTATGGGGGCGATAGTTGATCTCATAGCCATTGGTGTTTGACATCAAATATTGTACACAAGTGCTCATTAGAGAATGGATACACCGAACAGGACTCGCCGAGAACTCCTAGATGGTACTATACTTATCATCAGATAGCAGTTCTCTGGTGACACTGGTATAGGTTAGTCTGTACACCCGAGAACGTCATAGGTCTTGTGTTGTTCCCACTGTGCTTTGATTTCCTCCCTACGATGGCTCAAAGGAGTCATGCAAACAGGTAGATTTTGGGTAAAGTCCCGAGTCATATGGAGGAAATGAGCGATGGGAGGGGTTTCGTCTCTCCCGGTATATAGAGTTGATATTGCGCTATGCTCGATTCGCTATAACAGGAAGTCCCTGGACAAGGCTGTTGATGAGATTTACTGGTAAGAGTTATCAGTAGTTTCTCGTACCGTTATAAGCCACACATCGGCATGACTTATCAAGTTATTGGGGTCTGACGATTCCACCCTCAGACTCGATATACGACATATCAGATGAAGAGACCGGACTGTATGGTAAGTGTTACATATAGGCTTCATGGGAATTTAGGCAAGCTTTCTTGTTGATCTTCTATTCGCTCAATACCTGGGTAGCTGATATGTCCAGCTAGTACCGCTGACGGCTTGTGGGTAACTGATGTGATTATTACCTACTGCTAGCGTATTGACGAGTCTTTAGAGTCCCGCATAGAAGTTTTCTAGTTCAAGCGAAACGAAATAGGGCACATATGCTGATATGTGCGGGGGCCTGATTAAATACGAGTATGTGATACCGTAGTCTAATCTGGTGGATATTTGATATCAGTTAGGTTATATGTGATATAACCGGATTATTGAATCAAGTGTTGATTTGATAATGTGATATACAGATAAATGATATTAGTCGGTTATATGTGATATAACCGGATTATTAAATCAAGTGTTGATTTAATAATATGATATATATATTTATATTTGATATAATTATATATTAACTAATATTATTGCTCACTAATTATTTGTTTATTTTTATATATATTAATATATGTGTGATAAAATAGAAAAAGAGGTGGAAAATAGGGAGACTTTTAAGGAATGGGGTAAAGCATGGATTTTATATTTGTTTAATCATTTGGACTCACTATTGAAGCATGGTTAGAATAAACAATTTGGTTTATTCCTTGCTTCAATAAGTGAGGTATTTGATGAAGCCATTCTACACCTAGTTTTCTACAGTGGTTCATTTTTCCTCACTTGAGCTCCTTGCTCTTTAGCTCCCTCCATTTTCTGCATCTCCTCCTCCAAGCTCAATCCCTCACATGAGTTGTGAACCCTTGAGCTTGTGAGAATCCTAGTGAGCAAACAAAACCCCTACTTCACCATCCTACACTTGATTAGCAATTATGTGTAGTGTGTTTTCTTCACTAAAGAGTTTAGTGAAGAGTTAACTTAGATTAGTGGAGTTTAGGGTGGATCATCTTCGGCAGAAGGTCATCGAAGAAAGCTTGTTCATTCTTAAAGTGGAGCCAAGTAGAGTCTTAGTGACTACAACCCGGAGCTTTTAAAGCGAAGGAATCGGTCAACAAAAGTTGTTGATTCTATCCTTAGCTTAGTATTTACTGATATCATCATAGTTAACCCTAATTATCTAGTTTGATTCTAGGTTAGTCTAGTTTAGCACCCCAAATTTTTAAAGTCGCATGCTTGATGCCGGTTTTGACCTCATGGTGATGCTAGGGTAGACTTTCAATGTTAAACTATAAGTAATGGCCCAAATCTTACACAATTCCATGAATACATAGGGTTGCAAGTTCATGACGAGTTCAAGTAGAGTTCGTGTAAAGTTCAGGTCTAGATAGTATCTTACGTATTCATGATCGAGTCAAGTCATGTCAAGCATGCAATAAATGATTCATACGATTCATATAGGTATAACAAAATGAGAGGTTACATAACATGAAATGAAGGAAATACAATATTCAAGTAATGACCAGAAATCAGTACTAAAGAAGTGTTGTGAACTACTAATTACTCAAGTCAATTTAAATCATAAATTAAACAAGAAATATAGTCCTAAGTCTTGTTCAAATGTTGGTTCAAGTGTCGTATAATTACGACTACTTTTTTGGGAGATATACGCGTTTTTGGATCGTCGTGTAGAGTAGATCAGAATCTGTCCAGCACCATCACACATTTTTAAAACACGGTTTACATTATTTTCCATCGGTTTTGAGGTCTCTAAAATTATTAAAAACTTGTAGGTCTTTCGGTCTACTTACCCAAACAATTAAGTTCTATGCAATTTGCATTCCTGAAACTCTAGTTATGGTCATGTTAATGCCAGGATTTAAAACAGAATTTTAATTTCTGGACGATATCTATGGGTTGTCTTGCAAGGTATATATCGGGTCGTTTTATACGTTTCTGAGTCACCAAATATGTAGGAAAGTTATAAGTATGCCAATTAGGCATCCATACGTATAAGATTTGTCACAAACCGATATCAAGAGCTCGAGTTATGTCATGTTTAAAAACAGTCTGCGAACCATGACAGATTCTGTCCAGATTCGTCACATAATTTTATAAGGCAGAATTCGACAAATTATGTCGATTTTTAGGAAAACATTAAAACTAATAAAATCTATATCTTTTGATCTAAACTTTCAAAACCATGAAGTTTACTCAAAACGGACCTCGAAAGATGGAGTTGTGGGTCTCCAAAAGTGGCCTATAAAAATAGTTTTCTGTTTTTAAAAGTAAAAACGGCGTAAATCCTATACCGTTATTTGGTTAAGCCTGAAATTTTTACGGTACATTTTAAAAAATATATATTCTATCTTAAATAGTTTTCTTGAAATTTCTAGAAGTCAATTTGGTTCCTAAAAATATATATGGAACATCAAGGTATTTTGGGGTCGTATTTGAAAATGACAAAGCTATAGTATTTATTCGTAATTTCATTTTCTTTTAAACAAAACTTGGGTATAATTAACTAACGATACAACAATATAAGGTATCTTAATCTAAACATATGATTCACGAACGTCGACAAAGACTTAAGCCAAAATTTTCGATTTTCAAGAGAATTCATTTATAAATGTATTTTCATTCAATATGTGATGTCGATGTTTATTTGTTTACCTTCGTTTCATGGTGTCGCTAATTAGGGTAAAATTAAATCTTACAACATGGAGGCATGATACTATACAAGAAAACAGGTTTAAACATAAGCTGAACATGAGGCAATCAACAAGTTTGATCAAATTATATGTGACTATCTTTTTATATATCTATGTGTATTAATATATCCTATATTAAGGACTACGATAAGACCAAGTCAGTGGGCATGAAAGCATGACAAGAGGAGGAGAGAGTGACATGGACTTACTTGCGTTGCAATACAGCATAAAAACCGTATTGTCGTTTGTAAGGAAAATGGAGTCTTTTGTCGTCTAGGTGTAAGGAGATCTTCGATTTGTCTAGGGAAGATATTTGTGTTGGGGTTAAAAATTATACCTCGATTGACCAAGTCAAAGTCAGTCAACCCCCAGCCAAGCGGGCCCAAGCTCAAGCGAAGTGGGCCCAAGCCTAATTCAAGACCAAGAATTGAAGGGGCCGGCTCCATGCCAAGAATGAAGTAAATTAGTTCAATGAAATTTTTTAGAAATAAATGTATGAAAAATGGGCAAAAAGACAAAATTTTGTAAACCCAATGGCTTATGTGTAAAAACAAATAAGCACATAAGGCACGGGGTGGCACAAGTGCCATTTGGCGAACCACAAGGGGTTATATATAAAGTGTGTAGCCTATAAAGGAAAACATGATGAAAAAATCAACAAGAACTTTTGATTCTCTGCAAAAGTTAGGGTTCTATGTCTCCTTCTCCTTCCTCAAGGTTCTAAACTTTCTTCTCTTTTCTGAATTAAATCAAGAGTTTAACACTTCCTTTTCCAAAAAGAAATAGTTTTCCCCCATAAAACCCTTGAAGGGGAATTCAGATCTTCCATTAAATCTCCATAAGGGGAGATTTTTAAGTCTCACCCTCTTTTTCTCTATGATCCAGCCAACGGAGAAGAGGAAGAGGAGACCCATCTCCAAAAATCCCACTTTGAGAATATCTAAGGCTCAAAACAATATTCAGGGCTAAAGGGGAGAAGAAAGGGGTCCCCTTTGATCAACTCCGAAGATTTTTGGGAGTTCAAATCCATTTATCAAAATCTTCGGAGTCTTTCGGAATTTAACTCCATTCAAAATCTTTTGGAGTCTAACTTCACAAATAAAATCCTTTTAGGAGTTTAACTCCATTTAAAATCTTTTGGAGTTTAACTCCATAATAAAATTTCTTTTGGAGTTAAACTCCACAATAAAAAAAATTTTAAAAATTCTTTAGGGAGTTTAACTCCAGATCTCGGGGCTAAGCCCCTTTTTCTGCAGGCGTCCAGTGCCCGGCGCGTGAGGCGCTGGCGTCCCAGCACGCACGTGCCGGCAGCGTGAGGCGCTGGCACCCAGCGCCCATGCGCCTTGCATGTGGCCCGCGGGCGCCCAGCGCTCACGTGCCGGGCGTGTCAAGCGCTAGAGCCGGGCATGTGAGGCGCTGGCGCCCTGCGCCCATGCGCCTTGCATGTGGCCTGCGGGTGCCCAGCGCCCACGTGCCGGGCGTGTGTGGCGCTGGCCCCCAGCGCCCATGCGTCCTTAGGATACTACTCACTCCTTTTTTTCCATACACCCCCGTAAGCTCTGCGAGACCCGCGATACGTCCAAATACCCTTCACAACACAACACACGCATAGGGCATATTGAGTTCGGATGACCAGTTTGACCCATCAATCGAAGGTTCCCTCGCTTCAAAAGCGAGGGGTAATTAATGACAGCTTAGTCCGCAGCTGCCGGAGATTCGGATCCCCATAATCAATAAACCCCGGACTACCCCAGGCAGGGGGAATCTGTACATGCCTAACAAACGTGTGCATTCCCATCTCAATGGGGTGATGGAAAACACCCTACAGATTCTGACACGCCCGATGGGACCCTTTCTCTCCTCCCATATTTTGAGTTAAACTTTCATGCGAACTCAATCAACATATATATCGATTGCCTGTACTGAAATCATTTTATTATGTACAGGTTAACATGTTTTCAGTCACAATCTCAAACTCAGTAATTATGTTTCCCCAGACGAAATTTATTTCTGACGCGACTTCGATCCCCTACGTGGTCAAAATCAATGCTCATGTGGTTCTCCCTGCAAGTCTCAGCCTGGCAATAGGAGGAGTCACCCCGCCAATTTGGTTCCATCATCATCTATCCTGCCAGAAGTGCTCATCTGGAAGAAATCCCGGCAAACCAGGTGGCCAAGCCTGTCTCAAGGGGCAAGAGGTCGAACGTTGTGATCGCTAAAGCACCACAACCCAAACTTAAGACAGTGTCCGAACGACTCTTTAGTGCTCCAGTTAGGGGAAAGACTTCTAGTATAAAGGGCATCATCAAACGTTGTGGACAAGCTTAGGAGACGACTCCAACAAGTACACAATCAGGCTATCTCCAAAGCCCTCCATCGCCCGGTCTACGGAGGCTTCCCAATGAGCCGTAGCCAGCCAAGTGCTCAAAATAGAAAGGTTGAGACAGAAGCGGCTCAGGTATCGAGCCAACAAGAGGGCCAGGACTCCGGCTAAATGGAATCGTATGAGGTTCCAAGAGCATGATCACCCCGCGACGACGGCTGGGTCGGCCATAAAAGTCAACAATTCCTTCGAACCTCTGAAATGGGTTCAGAAAAACGCCATGACCACCAGAATCAGGAAGACAGTTGTCTGAATGATCCTACAAAGAGACGTATCCCAGTCCCAACAGAGAAAGCATGACACCTTCTCTTCAAGAGTCTATCACGCGCTCTGTGCCACATGAAAACGGCATGACAAAGCCAAAAGGAAGCACCGACACCATTCAAGAACCCGGTCAGGTCAGCCGCCTTTAGTCGATTGCCCGTTACCAAAAAAGAAGGGCCATGACATCAGTCCGCAAAATCAGCTGCCAATAATGAAAAGTCGACTGGATATGTTCTCCATATGGTCTATATGGCAGGCGTGCATCCCAGTGACAACTTGCGCAGCAAAAGCAAGGATGGGGCCACTACATCCCAAGCCCAATCTGGCTTGAATGTGATTGTCGTTTCCCAAGATCAGCCGCCTCCGCTAGACGAAGAAAACCCTCTTGATGAGGCCGATAGCCAGAAGGACCCCTCATTCCATGTGGAGTCAAGCTCGGACAGCGAGGAAGAGCCAACTTTCCGCTCCAGGACCGCAAAGCAAGAGCTACTTCAAAAGCTTCGAAAACAGCTCAGGAGAAAAGATAAAGAGATGGCCAAGCTCTACTAAAAAATTAATGACCTGAAGAATGTTATGATGCAGCTCATAGCTCAAATTGCTCGGGCGCCTTCCAATCAGGCACATGTCTCTACTCATGAGCCGAGTGATAACAATCCGAAGAAATCGATGCCTGTCCCCTTGGGTCCAAGATTAGGTGAGCCGCACGAAAGCCGGCCACATTCTGCTTCTGTGGGCACCTTTATCCCAGATAGCACTATCCCGCTAACACAAGATCGGATAATGGATTTGGTCCCCAGCAAGGTTAAAACATCGGTGGCCGAAGCCGAAGCTCAGAAAGAAATTGGCAGTAGTGGGCGGCCATATCCCACACAGTACGATCTGATTGAGTTCCGGAGCGGCTATGTCATTCCTAAGTTCGGAAGATTTGACGGGACGTGATACGCAAATCAGCACGTCACCCACTTTAAAGTGTCGTACGGAAATACAGAGGGCAATGATGCGCTTCTTCTTCGTCAGTTTGTCAACAACCTGACTGGTGTCGCTTTCGACTGGTACCCAAGTATACCAAACAGGTCCGTCACTACTTTCGCCCAAATAGAGTATCTGTTTCGGTAAAGATGCATGAGTGTTAGTGACAAAATCTCCATTGTCGACCTCATGAGAACCAAGCCGGGGAAAAACGAAAGCAACCCGGACTTTATTTCCCGATGGCGCAACCTCACTGTCAAGTGCGAACCGCCGCTAGAGCAAGACCGGTCTGTCAGCCTCCTCATTGGGAACCTCAGCAATTGGATGGTCTCATTCTTATGTATAGCAGGCCTCAAGACATTTCAAGAGCTGACCAAAAGAGTACAAATGTTGGAACGCTCGAAGAAAGAGTCTACTCCGGACTCTCAGGGTGACAGGTCTTGGAAGAGCAGAAAAGACGACAACCGTAAAATTGGGATCTCCAATAAGACCAACGCCTTCAATGCATCTGACAGTGAAGATAAGAGAAAGCCAGAAAGGTCAAAAACAGACCGGGCCCAAAAGCCAGTGCTAGGAAGAGAAGGGCCTTCCCTAGAGGAGAAAAAGAACAAAGTCTACTCTTTCGGGAGGGACAAAGTTCGCAAGATATTCAAGAATGCCCTGAACAACGGTCTACAATTGCCGGATTCGAAGAGACCTCATGAAGAAAAAATAACCGACAATCCCCTGTATTGCCCGTAACATAGAGTAGTGAGCCATACGATCGAGGATTGCTAGATTTTCAAAGACTGGGTTGAAAAGCAATACAAGACCGGAAAGATCGAGCTATCCAAGAGTTTGTTGGTGAACAATCAAGCTGCAACCACTAATTTTATACAGACAGAAGCTGAAGCCTTTTGGGAGCAGACAGCTGAATCCGCTGCCCCGAGAAATGAATCCGACTCGCCGCAACCTCCATGGAGCATGCACATGTCCAAAAAGACAAAGAAGACGCTAAAGCTACTTCAGAAAGAGCCCAGAACACAATGAGAGGGGCAGAAAGAGCTCGCCGTTCCAGCTACCACTTCGGCTCAATCAGGCTCAAAATCTAAAAAGCTCAAGAAGAAGAAAAGTGCATCTCAACGCGAAAATGGGTCTGTAAGGAGATCGACCATTCAAAAATATATCGATTCCCTTGAAGACTATGAACAAAAAGAAAGAACTCTAATTCAATTGAAGGAGTTCTTCCCCGTAGAATCGGCTGAGATTCTGGAGGATCTAGAAGAAGACTCCGATGACGAGATCCCTATAGTGACCTACTATGTCGTCCACTATGAGGAAGAGCTTTATTTTCCTGAAGAGGAAGAGGAGCTCGCTACGAAGGCCAACTAAATCTAGCTCAGAAGCGGCAAGACTCTATCGCCAAATCAAGGCAACGCTCCAAAAGGTAAGGAAAAACAAGTCGTTAATGAAGAAAATGGTGTAGAGCCAACTCATGAAGATTCGAGTTCTCCGATAGATTACAATGTCTTGGCTCACCTCTGCAAGCTCCCATCTCTCTTAAGTATCTATGATGCTCTGGTCTTGTCCAAGTATTTCAGAGATATTCTCATTTATGCTCTGCAAAACCTCGAGGGGTACCAGGCTCGCTTTGCAGAAATTAATATGAAAGAAGCCCAGTACACTCTGCAAGCCACCGCGGTCATGTTTAAGGACGAAGACTTGCTACTGGGAATAGCTGAGCATAACCGACTACTTTACATGACCGGGTACAACGATGGAGATCGGATTAATCTCATATTGATTGATCCGGCATTCTCAGTTAACATCGTGAAGTTGCGTACTCTGAAGAGTTTGTTAATGGATGTCCGACACCTTTCTAAGGAAAGGATTGTCATTCAGGGCTTCAATCAAAACTGCCAGCAAGTTCTAGGACGTATAGCTTTGCCGATCAGGTTTGGGGACCTGCAAACCGAAGCTAAAATATACGTGATCGACGCTGACATGTCCTATAAGATCCTCCTAGGACGACCGTGGCTTCACGTATGGCATCGTTCCATCAACTCTCTATCAGTGCATGAAGTATACCAAAAATGGCAAAGAAAAACGCATTGACGGGGACATTCAGTCGTTCGGTATGCATGAAGTCCGATACGAAAATTCTCGGTACTTTGTGAACCTCCAAAGCACTGAGCCACAGCTGAACAAAGACAGAATGGCCCTGAAACTCAAAAGCAAATCTGGGCCGGCTGTCACATTCAAAAGCAAGAAAACCCCATGTGCGTCCACGTTTCGGCAGTGACACTGATGAGTCCGATGCTGGAAGTCTGTAATACCCGGTCCCCTTTTGTACGCCAATACCAATATTTAAATAAAATGTTAGTCTAAATAGTTTACCCATTATATTTTTTATTCTATTTATTTTATTTATATTTTATTTTTTCCTATATCTACATATTCTAATTATTTTTGTTTCCTACAAACTAACCCAAGACCCAAGCCCAATAACCCAAACCCTCCAGTTTCTTTTCCTTAACAGTTTCTTTCTTCCCTTTCAAATTCAACAAATTATTCTCCTTTAAAATCCATTTAAACTAAATCCTACCCCAATTAATTTCATTTAATCCCTAAATAAATCCTAATAATTATTAATTAAATTTTCAATCTCTCTCTCCCCCCCCCTCTCCTTCTCCCGTTCACACACACTCTCTCTCTCTTCCCCTCTTTAAAACTCCCTCTCTCTCTCCTCTCGATCACACTTCCTCTCTCTCTCTCTCTCAACCCCTCGTCCCATCGCTTCTCCAAGCGCCGACCGCCTGCAACCCTGTGTGACCCCTCCACCCGTCACCGTGACCAGCCCATCGGCCACCGGAGCTTCCTCCTCCGTCGACGAGCACCCTTCCCCCTCTTTCTACAATCAACAACCACGACGAGCTCCATCTCCGCCGTGCACCACATCACCACCCCCGATCGCGACCACTCTCCCTCCGATAACCCCGTCTGCATTTCTTTTGCCGCCTTCTTCTCCTCTTTCGACTTAGAAACCCACCACCCAGCAACCGGCGTCGACGAACCTCAGCCACCACCGGCTGCCTCCCTCCATCGCCTTCCACAAGCTCCCCTTGCCTCCAACCTCCTACTGCCCTCCGTTCTAACCCGACCTCCCCTCCACCACTACAGCTCCAACCGATGCCCTCTACACCGCTATCCACCACCTCGTCCTCCTTCTCCGACCACCTCACTCCACCTCCAGCGCCCAATCGCCACCGACACCCCCTCACCACAGCCGCAACAACAACCCCAAGATGCCCCTCACACTCAACTGCAACTCCTAGCCGCTGCCCAAGCTTTCTGCACCGTCAGCCACTGCCAGAGCTTCAGGCCGCCACCGCCGAACCCTAGGCAACCAAATCCCTCTCCGTCGCACCCACAGAGACATCAAGCCCAAGCTCAAGCTCCACCGAGGCCAACCCTTTTCGTTTTTGCGTCGTGTCATTGCCATAGATCGCTGTTGCTGCCGTGTTGTTGCCGCGTGGCTGCCGTGTCGTCATCGTCATCGATACATCATCAGGAAAGTTTCAAAGACTTGCTTCCATGCTATAATACTATTATTTCGATATATGATCCGATGGTATCGCGTGATTAGTAATAGTCCATACTTAATTTGAATTGATTTGAAGCCGAGTATTAATCGAGTCCAACACCTCGTGTTAAAATCGTATAGAAGTTCGTAAGTTATTTCTCTTATGAATTGAACGAAAATAATGGGTATTTCCGACAATAAACGACTGCTTAGTTTAGTTGTTCGATACGTATTTTCGTACGAAAATCCTATCTAGTGTGGTGGAATTTATGGTTACTAGATTACCTTAGAGACAAAGGATAACTTGTAAAATGTTGGTTTGAAAATACAGACTTTAACACCATAGAATGTCAACCACTTTTAGGTCCGCCAAATCTGAAATTTCTCATACACCTAACTTGTGAAAATCATAATAATTTGGATATATATTGGAATGTAGTGTTCAAGGGCTCATATCAGATCCAACTCGACAACCTAGAACCCCCTATAATTTATATTTCGTTTCTATTTTAAAGAGGTGACGAAAACTGTTCGGGAATGCGGCTCTGGACTGCAGTCCAAAGCAGCACTGCTTGTCAACGCCTGGATTAAAAGGTTTTTACAACTCTGTGTGAAAATGTTATTATGTGTAACCCTATACCGTTGTGAAAATTAATCTGTCAGCAAACTATTGGAGGTAGTTTCATTCATTTTTACCATCATTTGCTATTTTAATTATATTTTAAATCGTCAATACGTACTGCAGTCCCAAGCAGGGACAGAACGTATATCCCGATCTTAAATAATGCATATCTCCCCGTACACAGCGGATATTTTTGATCCGTCTAGCGCGTTGGAAACATAACTAATAAAAATATATATTATGCAACAGTAGAATCTCCTAATTATGATCCCAACAGGGTGAAAACTGTGTTACGAAACGGACTTTCAGTTTAGGAACTGAACTTCCAGCTGAGAACCCTTACAAAGAAATGACCGTAATTCGCGAACCCGAAATCCGATTGAATTGAAACAAATTTCGTTGAATTGCTGACTAAGTTTAATTTTTACCCCTTTTGTATCATTTTGCTTAATTATGATCGTACGATTTAATGTGATTTTTCTAAGTTCCTAGGATGTGTAATGACTTGTACTGCATATGATTTGTTTAGCGGCATAATTCACATATTACCCGACTACGATACCTTTAGCAATAGTGAGTGCCCTTATTAATTATTAGTGTATAATGCATTGTCGAACATGAGTGGTATCGGTTTAGTTGTGTCGAGTACGCCAGTAAAAAGTGAACGAATAGTGATAGTGAGCAGCACAGTGAATAGTGGATACAACAGTGTTATCGGTGCGTACTTGTATTCAACCGGCCTATACTTATAGATAGTGAAACCTGGGGGGAAAGGGGAAATCGAAGTGGAAAGGAACTTGTATTTAGCGAGGTTAGCGATTTAGAGGATGATCATTCAAACAGCGACTCTTATATATATTAGGTTTGGAATTAATGGTCCGGCTGACAGGGTTATGTCCCGGGCAACAGTTGGCCATAGTCTCAGGTATGCACGAGACCCTCGTTAAACATGATCACTCCTTTCCGCAAACTCGATTTCAAAATTGACTTAGTATCCAGTAGGAACACAGGTCATACATTGCATTGATTATTGACATATCGATTACATGCATTTATTATCTCCACCGTTATTACTTTTATTTCTTACATCATTATTGTTATCATAATATTGCTATTGCGTCACCCTGACGGCCTGAGTATGCATGCTCAGAGCTTGGAGAGGACTCAGTTCTGGAGTCGGACCTACCATTCGAGCTCGCAGAGATCTAGAAGGCTGTGCCTTCAGTACTTTTACCGCTTTCCATAACTCAATCTTGTATTCGCATTTGGTAAGTTGGTTCCTTTTCTTTCAAACTATTGTAAACTGTTAACAATGAAACTTGGTGTAATAGACTAGTGTTGTGTTTCCTTCACTTCTATGCTGTGTTTAGTGATTACCATGTAACACTAGAAGCCGAAGTGTGACTATAGCGGGATTGTTCCCTGACCGTAGGAGCATGGCTGGCCTAGTCGCTTCCCGTATCCCGTATTTTGGGAAGCGGGGCATGACAAAGTCCATCCTTCCATAAAACTCGCCCTTATTTCGATAGCGATATGGACGAGTATGATATTGAAGACTCATCCGGCAGCAAAATTCACCCTCGTTTAGGCAGTGACACTGAAGAATTAAACGAAGCGGATCCATTTTGCAACAGCTGTGCAAATCGGGCTCTCTTGCAAAAAGCGAAGCTAAGAGAGACCTTCGAAGTTACGGAAGTGTCACTAGCCATCAGAAGGGTGCCGGAGCAAATGTGCAAAGAGCACGATGCATTATCAGCCACCACCGTGGACCAGCTGAAGACCTTCTACGTTCCCGGAAGAAAGAGTGGATAGAAGGGCATTCTGTTTTATGGGTCAAATCCTGTCGTGCATCCGGACCATTTGTCTGTCATGTGCCTTCCCTATGAAAGAGGCATAAGAGCCGTCCAAAACCCAAGATATTATGCGCCCGAGATGCAGGAATATTTTAAAAAGTGCGGATGTCGGTTATATCAAACGAACTTCGAAGCAAAGTTTTATGAGAGGCTGTGGCACCCGCCTCAGGTCCGAGCACTCATCGATGGAGGAATACCAGATAGACGGGGAATAGGTTTTATTCAACCTGACGTCAAGACATGCTACATGATCCATATTGGTAAAGCCAGTGAAGAGTAAAATGATGAAGACGAGCTAGCCGAGCCAGAAGAATCCCCTCAAGAGTTCGAAAATGGCGGACAAGCAACCATCGACGAGCTAACCGAGGTTGATTTGGAAACGCCCGATAAACTAAGGACGACCTATATTAGTTCACTCTTGTCAGAGGAAATGAAAGAGCAGATAATCGCCCTGCTGCATGAGTTCACCGACTGCTTCACGTAGACATACAAAGAAATTCCTGGCCTCTCCCCTGAAGTGGTCGTACGTAAGCTAGCTATATCTCCTGAGGCCAAGCCAGTCAAGCAAGCTCCTCGAAGAATGAGAAGAGAAATGGAAGAAAACGTCATCGAGAAATCCAAGAAACTCATCGATACCGATTTCATCAGAGAAGAGAAATATGCGGACTGGATCGCATGCATCGTCCCAGTGAAAAATAAGAATGGACTGATCCGAGTCTGCGTTGATTTCAGAAACCTTAGCAAGACATTCCCTAACGATGATTTCCCACTACCGGTCATGGAAATAATGGTCGACGATACCTCAAATTACGAGATGTTCACCTTTATGGATGGCTCGTCTGGATATAATCAGATCAAGATGTCGCCCGAGGATGAGAAACAAGCAGCATTTCGAACCCCAATCGGGATATACTGCTACAAGATGATGCCTTTCGGACTGAAGAATGCGGACGCCACATATCAAAGGAAAATGACAAAAATCTTTGATGACTTAATCCATAAGATCGTCGAACGTTATGTTGATGATTTGGTCATCAAGACAAAAGCCAAGGCCGATCACATCCGAAATCTCAGGACCGTTTTCACCCGACTGAGACAACATGGTCTGAAGATGAATCCTCTGAAGTGCGCTATTGGCATATTGTCGGGAAAATTCTTGGGCTTCATAGTCTGACATCGGGGGATTGAAGTTGACCCATCAAAGATAAAGGCCATCATGGAGATGCCTCCTCCGAAGAATCTGACTCATCTAATATCTTTTCAAGGAAAACTTGCTTACATAAGAAGGTTCATCTCGAACCTATCAGGGAGATGTCGGCCTTTCTAAAAGCTCATGAAGAAAGGAGCTCCCTATGTTTGGGATGTCGAATGTCAAGAAACGTTCGAAAGTATCAAACAGTACTTGTTGCACCCTCCAGTGCTTGTTGCTCCTATTCCAAATAAACCGTTGATTTTCTATATTACCGTGCTAGATGAGTCGCTCGGTGTGCTCCTTGCCAACCCTCATCATCCAAAGGCTACCGGTTCATATTGGCCGCAACAGATTACTTCTCCAGATGGGCTGAAGCTATCCCGCTAAAAGAAGTTAAAACAAAAGATATTCTGACGTTTTTCAAACATAATATTCTATACTACTTCGGTACACCAAGAAAGATCATTTCTAACAACCGGCCTTCTTTAAAGAGCTTCAAAATCTCAAGTTTCGCTACTCAGCACAAGATTGACTGGAGATATTCCTCTATTTATAATCTAAGTGCCAATGGGTTAGCCGAAGCCTTCAATAAAACTCTATGCAAGCTTCTGAGGAAAAATGCTTCAGCCAATAAGAAAGACTGGAATCTCCAACTTCACGAGGTGTTATGGGCATATCGTACCACGCACTGCACTCCAACTCAGTCTACTCCATACTCATTACTCGTCGGAGTAGAGGCGATTCTCCCCCTCTAATTAGAAGTTCCAATCCTCAGGATGGCCATCCAACATAATTTGACGGAGGAGGAAAACGTTCTCTTTCGGCTCGAAGAACTTGACACCCTCGAAGAAAAGAAGCTCGCAGTACAGCAAAATCTGGAGTTGTACCGAGCCCAAATGTCATGGGCCTATAACAAGAAGATCCGTCTACGTGCTTTCAAGAAGGGCGAATTGGTGTTGGTCCTCAAAAGACTGATCATCCCCAATCAACATGCCAAGGGAAAATTCGAGCCAAATTGGGAAGGGCCATACTCCATCGAGAAAGTGTTCGACGGAGGATTATACCAACTAATAAGTGCCGAGAGAGAAAGGCCTATGCCACCTATCAATGGCCGATATCTCAATAAATACTATGCATGAATGCTCCAAGTCGCAGATGAATTGAGCACACCAGCCCTACGGTCCGGATCTTACATCCAATAAATCCGTATATAATCCACGGGCATAAACGACCTCTATCTCTCCCAAGTCCTACCGGCGAGACTACATTTAAAGCCCCACCGGCGATGAAACTCCGTCAATGTAAAAAGAGAGAGAAAATGGTATGTCCACATGAAAAACAGTCACGGATGAAAACCCGGAAGGGCTCCGTGAGAAAAAAAACAATAGGACTACCGGCGAGTTTGTGAAAACCCGAACGGGTGCAAACTCATGAAAAGAGATGAAATACACTCGCAAAGTCCTCTCAACCATGTGAGGAGAAAATATCCGCATGAGATCCTTACGAATCAAAAAGAAGCAACACACTTAGGAATCCCCACGATTCCTAAGGAGAAAATACACCTGCAAGATCCTCTCGACTTGTGGGGAGAAAATGGTTTTATGAGACCCTTATGGCTCATAAAATTGAAAAGCCTTAGGTGATTGGGATCTAAACCTGTCTCTTAAGCCATCATTCCCCAACGGGCAACGGCAAATAATGGGTCGCTTCTGGCATTACGCTTCAGTGTTAGCGGTGCCGATGCCGACCCAAAACCCAAATCCCAAGTTTTCCCAACGGCAAATGATGAGTTGCTCCTGGAACTACGATCAGTGTTAGCGGTGCTGATGCCGACCCAAAACCAAATCCTAAGTCCTCTCAGGGCAAATGATGAGTTGCTCCTGGCATTATTCCAGGACAGCAATGCTGCTACTAAACAAATTCCAAATTCTAAATTCCTCTCAAATTCAAAAGTTCTGCCAAATAAGGCAGAAATCAAACAGATCAAATCAACGTCCCACCTGGCAGCACTTCTAAGCTCAAAAGTCCCACTGGGTGGGTAAGGAACACCCAAAACAAATCAAATAAAACAAGTCAACCAATCATCTCATCGGTGGAATCAAGCTCCATCTCGGAAACAAATCAATCCTGACGCCGCAAAAAGCGAAGCGAGTAAAATTCAATCCCGACACCGCAAGAAGCGGAGCAAGTCAAATCAAGCATCTACCATCCAAATGGCAAAAATGGCAGCAACGACCGTCCAAGTCAAAAAAATGGCTCCACCGACCATCCAAGTCGCAAAAATGGCAGCAACGACCGTCCAAGTCATAAAAATGGCTCCACCGACCATCCAAGTCGTAAAAATGGCAGCACCGACCGTCTAAGTCGCAAAAATGGCAGCACCGACCGTCTACGTCACAAAAATGATAGCACCAACTGTCCACGTCGCGAAAATGGCAGCACTGACCGTCTACATCGTAAAAATGGCAGCACCGACCGTCCAAGTCACTAAAAGGGCAGCACACACCATCCACGTCGTAAAAAGGGCAGCATCGAGCATCCACGTCACAAAAATGGCAGCACCGACCGTCCACATCGCAAAAATGGCAGCACCAACCGTCCACATCGCAAAAAGGTCAGCACCTACCGTCCACATCGCTAAAAGTCAGCATCGACCGTCCACGTCATGAAAAGGATAGTATCAACCTCCGCGTCGTCAAAACGGGAACCAAATCAAGTCAACCTCCATGCAAAAGAAGATTCATCAATTTCATACACACGACCCATATATGTGGTGTACATTTATTGATGGGGGGGCAATTTGTTGGGGTCAAAAATTACACCCCAGTTGACTAAGTCAAAGTCAGTCAACTCCCAGCCAAGCGGGCCCAAGCTCAACCGAAGTGCGCCCAAGCCTAAAGTCAAGACCGACAATGGAAAGGGTCGGCTCCATGCCAAGAATGAAGCAATAAATTGGTTCAATGCAATTTTTTAGAAATAAATGTATGAAAAATTGGCAGAAAGCCAAAATTTTGTAAACCCCATGGTTTATATGCAAAAAGAAATAATTACATAAGACATGGGGTGGCACAAGTGCCATTTGGCGAACCCCAATGGGCTATATGTAAAGTGTGTAGCCTATAAAGACAAACATGATGAACAAATCAACAAGAACTTTTGATTCTCTCCCAAAGTTAGAGTTCTGTTCCTCCTTATCCTTCTTCAAGGTTCTAAACTTTCATCTCTTTTCTGAATTAAATGAAGGGTTTAACTCTTCATTTTCCAAAAGAAATAGTTTTTCACCATAAAACCCTTGAAGGGGAATTCAGATCTTCCATTAAATCTCCAAAATAGGAGATTTTTAAGTTTCACCCCCTTTTTCTCCAAGATCCAGCCAACAGAGAAGAGAAAGAAGGAGACCCATCTCCAAAAATCCTACTTTGGGAAGATCCAGGGAAAAAGAGGAGAAGAAAGGGGCCCCCATTGATCATCTCCGAAGATTTTTGGGAGTTCAACTCCATTTGTTAAAATCTTTTGGAGTCTTTTGGAGTTTAACTCCACACAAAATCTTTTGGTGTCTAACTCCACAAATAAAATCGTTTTAAGAGTTTAACTCCATTTAAAATATTTTGGATTTTAACTCCATAATAAAATTTCTTTCGGAGTTGAACTCCACAATAAAAAAAATAAAAAAATCATTTTGGGAGTTTAACTCCAGATCTCAGGGCTAAGTCCATTTTTACGCGAGCGTCCAGCGCACACGTGTCGGGCGCGTGAGGCGCTGGCGTCCTGATTGATATTCGATTTCGATGTCGTGTTTTAAAAAGTGTAAAGATCACAACCAAAGAAATTTGTAAACCGCAATCAATAACGGTGTCAATTGTAGGTTCGTTAGCGAGTGCGGATCATCCACAGGGAAAGTGAGATTTGATCGATCTTGTTTTAGTTGAGTCGAAAATTAAAGATAAAAGAAATTGCAATAAAATTGATTCAAGATTTGTGAGTTTTTATTTTTCAAGAAACTTAAAGAAAGTAAAGATCTAAAATCAAGAATCAAGAAATGTCCCAATCATTTTGATTTATCAAGATTTGTAGAATAGCTTGTAGTATTCGATTGAGTTAATAGTTAATGATGAATCTAATAATTCCTAATCTTATCTATTGATAATTTTGTAGCTAGATTGATGACGATGAATAAAGATTAGGGATTTATTGATGAAACTAAGGTTTCTCCTTCTATCCCTTGTTTTTTCAATCATGATCATTCGGATCTAACCTCTTGCAAAGAAAATCATCAATCATTTGATCCCTAATTTGCAAAGAAATTCACAAGAGTGTGGTCTCGATCCAAAATAGGTCATTGATGATTCTTTTTCCTAGAGTTCACAAATCTCATAAGACTTAAAATTAGTATCAAGATTTGATCATCATTAGATCTATCAATTCTCTCGAATCCTCCACAAGCGGAGATTTCACTCACACATCATGAAAATAAATGAATCAAGAATCAAGAAGTTTCATAACGCAAGAATGTAAAGTAAAGAAAGATCAATAATTTTCACCTTTTATTATTTAACGTTTCGTTACAATTCACTCAAAAACTACAAGAATTGAGGAGACAACTCGATCGTCGAACTAGCTTCGCATCGTCTTCGTGAGTCGCGGATCGTCTTGGATCTCTTGCTCCGATGAAGATCGGCGTTGCTTCTGTTAGTGTATATGCCCTAGAGGCCATTACTGTATCATACTAGTTTGTATATTACTTAATGGAAGCTTGGGATATTCACCATTGTATAGACAATCTTACTCAAAATAGTAGTATGCTACTTGGTTTGTTTCTACTTCAATGTGTGTACATGTGTTTCTTTTAACATATCGCCTATACACATTAGTGGAGCCCTTGGGATCTTTGCTTGATTACCAGCGTTGTGATGGCAGTCACACTCGTGGAGGCTGGGTAATCCACAAGCACATCCTTATGCAGGTCCCTACTCGTAGGACTATCGAGACAGGGCATCGATACTCCGGAGTAGACTAGCGTATGCGCTTCTCATCCCAGCAGGGGATACGGTCTGTGCCACAGCCGTCAGTACGTCGTACTTGAGATAGTATGCGGGTGCTCGTTAGGTTACGAGTACACTGGACAGTACTCGTCGGGAACTGTTGGTTGGTACTATACCTATCGTCAGTTATCAGTTCCCAGGTGACATGAATACAGCTTAGTCCGCTGACTTGACACTGTCACTTCGCCTCGAGTGTGTTCCCACTGTACTTTGATTACTACCCTACCACGGCTCAAAGGAGTCGTGCAAACAGGTAGTAGTTGGGTGCAGTCCCGAAGCATTTGGAGGCAGTGACGGTTAGATAGGATTCGTCTCTCCCGGTATTGGGAGTTGATATCGCGCTATGTCTAGAAGAACCATTACACATAGTCGTCCCTGGCCAGGGCAAGTGAGATACACTGGTAGGTTTCCAGTGTTGTCTTAAGGTGTTCTGGGCTACACTCCGACACCACTTGTACCGCTATTAGGGGACTGACGTTTACCACCCTCTAGGCCCGCCATGCGATATTCTCAGACGAACAGACCAGACTGTACGCAGATTGTCACATTCAGGCTCAGTAGGAGTTCGGATGAGTTCACCTCGTCAGTCTTCTTATCGGCATCTACCTGGGGGCCGTTACGCACAGCTAGTGCCGCTTGCGGTCTGTGGTTAAACCCACTGCCAGCGTAGTGTCGAGTCTTTAGAGTCCCACACAGAGAGCTATTCGCCTTTAGGCAAAAAGAGTAGAGGTCGCATGGTTTTGCGACAGGGTTCGGTCACATCCGTGCACTTGTGCACGTTTAGTGTCCGGGCAGTTATTACTAGCGGGCTTTGGGTTAAGCCAGATCCTAGTATACGTTTTGGGATTGGTTTTATCTTGTTTGTATTCATGTTCCCCGGAACGCGGATGCGGGTGTGTATGCACGGTTGACCGAGACAGAGGAAGAGGATTCTCATTAGGGTTGTTGACTGTTGACTTTTGCTAAACCCTAATGAGAATAAGAAATATGATTAATGATAATATTAATTAAGTATTATTGTGCCATGGTTGGGTTGAAAGGTTGACTTTGTTGACTTGTTGACTTTGTTGACCGGTTGACTAGGTTGGACTTGTTGACCATCATCATTACAATGGCTATCATTTCATGGAAAAGACTGAAAGGTTCCTAGGCACCCTATAGTGGTCTCACAAGGCATCAAACATGCCAATTTACAAAAATTATGGTGCCGAGAAACCCTAATACGGATCGTCGGCTAGAATCCTAGGCGGAAAACAAAACTAGTTAACACTTTAAGTATAGATCGGAAGTTACAACCTTTGTAGATCCGGATATCCACTTCCTTAGCTCTACGTAGTCATCCTCTCGCTGTCCTTCTCTAGTCCTAGACTCAATCGTCGGGTTCATCGGAAAGACGAGCGGGCAAGGTCGTCAGCTTCGTGCCGAAGATGATCTACGTCGAAGTTGCACAAGTTCAAGCTCCAACTTCACCAAGTGGTGAAACTTGTGAAGAAAACACCCAAAACAACTTGGCAAGAGGTAGAGGGTGAAGAAATAGGAGGTGGGTTCTCTTTAGAATTGGATTTCTCACTTTGAAACTCAAGATGCCATTGATGGCATCAAGCTTTCTCTCTTGAAGATAAAGAAGAAGAAGTAGATAGAATATGATAAGTATTTTAAAAAGGAATAATAAAATCCAATACTTATCATGTTCTAACCTAGGTTAAGTGCAGAGAATAAACCATGGTAAATAGGAATGGTTAGGATTAAGCAAGAAGACAAATGGTCTCTTTAGTCAAAGCTTCATGAAGCTTCTTGACAAAAAGAAACCATTTTCTTATCCTGTATCTAATTAAATAAATATAGAAAGGATAAATAAATAGATGAATAATACAAAACCCTAACCATCATCATAACCATGGTTTAGTTCTTTGCACTTAACTAAATGATCAAGTATCATCAAACATGATACAAATGTGTGCACAAAAGTATATCACATATACTTCTTGCACATCAAGTGAGAAAATCCATATAAAGTGAACCAATACTAGCTAATGCAAAATAATATATCAAATATATAATTATACATTAAATCATTAAATCAACACTTGATTTAACGATCCGGTTATATCGCATATAACCGACTAGTATCTAATGTATCGATTTATCGAATCAATGATTCGATAACTAGGTCATATCGAATATAACCAATCGAAACATTTATCGCGAGAATGAAATACGGTATCACATACACGCATTATTCTCGGTCCCGCACATATCTCATATGCGCTCCTATTTCGTTTCGCTTGAGCCAGGAAACCTCTTTGTAGGACTCTAAAGACTCGTCAATACGCCGGTAGCAGATGATGATCATATCAAGCACCCACAAGGCGCAAGCGGTCTGCTAAACGTAACGGCCATCTGGGTATTGAGCGATCAGAAGAACGACGAGCTATCCCGCTCACACTCCTGTGAATCCAACCAGTAACACTTACCGTACAGTCCGGTCTGTTCGTCTGATACGTCGCATATCAAGTCTAGGGGTGGTAAACGTCAGAACCCAATAACCGATAAGTCGTGCCGATGTGAGGCTCATAACGGGTCGAGAAACTACTGGTAACACTTACCAGCAAATCTCTGATCAGCCCTGGCCAGGGACTTCCCAGTTACGGCCAATCGAGCACAGCGCAGCATCAACCCCCAATACCGGGAGAGACGAAACCCCTCCTATCGCTCATTGCCTCCATATGACTCGGGACTGTACCCAAAGACCACCGTTTTGCACGCCCTCATGGACGTGGTAAGGTGGAGATCAAAGCACAGTGGGAATCACACAAGACTCTATGACGATCTCGGGTCTACAGACTAACCTGCACAAGTGTCACCTGAGAACTGCCATCTGACGTGAGGTATAATACCATCTGGGAGTTCTCGGCGAGTCCGTCCAGTGTACCCAGTCTCCACTGAGCACCCGTACACCATCTCTGATGTCAAACACCAATGGATATGGGATCATCCATCGCCCATCTCATGGGTCGAGAAGCGTATACGCTAGTCTATACTGGTATATCGATGCCCCGTCTCGATACACCTACGACTAGGGACCTTGAAAGATGTACTTATGGACTACCATGTCCCCACTAGTATGATCTGCATCATAGTCCAGGCAGTCAAGTACACATCCTAAGGGCTTTATCAACATGTAACTATAAGACAGTTTAAAGAGACAAGTGTACATGTTAAGATAAAGAGTAACAAGATAGCATACTATCATATCGAGCAAGAAATTCATCTCTATATATGTCCAAGCATCCAATATAATATACATCATCTGTACAATACTGGCCTCTAGGGCATACATACAACTAACAAAGACTTTTGCTTGCTTGTTTGTTCACACATTGCATTTAATGCATGAAATGATATTGCCATTTGATATGAAAACAACCATCACATAATACTCAATTATTATTATTTGTTATGATTATTTTGGATTATGAAGTGGATGGTTGTAAAAGTCTTTCTCATTCTACCATTTGCATTCTCTCTCATGCAAAAGCTCTCCTCTTCCTCTTGCTCTCCCTCTTTCTCTAGTTCAAGGCAAAAACCTCTCATGTGTTGAGAACCATTGCCTTGGAGATAAAAACCTAAAACACTTCTCTACTCATCCTAGTATACAAGGTCTAGCAAGCCAAGTGTTCTAGTTTCCTCTAGATTGAGGTTGGAGCCAAAGGTAGAAGCTTTCGGGTGGATCCATCTTCGACACAAGGAGACGACGAGGAGAGAACCATCCGACCACCATAAGGAGTCGAAGAGAAGGAGTTCAAGTTAAGGTATAACCCCCTAACCGAGTAGGTAAAACTCTTAGTTAGGTTGTTAGATAGTTAGTTTAACAAAGATCCGTTTTTGAGTCCATGTTACCCCCACCGTAGAAAATCGTTTTTCACCATTTCTGCAACCCCAAAGAACCGGGGACGGGTAACGTGGACTTACAGTGGTATCAGAGCCTAGTTAAACACTATCTAACATGTTAGCAAAGTAACTAGAAGTTGGATCGGAGAAAAAGTCACAAAACATGCCCAAGACACAAACTTTCTGTCGATATTTTTACTGCTCTAAAAATGATTTAACATATCTGAAAAATCGACTCAGGCTTTTTAGTGTACACTGCAGAAAAACGATCCACAGAGCCGACCAACCCACCGCGGAAACGCGGCAAGAAGAGCTTCTTGCCGCGGATCCGCGGCCGAGTTGACTCGGCCGTGGATCTGTTTTGCTGCAGTGTGTGTCTTAGGGTGTTTTGGGATTTTTACAATATGATTTTTCTGCCCAGATTTTCCAGAAAGCAAAATTTGTTTTTGGGGTTTAAAAATCCGTATTTTGATCGAACTTCTAAGGACTTAAACTAACGGGTTATATATCTGTGATGTGATATATGTATTGAACGTCTGCTAATCGCTATACGTCGATTAGTGGGGGTTATACATATCTGTGATCTGTAATGTTGATGGTATGTGTATATGAATTCATTGGATTGTCGCGGATGAATAGCTGGGGGGTTGTGAGATGAGAGTTTTTCTTTATCTTTCAATTCATGAAATTTGTAATTGATGTAATATTATTTATATGGCCGCACAACCGGGATGACGTTGTAGCCGTCATTATATAATTTCTTTTACTGTTTTTGCTCCTAGGATAGACCCATGGAGGGGGTGCCCAAACTACCGGGTACCTCGAAGTGCCGAGTGGCCTACTCACGTTGTTGAGGGAGGTTGCTTCACTTCGGGTATTTGGCAGGTAATTTGCCGCACCCGTAGGGGTCTAGGGTGGAGTATTGGCTATTTACCGTGACCGTGTAATCCGCTTTTCGTTACAGGCTCGTACGGAATGCGGATTCCTAGTATATCCAATGTGTTCATCTGTGATCTGGAATGGCTATCATTTCATCTGACGAATGTATATATCTATATATGATATCTATTTAGGCGTTGCTTATGTTTTGCATCCGCGCTAGTCCAGCCCCCGCTCTGTCGTTAGTTAAGTAACCTAACGGGTAATGACGGGGCCCCGTGGCGAATGCGGATGGCATAAGCGTGCGTCATATTTTCGTTGTTTTCTGCAATGGTAGGATAAATGATGGGACGCATTAAAATTAATGCAAGAAAATAAACCAGGTAAAAGTCGTTGGAACACTTTCAAAACCACTCGGTTCTTTTCAAAAACCAACTTTTAAATGCGGAGCTTGAACCACTCCTTTTAAAAGTTATCTCGTTCCATCGATTATATCAAGTTCACTACGTTCACGGTTTCGCCAAAACCATTCTTAGCCCTCCATCATTTCAGTTAAATATTCGGAAGTATTCAAGCTATGTATTTTGACATACGCCAAGGCATAGTGATTGGTAGCTGCCGGATATTTATCTGTTGCATAGATAGAATGCGTTGGTTTGAGACAGTCGTACTGCCATTTTGGCCTACGTCAAGGATAGGTACGGGTGGGTTCAAATTAACCTAGATAATGATGGGTAGAACTTGACATGTGACTTATGACATTTTGACCTACGCCAAGGTCATAAGAGCATGGGGCAAAAATCCACATCGGGAGTTTCAAAAGAAACTGAAACTTGCTAGCGCTGCATAACATTTGGAGTGTGATGATTCTGGTAGGATTCCTTCAGTTTTGTCACGCGATGATATTTGGATCCCGATCCTACTGTGAGTATATGCTACTCCTCGGGAAATTTCTCACTTAACGATCAATGCTATAAACCTAGTAGGTGTCTAGAAAGGTATTAGCGGGGCTACGCCCCCAGGGAAAAAAGGTTCTTAAATTAAGGTACTTCGCGAAAGCGTTGGAAAACCTCCCTCGAAGTACCGACACTGGCCTGGCTGAACGGTTAAGCAAGTATTGTACGGTGAGATTGATCCCGACTAATTCTTCCTTTATGGTTTGAGAAGGGATTCGAGAGACAGTGGGAGCCATCCTGTTTAGACAAACTAAAAACCACTCTAAACTTGCAAGAGCATCATGCTGAGTGTTTCTTCTCTCTCTCCTAATTGCAGCGACCAATCGTCATGACCGGACTTAAGTTACTTCTAGATAAAAACATACGGACAGGGCCAAACTACAAAGATTGGCTCAGGAATGTCAAAATGGCAATCACTTACGACAAGTTGGGGTATCTCCTTACCACCAAAGCTTCCCCTGTCCCGGGTCCCACCTCCAGCGTCGCGGATATAGAAATCCGTAAGACATGGGAGATAGCGAAGGCCAAGTGCCTCGTGCTTGCCTCTATGGACAATGAACATCAGAGGAGGCACGAGAATATGGACCTGGAATCCATATTTCTTCATACAAAAGAACTGTATGGAGAGCAATCCCGTATCGTCAGATACGAAGTCTCGAAAAAGTTGTTTTCGACGAGATTGGCCGTCGGATCATCGGTAGCGGAACACGTGCTTAAGATGATTGGCTTCATTGAAGAGCTCGCAGACCTTGGGACCACGTTAGAAAACGAGCTCTATACGGACTTGATTCTCCAGTCCCTTCCTTTCACTTACGCCCAGTTTATCCTGAACTTCAACTTGCAAGGAAAAGAGGTTGAACTTCCGGAGCTCCTCAACATGTTGAGGAGTGCAGAGGGCACCCTACAGAAAGGTAGGGAAACATCCACTTTGTTTGTAGGAGGATCTTCCTCTTCTAAGTCCAAGGCGAAAGCCAAGGGAAAGAAGAAGAAAGCCCCCGCCAAACCAAGGGGCAGTGTTAGTAAAGTGGATACGAAGGGAAAGAAAAAGGCAACAAAGGTAGCAAGAAAGCTTGTAGGAAAGGAAGAATGCTTTTACTGTTACAAGAGTGGACACTGGAAAAAGGATTGCAGGGCTTGGAAGGCCAGAAACCAGGATCTGAAGCAAGTTGCGGCTTCAGCTTCAGGTGTGTATGTTATTGAAAACTGTCTATCGATAAACTCTACATCTTGGGTATTGGATACCGGATCAGGATCTCATATCTGTAATTCTTTGCAGGCACTGAGAAGGCGTAGGGTTTTGAAGGCAGGTGATATGACCCTCAGAGTTGCAAACGGAGCTGGCATGGATGCTGAGTCCGTGGGGGACTATCACCTGGGATTGTCAGATGGGCATGTTTTGGTTTTGCGTGATTATTATTTTGTACCCAATGCAACCTGTAATATCATATCTGTATCTTTATTATCTAAAGAAGGTTATGAATTTGCATTTGTAAGTAATGTTGTGAACATTCACCTTAATCAAGTTTTGATTGGGTCGGGTACATTAAACAATGGTATATACGTATTAAACCAACCACAGATTTTCAATGTCCAGAATACACACAAAAGAATGTCTCCAGAAATCAATCACGCTTTCTTATGGCATTGTAGACTAGGTCACATCAATGAGAGAAGGCTGACGAAGTTACATACAGAAGGATATTTGGATCCGTTCGAATATCATTCATATGCAACTTGTCAATCCTGTCTCAAAGGAAAGATGACAAAGACTCCGTTCACTGGACACGGAGTAAGAGCGAGCGAGCTCTTGGGGCTCGTACACAGTGACGTGTGCGGTCTAATGTCTACACATGCGCGAAGTGGTTATTCTTACTTCATTACTTTTACGGATGATTTTTCAAGGTTCGGACATGTCTTCTTAATGAAGCATAAATCTGAAGCCTTTGAAAAATTCAAGGAATATAAGAATGAAGTAGAAAAACAAACATGCAAAAGTATCAAGACACTAAGATCTGATCGAGGTGGTGAATACTTAAGTGCCGAGTTCCTGGATTACTAAACAGAGAATGGAATTCTCTCTCAGCTTACTCCTCCGTACACTCCGCAACATAACGGTGTATCAGAGAGACGGAACCGAACCCTATTGGATATGGTACGTTCCATGATGAGTAACGCAGAGTTACCGCGATCATTCTGGGGATATGCGCTAGAATCAGCTGCATACCTTTTGAACCGAGTTCCAACTAATACTGTGCCTACCACACCATATGAGATATGTAATGGGAATAAACCCTATTTTCAATATCTGAAGATCTGAGGATGTCCAGCTTTTGTCAAAAAGCAGCATGCGGACAAACTCGAGACACGCTCAGTACTGTGCAAGTTTGTGGGATACCTAAAGAACTCCAGGGGGTATCTTTTCTATTACATAGAGGAATAAAGGGGCTTTGTTTCTCGTAATGCCCACTTTCTGGAACACCAGTTCTTAGAAAAGGAAATAAGTGGGAGCGCAATAGAACTGGAAGAAATTCCAAAACCACAGACTATTACTAAAAGCTTAGTAGAACCAGAGGGTTCGAAACTGTAGGGTTCCTAGGCACTCTCAAGAGGTCTCACAAGTTATCAACCATGCCAATTTCTAAAAATACGGTGCCGAGAAACCCTAGACTAGATCGTTGGCGAGATGTTTAGGCGACAAAACAAACTAGTTAACACTTAACTACAAGAATACGGAAATACAACCTTTGTAGATCCGGTCCTCCACCTCCACGGCTCCGTGATGAAGTCCTCTCCGCTGTCCTCATGCAATCCCGGGCTCTAGCGTCGGCTTCATCGGAGAAGAAGCGGGCTAGGTCATCGACGACGATGCCGAAGATGATCTACGTCGAGGTATCGCTAGATCAAGCTCCAACTTCACCAAGTCAAGAAAACTTGTGAAGGAAACACACTCTACTACTTGGCAAGAGGTAGAGGATGAAGAAATAGGAAGTGGGTTCACTTTAGAATTGGATTTCTCACTTATTTTCTCACTTTGCCATTGATGGAGGCAAGCTTCTTCTTGAAGAAGAAGATGAAGAAGAAGAAGAAAATGTTATGATAAGTTATTAAAATGAAAAGGAAAATGAATACTTATCATAATACTAACCTTAGTTTAGTGTAGAGAATAGACCATGGTAAGATATGATGGTTAGGGTTAAGCAAGTGACAAGAATGGTGGACTTAGTCAAAGCTTCATGAAGCTTCAACATGCATCCAAAGAAAGCCACCATTCTTCTTTATGCTTATTATTTTCCAAAAAGAATAAATAGATAAATAAATGAATAAATAAGTAAATGGAAAAACAAAACCCTAACCATTAGTTTAACCATGGTACATTCTTTACACTTAACCAAGTAAACACGTATCATCAAACATGATACAATCATTTGCACAAAAAGTATATCACATATACAACTTGTACATCCAAGTGAGAAAATCCATTTAAAGTGAACCAATACTAATTAATGCAAAGTAATATATCAAATATATATAATTATACATTAAATCATTAAATCAACACTTGATTTAACGATCCGGTCATATCGCATATAACCGACTAGTATCCAATGTATCGGCTTATCGAATCAATCCTCGATTCGATAACTAGGTTATATCACATACAACCATTCGACACATTCATCGCGAGAATGAAATACGGTAACACATACACGCATTATTCTCGGTCCCGCGCATATCTCATATGCGCTCCTATTTCGTTTCGGTTGAGCCAGGAAACCTCTGTGTAGGACTCTAAAGACTCGTCAATACGCCGGCAGCAGATGATAATCATATCAAGCACCCACAAGCCGCAAGCGGTCTGCTAAACGTAACGGCCACCCGGGTATTGAGCGATCAGAAGATCGACGAGCAAGCCCGCTCACACTCCAGTGAATCCAACCAGTAACACTACCGTACAGTCCGGTCTGATCGTCTGATATGTCGCATATCTTGCCTAGGGGTAGTAAACGTCAGACCCCAATAGCTCAATAAGTCGTGTCGATATGAGGTCTATAACAATTCGAGAAACTACTGGTAACACTTACCAGTAAATCTCAGCAACCCTGGCCAGGGATTTCCTGTTATAGCCAATCGAACACAGCGCAACATCAACTCCCTATACCGGAGAGACGAATCCCCTCCTATCGCTCATCGCCTCCATGTGATTCGGGACTGTACCCAAAAACCACCGTTTTGCACGCCCTCTTGGACGTGGTAAGGTAGAAATCAAAGCACAGTAGGAACCACACAAGACTCTATGACGATCTCGGGTCAACAGACTACTCTGTACCAGTGTCAATAGAGAACTGCCATCTGACGTGAGGTATATTACCATCTGGGAGTTCTCGGCGAGTCCGTCCAGTGTACCCAGTCTCTACTGAGCACCCGTATATCATCTCTGATATCAAACACCAATGGATATGGGATCATCCATCGCCCATCTGTATGGGTCGAGAAGGTACACGCTTGTCTACTCTGGTATATCGATGCCCCGTCTCGATACACCCACGACTAGGGACTTTGAAGGAAGTACTTATGGACTACCATGTCCCCACTAGTATGATCCGCATCACAGTCCAGGTAGTCAAGTACACATCCTAAGGGCTTTACCAACATGTAACAGAGAGACAATCAGTGTACATGTTAAGGTAAAGATCAACCAGATAGCATACTATCATGTCGAGCAAGAAAGTCCTCCCTATATATGTCCAAGCATCCACTACAATATACATCCTGTGTATAGTAATGGCCTCTAGGGCATACATATAACTAACAATCTCCCACTTGCACTAGGGCCATCTGTAGCAGTGGTTGCAGTATCTCATACTCAACCATCCCATAAAACTCTCTCTCTGGGAATAGGCCTTCGTGAGTGGATCCGCTGCGTTATCCTCTAAGTCTGCTCTCCTTGCCTCGATCACCCTGGAGATCAACCATCTCCATGATCAGGTGATACTGCCTTAGAATAAGTCTGGATCACTGATGGGACTGGCGTTCCTTGGCATAAGCTACAACTCCATTGTCTCACAATGGTAGGAACGTAGTTCATCTCATGAACCAATATACACCCAAACAGCCTCTATGGTAGCATCTTAAGTAGCGATGTATCCTGCCTTTATCGTCTAGTATGTCACGGTATCTAGCTTGGAACTCTTCCAACAACCGTCCCTTTACTGACGGTAAAGACAATGCCTGCGACTGACATTCAGTCGTCTTTATCACCCTGGAACCCTTCCAGTGATTCTCCCCAGGATCGATTGATACCTTCTCACTACAACTAGTGAGAATCCTAACATCCAATTAAATCTATCTCATAGATCCAAAACTCAGGATTTAGGAGGTATCATTTTGATCCTACACGGAGAATCTTTGTGATAAACGGAGATTGATCGAGCGTAGCATAAGAAACTCCTTTCTTATCAAGAGTATGTCATCCACGTACTCTACGAGGATCACCACCATACTCCCTACTACCTTTTTGTTTATACAAGGTTCATCTACCATTTTGATGATGTCAAACTCTTTGACTAATCTATCAAAACAGATGTTCCAACTCCGCGATGCCTGCTTTATCAGATAAAGCATCTTGCTCACGTTTCCGCTGCTCCCATTGTCTACGAGGCCCTCTGGCTGTGTACTTATAGACACACTCTTCTAAAACATTATTTAAAAAAGGAGTCATGTCACCCAACCGCCAGATATCGTAGTCATGGTATGTAGCCGTGGCAAGTAGGATCTGGATGGACTTAAGCATAGATACTGGAAAAGGTTTCATCATTATCCACGCCTGGTCAATGACGAAAACCTTTAACAAGTCTAGTTTTGAAAGTCTCAACTTTTCCATGTACACCATGTAATCTTCTCAAGATATACTTGCTCCTGATGGGGATTTAACCCTTCAGATATAGCAACCAAAGTCCATACTTTGTTGGTGTATAAGAATTCCATCTCAGATCGATAAACATCCAGCCATTCTTACAGAGTCTCACTCCTGATGGCCAGCTCGAAACTAGTTGGGTCATCATCTCATGATGCAATCCTTGCTCCCACTGTCATAGAGAAACCGAAGTATCTCTCAGGTGGGTGAGGAACCCTACTAGATCGGCAGAGAGGCTGAAGTTCGTTGGAATCTACTGAATCCTTCGGTTCTACCAAATCATCTGCTGTAGTTTGTATAGCTGAAACACTTCCAGTTCTACATAACTAATCTTGCCTCGATCTTGTCCGGATTTTGCTTTAAGACATAGGCCGGACAACCCCAAATCTTAACCAAATTAAGATATGGGCTCTTCCGATTCCATATCTTATATGGAGTGGTAGGCAACTGATTTGATTTGAACCCTATTTAGTAGGTATGCAACTTCTCAAGTGCATAACTCCCAAAAAGGAAACAGGTAACTCAGTAGTACTCATCATAGAGCACACCATATCAAATAGGGTGTATCTGCTCCGCCCCGATATACCATCGTGCTATGGTGTATACGGAGGAGTAATGCTGAGAGAGAATCTCATTCTCCTTTAGAATAGTCCAGGATTTTCGTGCTCAAATATTCTCCTCCTCGATCACATCAAAGGACATAATACTTATACCCGTATTTTGGTTCTCTACTTCTAACTTATATTCTATGAATATCTCAAAAGGTTCGGACTTGTGTTTCAACAAGAACATAGATCTGAATCTCGAGAGATTATCAGAGAACGTAATGAAGTACAAAGAACCGGTCTTGGCATGTGTAGACAGGGGACCTACATACATCAAGATGTATCATCCCAAGAGTTCACTAACTCTTTCTCTGTTTCCATTAAACAGAGCTATGGTCATCTTATCTTTGTGACATGACTGGCGAGTTTCACAAGATGTAAATTCAAACTAATTTAAATATGCATCTTTATGTAACTCCAGCTAGTCGGGTCGCATTGATATGACCTAGTCTACAATACCTCAAGAAGGATCCGTCCATTTCTGAACTCTTCCTCTTGTGTGTGTTCTATATACTAAGAACTGTAGTTTGATTTAGAACATCAATGCTTTTAGATAACGTGCCTGAACCGATCAACTTTTGATATAGGAAATGTTCAAAACATTATCCAACAATACAAAATTATATCCTTTCTTTACTAATAAAGAAACTGATATGATTTTGTATATCAGGTTCGGTATCTAATAACATTCGTTCAGAATCAATGTATTGGTAATACAGGGTGACAGTGACCAACAGACTTGGCTGCAACACTTGCCCCGTTTTCTGCCTCATGAAACTTATCACCCGTTCTCAGTTTTTCTACCCTTTTGTAGCCCTATGTAACATATTACATATCTGGGATCCTGATCCGGTATCATATACCCAGGATTCGGAGGATACTGAGAAACAGTTCTTTGTAATGAACACATCCGAAGATGATGCATCATATGCACTTTCTTCGTTTGGGCGGCACGGGAAATCTGGTATTTCCCAATTTCCTGCTCTGTCTTATAACAATTATAAGTTGGAGCGGGACCAACGTTCCCTAGCTCAATATAACAAGCGGGTTCGGTCAATAATCCGTATTATTATCTTGATTAAGGCGTGATATGGTCGCTACCTGGAGAGAGAGAGAGAAGAAAACACTCAGCGTGCGCTCTTGCAAGAATAGATTGGTTATTATTTTATCTAATCAGGATGGCTCCCACTGCTTTTTATCAAATCTTCCTTCAAACCCTAAAAGGAAAGACTAGCCGGGATTAATTACACACTATAAGTTCGCCAATCTTTCAGCCAGGCCAGTGTCGGTACTTTGAGGGAGGTCCCCCGTGCTTTCGCACGAACCTAATTAATGTAAACCTCGTTTTCCCAGAGGCGTAACCCCGTTGACACCTTTCTGGACACCTACTTGATCGGCTAATTGTAATGTATAAAACTCTCCTAGGAGTAACAATTACTCGCAGCGGGTATCGGGATCCAACTATCTCATAGAAGGTATGCAATCTTATTTCAAATTTCAACACTTGAAATTCCCGATAATATTTTTCCCCTAGCGTCCTATGACCTTGACGGAGGCCAAACTACCCATAGTCCGCTAGTCAAGTTCAACCCGTCATTTCCTGATTGAATTAAACCCACCCGCACGACCCTTGACGGAGGCCAAACAACGCCGTACGAATACCCTAATCCAATCTCATCATATGCTAGCAGATAAGCACTAGTTAGCTACCGTACACTATGCATTGACGGAGGCCAAACTACCGCAGCACGAATACTAACTAGTACTTATCTGAAATGACGGAGGGCTACGACAGGTTTTTCTGAAAACCTATTGCGTAATGAACTTGATATCGTTGTAGGATCGAATGAATTTTGAAATGGAGTGTCTTTGAGGCTTTTCTAGTTTTGCTAAAGGAGTCACTCTCGGTGAAGGGAACGTCGGTCCTTTCCCCGTCGAATGAGGTGCGGGATATATCATATATATCGTTGTGCAAAGCAGAACTCTTAAAAGCAATCAAAAGACAAACCGAGTGTGTAGCATCTGCCAGTTATTGCTAAAGGAGTCACTGCCGGTGAAGGGATCTCGGTCCTTTCCTCATCGAATAAGGTGCGGGATATATCATATATATCGCTGTGCAAAGCAGAATTCTTAAAAGCAATCAAAAGACAAACCGAGTGTGTAGAATCTGCCAGTTATTGCTAAAGGAGTCACTCCCGGTGAAGGGATCTCGGTCCTTTCCTCATCGAATAAGGTGCAGGATATATCGTATATACCGCTGTGCAAAGCAAGAACTGTAGCTACCTGTTTTATTTTGAAATTCGATTCTACAACATCTTTAGGTTTCTTTTCTTTCATTAATCACATTAATGAAGTCCCATCATTTAAATTACCTAAACATCACAGATAAATACGACGTACACTTATGCCATCCGCATTCGCCTCGATGTCCCCTCGTGCACCGTTAGGTTAGGTAACTAACGGCAGAGCGGGGCAGGGCTAGCGCGGGTGTAAAACATAAGTAACGTCTATATAATATATCATATATACTATATACTGTATCTATCACAGAACATCACATGATCACATCACAGATATCGCAGCAGAAGAATCATATGAAATATTGGATATACTAGGACGTCCGTGTTTTCAATACGAGCCAGTATAAAACACGGATTCCACGGTCGTGATGAATAGCCAAACCCACACCCCTAGACCCCTACGAGAGAGGCAAGCAACCCTACCAATTCTAGAGTTAGGAGACCCGGACTCGACTCCTCGAGTTGGTCTCCCACTGGACTCCAGAACCCGGTTACTTGTGCCCTCCTCCTTGGGTCTATCCTAGTGCGGAAAAGTAAATAATATACAAACGGTGACATCTTCCGCAACCTGAAAGTGCCCCAAATAAAAGAATATTACATACAAGTTTTTACATGAATGAAAATGAAAAACACTCATCTCACATAAAAACCCCCGGCTATTCATACACGACGATCCAATATAACATATCCAGCAACACATAACATCACATGTCATCAACGTAAGTAAATATGTCCATCCCAATTGTCGTTGACATATAGCAACGAAACCGGCGATATCACATATTACACTTACGGTCACAGAAAAGAAAGTGTAAAACTACAACAGTTGGAATCCGCAACCACCTCAGACATCACATGCCTGACCAAATGAATTCTTTAGACATCGCATGCCTAATAATTATAAACCCCGCATTTTAGTCTCATTATCGAAAACACTTTTCAATATCAAGTCGGGCAATTCAACAAGATTCCCGACATCCTGATCGAATGCTCGTCGCAAACTTTAGTAGGCGGCCGCACCCCCGACGCCGTCGACGAAGTGCACCAAGGCGGAACACCGCTGCCGCGAGCACCCGAACGGATGCTTTCGGCGACGGGGTTCTCCTACAGTCACTTGGTCGGGGCTATGGGGTGAGGCTGTCTATTAAGTTTACCCGGCGAGTATCCGTGTACACTACGTGATGGCGACGGACTTTTGATCACATCAAAATTCCGTGGCAACCGATCAAGTGAGACTAAACTGCTATGTTTATAACATTCATTCAGTTATCTCATAACTTCTTGTGAATTCCAATTATTGTATCCCATTCCGGATAAATAGAAAATGTCAAACTTTCCGATCGAACAATCGAACACCCAAGTTTTCCCGATACAGATCAACACATGAAACAAGTCCAACAACATTCAGTTCGTGCCTCAATACCAACGGTCCAGCCGTAGAAGGGTCAAGCCAACGCCTCACATGTGGCACGCCGTACTGCCCCAAACCTGAAGGTTCAAAGGGCAGTTCAAGACGGTCACATAATCGAGTTAAGGTTTGTTGTCTTCTAGAGGGTCCATCGCGTTACTTGCACTACTTAGAACGTCGTTAAACTACGGAAAGATCCAACACTTGGAAATTTCCCGACAGGGAAAAATTGGGTATTTATATCCGGTCGAACTTTTTAACATATTCTAAAATTTATCCGGAAAGCCACATAGACAAAATCTGACACTCCGATCGAAACACCGAATCCCCAAAACAACCCCAGAAAATTCAACTGTTGAATAAAATTTAAAAATTCCCATAAAATCCAGCATCAGAAAGGAGGAGTTACTGTGCAAAGATAACAGTGAGATAGGACCGTACGGCCGCGGAACCGCCGCATGAGCCATGCTCATGCCGCGGAACCGCGGTGGTTTAGATGAATTAGGATCTCGTATTGCACCAGAACTCTTAGATCTTCCTGCTGAATTTTTTAGAAATTTTTAATCTGGAAAAAACCCAGTTTTTAGAAAAAGTCCAGAGAGCATGGAAATTTTGGGGTTTCGGTTCGTTCGGACTTCAAACTCTGTCTAGACTTCGCCTAAGGCTCTAGCTAGGCTCTGATACCACTGTAGGGTTCCTAGGCACTCTCAAGAGGTCTCACAAGGCATCAACCATGCCAATTTCTAAAAATACGGTGCCGAGAAACCCTAGACTAGATCGTTGGCTAGATGTTTAGGCGACAAAACAAACTAGTTAACACTTAACTACAAGAATACGGAAATACAACCTTTGTAGATCCGGTCCTCCACCTCCACGGCTCCGTGATGAAGTCCCTTCCGCAGTCCTCATGCAATCCCGGGCTCTAGCGTCGGCTTCATCGGAGAAGAAGCGGGCTAGGTCATCGACGACGATGCCGAAGATGATCTACGTCGAGGCATCGCTAGATAAAGCTCCAACTTTACCAAGTCAAGAAAACTTGTGAAGGAAACACACTATACTACTTGGCAAGAGGTAGAGGATGAAGAAATAGGAAGTGGGTTCACTTTAGAATTGGATTTCTCACTTATTTTCTCACTTTGCCATTGATGGAGGCAAGCTTCTTCTTGAAGAAGAAGATGAAGAAGAAGAAGAAAATGTTATGATAAGTTATTAAAATGAAAAGGAAAATGAATACTTATCATAATACTAACCTTAGTTTAGTGTAGAGAATAAACCATGGTTAGATATGATGGTTATGGTTAAGCAAGTGACAAGAATGGTGGACTTAGTCAAAGCTTCAAGAAGCTTCAACATGCATCCAAAGAAAGCCACCATTCTTCTTTATGCTTATTATTTTCCAAAAAGAATAAATAGATAAATAAATGAATAAATAAGTAAATGGAAAAACAAAACCCTAACCATTAGTTTAACCATGGTACATTCTTTACACTTAACCAAGTAAACATGTATCATCAAACATGATACAATCATTTGCACAAAAAGTATATCATATATACAACTTGTACATCCAAGTGAGAAAATCCATTTAAAGTGAACCAATACTAGTTAATGCAAAGTAATATATCAAATATATATAATTATACATTAAATCATTAAATCAACACTTGATTTAACGATCCGGTCATATCGCATATAACCGACTAGTATCCAATGTATCGGCTTATCGAATCAATCCTTGATTCGATAACTAGGTTATACAACATACAACCATTCGGCACATTCATCGCGAGAATGAAATACGGTATCACATACACGCATTATTCTCGGTCCCGCGCATATCTCATATGCGCTCCTATTTCGTTTCAGTTGAGCCAGGAAACCTCTGTGTAGGACTCTAAAGACTCGTCAATACGCCGGCAGCAGATGATGATCATATCAAGCACCCACAAGCCGCAAGCGGTCTGCTAAACGTAACGGTCACCCGGGTATTGAGCGATCAGAAGATCGACGAGCAAGCCCACTCACACTCCAGTGAATCCAACCAGTAACACTACCGTACAGTCCAGTCTGATCGTCTGATATGTCGCATATCTTGCCTAGGGGTGGTAAACATCAGACCCCAATAGCTCGATAAGTCATGTCGATATGAGGTCTATAACAATTCGAGAAACTACTGGTAACACTTACCAGTAAATCTCAGCAACCCTGGCCAGGGATTTCCTGTTATAGCCAATCGAACACAGCGCAACATCAACTCCCTATACCGGGAGAGACGAATCCCCTCCTATCACTCATCGCCTCCATGTGATTTGGGACTGTACCCAAAAACCACCGTTTTGCACGCCCTCTTGGACATGGTAAGGTGGAAATCAAAGCACAGTGGGAACCACACAAGACTCTATGACGATCTCGGGTCAACAGACTACTCTGTACCAGTGTCAATAGAGAACTGCCATCTGACGTGAAGTATATTACAATCTGGGAGTTCTCGGCGAGTCCGTCCAGTGTACCCAGTCTCTACTGAGCACCCGTATATCATCTCTGATGTCAAACACCAATGGATATGGGATCATCCATCGCCCATCTGTATGGGTCGAGAAGGTACACGCTAGTCTACTCTGGTATATCGATGCCCCGTCTCGATACACCCACGACTAGGGACTTTGAAGAATGTACTTATGGACTACCATGTCCCCACTAGTATGATCCGCATCACAGTCCAGGTAGCCAAGTACACATCCTAAGGGCTTTACCAACATGTAACAGAGAGACAATCAGTGTACATGTTAAGGTAAAGATCAACCAGATAGCATACTATCATGTCGAGCAAGAACGTTCTCCCTATATATGTCCAAGCATCCACTACAATATACATCCTGTGTATAGTAATGGCCTCTAGGGCATACATATAACTAACAGAAAGAACAGGACATTCCTGCGCCACTCCGCAAGAGTAGTAGGCAGTCTCATCCGTCCGAGAGATACTACGGTTTTCTCATAGACGGGGATAGAGAGGATTGCATCATTGATTATGATGAGTCGACTAGCTTCTAGCAGGCCATTTAGAGCGTTGACTCGGTAAAATGGCTGGATGCAATGCGGACCGAAATGGAGTCCATGTACACCAACAAAGTATGGACTTTGGACATTGCTCCAGATTGGGTAAAACCCGTAGGATGCAAATGGATCTTCAAGAGGAAGATTGGTGTAGATGGACAGGTTGAGACCTATAAGGCTAGACTTGTTGCAAAGGGTTTTCGTCAAAGACCTGGTTTGGACTATGACGAAACCTTTTCTCCAGTGGCTATGCTGAAATCCATTCGGATCCTTCTTGACATTGCTGCCTTCCACGATTATGAGATTTGGCAGATGGACATAAAGACCGCTATTCTAAATGGAAATTTAAAGGAGTGTGTCTATATGGACCAGCCAGAGGGTTTCATTCAGAGTGGGAGCAGCGGAAAGGTGTGCAAGTTGCTTAAGTCCATTTATGGACTAAAGCAGGCATCGCGGAGTTGGAACATCTGTTTTGATGAAACGGTCAAAGAATTTGGCTTTATCAAAAATCCAGATGAACCATGCATCTATAGTAGATTTGTAGCACGAACTGTCGTATTCCTCATTTTATATGTAGATGACATTCTCTTGATAGGAAATGACATTCCTATGCTACAATCTGTCAAAGGGTTCTTGTCACACAGGTTCTCCATGAAAGACCTGGGTGATGCCTCCTACATTCTGGGGATCCGGATCCATCGTGAAAGATCCAAGAGGATATTAGGACTTTCGCAGTCCAGGTACATCGACACCATACTGAAAAGATTCAGTATGGAAGATTCCAAGCGCGGTAATCTACCGGCTTGTCACTGGATCAACCTCTCCAAAGAGATGTCTCCCAAGACTGATTTCGAAAGGGATCGCATGTCTATTATACCCTACGCTTCTGCGGTAAGCTCTATAATGTATGCGATGTTATGTACCAGGCCAGATGTTGCTTATGCACTGAGTGTGGTAAGCCGGTCTCAGTCAAACCATGGGGAGAAGCACTGGATAGCGGTAAAGAACATTCTCAAGTACCTGAGAAGGACTAAGGAGATGTTCTTGGTGTATGGCGGAAAAGACCTCCAGATTGAGTCCTTTGCTGACTCCAGCTTCCAGAGTGACAAGGATGATTCCAAGTCCATGTCGGGTTTGATCTTTACCTTCAATGGAGGGGCGGTGTGTTGGAAGAGTTCCAAACAGGAAACCGTTGCTGACTCGACAATGGAAGCGGAATATATCGCTGCATCTGATACCGCAAAAGAAGCCGTCTGGATGAGGAAGTTCATGAAAGAACTTCAGGTGGTTCCGTCCATTGTTGATCCAATACCTCTGTATTGCGACAACAACGGGGCTATAGCTTTAGCGAAGGAACACAGGTCCCATCAGAAATCCAGACACATCTTGAGGCGGTATCACCTGATCAGGGAGATCGTGGATCGCCAGGAGATCGAGGTTCGGAGGGTTGCTTCAGAAGATAACACTGCAGATCCATTCACGAAGGCTTGCCCCAGACTCAGTTCGAGCGGCTGATCGAGATGATAGGTCTTCGATACGCCAGTACATGGCCTTAGTGCAAGTGGGAGATTGTTAGTGTGTATGCCCAAGAGGCCATTACTGTATCATACTAGTTTGTATATTACTTAATGGAAGCTTGGGATATTCACCATTGTATAGACAATCTTGCTCAAAATAGTAGTATGCTACCTTGTTTGTTTCTACTTCAATGTGTGTACATGTGTTTCTTTTAACATATCGCCTATACACATTAGTGGAGCCCTTAGGATCTTTGCTTGATTACCAGCGTTGTGATGGCACTCACACTCGTGGGGGCTGGGTAATCCATAAGCACATCCTTATGCAGGTCCCTAGTCGTAGGACTATCGAGACAGGGCATCGATACTCCAGAGTAGACTAGCATATGCGCTTCTCATCCCAGCAGGGGAGACGGTCTGTCCCACAGCCGTCAGTACGTCGTACTTGAGATAGTATGCGGGTGCTCGTTAGGTTAAGAGTACACTGGACAGGACTCGTCGGGAACTGTTGGTTGGTACTATACCTATCGACAGTTATCAGTTCCCAGGTGACATGAGTACAGCTTAGTCCGCTGACTTGACACTGTCACTTCACCTCGAGTGTGTTCCCACTATACTTTGATTACTACCCTACCACGGCTCAAAGGAGTCGTGCAAGCAGGCAGTAGTTGGGTGCAGTCCCGAAGCACTTGGAGGTAGTGACGGTTAGATAGGATTCGTCTCTCCCGGTATTGGGAGTTGATATCGCACTGTGTCTAGAAGAACCATTACACATAGTCGTCCCTGGCCAGGGCAAGCAAGATACACTGGTAGGTTTCCAGTGTTGTCTCAGGGTGTTCTGGGCTACACTCCGACACAACGTGTACCGCTATTAGGGGACTGACGTTTACCACCTCTCCTAGGCCTGCCATGCAATATTCTCAGACGAACAGACCGGACTGTACGCAGATTGTCACATTCAGGCTCAGTAGGAGTTCGGATGAGTTCACCTCATCAGTCTTCTTATCGGCATCTACCTGGGGGCCGTTACGCACAGCTAGTGCCGCTTGCAGTCTGTGGTTAAACCCACTGCCAGCGTAGTGTCGAGTCTTTAGAGTCCCACACAGAGAGCTATTCGCCTTTAGGTAAAAAGAGTAGAGGTCGCAAGGTTTTGCGACAGGGTTCGGTCACATCCGTGCACTTGTGCACGTTTAGTGTCCGGGAAGTTATTACTAGCGGGCTTTGGGTTAAGCCAGATCCTAGTATACGTTTTGGGATTGGTTTTATCTCGTTTGTATTCGTGTTCCTCGGAACGCGGATGCGGGTGTGTATGGACGGTTGACCGAGACAGTGGAAGGGGATTCTCATTAGGGTTGTTGACTGTTGACTTTTGCTAAACCCCAATGAGAATAAGAAATATGATTAATGATAATATTAATTAAGTATTATTGTGCCATGGTTGGGTTGAAAGGTTGACTTTGTTGACTTTGTTGACTGGTTGACTAGGTTGGACTTGTTGACCATCATCATTACAATGGCTATCATTTCATGGCAAAGACTTTTACTTGCTTGTTTGTTCACACATTACATTTAATGCATGAAATGATATTGCCATTTGATATGATAACAACCATCACATAATACTCAATTATTATTATTTGTTATGATTATTTTGGATTATGAAGAGGATGGTTGTAAAAGTCTTTCTCATTCTACCATTTGCATTCTCTCTCATGCAAAAGCTCTCCTCTTCCTCTTGCTCTCCCTCTTTCTCTAGTTCAAGGCAAAACCTCTGATATGTTGAGAAACATTTGCCTTGGAGATAAAAACCAAAAACACTTCTCTACTCATCCTAGTATACAAGGTCTAGCAAGCCAAGTGTTCTAGTTTCCTCTAGATTGAGGTTGGAGCCAAAGGTAGAAGCTTTCGGGTGGATCCATCTTCGGCACAAGGAGACGACGAGGAGAGAAACATCCGACCACCACAAAGAGTCGAAGAGAAGGAGTTCAAGTTAAGGTATAACCCCCTAACCGAGTAGGTAAAACTCTTAGTTAGGTTGTTAGATAGTTAGTTTAACAAAGATCCAATTTTGAGTCCATGTTACCCCCACCGTAGAAAATCGTTTTTCACCATTTCCGCAACCCCAAAGAACCGGGGACGGGTAACGTGGACTTACAGCTTCAAAAAGGCTCGATGGATTCTTGCTTGATTTTGTACTCGATGAATCTTGATTTGGATTTTGAATTGTATTTGGGTTAGGGTTTGGATGCACAAGTTGTGTCACTCAACTTGTGTTTGGAATTGTTCAACAACCTTTGTAATGAAGCCTTGGGTCTCTTTATATAGCCTTCCCCTTTAGCTTCCCCTAGAAGCTTGATTAGGTTTAGCTTCCTTTAGAAGATAAGCTAGGTTTAGATTCTCTTGCAAGCTTGGTAGTTGAGTAGAAGCTTCTAGGTTGAGTTAGTTATGTAGCTTACAAGAGAAGCTTGGTTGTTATGAGAAGAAGCTTCTAGGTTAAGGTAGTTAGCTAGCTTGCTTGAGAAGCTTGGAGGTATTAGGCTTGTACAGGAAGCTTGGCTGTTAGGATGGAAGCTTCTAGAGATCTCTGGAGACTGAAGTGTCTTGAAGAAGTTTGCCAATTGAAAGGAGAAGCCCAAAATAATAATCTGCCGCTGACGTGTCATCGTGGCCGCGGATCCGCGGCGGATCGGCGCATTCGGCCGCGGATCCACGGCCATTTAGAGGTATTGGCTTATAGAAATTCCTGTGAATCTTTGTATTGGCCTCATGGTACTTTTCTGATCTCTGGAATATTATAAATCTTTCTTGTTTACTGCCACATCACAAGTCTTGGACTTGGTGTATTTTTATCAGCACTTTATGATTCCAGCTCTTTTACCTGGAATTTCCTGCACAAAAAATCTCGAGACAAGTGTTGCGATATATAAAGATCATGCGTGCAATAATAAACACTCAATTTCCCTCAAAATGCCGGTTATAATGTATAACACAAGTTATTTGGTATTTTGCAGACGAATTGCGAATATGTGCTATATTCATACCGAACACCTTAAGATGATTGCAAATAGTAGGGAAATTGATATGTGAAAAATGCAATATTTTCGACTGATCAAATTCCCCCAAAGTTAATTTTGGTCGTCTCGAGCAAACTTGTTTTATTAGAAAGAGAAGGAGAAAATATAAGAAAAAGAAAAACTAACTAGCACACTTTCGTAGGCAACACGATTGCACTGAGCATGTGCAACAAGCCTTTAAACCTCTAGGTGTCCCTAGTAGGAGGAGTGTTGTCTCCTGAGGGTTTTCAGCGGATTGCACCCATAAAATCCAATAATAAAAGGAAGACCGTGAAAGTTACATGTAAAGATAAGAATTATAAAAGAAAGACTTTGAAAATTAGAGTTTCCAACTATACTGGCTTTTCGGTTGTCATGAGCCCTATCTTAATAGTCATGAAAAGATGTTAGAAATCACATCATCCCTCAATAAAACATCGTTTTTATTCTTCATTCCTCTCTTTCTTCCAAATATCGATCATATACCCCTACGTGTGTGTAAAAGACATCCCTACACTCGGAGAATTCAATTCAAGCTATCATACTCTTGTCCATCACCTCAGTACCTTTTAATCAATGAATATTTAGATGGATTTGCTCACACATTTTTCATGCGACCGTTAATACTTCTTGAGGTACTAACCGACCGATTACTCATGTGCTTGCTTATTAGGCGTATTAGTATTTTCCTCGTCTTGCACCACCTAAGGCTTAGCAGTGACTCCCAGACCAGTTGGTCTAAGGCACTAGGTGATGAAGCACCCTCGCTATATTTTTTCTATTGCTGCCTTGGCGATAACAAAACCAGTGTTCATTTTTCTACACCATTTTATATTTTATTCATTTTTAATTTCCTTCATATTTTGGCTTTTAGAAAAGAGCATTTCAAGGTATCCTCTACTATCCCGAGTTTCAAGACGTGTGTAAGTGCGTATAGTAGGGTATCAACGTTCAAATGTTTGGCTTCCAGAATAGAAACAATTTTTCAGACTTATTTTTATCCTCAGATTAGAGACTTCTTTCATCTTACTAACCCTTGGGACAACGGCTCATAACTACTTATTACTAGTTTGTTTAAGAAAACTTCTAATTTTGTAAGTTTTCTTAAATTTTTCCAATCTTTGGATGTAATTTTTCACTATCTAATCTTTTATTATCTTATTTATGTACACAAATTTTTTTTATATGTTTTGTGCTTATGCAAAGTATGTTGCAAAGAATGCGCAAATAAGCACAAACCTCCCCCAAACTTGTTTTCAACAGTGTTCTCACTGTTGCTATCTGCAGGATCACAAAAACCTGTAAGATTGGGAGGAAATTTATTAACGGGGGCAAAAAGTATGATCGTGAAAATCCACCCCCAAACTTATTCCTTTGGCTCACCATTTTTGAGTAAAAATTTTATTTTCAAGAGCCAGTTTATACCCCCCCCAAACTTGAATTAAACAATGTTAAGCTTTGAAAATCACAAGAGAGGGTCAAAAATTACTGGTCAATGCCAAGCTTTGCAAAGACCGAAAGTCAACACCAACCATTCGAAGAATTTATCCATGTAGTGCACCGGTTGGTGAAAGAACGTATTATAAGGAGCCAAGAAGAAGTGGGGAAAAGATAAGTGGTGTTAAGGAGATGGTTTGCGTCTCGTTTTGGAGAGACGACATAGTGATTGTGATGGATTACTCGCATTCTCTTTATAGTCCAGAAGAAGGGGTGGAGGTTCACTTTCTTTTTCTTGTAGTTGATTCATCTCAACACCCGTGTTTTCTAAAAATGCGAGTTCATCAGCGAAAATTTCCTCAAAGCTTTCATCGATACCCCGGAGAATAATATCATCAAAAAGCGCGGGGTGATCCTCAGACTCCAAAAACAGTTCATAATTAGTATTAGTTGTTGACCCGAACAACTCGGTGGAAGAGTCCGTATGTGTATGATACATAGTTGGGTCAAATAACAACATATGAAAAGAGTCTAGATCAGTATCATGAGGTTCATCAAATTCGCTGCTGTCGACATCCATTAATTCAACAGAACAGACCTGAGCAGTAGGTTCGGAGGGTACACTTCCCAACTTGTAAATGTTCAGCTCAATTGACATCTTCCCGAAGGATAGGGTCATAGAGCTATTACGACAGTTGATTATAATATTGGAAGTGGTCAAAAAGGGGCGACCAAGAATCACCGGAATTTGATTCTGTGGGTTTGCTATAGGCTGTGTATCAAGTACAGTAAAGTCCATAAGGAATACGAATTCCCCGATTTTTATTAACACATCCTCCAGCTCACCCTTAGGTTTGGTGATTGATCAGTCGGCCATCTGGAGAGTTATGTTCGAGGGCTTTAACACTCCGATACCTAGTTGCTCATAGACTGAATATGGAAGCAAGTTAACACTAGCGCCAAGGTCAAGTAAAGCACGGTTAATGTGTTTATCCCTAATAGAAATAGAAATAGTAGGACAGCCAGGGTCCTTACGTTTCCTTGGTAATTGTTGGGGAAAAGCCGTGTCTACAGTACTCGATATGATACCTTTTTTAGGCACTTGAATCTTCCTCTTCCTAGTGCACAAGTCTTTGAGAATTTTCGCATAATCCGGGACTTGTTGTATAGCATCTAGGAGAGGGATATTGATGTTAACTTGATTAAAGATTTCAGTGATCTTCTCCATTTGTGGACTTGGTCTGTTTCCCCTTAACCGATTCGGATAAGGAGCTTTAGCAATAAGATCGGGGTCCAACATTGGAGAAGATCGTGTGGGTAGGAACGATCTAAGAATAGGAGTGGGGATCGTCTCTGGTGGACTAGAAGAGGTGTGCTGAAGGTTCGAGCTTTGGGGAAAACGGAGAATAGGCTCGGAAGAAAATGGTGGGGTAGACGAACAGTGGTAAGAAGTAGAAGTAGAAGTGGAAGGAAAAGTCTCAGCCGGGGTATCATCGATTGATTCTTCATTATTATCGATCTCTTCACCAACATGGTTGTCAAGCACTCTTCCAGATCTCAACGTGGTGATAGCGTTCACATGATGTGAATAGCCAGGATTGGGTAAAGGTTGAGCTGGATATTTCCCTTTTTCTTTAGCACTCAATTCGGCATTTATTCGGGCAATTTGTGCTTCCATCGATTTAATATTCTCACTTTGGGAGTCAAAGTTTTTCTGGAATTTATCGAAGGAAGACCTAAATTCAGCCGACATTTGCATGAAATTTGTCACAAGCAAATTCATGGTTTGTTCGAGTGAAGAGGAGTTATCAGTACCGGTCAATTGCAAAGAATTGTTGTGCGGTGTAGGTGTGTTGATCGGATTTTGAAAGTTTTGTGATTGGTAGGGGTGCTAACTCAATTGAAGTGGTTGTTGTTGTGGTGGAGGAGCCCTTTGGAAACTGTTTTGATTTGGAACCGTGTTTTGATTTTGTGATTGGTTCCAAGCAAAGTTAGGGTGATTCCTCCAACCCTGGTTATAAGTGGAAGAATACGGATCATTTCTAGGTATTTGTTGGAAAGCAGCATTGGTATGCTCTTGACCTTGAAACGGAGAATTCAATGGACATTCTTCCGTAAGATGTGATGGATCAGAACAACATCCACAGACAGTTTTGGAGAGTGTCATCTGATTTAGGGCGGCTGCTAAAAATTTATTTTCCATAGTTTCGAGTTTCTTTTACATTGCTGACATTTCAGCTCTAACTCCTATGGAAACATCAGATTGGTAATTACCACCCCTAGACGATGGTTGACTTACACTCTCCTACTGTAAAGATTTTTTAGAGAAATCTTCTAAAAATCTCTAGGCTTCACCATCATCTTTAGTCATGAAGGTGCCTTGACACATGGATTCAAGGGTCTGTTTTGTGGTAGGATTAATACCTTCATATATGATTCTGCAGAGATCCCATCTAGGAATTCCGTGATGAGGACATTGAACTAACAGATCCTTGAAGCGTTCAAAACACTTCGAGAATGGTTCATTTGGAAGCTGGGTAAATTGATTTATTTCGCTACGGACTCGAGCTGTTTTATGATTGGGGTATAATTTCTTTAGGAAAGCTGTTACGAATTCTCCCCAGTTCGAAATAGAATATGCGGCTGTGTTATAAAGCCACTTCTCGGCTATATCACACAAGGTAAATGGGAGAAGTCGTAAACGCATAGCATCCACAGAAAGCTGTGAAGTACCCATCATAGCGCATACATTTTCAAGTATGGTAATAAAGACATATGTGTCTTCAGACTCGAGACCGTGATATTTTGGTAGAAGATTGATGTATTGGGGTTTGATTTCAAAATTGTCCTCATTGGCTGGTGAAATGGTGAGACAGGTCGAAAGAGGACCTCGCATAGGGTAACATCTCTCTTGGAGAGAGATGCGGGGTGGATTCTGCGCACCTGCGGACGGCGGCAGAGTAGTGTTAAAGAAGTTCGATAGAGAACCGTCCATCGATGTGGGTGTGGTGGGGGGTAAAGAAGAAGTAGACGTAGAAATACCGACTTCGGAGTCGATAGGAGGAACGCGGACAAGACGGGCACTAGAATCCCGTGTCTAGCCGAGCATGCACTAAATGGTTTAGCACAAGTGGCAGCGTTGAGTGATAATTAAGAAAAAGATGAGTTTGGTGTTTGTTTTGAAAAAGATACGAATTTTTGAAAAATCAAATCACAAAAAACAATGCACAAGCAACTCTAAATCTAGTGGTCACCTAGGTCAAGTCTCTAGACCGCTCCTAGACTTCCAGAAGATAAGTCGCAAGATAGATCCTCTACTGCCTCTTTTTCCCTCCTGTGGCCAGTTAAGTGGGAGGTTCTACACTACGTAAGTAGTGGGCCTAATTAAGTAACCACTTGCCTTAGACACCAAAAAAGAAACGCGGATAAGAAATAGATTACCCACGACCACTTTCTGTCCTAAGTGAGCGCGACGGTCCTCAGAGTCATTTCTAGATATTTTTTAGTTAATGAGGATAATGCGGATGCAGTTTAGTGATTTTTGGGGCTTAGGAAGGGTAATGAACTCCCCACCTAATCTGAATTTGGTCTTTGCCCCTTAATTTCTGTATTAAAAATGCAAACAACCAAGATCAAACACGCAGCAATTTTTTTTTTTGCGGCGCTGCGAATTTTTGCAAAGAAACCTGCAGAAATTGGTTAATGGACAGAGCAGGGAGGAGATAAGAAAGTCAGAAATGAACCTAAGAATTTTGAAGCGGTGAAGCCTCGAACAGGCCGCGGAACCGCCACAATAGGCGCACTCTGGCCACGGAAGCGCGGTCAGTTGTTGAGATCTCTGCACAAAATTTTGTACAGATGCACCTGTACCTTCACTGAACTCTCTGGAATATCCTGAAAATTTTTCCTCTTGCTCCACAGATTCCAGATTCCCTCGCAAAAATCACAACAAATCGTTTAGCGTTTGTGCGAATTTTGATCTAAAAATTCTGATGGAATAATAAATTTTTCAACTCAAATTTCAAAAACGAACAAATTAGCACACGATCCCCGGCAACGGCTCCATTTGATTGATCTTCGATTTCGATGTCGTGTTTTGAAAAGTGTAAAGATCACAACCAAAGAAATTTGTAAACCGCAATCAATAACGGTGTCAATTATAGGTTCGTTAGCGAGTGCAGATCGTCCACAGGGAAAGTGAGATTTGATCGATCTTGTTTTAGTTGAGTCGAAAATTAAAGATAAAAGAAATTGCAATAAAATTAATTCAAGATTTGTGAGTTTTTATTTTTCAAGAAACTTAAAGAAAGTAAAGATCTAAAATCAAGAATCAAGAAATGTCCCAATCACTTTGATTTATCATGATTTGTAGAATAGCTTGTAGGATTCGATTGAGTTAATAGTTAATGATGAATTTAATAATTCCTAATCTTATCTATTGATAATTTTGTAGCTAGATTGATGACGATGAATGAAGATTAGGGATCTATGGAAGAAACTAGGGTTTCTCCTTCCATCCCTTGTCTTTTCAATCATGATCATTCGGATCTAGCCTCTAGCAAAGAAAATCATCAATCATTTTATCCCTAATTTGCAATGAAATTCACAAGAGTGTGATCTCGATCCAAATTAGGTCATTGATGATTCTTTTTCCTAGAGTTGACAAATCTCATAAGACTTAAAATTAGTATCAAGATTTGATCATCATTAGATCTATCAATTCTCTCGAATTCTCCACAAGCGGAGATTTCACTCACACATCATGAAAATTATTGAATCATGAATCAAGAAGTTTCATAACGCAAGAATGTAAAGAAAAGCAAGATCAAGAATTTTCACCTTTTTTTATTCAACGTTTCGTTACAATTCACTCAAAGACTACAAGAATTGAGGAGAGAACTCGATCGTTGAACTAGCTTCGCATCGTCTTCGTGAGTCGCAGATCATCTTGGATCTCTTGCTCGGATGAAGATCGGCGTTGCTTCAAAAAGGCTCGATGGATTCTTGCTTGATTTTGTACTCGATGAATCTTGATTTGGATTTTGAATTGTATTTGGGTTAGGGTTTGGATGCACAAGTTGCGTCACTCAACTGTGTTTGGAATTGTTCAACAACCTTTGTAATAAAGCCTTGGGTCTCTTTATATAGCCTTCTCCTTTAGCTTCCCCTAGAAGATTGATTAGGTTTAGCTTCCTATAGAAGCTAAGCTAGGTTTAGCTTCTGTTGCAAGCTTGGTAGTTGAGTAGAAGCTTCTAGGTTGAGTTAGTTATGTAGCTTATAAGAGAAGCTTGGTTGTTATGAGAAGAAGCTTCTAGGTTAAGGTAGTTAGCTAGCTTGCTTGAGAAGCTTGGAGGTATTAGGCTTGTACAAGAAGCTTGGCTGTTAGGATGGAAGCTTCTGGAGATCTCTGGAGACTGAAGTGTCTTGAAGAAGTTTGCCAATTGAAAGGAGAAGCCCAAAATAATAATCTGCCGCTGACGTGTCATCGTGGCCGCGGATCCTCGGCGGATCGGCGCATTCGGCCGCGGATCCACGGACGTTTAGAGTTATTGGCTTATGGAAATTCCTGTGATTCTTTGTATTGGCCTCATGGTACTTTTCTGATCTCTGGAATCTTATAAATCTTTCTTGTTTACTGCCAGATCACAAGTCTTGGACTTGGTGTATTTTTATCAGCACTTTTATGATTCCGGCTCTTTTACCTGGAATTTCCTGCACAAAAAATCTTGAGACAAGTGTTGCGATATATAAAGATCATGCGTGCAATAATAAACACTCAATTTCCCTCAAAATGCCGGTTATAATATATAACACAAGTTATTTGGTATTTTGCAGACGAATTGCTAATATGTGCTATATTCATACCGAACACCTTTAGATGATTGCAAATAGTAGGGAAATTGATGTGTTAAAAATGCAATATTTTCGACTGATCACGCCCCTCGCCCATGCGCCTTGCACGTGGTTCGCGGGCGCCCAACGCCCATATGTCGGGCGTGTGAGGTGCTAGTGCCCACGCGTCCTTAGGACGCTACTCACCCCTCTTTTTTTTCCATACACTTCCCACTAAAAATACCTCTCTCGTTAGAAAAAAATTTGTGAGGCCCCCGATACGTCTAAATACCCTTCAAAACACAACACACATACACGGCATATTGAGTTCGCATGACCAGTTTGACCCGTCAATCGGAGGTTCCCTCGCTTCAGAAACGAGATGTAATTAATGACAGCTTAGTCAGTGGCTGCCGGATATTCGGATCCCCACAATCAATAAACCCGGACTGCCCCAAGCACGGGGAATCTGTACATACCTGGCAAGCACGCGTATTCCCATCTCAATGGGGTTACGAAAAACACCTTACAATTTGGAGCAAAAATTTCAGAGATGAAAGGAGATTTTAGCAGCTATGGAAGAAGAAGAAGACAATTAAAAAAAATGGTGTATTAAAACATGAGTAAAAGACATTTAAAAGAGGTTTAATGGAAGAATTCAAAGGCTGAGGGTTTACTGAATTAAACTGAACGTTTTTGAATAGGAAACGAAAAGCATCACGACCAAACGAACTCGTGCTCAAAGTCTGAGCACGAGTAGGCCCTACAGGACCGCTCGGATCGGTCTTGTGGCTGCTTGGGTCGGTCTTGGCTCAAGCATTGGGCTCCTGCCTCGACCCTCTGGCTCGTGCCAATCCCAATAATCGAGAAACATATATTGTTTTTCCTATATAGTTTCGGGGCCTCGTGTGCATTTCTCATGGACTTCCTGGGCTCGAAAATGTTAAAAGAAATTAAAAGAAAAGAAACTAAAAGAAAAGAAAACGTTAAAAGAAATCAAAAGAAAATGTTAAAACACGGTTTACATTATTTTTCGTCGGTTTTCAGGTCACGAAAATTATTAAAAACGTGTAGGTCTTTCGATCTACTTATTCAAACAACTAAGTTCCGCACGATTTGGATTCATGAAGATCTAGTTATTGTCATGTTAACATCAGGGTTTAAAACAAAATTTTAATTTCTGGACAACATCTATGGATTGTCTTACAGGGCATATATCGGATCGTTTTATATGTTTCTGGGTCACCAAATATATAGGAAAGTTATAGGTCTGCCAATTAGGCATCCATATGTATAAGAATTGTCACAAATCTATATCGGGAGTTCGAGTTATATCATGTTTAAAAACAGTGCGCAAACCAGGACAGATTCTGTCTAGATTCGTCATATAATTTTAAAAGGCAGAATTCTATAAATTATGTCGATTTTAAAACATTAAAACCAAAAACATTAAAACACTTGAGTTTACTCAAAACGGATCACGAAAGACAAAGTTATAGGTCTCCGAAGGTGGCCTATAAAAACAGTTTTCTGCTTTTAAAAACAGTTAGTAAAAACGACGTAAATCCTAAACCGTTGTTTGGTTCGGCCTGAAATTTTTACAGTGTGTTTTAATACACACACACACACATTCTATCTTAAAAAGTTTTCATGAAATTTCTACAAGTTAATTTGGTTTCTAAAAATTTATGTGGAAGATCAACGTATTTTGGGGCCGTATTTGAAAATGACAAATCTATGGTATTTATCCGTTATTTTATTTACTTTTTTTTAAAAAACATGGGTATAATTGACTAACAATACAACGAAATAAGGTATCTGAATCTGAATATATGATTCACGAACGTCGACAATGACGGAGCGCCAAAAATTCCGATTTTCAAGAGAATTCATTTATAAATGTATTATCATTCAATATATGATGTCGATGTTTATTAGTTTAACATCGTTGCATGGTGTCTCTAATTAGGGTAAAATTAAATCTTACAACATGGATGCATGATACTATACAAGAAAACATGTTTAAACATAAGCTGAACATAAGACAATCAATAAGTTTGATCAAATTATATGTGACTATATCTCTTTATATATCTATGTGTATTAATATATCCTATATTAAGGACTATGATATGACCAAGGCAGCGAGCATGGAAGCATGACAAGAGGAGGAGAAAGAGATAGGGACTTACTCACGTTGCAATATGGTGTAACAACCGTATTGCTGTTTGTAAGGAAAAGACTTGACCGGAAGTCTTTTGTCTTCTAGTTGTTAGGATATCTTTGATTTGCCTTGTGAGGATATTTGGAGCAAAAATTTCAAAGATGAAAGAAGCTTTTGGCAACCATGGAAGGAGAAGAAGACAATTACAAAGAAATGATGTATTAAAAGATGAATAAAAGACATTTGAAAGAGACTTAAAGGAGGAATTCAAAGGCGGGAGGTTTATGGATTTTACTGAATGTTTTAGAATAGGAAACGAAAAGCCTTATGTCCAAACGAACTCGTGCTCAAAGTCTGAGCACGAGTGGGCCCTATTGGACCGCTTGGATCGGTCTTATGGTTGCTCGGGTCGGTCTTGGCTCGAGCATTGGGATCGTGCTTTGACCCCCTAGCTCGTGCCAATCTCTAAGATCCAAAAATATATATTGTTTTTCCTATATGGTTTTGGGGCCCTGTGTGCATCGCTCGTGAACTTCCTGGGCTCGAAAATGTTAAAAGAAAAGAAAAGGGCCACAAAGTTTCTAACACGCAGACTATAGGATATCAGTGTAAAGACATAACCAATAGGCTACAAGTATTAAATATATGTCAGTGTTCGAAAGGAAAGCGGTATTTATTAAAGAAAGAACGTACAAAGACATAGGAATTTTGGGGTTGTTACAGAAAATGTCATTGATAAAGATGATAACCCTTCCAATGACAAAGATGAAGATACCGCTATTGAACATGAAGATATTGTCAGTGAAGACGGAGGTGAAGATATCGCCACGGAAGACGAAGTTATAGAACGAAAAGCATCATGTCCAAACGAACTCGTGCTCAAAGTCTTATCGGTCTTGTGGCTGCTCGGGTCGGTCTTGGCTTGAGCATTGGGCTCATGCATCGACCCCCTGGCTTGTGCCAATCCCTATAATCCAAAAACATATATTATTTTTCCTATATATTTTCGAGGCCCCGTGTGCATCACTCGTGAACTTTCTGGGCTCGAAAATGTTAAAAGAAATTAAAATAAAAGAGAAGGGCCACAAGGTTTCGAACATGCAGACTATAGAACAGCGGTGTAAAGACTTAACCAATAGTCTACAAGTATTAAATATATGCCAGTGTACGAAAGGAAAGCAGTATTTTTTAAAGAAAGAACGTACAAAGGCATAAGAATTTTGGGGTTGTTACAGAAAATGTCATTGATAAAGATGATAACCCTTCCAATGACATAGATGAAGATACCGCTATTGAGGATGAAGATATTGTCAATAAAGACGGAGGTGAAGATATCACCACCGAAGACAAAGATAGTGAAGCCGAAAATACTGCTATTGAAGAAGTGAATGAAGATGAAGTTACTGGTATTGAAGACGAAGTTATAGAACGAAACCTTGAATCAGCTATTCTCTCGAACCTAGAGAGTCAAAATATAATAATAAATGGTCATTGTTCAGTTGATAAAACTGCACATTTGTTATTACATTTTTCCTATTACTTCTATACTAGAAAAGGTGTTTATTATAATATATGATACATATGAGAGTTTATCTGTAAAATACTATTTTTCATGTGTTGATATATTATAATTAACATTTGGTAGGAAAATGTATGCAAAAATACCATTGACCAAATCTTAATGTTGAAATTAATATCTCAATAAAACAAACTCTACTAATATTATTTGTTGAGTTGTTGTGCAGAATTTTCAGGGCTGAAAATCAAGAGAATCAAAGTTGTTAAGAGCAAACTTGCCTAATTAAGAAAGCAAACTAAAAAATCAAGTCTGGCAGAAACAAAGAAAAGATTTCCAGTTTTCAGAGCTTCCAAAGATCGCCACATGTCATATGGATGAAGCCCCAGAAAAATCATCAAATGATCCTCCTACTTGGCCACGGATCCGTGGCCAAACCCACCTGTTGGCCGTGGATCCGTCGCGTGACAGATGGGTTGGGAGCTGGGATTTCTTCTGTTGAATCTTAACTGTTGGTTTCCAATTTAGGAAGCTAGGGTTCTGGCTTTGGGACTATAAATAAGGACCGAGAGCCCCTTGGAAAAATCATCAAGCCGACGATATCACGAAGTCCAAGACGGCTCACGCATCCAGGCTGATCATCAACTGTTCATCTACCTCCTTAGAAGAAATCGAGAAGCAAACTAGGTTTTTGTAATCATTTTCTAAGGAAACAAAGTGTACTTGATCTTGTTGATTAATAAAGGTAGTTTTATTCATATTCTATTTCTTTGTAGTTTTAATATGATTTCTCTCTCCATCTCTTCTTCTCCCGACATGCGCGAGTAATTCTCCGCTTGTTAGGGTTCGTAGGATTAGGATAGGTTAATGGATGATGAAGATCCTTAAACTCTTTTTACGTCCTATAAAATTTATAAACTTTATCAAAAGAATTATTAACATCCTAATCGGGCGCGCTACTAATTTATTGTTAGTTTCGATCGCGATTAGAGATTAGATTAATGATTATTTTGGTAAAGTCTAGATATGAACGGAGTTCCATGTCGAGATAGGGGTTAAGAGTGGGAACCATTTTCCCTCCAGAAACCCTAATCTATATGCATCACTGTCGTTCTAGTTTTAAATCTATTAAAGGATAAAAAGGGTAATCTTTAATTAATCATCCATAACTATTAAATCCTAATGAACCCTACAAGCCCCCTTCTTATATAAACTTATCTCCGTAGTTATTCTAGATCTATATTTTGCATCAGTGTTTAACGTAGATCTAGATCCTACAACCATTCTTCAACAATCTTTATTCTTCCTCCTCTCTTTCTCAACACATCTAAAGTAAGATTAAAATATTCAACGTTTCCCTGAGGACGACCCGTACTCATCTCGGTCTAGCTACGCGCGACACCGTTCTGATTGCGGTTAACTACTACTACATAAATTCCAGATCAATCAAATGGCGCCGTTGCCGGGGATACATGCGTAATTTTTTATTCTTACTATTTGTGTTGAATTCTTATTCGATCTATATCATAATTAAAACAAAACTGCAAATTATATATTTAACAATTATTGTGTGAATTTTGCGAGGGGATCTGGAGTCACAGAATTGAGGAAACAGAGATTCAAAGACATTCATCAAGATCCAGAGGAGCACAGGAGGCCACGTAGCAAAATTCATCAACCGATCCTTCCTTCTTGCGGTGGAACCGCGGCAAAGGTGCTCTTTTGGCGGCGGAAGCACGGCGGGAGAGGGGATTTAGGGATGCAAACTTCTCTGGTATATTTTCTATATCTTTCTCTCTCCTCTGAAATCCAATAAAATATCTTTTCTGCAGGATTCTTTGCAAAATATCGCCGCTCAAAAAATCTTTTTGCAAGTTTTGTTTTGCGGTTTGTTTTTGCATATTTTAATACAGATTTTTAAGGGGTAAGACCAAAATCCAGATTAGGTGGGGATTTTATCACCCTTCCTAATCCCCACAAATCACAAACCGAGCATCTGCATCAACCCTACATTAAATTAAAAAATATCTAGACAAGACTCTAAGGATTGTCGCGCTCAATAAGGACAGAGGAAGGTCGTGGGTAATCTATCGATTATCCGCATTACTTTTGTGGTGTCTAGGCAAGTGTGTCTAAGGAAAGTGGTTACTTAATTAAGCCCATTACTTACCTAGTGGATACCTCCCACTTACCTGGCACTTACCTGGCCACAAGAGTAGTAAAGAGGTGGTAGAGGATTGATCCTACGGCTTGTCCTTTGGAAGTCTAGGAGCAGTCTAAAGAATTGACCTAGGTAACCTTAGTTCTAGGGTTGTTTATGCATTTTTGTGTGATTTGTCTAAGTCCGACGCACTTTTCAAAACAGACCATTTTTAAAAGTACACACCCTGCCACTTGCGCTAAACCCGCTTAGTGCATGCTTTGCTGGACACGGGATTCTAGTGCCCGTCTTGTCAGCGTTCCTGCTATCGACTCCGAAGTCGGTACTTCTTCATCTTCTTTTCCCCCACCACACACCACATCAACCGAGATGGACGGTACTCCATCAGGTTATAACACCACGCTGCCACTGCCCGTAGGTGAGCAGAATCCATCGCGCATCTCTCTTCAAGAAAGATGCTATCCTATCCGTGGTCCCCTTCCTACTTGTCTATCCATTCCACCAGCCAACGGGGATAATTTTGAAATTAAACCCTACTACATCAATCTGTTACCCAAATTTCATGGGCTTGAGTCGAAAAACGCGTACGTTTTCATCACTAAATTCGAAAATGTATGCGCAATGATGGGTACTTCACAACTGACTGTGGATGCTATGCGCTTGCATCTTCTCCCATTCACTTTGTGCGACTTGGCAGAAAAATGGCTTTATAATACTGCCGCACACTCTATCACTAATTGGGATGAATTCGTAATAGCATTTCTTAAGAAGTTTTACCCAAACCATAAGTACGCCCGTGTTAGGAGCGAGATCAACCAGTTCACCCAGCTTCCCAATGTACCATTTTGGAATTGTTTTGAACGTTTCTAAGATCTGCTTGTCCAATGTCCTCATCATAGAATCAATAGATGGGATTTATGCCGAATTATATATGAGGGCATTAATCCAGTGACAAAGCAGATGCTTGAAACAAATTGTCAATGCAATTTCATGTCTAAAGATGATGGTGAAGCTTGGAAATATATGGAAGATCTTGCTGAACACACTTTGCAGTGGGAAAGCGTAAGACCACCTTCATCTAGGGGAAGTATTCATCAGCTCGATATTTCCATCGCAGTAAAAGCCGAAATGGCAGCGATACAGAAGAAACTTGACGCTATTGAGAGCAAATTCTCGTCAGTCTCCCTAAATCTGGTCACGCTACCCAAGACCGTGTGTGGTTGTTGTTCAGATCCTTCAGACTTGACGGAAGAATGTCCTATGAATGCATCGTTTCGAGGTCACGAGCAAACTAATGCTGCTTTTCAGCAGCGACCTAGAAACGATCCTTATTCTTCCATGCACAATCAAGGATAGAGGAATCATCCTAACTTTACTTGGAACCAAAACCAACATCAAAACCGGTTCCAAATCAATTATCAAAGACCTCCTCCACAGCAACAGCAACCACAACCACAAAGTCAGCACCCCTTTCAGTCACAAAATTTTCAAAATCCGGCCAACACTACTGCATCACAATTGGCCGGTACTGATAACTCTTCACTCGCACAAACTTTGGATTTGTTTATGAAACATTCCATTCAAATGTCGGCTGATATGAAGTCTTCTATTGATACCATAAAGAAAGACTCTGCCTCCCACGGTGAGAGTATTAAATCAATAGAAAACAAAATTGCACAGTTGAACGCTGCAATGAGTACGAGAGAGAAAGGGAAACTCCCATCTCAACCTATACCTAATCCTGGCCACTCGCAAAGTTATAATGTGAGTGCCGTCACTACGTTGAGATCGGGAAAAGTGCTAAATAACCGAGTGGGTGAGAAAGTTGATGATGTTAGTGATACCAATGATACCCCGGCTTCTACTTCTTCCCCTAATTCGTCTAGTCTTCCACCTTCTTCCGAGCCTATTCTACGCTTCCCACAAGGCTCGAACCCTCAGCCCACTTCCACAAATCTATCTAAAACGATCCCCACTCCAATTCTGGCATCCATTCCATCCCCACAATCCTCTCCAAAGTTGGACCCAACCCTTATTGATAAAGCACCTTATCCAAACAGGTTAAGGGGCAACAGACCAAGTCCACAAATGGAGAAGATTGTGGAAATTTTTAAGCAAGTTAAAATAAACATTCCTCTCCTAGATGCTATTCAACAAGTTCCATCTTATGCGAAAATCCTAAAGGACTTGTGCACTAGGAAGAGAAAAGTTCAAGTACCTAAAAAAGTTTTCCTTGCGAGTAATGCGAGCATTGCTTTTACACAACAATTACCAAAGAAACGAAAGGACCACGGAAGTCCTACAATTTCTATTTCTATTGGGGGTAAAAATATCAATCGTGCTCTACTCGATTTAGGTGCTAGTGTTAACTCGCTTCCGTATTCTGTTTATGAGCAATTAGGGATCGGAGAGTTAAAACCGGCGCATTGCACTCTTCAGATGGCCGATTAATCTATCACCCAACCTAGGGGTGAGCTAGAGGATGTGTTAATCAAAGTCGGGGAATTTATATTTCCCGTGGACTTTATCATTATAGATACACAGCCTGTAGCGAACCCACGGAATCAAATTTCGGTGATCCTTGGTCGACCCTTTTTGGCCACTTCCAACGCAGTAATCAATTGTAGAAAAGGCTCTAAGACCCTATCCTTTGGAAAGAAGTCAATTGAGCTTAACATTTACAAGTTGGGAAGTGAACCCTCCAAACCCTATGCTCATGTGTGTTCTGTCGAATTAATGGATGTCGACAGCAGCGAATTTGATCAACCTCATGATACTGACTCTTTTCATAAGTTGTTGTTTGACCTAACCATGTATTATACATACACGGACTCTTCCACCGAGTTGTCTGGGTCAACATCTAACGCTAATGAGGAACTTTATATAGAGTCTGACGATCACCCCATTTTTTCTGATGAGATTATTCTTCGGGGTATCGATGAAAGCTTTGAGGAAATCTTCGCTGATGAACTCGTATTTTTAGCAAACACGGGTGTTGAGATGAATCAACTCCAAGACGAAGAAATTGAACCTCCACCCCTTCTTCTGGACAATCATGATAATGCGAGTAATCCATCATCACTATCACTGTGTCGCCTCACCAAAACGAGACGCAAACGCATTCTATCACACCTCTTATCTCCTCCCCACTTCTTCACGTCAATAAGTGACATGTTCTTCAACCAACCTTGGTGCTTCATCGATAAAATTTTTGAATGGTTGGTGTTGACTTTTGGTCTTTGTAAGGCTTTACTTTGACCAATAACTTTAACCCCCCAATAATTTTCAAAGCTTAACATTGTTTAACTTAATTTTGGGGGGGGGATATTTTGGCTCTTGAAAGAAATTTTTTTACAAGATTGTGAGCCAAAAAAAAGTTTGGGGGAGGATTTTACTTTCATTATTTCTTGTCCCCTTTTTCCTCCCAAGTCTATAGGTTTTTGAGCTTAACGGATGACATCAATGAGGACACTGCTGTAAACAGGTTTGGGGGAGGTTTGTGCTTATTTACGCGATACTTGGCATTATACTATATATAAGCACAAAAAAATTTTGATAATAAAAGAGTAGAAAGTGAAAAATTATATATGAAAGATAGGAATAGTTTAAGAAAAACAAGAAAGTTAGAAGTTTTCTTAAACGGACTTGTAATAAGTAGTTATGTGCCGTTGTCCCAAGGGTTAGCAAGTTGGAGGAAGTCACTAATATGAGGATAAAAATAAGTCTGAAAAATAGTTCCTATTCTGGAAGCCAAACATTTTGAATGTTGATACCCTACTATTCGCACTTACACACGTCTTGAAACTCGGGATAGTAGAGGATACCTTAAAATGCTCTTGTCTAAAAGCCAAAGTATGAAGGAAATAATAAATGAAGAAAATATAAAATGGTGGAGAAAAATGAACACTGCTTTTGTTATCGCCAAGGCAGCAATAAAAAAATATAGCAAGGGTGCTTCATCACCTAGTGTCTTATACCAACTGGTTTGGGAGTCACTGCTAAGCCTTAGGTGGTGCAAGACGAGGAAAATACTAATCAGTAAGCACATGAGTAATCGGTCGGTTAGTACCTCAAGAAGTATTAACGGTCGCATGAAAATGTACGAGCAAATCCAACCAAATATTCATCAAATTAAAAAGTACTGAGGTAGATGAACAAGAGTATGATAGCTTGAATTGAATTCTCCGAGTGTAGGGATGTTCTATTCACACACGTAGGGCTATATGATCGATGTTTGGATGAAAGGTAGGAATGAAGAATAAAGACGATGTTTTATTGAGGGATGATGTGATTTCTAACATTTTTTCATGACTATTAAGATAGGGCTCAAGGCAACTAAAAAGCTAGTGTAGTTGGAAACTCTAAATTTTCAAAGTATTTCTTTTATGGTTCTTATCTTTATATGTAAATTTCACCATCTCTCTTTTATTATAAGGATTTTGTGCGTGTAATCCGCTGAAAACCCTCAAGAGACAACACTCCTCCTACTAGGGACACCTAGAGAATTAACGGCTTATTGCACGTGCTCAGTGCAATCGTGTTACCTACGAAAGTGTGCTTAGTTTTCTCCTTTCTTTTTCCCCTTCTCTTGAATAAACTAGTTTGCTCGGGACGATCAAAGATAAGTTTGGGGGTATTTGTTCAGTTGATAAAACTGCACATTTGTTATTACATTTTTCCTACTATTTCTATACTAGAAAAGGTGTTTATTATAATATATGATACATATGAGGGTTTATCTATAAAAATACTATTTTTCATGTGTTGATATATTATAATTAACATTTGGTAGGAAAATGTATGCAAAAATACCATTGACCAAATCTTAATGTTGAAATTAATATCTCAATAAAACAAACTCTACTAATATTATTTGTTGAGTTGTTGTGCAGAATTTTCAGGGCTGAAAATCAAGGGAATCAAAGTTGTTAAGAGCAAACCTGCCTAATTAAGAAAGCAAACTAAGAAATCAAGTCTGGCAGAAACAAAGAAAAGATTTCCAGTTTTCAGAGCTTCCAAAGATCGCCACATGTCATATGGCTGAAGCCCCAGAAAAATCATCAAATGATCTTCCTACTTGGCCGCAGATCCGCGGCCAAACCCACCTGTTGGCCGCGGGTCCGCCGCGTGACAGATGGGTTAGGAGCTGGGATTTCTTCTGTTGAATATTAACTGTTGGTTTCCAATTTAGGAAGCTAGGGTTCTGGCTTTGGGACTATAAATAAGGACCGAGAGCTCCTTGGAAAAATCATCAAGCCGACGAGATCACGAAGTCCAAGACGGCTCACGCATCCAGGCTGATCATCAACTGTTCATCTACCTCCTTAGAAGAGATCGAGAAGCAAACTAGGTTTTTGTAATCATTTTCTAAGGAAACAAAGTGTACTTGATCTTGTTGATTAATAAAGGTAGTTTTATTCTTATTCTATTTCTTTGTAGTTTTAATATGATTTCTCTCTCCATCTCTTCTCCTCCCAACATGCACGAGTAATTCTCCGCTTGTTAGGGTTCATAGAATTAGGGTAGGTTAATGGATGATGAAGATCCTTCAACTCTTTTTACGTCCTATAAAGTTTATAAACTTTATCAAAAGAATCATTAACATCCTAATCGGGCGCGCTACCAATTTATTGTTAGTCTCGACCGCGATTAGAGATTAGATTAATGATTGTTTTGGTAAAGGCTAGATATGAACGGAGTTCCATGTCGAGATAGGGGTTAAGAGTGGGAACCATTTTCCCTCCAGAAACCCTAATCTACATGCATCACTGTCGTTCTAGTTTTAAATCTATCAAAGGATAAAAAGGGTAATCTTTAATTAATCATCCATAACTACTAAATCCTAATGAACCCTACAAGCCCCCTTCTCATATAAACTTATCTCCGTAGTTAATCTAGATCTATATTTTGAATCAGTGTTTAACGTAGATCTAGATCCTACAACCATTCTTCAACATTCTTTATTCTTCCTCCTCTCTTTCTCAACACATCTAAAGTAAGATTAAAATATTCATCGTTTCCTTGAGGTTGACCCGTACTCATCTCGGTCTAGCTACGCGCGACACCGTTCTGATTGCGGTTAACTACTACTACATAAATTCCAAATCAATCAACCATATAATGGTTGTCAATCAGTCATTGGATATACCAGCCTCTTCTTCCGAAATTTATGGTTTGGGTGGAAGGTTGTTACTCTTATGCCGCGTTCCTTCCAATGTTCATGCTGATACAAAACTAAGTCAAGACCATAGTATCTATCGTCTTAAAAGAGGTGAAGCTACATCACAGCTACAAGATCAGGGCTATTCAATTTGCATACCATTCGCACAACTAAAAGCTATATTATCTTTGCAAGCATGGAGGTAGAATAGCTCGAAAGCCAATTTCAATCTCAAGTGCCAATGGAACAATTTTCTGATGATGAAGGTGATAATGATGATGATCAAGCCTTCACATGGTAAAGAGCATGACTTCTATATTTGTTAAAAATTACCGTGAGATGTCATTAATCTACTTCGAGACCAATCTTTTAAAATTCATCAGAAACAACAAGGCGTCTCTTTATGCAGCAGTCTTGGTAAGCCACACTACTACAATAAAGGGTTGCCCCTACGGATAAAGGTATCCGTAGGGGCAATAAAAGGTTGCCCTATGGATTAATCCGTAGATCCCCATGGTTGCCCCTACGGTACCCTACGAATTAATTTAAAATTATTAAAACGTAATTTGTTATTTGGCCCTATGGAGCCGCAAAAGAAGGCCCTACAGTTTAATCCATAGGGGCATATATGGGTTATTAATAAAAAAAATAAAGCACAGAAAACTCCTCGTTCCCAAAAATTCCTCTCTCACTCTCCCGTGGGCGCCTATCGTCGCCACCGCCCGCGCCTCGTCGCCACCGCCCTCCCGCGCGCGTCTCGTCATCCCCGACATCACCGTCGACTTCCTTGTCGACGTTAGGAACTCTCTCATCGCCGATTGCATCGTCGGCCGACCATCACCGGTGTCACGCCCCGCTTCCCAGAGTGCGCTAAGATCGTAACAGAGCCAACCATGCTACCTGTGGTTAGGAAACATCCCTCCACAGTCCCATTACAACTGTCTATAGATTTCAAGAGCAGGAAAATAAAAGAAACTATCTAGTACATGTCCATGAGCCAGAAATAACGAGTCAAGAAATAATATGCGGAAGCAATAAATTCAAGAATAACAATCTAGAAAGTACGTCCCAAAATACGGGCTCACATCAGGAATGAATGTATGGAATAAAACTAAACTAACTAACTACTAACATGATCTTCACTGCTCGGCTTGTTGGTCAAAATACGATCTGCCTGCGGCAAAGGTAGAGGATCTGGGCCATGCAAAACCCAGACGTCAGTCCGTCATAATATCAACAATAATATAATCAATCAGGATGTAACTATGAAGGCATGAATCATAAATAGTAACAAGTCAACAGGGATGTATAACAATGAAGTGTATCAGTATATGTGACGTGTAGTGATCAATCTAAACTGTGCTGCTCGGATATCTATTCTAAAGTTTGTTTGAAATCAATTAATATAATCCTCCATGTAACTCAAAGAATATGTCCCGTTATCCCCTAGGACTACGGATCAGGTAGTGGGAGTTGTTTCCCCCAATCAGAGCAAAGCTCTGTTTTAAGATTCAAAATTTATAAATTGAAGCAACGCTTCAGATTCAGCACTAGGCGCGCTGTGCGCCACGTGTCAAACACAGATGCGCTAGCGCCAGGTGCGCTGTGTCCTAGACTGCGCACCCCCAATCAGAGCAAAGCTCTGTTTTAAAATTCAAAATTCAAACATTAAAGCAATGCTTCAGATTCAGCGCTAGGCGCGATGCGCGTCACGTGTCAAACATGGGTGCGCTAGCGCAGGCTGCGCTGCGCTCTGCGCTGCGCAGCACGTGTCAAACGTAGGTGCGCTAGCACAAATTGCGCTGCGCTCTGAGCAGCACACCACGTGCAAAGCACGGGTGCGCCAGCGCTGGAATTAAAAATTCCCCACCGTTAGATCAAAAAATCTAATAATGATAAATCACTAATTAATCAGAATCAAAATTCTGTAATGGAAAGATTTTTCCAATCTTGTTAAAAACAAGAAAATTGCCTTCTGTAAAACAGAAACCCTAGGATCAAAGATCCAATGGTGGGGAAACATCTCCAAATCAATCAGAGAAAAATCCCTTCAACTGATTTAACAAATCAATTTGCCCTATATAAAGGCCCCAAGACTTCAAGTCTGATATAGGAAAAAACCCCTAAAAACTTTGAGAAAACTCAAAAGAAAGAGAGCAAGCTCTTGAAAGAAGATCATTTCTTCAAGGTAAAAAAGAATTATTCTTGAACAAAGAGATGAAATCATCTCATTAAAACAGAAGAATTATCTTCTTAAAAGATCATAGATCTACAAAAGACCAAGGTCATTTATAAAAAGAGATCAAAAGATCCCATCATAAAAACAAAAGAAGTATTTACTTCATTCACAGATCATTGATCTACAAAGGCAAAGCCCTTTCAAAAATAAGAACTATTGTTCTTGAAACTTGGGGCAAAGACTCCTCTAAAAGGAACATAAATTTGTTTCCTGATCATAAATTTGATCAAATGCGCTTTGCGCTATTGAAAAATGCCTTGCACTCTTGAACTGCGCTTCTGCGCTCCTTGGACCGGCGCTCAGCGCCAAAACGTGCCACGTGTCAACCACGTATACGCTTGCGCTTTGCGCTTCTGAAACAGCGCACTGCGCAATGGGCTAGCGCTCAGCGCCAAGCGTGCCACGTGTCACTCACTGGTGCGCCACTAAACTAGCACAACGCGCTCATAAATTGAAAGCGCAATGCGCCCATAAACTGGCGCTTAGCGCCAAGCGCGACACGTGTCCTTTTCGTGTGCGCTACTTGGCAGAAGCGCAATGCGCTCTTTAATTGGCGCAAAGCGCCTGGTGCGCTACGTGGCACGCTGTCAGAACACACAGCATTCTGATGAATGCTATGCATTCAATACAAGACAAAAAAATGCCAGGATCTAATGCTAAGCATTATTAAAAGGGCTAAGCCCAAGTAAAGGGTCAACAGCCCAGAACAATAAAATGTTAAACATTTTAATCTTGTTGGACTTAGCCCAATTCTGACCATAAGTCCTCAACTTATATTTAATTGAGCCCATCTGCTCACGAATATTCAACAGATCTTAGTCCCAAACTGGACTACAGATCTTTCAACCAACTCACACCGGTTCGAGGGTGCATCTCTTTACTCCTCTGATATCTGTCGTTGCAATCCTTCAACATCTTCAGAGAGGTGACGGGTCCTGACAACCACACATTTCTACGGGCTGTGGGGTCCTTAAACTCATGGACTATGATGTCCTTAAACTTCATAGACTACGATGTCTTTAAACTACGGACTGTGGGGTCCCTTTAAACCCACGAACTATGATGTCCTTAACCTTGGACTATGGGGTCCCTTTAAACCCACGGACTATGATGTCCTTAACCTTGGACTACCATGTCCTCAAACTGGTAATGGACCACCACGTCCTTAAACTGGTAATCGACCGTAAAGTCCCTAAACTAAACAATAGAGTTCAAATGCTCTTTTGTTAGATCTAAATGATCCTGTTAAGTTGATCTTAGTCTAAAATTAGACTAATGTGTCCTTAACAAGCGTTGAGTCGATCTTAGTCTAAAATTAGACTAACGTATCCTTAACAAACGTTTAAGTTGATCTTAGTCTCAAATGAGACTAACATATCCTTAAATCCAAACCAAAACCCAAATCTAAGAAAATACGGATTTGGACTAATCCACGCCCTACGGGCGACAACATAAATTAGTCTCCGTATACAATCCACGGGCAACCACAAACAAAATAAACACGCACGACACGAAGTGACCATCTGGAGAAGGAGAAAGTTGTTACCGCGATGCGGTAGCGTAATTAACTGCAGGGGCTTGCGCCTGCAGGGAAGAGCGTCCCCACAATCAAAAACCCCTCAAATGAGGGGGAATCTGACGAAGTCTGCTACATCGGCCGCATCCGTTTAAACCTTCGATACATGGTGCCATAAATCAACTTGGCATCTTCGGAGAAGTGGACGGATAGCACTAAATAGCATCTGCCCCCAGATTCAGGCAAGACGTTTGTCTTCCCGGTTTCCGGCGGTAAACAGATTCTGGCACGTTCGGTGGGACCTTTTCCTCTTTCCACTCCACACTTCGTGTATCGTGTTCGCGAACGAGTCGCGGTTTGATATGGTTGCCCTTGGGTTCGAGGTACTAAGATTTGTTTTCTTGCTTGGCGCAGAAAACGAAACATCAATGGCGTCTACTTGCGCAAAGTGTTCCAACTGCAATTGCAACTCACGCTCCGCCTCATCTGGAAGCATAGCTTACGGGCCCCAAGCGGCCTCCCTGTTCATAATGCCGGTGGACCAGGTGACTCAGGCCACCACTGGATTGTTTTTCGGGACCATGCTCCCACCGACGAGCTTCAGCGCCCTTGTACCATCGCAAGAAGCTCCCAAGAAGTCGGTCTTCGATCGGCTTGCAACTACAGCGGCCCCCCTCAACGGGTCGTCCAGCTCCAACGCCTCAGTCTTCGCCAGATTGGGCCAAAGTTCATGCGGGCCCATGATGAAGCCTGCAGTTCCAGAAAAGGTTATTCCGAAGAAGATAGCCATCCCTGCTCCCGAAGTCGTCAAGGCGGCTTCTCCTGCCAAAGGATCGGTCTTTTCAAGACTGACTGTTCCGGCTCCCACTCCGGCTCCCGTCCTTGCTCCAAAGTCTGTCTTTGACAGATGAGATACTGCTACTCAACGGACATCCGTCTTTAAGAGGCTGACGCCGGCAACGGCCCTTCTCCAAAACAGGGGGCACGAGGAAGCCATCCCCATCGCTGAATCAATCCCAGCAGCTCGGCACGCTCAACGTCGCCAATGGCGCCGAGTAAGGAAAGCTGGGGGTAACTCCCCCTCTGGGCTAACTCCACCAGCCCCAACGGTGGATGTCAATGCTGATGTTCCAACCGGGAACAGCTTTGAATTGCTGAACAAGGTGCGCAGGAACTCTCCTACCGCCGTACTGAAAAGATCCCCTCCACCCATGGAGAATGTTACAGAAACAAAGCCAGAGCAGCTCCCTCAGCGGCTATCCTCCAAAATCAACAAAGTCTGGCGACAGGTCCAGGAGTCGGTGATTGATTAAGATCACTCTCCCCGACAGAAAAACGCGAAGGTTCAGCAGGAAGAGAACCGTTCTGTCAAGCCACAAAGGACGATAACCACCTTGGTGCCCGCTGCAACGGCCCCCTCAACGTCAATTGCTCAAAGAGAAGGAGGCCAAAGAAAGCCCCTGTAACTACGGCAGACCACAGAGACGCTGAGCCCAAACGCCCCAAGTCTGGGGGCATAAAGGTGCATACTTTTTACATGGCTTACGGAAAAGAGGAAAGCCGCACTTCGACGGGTCACCGACCGCTCACCCGATCCATGACAAAAGCCCAGGAGCAGCAGCAGAAGCTTCAGGAAATACTGACGCAAATGGCCGCACTCACCGGGCCAAAAGAAAGCCCGGAGGCGTCATCAGAGCAGCGCCACGAACAAGAAACCGATGCTGACTTCCTACGCAGAGTCCTCGAAAAGAAGGACAGAGAAGCAGCAGAACAAGCTGCCAACATAAAACGAATGGCACTACTCTTCCAAGACATGGTCGGGATAATGTTACAGCCGGATCCTCCAGCTGAAGACCCTCCAATCATTATTGAAGACGACGGAGGGGAGACATCGAACCCTCCTCCGGCTCTTTTAGCAGCCAAAGAGGAAACCATTTCCAAGGCCGCTCTGGATGACTATATTGCTCAGCAAATACGAGCTCACCAGGTGAATGAAGCGGCCGGCCAAGTCGTTAAAACTAGGCGACCATATCCAGGCTGGTATGACCAGATAAAGTATCCACCGGGATATACGATCCCTAAATTTCATGATACAAAGGGACAGGCAATCCCCACCAGCATGTCGCCAGTTCAGGGCTCTTTGCGGCAACACCGGGGGTGATGATAAACATTTGCTCCATCAGTTTGTTGGCAGCCTGTCAGAAACAGCGTTCTAATGGTACTCCGAACTCCCGAACGATTCTGTCAAAGACATTTGCGGAGATGGAGCTGTTATTTACGTAAAGATTTGCAAGTGCTAGTGAACGCACCCCGATTACAGCATTGATCAATGCCAGGGTGAAGCCAGGCGAGACGTGGGTTCAATACGCAATACGATGGCGGAATCTATGGTCAAAATGCGAATAGCGCATCGAAGAAGCGCCGGCGGTGGGCATGTTCGTGGGCACTCTGGACCCTCATGCAACCATTTCCCAATTCATGATGTTCTTCAAGCCGACCACGTACCAAGCCTTGATCGACAAACTGGCCCAAATGGACCAGATGGATCATAGACCGTCTCCTCCAAAGCCAGAGCCTCGGAACGAGAAGGGAAAGGGGAAAGCAATTGTCGTCGCTAATGCCCAACAGCAGCCCAGTGGTCTAAGACCAGTTGATCGCCAAAATAATATAACTCGATCTCTCGAAGATAAAATGAGACGCTCTTACTCGTTCCCTCAAGACAAGACGAAGAGGTTATTCGAGCTTGCACTGCGCAACAGGCTCATCACCCTGCCGGAGCCAAGAAGCCCAGCGCAACCAGGCGACATTAGCAATCCTAACTATTGCCCTTATCACCGAATGTTGGGCCATCCGATCAAGGATTGTTACATCCTCAAAAGCTGAATAGAAGATCAGTACCAGCAGGGCAAATTCGTATTATCTGAGAATTGGAAGTGAACCCGCCTCGGCCACACACTCCCAAGAAGACGGATACATCGGGGGCATTATGCTCTTTCGTAGAAGAGGCTCCATGGGAGGTCGCCCTTTCAGCCAAGACGAAAAGAATGTTGAAAGATCTCCAAACATGCCCGGCGATCAGGTGGAAAAATCCATTCGAACCCGAGATCATCGAAGGAATGTTAAAACTGCGTCCAACTCCAAAGATCGGTGGTGATAGCCAAAGCACTCACACCCAGCCGTCGAAATCTTCGAAAAAGAAGAAGAAATCTAAGAAGCCCGTGAAGCCTGGTGACAAGTGTACGGACCTGCAAAAGCAGATTGACACGCTGGAAGAGTATAACCAGAAGGCGCGGACTCCAGTCACACTTCAAGAGTTTCTCCGCCACGTCCTTGAGGACGGAGATGACGATAATGAAGAAGACTCCACTGATGAATCTGAAGACTACGTGGCAAGTTGCCATGTGATCTCTCACTTGTCGATAGACAATGAAGAACTCCTTGCACCGAGAAACTGGGGGCAAAGCCTAAACCGGAACTTCTAGAGCCGTCAGACGAAATGATTGATGCATTCCTGAACGAAGCTCTTCTTAAAAGCAAAGTTGTTCGAGAGCCTGAGATGACCATATTCGAAAAGGTTAAACGTCGGCGATTGGACTAACGGGTTGAAACACTCCCGCCAGATCAAAGTACATATGTCACAAATAAAAACATGTTCAAGATGAGGAAGAGGTTCGCTAAAGCCATATCAATGGGAATGAAGCTGTCACCCTCCGGTGGAAATATTCTTGGTGAAGCAGAAACACATCTTAGCTACTTCTTATATCATCGAAAGATCGCGCACCCCACCGAAGAGTACAATGATTTTAAAAGATGGTGGCAAGGATATGTTGCTCACCGGCAAAATTTCAAGAGGATGAAACGCAAAACTCGTCGGGAGCAAAGAAGTACGACCGAGGAGCGTAAAAGAACCACCGGCAACTGTTGCATGGTCAACGCTGGGGGATCGCCAGTTCTCACCTTCGGGAGCGACTCTGACGAAGAAATGACTCTTGGCCCTCTCTTTAAAGAGTCCACCTTAGGAAAAAAGGAAGAACCGAACAATTGTGAAAATATTCGGCTGAGCAATCGTACGCTGCCTGAAAAGAATCTTGGGCCCTCGAACAGTGGGTCAAATAGAAAAGATAAGAGGAAAGAAAACGTCCCTGAGGATATCATCCTTGATGACCAAGCCGTCGAAAAGTTGACAACCAAAGACCCGCCAAAGAAAAGTAAGGTGGACTACAACGTTCTGGCACACTTGAGAAAGCTACCTTCGCAGTTAAGCATTCTCGACGCCCTTCTGCTATCAAAAGTGGCGAGAGATTCATTGATCAAGGCACTACAAGAACCTGAGCGATTCCAAGCCTTCCTCGCCGAAGAAAGATGATGGACGAGCTGGAAGAAGTGCACACAGCTGATATCACCTTCGGCGATTAAGATCTCCTCCTTGGGACATGCGAGCACAACCGTCCTCTATATGTCTCCGGATACTGTCATGACATCAAGATAGGTAAAATCCTGGTAGACAATAGGTCCTCCGTCAACCTCCTTAACATAAGGGTGCTAAAGGAGACCTGCATGAGTGCTCAATACCTCGCTCGGGATAAGATCACTATCTCCGGATTTGACTCCCAATCATCACGGACGCTTGGGTCTGTAATATTGACGCTACGCTTTGGGCTGCTTGTCACGGACATTAAGTTTCACGTCATTGACTCCAAGACATGCTATAATGGTTTGCTCGGCCGGCCTTGGTTACACGAGTACAACATCATCCCTTCTACACAACATCAGTGTATGAAGTATTTCAAAGATGGTCTTGAGTACACTGTGACAGGGGAACTCAACCCGTTCTCCGTGAACGAAGTCCGGAAATACGAAGATGCAAAATACTTCTTACCAGACTTTGAGGACACGGAAATATGTCACAAACCGAAAAACAAAGCTATCACCACCATTCCGGTCTTCATAAGTGATACCGAGAAGGAAAAAGAGATAGTTTACTCAGGTCCTCCCCACTACAACAAGACGGGACCGTTCACTCCTATGTTGATCTTCGGCAGCGACTCGGAAGATGAGGTCAATGCCATATTCTTTGCTCGGCCATCCATACAAACCTTCGCTGACGAAGAGCAAAGTTTGCAAGTTACCATGGTTCCGCCCAAGCATCATAAAGAACTAGACACGCTTGATACCTACAGTGTGAAAGAACTGCAGACATTCTACGTCCCTCCCAGGCGAAAAGGTGAAAAGGCGATCCTATTCTACCGATCCGGGGAAACCAAAGTGGAGAAAGAAATCTGACATGGCGCGGATTCTACACTTGACAGGCTCCAGCCCATCCGTTTGCCCAGATATTACACAGACGGACTAAAGAGACTCTTGAGACGCCAAGGTGTACCCCTTAAGCAAACTGAGCGACAAGCACGGTTCTATAACAGGATCTGGAACGTTCCCGGAACTCAACGAAGGTTGCCCAATGGGAGAATGGAAACGACCGGGCTTGGGTATGTTCAATCCAAGAAACAGGAGCTACTCCGCGACTGCTACGTCATACATAACTTCGATGAGGAAGGAGACGCTCTGTGGGAAGATGCTAACCCTGAACCAGAGCAAGCTTCCACCGTGAAAATGCCCAGTCCGTCGTTCGAAGAACAAATGGACAAGTTTACAAGGGAAGCATGTCAAAAGGTTCGAGATGACCTAATCGCGAAATGGCCATCTACGAGAAAGCCAGGACGCAACGCCTCCTTCAACAGGCTGTGAAAAATGAAAATGCTCCTCCTTGTCAACCCGTTGTACAAAAGGCTCGACGCAGAGGCAGAAACAATCCAAAGAATGGGAAAGGCGTTCGACAGCGACAAAGCGGGTCCAAGAAGCCACGCGATCAGGAATCGAGCAGCCCGGATTCGTCTCATATAAAAAAAGATGGGTCGAGCATATTCTTTCCCCCAAGACAAGACAAGGAAGATATTTGATCTTGTCATAAAATATCAGATGATGACACTCCCGGAGTCCAAGCACCCTGAGCAAGTAGGCGAAATATCTCACCCGGACTATTGCTCCTATCACAAGGCAATAGGACATCCTCTCGAAGACTGTTTCACATTTAAAGACTGGGTAGAAGACCAGTATCAGCAAGGCGGGTTCACTCTATCCAGTAGCTGGAGGGTAGCCCCACCGCAGAAGCATGAACCCAAAGCCACGAGAGTAGAGCCGAATCAACATCGGTCTTGGAAGCGATCTCGTACTTGTCATATGATAATGTTGTCATAAGAAGAGACCGAGAATATGGATGACCTCCCCTGGTGCTTCGAAAACGATGATGACGAGGTGATCTCAGAGTTTCCACCGGCGCTGAAAGAGCTGGAAGATGGAATACATACTACTGCAGATAACCTCAAAAAAATTGATTTGGGGATGGCAAGTGACCCGCGACCGACATTCGTCAGTGAGCTGCTGTCTGAAGAAAGGGTGGCTACACTAAAGGATGTGCTTATGCAGCATAAAGATTGCTTCGCATGGAACTATTCTGAGATGCCGGGACTAGATCCAGAGATTGTTGTCCACAAACTGGCGATATCCCCGGACGTTAAGCTGATCAAACAAGCACCGAGAAGAATGCGGCTCGAGCTTGAGATGAGCATCAACGCCGAAGTCAAGAAGTTAATCGACTCCGGCTTCATCCAAGAGGTTCAATATCCTGACTGGATCGCCAACATCATCCCAGTGATGAAGAAAAATGGGACGGTACGCATCCGCGTGGACTTTCGGGACCTCAATAAAGCTTGCCCGAAGGATGATTTTCCCGTACCAGTCACTAAGCTGATGATAGATAACACGTCCACTCACGAAGTTTTCTCCTTCATGGACGGCTCGTCAGGATACAATCAGATAAAGATGCAACCTGAGGACCAGAAACATACAGCTTTCCGGACCCCTTTGGGTATATTCTGCTACAAGGTGATGCCTTTCGGTCTAAAGAACGCCGGCGGCATCTATCAGAGGACCATGACGAAGATCTTCGAAGACCTCATACATGAAAACGTCGAATGCTATATCGACGACCTCGTAGTAAAAAGCAAATCATACGAGGAACATTTAGAACATCTGAAGATCGTGTTTCAGCGCCTTCGAAAATACAACTTGATGATGAATCCTCTCAAATGCGCGTTCGGAGTTTCCTCGGGAAAATTCCTAGGATTCATCGTCCGACACCGAGACATCGAGATAGATCCGTCAAAGATCAAGGCGATTATAGAAATGCCTCAGCCAAGGACTCTCAAGCAATTGCGGTCTCTCCAAGGGAAGCTCGCGTATATCCGGCGATTTATAGCCAACCTCTCTGGCAAGTGTCGTCCTTACAGTCACCTGATGAAGAAGGGAACCCCTTTCGTCATCCATATGACCCCGTTACGGAAATACGTCATCCACATGACCCCGTCTCGGAAATACGTCATCCAAATGACCCCGTCGCGGAAATACGTCATCCACATGACCCCGTCTCGGAAATACATCATCTACATGACCCCGTTGTGGAAATACGTCATCCAAATGACCCCGTCGCGGAAATACGTCATCCACATGACCCCGTAGTGGAAATACGCCATCTACATGTCAATCTCATTAAACACTTACGGGTCCTCTCGATTCGTAAGGAAGAAAACTCTCTTATAAGATCCTCACGACTTACAAGGGAGAACGCACTTAGGAATCCTCACGACTCTTAAAGAGAAAAGACACCTACGAGATCCTCATGACTCATAAGGAGAAAAGTCTTTATGTGACCCTCATGGCTAATAAAGTTGAAAAGTCTTAAGCAGCAGACCTGAACCTGATTCCTAAGCCATCACTACCTCTCGAAGAAGCCAAAATAAGATGCTCACCCTATCATCTGTCGGCTATGTTTGCTAAGGTGACATGCTGATAACAAAAGAAAGAAGAAAGCAGAAAGATGACACAAGACATTGTTAGTTATATGTATGCCCTAGAGGCCATTACTGTACATAGGATGTATATTGTAGTGGATGCTTGGACATATATAGGGATGACTTTCTTGCTCAATATGATAGATGCTATCTGGTTACTCTTTACCTTAACGTGTACACTGATTGTCTCTCTGTTACATGTTGGTAAAGCCCTTAGGATGTGTACTTGACTACCTGGACTATGATACAGATCATACTAGTGGGGACATGGTAGTCCGTAAGTACATCCTTCAAAGTCCCTAGTCATGGGTGTATCGAGACGGGGCATCGATATACCAGAGTAGACTAGCATGTAGCTTCTCGAACCATATAGATGGGCGATGGATGATCCCATATCCATTGGTGTTTGACATCAGAGATGATATACGGGTGCTCAGTGGAGACTGGGTACACTGGACGGACTCGCCGAGAACTCCCAGATGGTATTATACCTTACGTCAGATGGCAGTTCTCTGGTGACACTGGTACAGGTTAGTCTGTAGACCCGAGATCGTCATAGAGTCTTGTGTGATTCCTACTGTGCTTTGATTTCCACCTTAGCAAGTCCAAGAGGGCGTGCAAAACGGTGGTTTTTGGGTACAGTCCCGAATCACATGGAGGCAATGAGCGATAGGAGGGGTTTCGTCTCTCCCGGTATAGGGAGTTGATGTTGCGCTGTGCTCGATTGGCTATAACAGGAAGTCCTTGTCCATGGCTACTTTAGGGATTTACTGGTAAGTGTTACCAGTAGTTTCTCGACCCGTTATGAGCCTCATATCGACACGACTTATCGAGTTATTGGGGTCTGACGTTTACCACCCCTAGACGAGATATGCGACATATCAGACGAACAGACCGGACTGTACGGTAAGTGTTACTGGTTGGATTCACAGGAGTGTGAGCGGGCTTGCTCGTTGATCTTCTGATCGCTCAATACCCGAGTGGCCGTTACGTTTGGCAGACCGCTTGCGGCTTGTAGGTGTTTGATATGATCATCACCTACTGCCGGCGTATTGACGAGTCTTTAGAGTCCTACACAGGGGTTTCCTGGCTCAAGCGAAATGAAATAGGAGCGCATATGAGATATGTGCGGGACCGAGAATAATACCAGTATGTGATACTGTATTCTATTCTCGCGATTTGTGACATTAATCGGTTGTATGCGATATAGCCGGGTTATCGGATCAAGCGTTGATTCGATAAGTTGTTACTATTGATATTAGTCGGTTATATGCAATATGACCGGATTGTTAAATCAAGTGTTGATTTAATGATTTAATGTATAATTATATATTTGATATATTACTTTACATTAACTAGTATTGGTTCACTTAAGATTGATTTTCTCACTTGAATGTGCACATTGTTTATATGTGATATATGCAAGTGTACATGTTTGTATCATGCTTGATGATACATACAAGTTGTGTGTATGAGAACTAAACCAAATCAAGGTTAAATTAAGGTTTAATATTTTCCTAGCAAATAACAAAAGTAGTGAGACTTTGGTCAAAGTTATCAAGCTTCATGAAGCTTGATAAACATTGACAAAGTCAACCCTTTTGTCATTTGTATAGGATATTTGTTAACCCAACCCTCAACCTAATGCTTTGGTTAATTCTCTACATGAGTTAAGCATGAGAGCTTAACTCAACCATGGTGCCATAATTAAAAGGATAAGTTTCATTTTGGATTCATTATCTTTTTATTCTTTCTTCTTCTTCATCTTCATCAAGCTTCAAGAAAGCTTGCTACCTCCAATGGTGCCATGAGAAAAAGAGTGAGAAATCCAATTCTGAAGTGAACCCACTTCCTATTTCTTCATCCTCTACAACTTGCCATGTAGCATAGGGTGTTCTCTTCACAAAGTTTTTGACCAAGTGAAGGAATAGCTTGAGTTTGAGTCTCCCCGACGTAGATCATCTTTGGCCTCGAAGTTAACGACCTAGCCCGATTATTTCTCCGACGAAACCATCACTAGAGTCCAGGATTCCGATGATCGCAGTGGAGGGACGTCAACATGGAGCTAAAGAAGTGGAGGACCGGATCTACAAAGGCTGTAATCCCTTTCGCTTACTAGTAAAGTTGTTTGCTAGCTTATAGTTTCGCCTATCCTCTAGTTAACGATCTATATTAGGGTTTCTCGGCACCTAAAAATTTGAATTTGGCATGATATATGCCATGTGGAACCTCTTGAGTGTGCCTAGTAACCCTACAGTGGTATCAGAGACTAGCTAGAGTTTTAGGCGATGTGTAGACGATGTTAGAAGTCCGATCGAACCCGAAACCCTAATCGAATACCCCTCTCTGTACTTTTTCTGGAACTGTGGAATTTTGTAAATTAAAAATATCCAAAAAATTCAGCAGGGAATTGTAGGAGTTACTGTGCAGCACGTGACCCCAACTCGACCAACGCGCCGCGGAACCGCGGCCCCACCCTGGCTTGAGCGGCGGTTCCGCGGCCATATTGGTGAGTTAGGCCACGTGGTTTGCACAGTAATTTATTTCTGGAATTGCTGTGTTTTCTGGGAATTTTTAAATTTTACTCAAGAGTTGAGTTTTCTGGGTTGTATTAGGGACTCGGAGTTTCGATCGGGAAGTCTAATTTCGTCTATGTGTTTTTCCGGGTAATTTTAGAACATGTTAAAAAGTTCGACCGGATATAAATACCCAATTTTTCCCCTGCCGGGAAATTTCTAAAGCGTTGGATTTTTTCGTAGTTTGAAAATGTTCTAAGTAGTGCAAGTAACGCGATAGACCCTCTAGAAGACAACAAACCTTAACTCGATTATGTGACCGTCTTGAACTGCCCTTTGAACCTTAAGGTTTGGGGCAGTACGGCGTGCCACATGTGAGGCGTTGGCATGACCCTTCTACGGCTGGACCGTTGGTACTGTGGCATGAAGTGAATGTTTTTAAACTTATTTCATGTGTTGAGCTGTTTCGGGAAAACTTGGGTGTTTGATTGTTCGACCGGAAAGTTTAACATTTTCTATTTATCTGGAATGTGATACAATATTTGGAATCCACAAGTAGTTATGAGATAACTGATTTGGATGTTATAAATCTAGCACTTTAGTCTCACTTGATCGGTTGCCACGGAATTTTGATGCGATAAGTCCGTCGCAATCACGTAGCGAACGCGGATACTCGCCGGGTAAACTTAATGGACAACCATGCCCCATAGCCCCGACCAAGTGACTGTAGGAGAACCCCGTCGCCAAAATCATCCGTTCGGGTGCTCGCAGCAGCGGTGTTCCGCCTTAGTGCACTTCGTCGACGGTATCGGGGGTGCGGCCGTCTACTAAAGTTTGCGACGAGCATTCGATCAAAATGTCGGGAATCTTGTTGAATTGCCCGACTTGATATTGAAAAGAGTTTTCGATAATGAGACTAAAATGCGGGGTTTATAATTGTTAGGCATGCGATGTCTAAGGAATTCATTGGTTAGGCATGCGATGTCTAAAGGGTTTGCGGATTCCAACTGTTGTAGTTTTACACTTTCTTTTCTGCGACCGTAAGTGTAATATGTGACATCGCCGGTTTCGTTGCTATATGTCAACGACAATTGGGATACGCATGTTTACTTACGTTGATGACATGTGATGTTATGTGTTGCTGGATATGTTATATTGGATCGTCGCGTTTTGAATAGCCGGGGGTTTTATGTGAGATGAGAGTTTTTATTTTCATTCATATAAAATTCATTTGTATGTAATATTCTTTTATTGGGGCACTTTCAGGTTGCGGAAGATGTCACTGTTGATGTATATTACTTACTTTTCCGCACTAGGATAGACCCAAGGAGGAGAGCACACGTAACCGGGTTCTAGAGTCCAGTGGGAGACCAACTCGAGGAGTCGAGTCCGGGTCTCCTAACTCTAGAATTGGTAGGGTTGCTTGTCGCTCTCGTAGGGGTCTAGGGGTGTGGGTTTGGCTATTCATCGCGACCGTGGAATCCGTGATTTATACAGGCTCGTTTTGAAAACACGGACGTCCTAGTATATCCAATATTTCATATATGTTTCTTCTGCTGCGATATCTATGATGTGATCATTTGATATGTTGTGATAGATACTGTATATAGTATATACGATATATTATATAGACGTTACTTATGTTTTACACCCGCGCTAGCCCTGCCCCGCTCTGCCGTTAGTTACCTAACCTAACGGTGCACGAGGGGACATCGAGGCGAATGCGGATGGCATAAGTGTACGTCGTATTTATCTGTGATGTTTAGGTGATTTAAATGATGGGACTTCATTAATATGATTAATGAAAGAAAAGAAACCTAAAAGATGTTGTGGAATCGAATTTTCAAAAACAGGTAGCTACAGTTCTTGCTTTGCATCGCGGTGTTCCTTGTAGAACATCCTGCACCTTATTCGATAAGGAAAGGGCCGAGATCCCTTCACCGGGAGTGACCCCTTTAGCAATAACTGGCAGATGCTACAACTCTCGGTTTGTCTTTTGATTGCTCCTATAGTTCTTGCTTTGCACAGCGATATATATGATATATCCTGCACCTTATTTGATGAGGAAAGGGCCGACGATCCCTTCACCGGGAGTGACCCCTTTAGCAAAACTAGAAAAGCCTCAAAAACACTCCATTTTAAAATCATTTGATTCTACAACGATATCAAGTTCATTACGTAATAGGTTTTCAGAAAAACCTGTCGTAGCCCTCCGTCATTTCAGATAAGTTGTATATAGTATTCGTGCTACATTTGTTGGCTTTCGTCAAGGTGTAGTGTGCGGTAGTTATATGCTGCTTATCTGCTGCATACGATGCGATTGGATTAGGATAGTCGTACGGCTTTGTTGGCTTTCGTCAAGGGTCGTGCGGGTGGGTTTAATTCAATCAAGAAATGTACGGGTTGAACTTGACTAGCGGGCTATGGTTTGTTGGCTTTCGTCAAGGTCATAGCACGTTAGGGGAAAAATTATCGGGAATTTCAAGTGTAGAAATTTGCAATGAGATTGCATACCTTCTATGAGATAGTTGGATCCCGATACCCACTGCGAGTAATTATTACTCCTGGGAGAGTTTTACACATTACAATTAGCTGATCAAGTAGGTGTCTAGAAAGGTGTCAACGGGGTTACGCCTCTGGGAAAACGAGGTTTACATTAATTAGGTCTGTGCGAAAGCACGGGGAACCTCCTTCAAAGTACCGACACTGGCCTGGCTGAAAGATTGGCGAACTTATAGCGTGTAATTAATCCCGGCTAGTCTTTCCTTTTAGGGTTTGAAGGAAGATTTGATAAAAACAGTGGGAGCCATCCTAATTAGATAAAATAATTACCAATCCGATCATGCAAGAGCGCACGCAGAGTGTTTTCTTCTCTCTCTCCAGGTAGCGACTATGTCACGCCTTAATCAAGATAATAAAACGGATATATTGACCGAACCCGCTTGTTATACTGAGCTGGGGAACGTTGGTCCCTCTCCAACTTATAATTGTTATAAGACAGAGCAGGAAATTGGGGAATACCAGATTTCCCATGCCGCCCAAACGAAGAAAGTGCATACTGATGCATCATCTTCGGGTGTGTTCATTACAGAGAACTGTTTCTCAAATGTCCTTTACATCCTAGGTATATGATACCGGATCAGGATCCCACATATGTAATATATTACATGGGCTACAGAAAGGTACAGAACTGAGAACGGGTGATAAGTTTCATGAGGCAGAAAACGGTGCAAGTGTTGCAGCCAAGTCTGTTGGTCACTGTCACCCTGTATTAGCAGAATACATTGATTCTGAACAAATGTTATTAGATACCGAACCTGATATACAAAATCATATCAGTCTCTTTATTTAGATAAAGAAGGATATAATTTTGTATTGTTGGATAATGTTTTGAACATTTCCAAAATCAAGAGTTGATCGGTTCAGGCACGTTATCTAAAAGCATTAACGTTCTAAATCAAACTACAGTTCTTAGTATACAGAACACACACAAGAGGAATAGTTCAGAAATGAACGAATCCTTCTTGAGGCATTGTAGACTAGGTCATATCAATGCGACCCAACTGGCTGAAGTTACATTAAGATGCATATTTAAATTAGTTTGAATTTACATCTTGTAAAACTTGCCAATCATGTCACAGAGATAAGATGACCATAGCTCTGTTTATTGGAAACAGAGAAAGAGTTAGTGAACTCTTGGGATGATACATATTGATGTATGAAGGTCCCCTGTCTACACATGCCAAGACCGGTTCTTTGTACTTCATTAAATTCTCTGATGATCTCTCGAGATTCAGACATATGTTCCTGTTGAAACACAAGTCCGAAGCCTTTGAGATATTCACAGAATATAATTTAGATGTAGAGAACCAAAAACGGGTATAAGTATTATGTCCTTTGATGTGATCAAGGAAGAGAATACTTGAGCACGGGATTCCTGGACTATTCTAAGAATGAGATTCTCTCTCAACATTACTCCTCCGTATACACCTCAGCACCTCGGTGTATCGGGGCGGAGCAATAGCACCCTATGTGATATGGTGTGCTCTATGATGAGTACTACTGAGTTTCCTATTTCCTTTTAGGGAGTTATGCACTTATGAAGTTGCATACCTATTGAATAGGGTTCCGATCAAATCAGTTGACCTACCACTTCATATGTGATATGGAAAGGGAAGAGCCCATATCTTAAGTTTGTTAAGATTTGGGGTTGTCCGGCCTATGTCTGAAAAGCAAAATCCGGACAAGCTCGAGGCAAAGTCAGATCTGTGGAAGTTTGTTGGATATCCCAAGCATACGCAAGGGGATATCTTCTACCTAACCGAGGAACAAAAATGTTTTGTTTCTCCGCATGCCACCTTTGTGAAAGGGAATTTCTTATGAAGAAATAAGTAGACATGAGGTAGAACTGGAAAGAGTTCCAGCTATACAAACTGCAGCTGCTGATTTGGCAGAACCAAAGGATTCAATAGCTACCAACGAACCTCGGCCTCTCCACCGATCTAGTAGGGTTCCTCACCCACCTGAGAGATACTTCGGTTTCTCTATGACAGTGGGAGCGAGGATTGCATCATGAGATGATGACACAACTAGTTTCGAGCTGGCCATCAGGAGTGGGACTCTGTAAGAATGGCTGGATGTTTATCGATCTGAGATGGAATCCTTTTACACCAACAAAGTATGGACTTTGGTTGCTTTATCTGAAGGGTTAAATCCCCATCAGGAGCAAGTATATCTTGAGAAGATTACTTGGTGTACATGGAAAAGTTGAGACTTTCAAAGCTAGACTTGTTAAAGGTTTGCATCATTGACCAACTATGGATTGTGATGAAACCTTTTCTAAGTACCTATCCTTAAGTCCATCCAGATCCTACTTGCCACGGCTACATACCATGACTACGATATCTGGCGGTTGGGTGTCATAACTGCTTTTCTAAATAAAGATTTAGAAGAGAGAGTCTATAAGTACACAGTCAGAGGGCTTCGTAGACAGTAGGAGCAGCGGAAACATGTGCAAGATGTTTTATGTGATAAAGCAGGCATCGCAGAGTTGGAACATCTATTTTGATGTGGTAGTCAAAGAGTTTGACATCATCAAAATGGTAGATGAACCTTGTATATACAAAAAGGTAGTAGGGAGTATGGTGGTGATCCTCGTAGAGTACGTGGATGACATACTCTTGATAGGGAAGAAGTTTCCTATGCTACGCTCGATCAATCTCCGCTTATCACAAGGATTCTCCATATAGGATCAAAGTGATACCTCCTAAATCCTTAGTTTGGATCTATGAGATAGATCTAAGTGGACTTTAGGATCCTCACTAGCTGTAGTGAGAAGGTATCAATTGATCCTAGGGAGAATCACAAGAAAGGTTCCAGAGTGATAAGGATGACTGAATGTCAGTCACAGGAATTGTCTTTACCCTCAGTAAAGGGACGGTACGTTGGAGGAATTCCATGCTAGATACCGTGGCATACTACACGATAAAGGCTGGATGCATCGCTACCAAACATGCTACCAAAGAGTAAGTCTGGGTATATATATTAGTTCATGAGATGAACTTCGTTCCTCCCATTGTGTGACAAGGGAGCTGTGGCTTATACCCAGGAACGCCCGTCCCATAAGTGATCCAGACAAATTCTAAGGCAACAACACCTGATCATGGAGATGGTTGATCTCCAGGGGATCGAGGTTAGGAGAGTAGACTCAGAGGACAACACGGCGGATCCACTCACAAAGGCCTTTTCCCAGAGAGAGACTTTTATGGGATGGTTGAGCATGAGATACTACTACCACTGCTATAAGATGGCCCTAGTACAAGTGGGAGATTGTTAGTTATATGTATGCCCTAGAGGCCATTACTATACATAGGATGTATATTGTAGTGGATGCTTGGACATATATAGGGATGACTTTCTTGCTCGATATGATAGTATGCTATCTGGTTACTCTTTACCTTAACGTGTACACTGATTGTCTCTCTGTTACATGTTGGTAAAGCCCTTAGGATGTGTACTTGACTACCTGGACTATGATACGGATCATACTATTGGGAACATGGTGGTCCGTAAGTACATCCTTCAAAGTCCCTAGTCGTGGGTGTATCGAGACGGGGCATCGATATACCAGAGTAGACTAGCGTGTAGCTTCTCGACCCATATAGATGGGCGATGGATGATCCCATATCCATTGATGTTTGACATCAGAGATGATATACGGGTGCTCAGTGGAGACTGGGTACACTGGACGGACTCGCCGAGAACTCCCAGATGGTATTATACCTTACGTTAGATGGCAGTTCTCTGGTGACGCTGGTACAGGTTAGTCTGTAGACCCGAGATCGTCATAGAGTCTTGTGTGATTCCCACTGTGCTTTGATTTCCACCTTACCACGTCCAAGAGGGCATGCAAAAAGGTGATTTTTGGGTACAGTCCCGAATCACATGGAGGCAATGAGCGATAGGAGGGGTTTCGTCTCTCCCGGTATAGGGAGTTGATGTTGCGCTGTGCTCGATTGGCTATAACAGGAAGTCTTTGTCCAAGGCTACTTTAGGGATTTACTGGTAAGTGTTACCAGTAGTTTCTCGACCCGTTATGAGCCTCATATCGACACGACTTATCGAGTTATTGGGGTCTGACATTTACCACCCCTAGACGAGATATGCGACATATCAGACCAACAGACCGGACTGTACGGTAAGTGTTACTGGTTGGATTCACAGGAGTGTGAGCGGGCTTGCTCGTTGATCTTCTGATCGCTCAATACCCGGGTGGCCGTTACGTTTGGCAGACCGCTTGCGGCTTGTGGGTGTTTGATATGATCATCACCTACTGCCGGCGTATTGACGAGTCTTTAGAGTCCAACACAGGGGTTTCCTGGCTCAAGCGAAACAAAATAGGAGCGCATATGAGATATCTGCGGGACCGAGAATAATACCAGTATGTGATACTGTATTCTATTCTCGCGATTTGTGACATTAATCGGTTGTATGCGATATAGCCGGGTTATCGGATCAAGTGTTGATTCGATAAGTTGTTACTATTGATATTAGTCGGTTATATGCAATATGACCGGATCGTTAAATCAAGTGTTGATTTAATGATTTAATGTATAATTATATATTTGATATATTACTTTACATTAACTAGTATTGGTTCACTTAAGATTGATTTTCTCACTTGAATGTGCACATTGTTTATATGTGATATATGCAAGTGTACATGTTTGTATCATGCTTGATGATACATACAAGTTGTGTGTATGAGAACTAAACCAAATCAAGGTTAAATTAGGGTTTAATATTTTCCTAGCAAATAACAAAAGTAGTGAGACTTTGGTCAAAGTTATCAAGCTTCATGAAGCTTGATACACATTGACAAAGTCAACCCTTTTGTCATTTGTATAGGATATTTGTTAACCCGCCCTTAACTTAATGCTTTGGTTAATTCTCTACATGAGTTAAGCATGAGAGCTTAACTCAACCATGGTGCCATAATTAAAAGGATAAGTTTCATTTTGGATTCATTATCTTTTTATTCTTTCTTCTTCTTCATCTTTATCAAGCTTCAAGAAAGCTTGCTACCTCCAATGGTACCAGGAGAAAAAGAGTGAGAAATCCAATTCTAAAGTGAACCCACTTCCTATTTCTTCATCCTCTACTACTTGCAATGTAGCATAGGGTGTTCTCTTCACAAAGTTTTTGACCAAGTGAAGGAATAGCTTGAGTTTGAGTCTCCCCGACGTAGATCATCTTCGGCCTCGAAGTTAACGGCCTTGCCCGATTATTTCTCCGACGAAACCATCACTAGAGTCCAGGATTCCGATGATCGCAGCGGAGGGACGTCAACACGGAGCTAAAGAAGTGGAGGACCGGATCTACAAAGGTTGTAATCCCTTTCACTTACTAGTAAAGTTGTTTGCTAGCTTATAGTTTGGCCTATCCTCTAGTTAACGATCTATATTAGGGTTTCTCGGCACCTAAAAATTTGAATTTTGCATGATAGATGCCTTGTGGAACCTCTTGAGTGTGCCTAGTAACCCTACAGACTTTGCGAAGGAAATGTATCTTTTATTCATGAATTCAATTAGGTACAAAATACATCATATGAAAGAATAAAAGAATGAATACATTTTATTCAAAATTACAAATGGTACAAAAAAATTATTGAGAGGGAAGCGCTTTCAATAATTCGATTAGCCGCTCGCGTACTTCCCTCAGCCCCTCTTCTTGATCAGCTGCCGCGGCCAACTCTGCTTCGACCTGGGCTCGCTGCTGCAAGTAAGACGAAAGTTGTTCCTCGACGGCCCGCTGAGCTGCTTCACGATTTTGTGCATTCCGCTCGACGATGTCGAGCTTCTGCCTCAGTGTCAACCCATCAGAAATGCATCGCGGAAGGCCTTCGAAGATAACTTTCAACTAGGCAGCATTCGCATCGACTTGAGCATGCAGTCGAGCAGATTCGCTTGAAGTTTCTTTACATTCCTTCTGCTTTAAAGACACTTCTTGTTCAAGATGACAGAAGTAAGAAGTACTCTGCTCGATCCACGCAGCCCGTTGAGTGCTCCCATCCATAATCTCAGGAGCAGGACGCCTAAGCTCATGCTCATGCAGGCAAGCCTCAATTTCCCTGCAGTGATTGACCCAAGACCCAACGACGCCCTCACCATGAAAGTTCACGAGCGTCGCCAGCATAGGGTTAATCTCCGCGGAAAAATCTGCAGCAGATGTGGGAGTCTCCACGTCGAGCTCCTCAATATAGTCGTTCAGCATACGCAGACTATTCGCGGCGCCTTTCGAGGATGGACGTCTGGAAAAGGGCCCTGCCGGCATCATAATGCGAGACTTGAATGGGGCTGGAGTCGATATGATTGCTGCAAAATAAATCATAGTCAGATGTCGGCTCAAGAAATAAAGAAAATACACGAAAAATAGAGTCTACTATACCGGCTGCAACAGGGGCAGAGCTGGGAGTACTGGTGGCGCAACGATATCCTCGTCCCCGCCTTCGATTTGTAAGGCTACAAGCAATACAAAGAGGGATCAGCAATAATGTGATTGGCCGTTAAAGAAAGGACGTCGTTTAGAAAAGATACTCACCGACACCAGCAGGCGGACTAATCTCTGACAAGAAGGAGAAGTGTGGGTACAGCACCTGATACAGGTGGTCAAAAAGGACTCCTGCAAGGAAGCGGTAATGCAACGTCGGTACATAAGTTATACAGCTTAAAAATAAGACGGATGGGTTACGAATCCGCACCTTCCAACATCTGAGATGGTACGAGAGAGGGCAGGGGAATGGTCGCCGTCAAAGCGGTGACTGATGGCGCTGCCTCGGGGAGCGCAATCTCAACGCTCGCCACACCTGCATTAGAAACGAGATAAATACTGTCAGGAAAGATTGAAAAGGATTGCAGAATAAAAAGAAAAGCAATGACCCAAAATCTACCTGATGGGTCACCAGTCGGAGCCGCGACGAGGGCGTCACTTGATACAACAACTGCTTCATCCTCTTCCATTGGGATGGTCTCACCTCCCGTCGCCTCATCCCCTGACTCTACGAGAGCCGTCGTAATGCTTGCAACGCCAGGAGAAGGCAAAGAGCCGCAGGTGGAAAAAGCGACGATCGGGGCAGTGCCCGACTCTTGCGAAAGAGTGACTACCTCGGGCTCGGCGGCTGTACCCGTCTCACCCATCCTCACCTCAGGCTCGGAGGCTGTAGTCATCTCACCCATCGCCACCTCGGGCTCGACAATGGTGGTCATCTCACCTACCGCCATCTCAGGCTCGGCGATCGTGACTGTCTCACCCGCCGCTACCTCGAGCTCTGCAATCGCAGCCATCTCGCTTAACGCCGCCTCGGGTTCGGCAATCACGACTACCTCCTCTACCGCTACCCCAGGCTCAGCGGTCACCGCCACTTCTTCGGTAAGACTTGGCCTTGCAAGGTAAGATATATGAGAATTGATATTTAAAACTTTGACAACGGAACCCCGTGTCACATTACCTTGAGTTGGTCTTCTGACCGCTTCCCGAGCTGCACGTGCTGTCCGTCTATAGGCAGTGGACAAGGCAGCTGGGGATTCCTCTGAAGGAGTAGGGGCAGGGGTAGCGGTGCTCGAACCCGTACCCGCGGCCGAGGCAGCACTACGCTCATTTGCCGCGCGCATTCGGCGCTTCCTTTCCGCTCGGGCCATCAAAGTGGATCTTCTGGACGCCTCCATCAATAGAACGCCGTCATCCGCACCAAGGGCTACCTCTGAAACCGTTATAGCTTCCGTCATCGGTCGTTTGAGTAAGGCCTTTTTCGGCAGTGCCGAGGAGGCCGGGACTTCGGCCCGGGAAGAATCTCCGCATCACCTTGTGGGATTGCCATTGTGGTCCCTGCGATAAGATAAAGAAGGGGTTAGATTGTCCATAACAAAGGAGAATGAAGATGTAATGAGCCGAGATATTCCAATGCCCAGCAAGGCGTGATTCCTCTCCTCCTCCTCGAAGGTCCTGAGGGAAGCTGCCAGAGCCTCTTCAGTGGTAAAGCCTGTTACAGATGGAAAAATGTCAGTCAAGACATTACAATAAAAATAAGAATGCAATGCAATAACAAAAGTTACGGCTTATACTCACTTGATTGTGCGAGGGTGGCCATTTTCGCCTGGTGGCTCGCGGATCGCACAGAAGCTGCAATAGCATCCTCGAGATCAGTATCTTTCGGCGCTATGAAGAGACCTTCGTTGGTCCCATATTCGCTCAGGCCCTCGTTATAAGGAGCCTGAGGCTCCAGGCCGCGTACAGCATCTAGAGAGAGGACCGACTTCTTCTTCCTCTTCTGCGCGCGAGCTCCAGTCGCAGCAAGCACAAGCTTATGCTTGGTGGGCACTTTGGGGCGACGAGTCTCGATATCTGAGCCCACGCCAGATTCGGGTGAAGCTATATTTACCGTCTCCGTGGAGCACGGGGCACCGGTGGTACATCCACCGTCTCCACGGGAGCACGGGGCACAGGTAGCTCAGGCCTGTCCTCGGGGACTTCAATCACAGCAGCTCCTCTTAGCGGAGGAATGACAATGGTCCATCGCTTCAAGGGGAGGTTTCGATCACTAGCACGGGGTGCACCCTTGCGGTCGAGTAGCAGCCGCTTCTCCTCCCTGATAACAGCACCCGTTGCATGTTGATACCAGGCCATGTGTACGTTAAGGGCCTTCGGGACGCAACTCGGTTCACTGATAAATAAGTGAGAGCCCATATTCAGGCGCATGAAGTGATGCAGCGGGCCCCGCATTCCCTCTCTAGTGGCAACGGGTTCTACCAAGAAAGCCTTCAGCGGGACTCCTTGATTATAACTCAGCTGCTGGGCAAAATGATGGGGGTTGTATCTCATGAATAGCGCCGCATCATTTTGCCTGAATACAAGAAAGCCCGGCCTGATGGAGTACAAATGGAGAATCTCCCGAGCTTTCGACATGGAGGCCTCATCCTTAAAAATGTCTCGCAGTGACAGCACCGCCTTGGAAGTTTCCTGGCCGATGGTCAAGACTTTGTCCGTGAAAGACATACCATCTCCGACCGTGCACGGACGAAGGAGCAAGCCCCTAGCTTGCCGCTGTGACGGACTCACGATGGAGGCGTCAACCAGCTGCATAATCCGAGGGAACTTGCATCTCTCGTAAAACGAAGGTCCCTTGTGAATGCCGAAGACCCCGAGCACGTGCATCTCCATCCATGAAGTGAAGTAATGAATTGGGAAGTTGGCAGGATGCACCCCCGGTTCAGTAGTATCCGCCGCTACGCTAAGACCATGGTATAAGTGGGCCAACCCGGCGATCCCGATGGCCACTTGTATTCCGGCAACCATGCGATGCGCGGGGTAGAAGACGGAAGGCCTCATGTAATGAGGATCCATAGGGAGTGCGAACCAACTCAACCATAGCCCAAGAAACCCAAGAAAGAATGTATCCTCGTCAATGCCCGGGGTGGTGATTTCTGACAGAGGGATGATCGCAGCGTCAGGAAGAAAGAAGCCCTTCGGATCAGCTTCCGGTACCGGCTGACGGTCCAAGCCAAAGCCGAAGGGATCATCGAGCTTAGCAAACTTTTCGCCTCATCGTGACAAAATCTCTGGGCGAAGAAACCGGGCAATGAAGTCCGCAAAACTGACCCCCCCGGCCTCCGGATTCAAGGAAGAGGCTCTCGTACAGGTTCAACACCTTTATCAGGCTAGGGAACTGGTGCTAAATGGCGTCCTCTGGCGTGAGGCCCATCACCACTGGCTTGGTGGCAAAAACGTATTCATCCGGAGGAAGCATCTCCTCGTAGTACTCCCCCCTGACCGGTAGACCAGAAACCTCGGCAAATTCTTCCAAGGAAATAGAGACCTCTCTGTCCGGTAGAAGGAAGGTATGGGTCGGGATGTTCCACTGCTCCAAGAACGCCTTAATCCACCATGTGGGAGGTACAGAATACTGGAACAATGAAGCGTAGACCGCAGGGTATAGCCCAAGCCTCAACAGCTGCAATTTCTTCGCCGACAAGATGTACCGGGCCCACTGCAAGTACCCGGCCGGATGACGGGGAGTTAGCCCGATATTTTAGGGTTATCCCCAAGGGCGCGACTCGCCCTGGCATATGCGCCGCCCCAGGGTATCCAAAGCCGCCGCCGGCTGCATGGGTACTGCGGCGATCGAAGGCTGAAGAAGACCCTCCGAAGTCCAGTTAACCACCTCCACGGCATAGTTCACCGGGGGTGCATCCGCATACGGGATCGCCGAGATAGGCTCCGACGGCGTCGCACAAGAGAAGCTTTGACGACCTCTGATAATCTGGTCGTACCATCTACCCCACAAGTGAAGATTTTTGTGTTCCGGGTCACGGTCTTTGATGAGCGCGAGAACCTCCCGGTCCACAGGTGCCTAAGGGAATCCTCCCTCTGAACGAACAAACGGGAAAGAGAGATCGAAAGACATGTCACCTGCAAAAAAGGGGACAGAAGTTAACTGTCAGCGCTATAATTTAGTTTTCAATTCTGATACTCGGCACTTTAAAATTTGTACCACACTGCAATGCAGTGGAAAGGGGACCAAAGGGGGACCCACAAAATCTAGATGACAATGCATCGATTAATAAAACAGCCTCATCATTGGATGAGACTGTTAATTAATGAGGAAATTCTCAAGAAAATTCTCATAAAATGAAAATATCTCTCGGGAAAAGGAGAAAATCTCCCTTTGAGAGCAATGCACTATGATAGAGTGACACTTGTCAAACTCTGATCATGAAGGAATAAAATTCCTTAAAGAGCCTGGCTCTGTAATGATGATGGAAAAACCCATCAGAAAAGAAAATTAAAATCAATTAATTTTTATGAATTAAAAATTCTGGGATCTTCAAGATCCATGAAAAAAAACTCTTAAGAGTTCTTCATCAAAGATTAAGAAATCTACAGAGCAGAGCTCTGATTCATGGGCTAAGAAACCCAAGAAAAGATCTCTCTAGATCTATGGGTTCATAAGAGTAAAGCTCTGCTAATGGAACCCTAAGTGGGTTTTCTTTAGATCAAAGATCTATGAAGAGCAAGGCTTTGTTAATGGGTAAAACCCTAATTTATTAAAAAAATTTAAAAACTTTACCTAAGTTTGGAAAGAGTTTTTACTCCTGAAAAGTTCTTAAACAGAAGAGCTATGCTTTGAACAAAAATTCTCAAAGAAAGAAGATGATAATCATCTAAGGGACCAAAGGTCCAATTTATAGGCATTGAACCGCCTCTTCAACTTCTGAGTTGATCCAAGGGCTCAGATGCCGCCACCGCTGCACTCACGTGTGCACCACGTGAGCGCAACGGTGGGGGGGAATTTGTTTCCCCCAATCAGAGCAAAACACTGTTTTAAAATTCAAAATTTAAAAATTGAAGCAACGCTTCAGATTCAGCGCTAGGCACGCTGCGCGCCACGTGTCAAACACAGATGCGCTAGCGTCAGGTGCGCTGCGACCTAGACAGCGCACCCCCAATTAGAGCAAAGCTCTGTTTTAAAATTCAAAATTCAAAAATTGAAGCAACGCTTCAGATTCAGCGCTAGGCACACTGCGCGCCACGTGTCAAACACGGGTGCGCTAGCGCAGGCTGCACTGCGCTCTGCGCTGCGCACCACGTGTCAAACGTAGGTGCGCTAGCGCAGAGTGCGCTGCGCTGTTAGCAGCGCACCACATGCAAAGCACGGGTGCGCCAGCGCTTGAATAAAAAATTCCCCACCGTTCGATCAAAAGATCTAATAATGATAAATCACTAATTAATCAGAATCAAAATTCTGTTATGGAAAGATTTTTCCAATCTTGTTAAAAACAAGAAGATTGCCTTCTGTAAAACAGAAACCCTAGGATCAAAGATCCAACGGTGGGGAAACATCCCAAAATCAATCAGAGAAAGATCCCTTCAACTGATTTAACAAATCAATTTGCCCTATATAAAGGCCCCAAGACTTCAAGTCTGATATAGGAAAACCCCCCTAAAAACTTTGAGAAAACTCAAAAGAAAGAGAGCAAGCTCTTGAAAGAAGATCATTTCTTCAAGGTAAAAAAGAATGATTCTTGAACAAAGAGATGAAATCATCTCATTAAAACAGAAGAATTATCTTCTTAAAAGATCATAGATCTACAAAAGACCAAGGTTTTTTATAAAAAGAGATCAAAAGATATCATCATAAAAACAAAAGAAGTATTTACTTCATTCACAGATCTTTGATCTACAAAGGCAAAGCCCTTTCAAAGATAAGAACTATTGTTCTTGTAACTTGAGGCAAAGCCTCCTCTAAAAGGAACATAAATTTGATTCATGATCATAAATTTGATCAAATGCGCTTTGCACTATTGAAAAGTGCTTTGCACTCATGAACTGCGCTTCTGCGCTCCTTGGACCGGCGCTCAGCGCCAAAACGTGCCACGTGTCAACCATGTATGCACTTGCGCTTCTGAAACAGCGCACTGCTCTCATGGGCTGGCGCTTGCCAAGCGTGCCACGTGTCACTCCCTGGTGCACCACTAAACTAGCACAACGCGCTCATAAATTGAAAGCGCAATGCGCTCATAAACTGGCGCTTAGCGCCAAGCGCGACACGTGTCCTTTTCATGTGCGCTACTTGGCAGAAGAGCAATGCGCTCTTTAATTGGCGCAAAGCACCTGGCATGCCACTTGGCGCGCTGTCAGAACACACATTGTTCTGATGAATGCTATGCATTCAATACAAGACAAAAAAAATGTCAGGATCTAATGCTCAGCATTATTAAAAGGGCTAAGCCCAAGTAAAGGCTCAACAGCCCAGAACAATAAAATGTTAAACATTTTAATCTTGTTGGACTTAGCCCAATTCTGGCCATAAGTCCTCAACTTATATTTAATTGAGCCCATCTGCTCACGAAAATTCAACAGATCTTAGTCCCAAACTGGACTACAGATCTTTCAACCAACTCACGCCGGTTCGAGGGTACATCTCTTTACTCCTCTGATATCTGTCGTTGTAATCCTTCAACGTCTTCAGAGAGGTGACCGGTCCCGACAACCACATATTTCTACGGACTGTGGGGTCTTTAAACTCATGGACTATGATGTCCTTAAACTTCATAGACTACGATATCTTTAAACTACGGACTGTGGGGTCCCTTTAAACCCACTGACTATGATGTCCTTAACCTTGGACTGTGGGTTCCCTTTAAACCCACGGACTATGATGTCATTAACGTTGGACCACCATATCCTTAAACTGGTAATGGACCACCACGTCCTTAAACTGGTAATCGACCTCAATGTCCCTAAACTAAACAATAGAGTTCAAATGCTCTTTTGTTGGATCTAAATGATCCTGTTAAGTTGATCTTAGTCTAAAATTAGACTAACGTGTCCTTAACAAGCGTTGAGTCGATCTTAGTCTAAAATTAGACTAACGTATCCTTAACAAACGTTTAAGTTGATCTTAGTCTCGAATGAGACTAACAAATCCTTAAACCCAAACCAAAACCCAAATCTAAGAAAATACGGATTTGGACTAATCCACGCCCTACGGGCGACAACATAAATTAGACTCCGTATATAATCCACGGGCAACCACAAACAAAACAAACACCCACGACACAAAGTGACCATCTGGAGAAGGAGAAAGTTGTTACCGCGATGCGGTAGCGTAATTAACTGCAGGGGCTTGCGCCTGCAGGGAAGAGAGTCCCCAAAATCAAAAACCCCTCAAACGAGGGGGACTCTGACGAAGTCTGCTACATCGGCCGCATCCGTTTAAACCTTCGATACATGGTGCCATAAATCAATTTGGCATCTTCGGAGAAGTGGACGGATAGCACCAAATAGCATCTGCCCCCAGATTCAGACAAGAAGATTGTCTTCCTGGTTTCCAGCGGTAAACAGCAGTCGTGAATGACTCTGTCCCGTTATCCCCCGGGACCACGGATCAAGTAAGAATCACGAATGATTCTGTCCCGTTATCCCCTGGGACCACGGATCAAGTAATACCCTTGTAAGCTACACTTTAGTTTACACTTTTGATTTCCCCATACCCCCAAGATTATGTGTTCATGTCAGGTATTGTTAAATCTGGAGCTAATGCCAACACAGGATCAAGCAGGTACAGACTTGTCTAAATAGACAACAGGATATGTCCGTAGGGACAACAGGTCAAGATTGTCGGCATTAGTAACAAGATCAGGTATCAAGTCAAGCAGTGGTATATCAGGTCATGTCAGGTAGTGCACAGGTATCAAGCGGATGCTCATAATAAAACTGTAGTAAGTACGGATGCACAATAAAAGCATGGATGCATAAATATTTATCAGGGGTTACATCATGACTATGTAGGATGCACATTATCAAGTATGGGGTATTACTGTAACAATATTATGAAATAATACGACATGGCATGCAACTGGATATAAGGAATTAATGGTATGGGTGCACAATAAAACATGGATGCATGAATAACTATCAGGGATTGCAACTATAGCTCTATTTCTATGTAGGATGCACATTATCTAGCATGGGGTGTTAATGTAGCAGTAATATGAAATAACGTGACATGGAATGCAAATAGATATATAATTAATGGTATGGATGCACAAACATCGACCAGGGTTACATTTACAGTTCCAAGACTAAGTGGGATGCACGTTATTAAGCATGGGGTGTTACTACAATAATAACATGAATTAATGCGATCTGTAGATGCAGCAACATATATATTAAATGATATGGATGCATACGGGTATCCGAAAACAGTAAACTTTTATATGGATGTATAATGCAATCAACATGTGATATTTTTATTCATATGGATGCGAAATAAGATACATAGCATGTAGCAAGATGAACTTGCCTCGATTAGATCACACGACGGATACGTACGGCACGTCTGACGTCGGTAAATCGTCGCAACGCACACACGGCACGCGGGACGGGTCCAGGCAAGGCAAGAGGGTGATCACACGAGCAAGGGACGTTCACTGGATCATCTTGATCGGCAGCGGCGATACGACTCCGGCGATCGCTGGAAAATCAAGATTCAAGAAAAAGAACAAAGAAATGAAAAAGAAGAAGAGGAACAAGAAGAGAGAGGGATTGGTGCTCACTGTAGTTTGGTGCACAGGGGTCAGGGAAGACGAGGCGATGTTATCGGGGTCACCGACAGCGAGGGTGCAGGGTGTTCGGGTGATGGGTTGCGGGTGTTGTGGAGTGTGCAGGGTTTAAACAGAAGAAGAGAAGAAATGAAAGAGAAGAAGAGAAGGAAGATGAGGAGGAGAGGAGAATGGGATGAGGTCGGGGTGGTGATCGGCGGTGAGTTGAGTTGAGGAGCTAGGGTTTAGGTTTCTTGGTGTGCAGGGGGTTTCTGGGTTTGGAGGGGTAGGAGAGGAGAGGAAGGAGTTAAGGTCGAGAAAGAAGATGATGATGAGGGTTGAGGAGCTAGGTCAAGTGAATAGGAGGCAGAGGAGTTAGGGTTAGGGTTTTATTTGTTTTCTCGTGGGGAGGCTCGAGTTAAAAAGAGAAAGAAAGAAGAAGAAGTGTGAAGGGAGGTGAGCGTAAGGGAGCGGGCGGTGAGCAGAAACGAGAAGTGAATAGGGATCACGAGAAGAGAGAGAGAGAGAGGCGTTCGAAAGGAGAGAGAAAGGAAGAGAGAGAGAGAAAGAAAGGAAAGAGAGAGAGTGGGGTCAGCAAGAGAGAGAGAGAAAGAATGAGCGAAAGAGGAGAGAGGAGAGAGAATGTCAGTGAGAGAGAGCGAGGGAGAGGTTGTTAGTTTAAGTTAAGATTTAAATTTATAAAAATCTTTTAGTAAACTAAATACCTAAACTGTTAATAATATTTTAAATGTTTTATTAATAAAATTTTATATTCTGGTAAATACAAATTTACTCAAAAATACGCCCAGGTCGGGTCTAAAAATTCAGTTTTAAAATACGAAAAATATACATGTCGACCAAAACTAAAATTGGATATCCGGGTAACAAAAATGCATACCCCCAAGAACGGATACACGTAGGTGCGCGTAGCCATCCAAACAAGTCCATTTCACTGAACGGGACATGAACAAGATGCGCGGATGCTACCACCGGGTCAGGGGTATCATGTAGGCCATGCAATATATTTTTAAACTATTTTATGTGACTTAAATGTTATATTAAAATGCAGATGCCAGGTAAAATGCTAGTATGCAAATGAAAATGCACGAGTCCACGTATCAAGTTAGGATAAATCATAAACAGGAATCAAGACGGGTTTCCAGCAAGCAGTTCGGGTCGGATGCAAATACAAATGTCAAATACACTATTCGCACCCAAAACACAATAAATCAGGAAAATACCATAAATTAAGAAATACTCAAAATAGAACAGGTATAAATGAACTAGGGTGTTACACCCCAACTACAAAAAGAATTTCGTCCTCGAAATTCCCAAGACAAGAAAAGATAAACAATCATGAATCTATAAGAATAGGTGTGGAAACTTCTATCGAATCTCGTCTTCTCGTTCCCAAGTCGATTCTCCGTGCGAGCGATCCCCCCAAGAAACAAGTATGAGAGGGATAACCTTGTTCATAAGGACCTTTTTCTTTTCGATCAACAATCGATATCGGTCGTTCCTCAAAGGTCAAATCCTCTCTTACAGTCAGCTCCGAATGATCCAGCACATGTGTTTCATCTCGAACATACTTAAGAAGTTGAGATACATGAAACACATCATGAACATTCGCCAAAGATTGTGATAAAGCAAATCGATAAGCCACTTCTCCAACACGCTCCATAATCTCGAAAGGCCCTACGAATCGAGGACTGAGCTTGCCTCGACTCACAAAACGAATCACTCCTCTAGTCGGTGATATCTTCAAGAATACCAGATCACCAACAGCGAACTCTAGAGGTCTTCTCGATGTGTCGGCCCAACTCTTCTGCCGATCTTGTGCTGTCTTCATATGATTCCTGTTAGTGTTAACTTTTTCTACGGTTTGCACGATCAAATTCGGTCCCAACAATCTTCGTTCTCCAACATCATCCTAACAAAAAGGTGAACGACACTTGCGACCATATAATGCTTCGAATGGAGCCATCTGAATAGTCGCCTGAAAGCTGTTATTGTACGAAAACTCCACCAAATGTAGATGATCCTCCCACGAACCCTTGAAGTCCAACATGCAAGCTCTCAACATGTCTTCAAGAGTTTGGATCGTTCTTTCCGACTGTCCATCTGTCTGGGGATGATAAGATGTGCTAAACTTCAATCGAGTCCTCAAACCTTCCTGTAAGCTCCTCCAGAAGTGCGATAAGAATCGGGTATCACGATCGGAGATGATGCTCACAGGTACCCCATGCAATCTCACAATCTCCTGCATGTACCTGTTCCCTGATTAAAAATCAGGAAAGGACTCAGAAGAGGTATCACGTGCTCACACGTGACCAGCGGTCACGTGTTGGCACGTGACGTTCAAAGCAGCAGCACAAAGCTCATTCAAGAAAAGGCTCCAGAAAAGGTCACGTGCTCACACGTGACCAGGGGTCACGTGTTGTCACGTGACGGCTGAGCAGCGACCAGAGAACAGAGCGCAAAAGGAGAAGAAAGGCCCGTTCCAGGGGTCACGTGCCTACACGTGACCAGGGGTCACGTGACCGGCTTTAAAAGCCTTATTATTTAACAGAATTAAATTCTGAGAAGAGATCATTCAAATCTTTCCAAATAGAGAATGATTATTTGGAACCGTTGGATTAAAAATTTAAAGGTGATTAAACATTACCTATTTATGGAAAAATCATGAACTTGGAAAGATTTCCCCTTAAAATCTAACCGAAATAACAAAGGGATATCTTTGGATTTAAAATCCAATGGTGAATAAAATTCACCTAACAATCTAAAGGCCCGGATTAATGATAAATATAAATCAAATCTCTCAACATACAAATCAATTCTCTAAATGAGAGATTTACTAAGCAGATTGATTCTCTTCCTTCTCCTATAAATAGGAGCCAAGAAAAGAAGAGAAGGACCCTTTTCGAAGACCTTTTTTCAAAAACCTTTCTCTGAAACCTTGAGACCTTTGGATCTTTTTCTTTTGATACACATAGAGAAAGAGAGAGCCTTGAATTCTCTGCAAAAAGGAAAACCCTAAGTAAAAAAGGAAAAGGGAGGCTTAAAAAGAGAATTTAATTCTCAAAAGAGTTTAACTCTTACATAAAAAAAAGAACTTAGTTCTTTCTCTAGTTGAGAATCTGCAAAGTGCACATCTCCCCACGAATTGAGATTTAATTCTCATTGGGTTGAGATCCTGCCATGCAGATCTAAAACACAGAGGAGGAACTGAGTTTAGAGAATTTAATTCTCATAAAATGATAGGAATTCAATTCCTTTGAGATAAAGTTAGGGTTTAACCCTATGTTATGGGAATTTAATTCCTTCAAGATAAACAGAACTAGGGTTTAACCCTAACTGAGAATATAATTCTGTCAAACTCACAGGAATTTAATTCCTTTATTAAAAGAAATCAGGGTTTAACCCTATTTAAGAATATAATTCTTCAGAAGAAAACAGGAATTGAATTCCTCTAAAGTTTAGGTTTTAACCCTATGAACAGAATTTTAAAAACATGCAAAGTCACGTGCTACCACGTGACCTCTGCAAAGACCCACAGAATAGAACTCTGAATCAGACACCTCACGTGTTACCACGTGACTCCTGTGAAGATATATAAAAGAGAACTTTGAGGCAATGACTCACGTGTCCAACGTGATTCCTGAAGCACATAAAGAAACAGCAAAATAAAAGAGAACTCTGGGGCGTCCTCACGTGTCACCACATTGATACGGACTGTGGGGTCCTTAAACTCATGGACTATGAGGTCCTTAACCTTGACCGTAATGTCTTAAAACTAACATCAGACTGTGGAGTCCTTAAATCCACGGACTATGAGGTCCTTAACCATGACCGTATTGTCTTAAAACTAACATCGGACTGTGGAGTCCTTAAATCCACGGACTACGACGTCCTTAACCTTGACCGTAATGTCTTAAAACAAACATCGGACTGTGGAGTCCTTAAATACACAGGACTACGACGTCCTTAACCTTGACCGTAATGTCTTAAAACAAACATCGGACTGTGGAGTCCTTAAATCCACGGACTACGACGTCCTTAACCTTGACCGTGATGTCTTAAAACTAACATCGGACTGTGGAGTCCTTAAATCCACGGACTACGACGTCCTTAACGCAACGTCTTAAAACTAACATTGGACCGCAATGTCCTTAAACTACCTACTGACCGCAATGTCACTAAACTAAACAACAGGGCCCCCTTTTATTGCTCTCTTGTTGGATCTAAACGATCCCGTTAAGTTGATCTTAGTCTAAAACTAGGCTAACGTATCCTTAACAAACGTTTAAGTCGATCTTAGTCTCAAACGAGACTAACGCATCCTTAAACCCAAACCCCCAAACCCAAATCTAAGGAAGATACGGATTTGGACTAGTCCACGCCCTACGGGCGACGACATAACTCAGTCTCCGTATACAATCCACGGGTAACCGAACACGAAACAAACACACACGACACGAAGTGACCATCTGGAGAAGGAGAAAGTTGTTACCGCAATGCGGTAGCGTAATTAACTGCAGGGGCTTGCGCCTGCAGGGAAGAGCGTCCCCACAATCAAAAACCCCTCGAGCGAGGGGGAATCTTACCAAGTCTGCTGCATCGGCCGCATCCGTCTAAACCTCCGATAGACGGTGCCATAAATCAACTTGGCATCTTCGGAGAGGTGGAAGGATAGCACCATATAGCATCTGCCCCGAATTTCAGGCAAGACGTCCGTCGCGTCGCGCCACCATTCGGAGGGGAACAGATTCTTGCACGCCCGGTGGGACCTTTTCCTCTTTCCACTCTACACTTCGTGTGTCGTGATTCGCGAACCAATCGCGGTTTGCTAATGGTTGCCCTTGGGTTTCGAAGTACTGAGACTTGGTGTTTCGTTTGCTGCAAAAAGCAAAAGGATCAATGGTTGGCAACTGCTCGAACTGCTCCAACTGCAAATGCAACCGACACTCCGCCTCACCTGGAGGAGTAGCATATGGACCGCAGGCTGCTTCCCTATTCACTATGCCTGTGGAGCAAGTGACTCAAGCTACCACCGGTTTATTCTTTGGGACCATGCTCCCGCCGGTAAACATTAGCATCCCAATGCCCGTACCGGAAGCGTCAAAGAAGTCGGTCTTTGATCGACTTGCAACTCCCACGGCCCTTCTCAGCGGGTCGTCCAACTCCTCGGTCTTCACCAAACTGAGCCTGAACTACAAAGGGCCCGCCAAGAAGCCCCTAATACCTATGCTGGCCATCCCAAGGAAGACAGCTGCTCCCGAAGTCGTCAAGGCGGCTTCTTCTCCCAGAGGGTCGGTCTTCTCGAGACTGACTACCCCCGTTCCAGCTCCCGCTCAGAAAACTGTAGCTTCTCAACGAACGTCAGTCTTCAAGAGGCTGATACAGGCAGCAGCCCTTCCCCAGAACAGGGGGCAAGATGCAGCCATCGCTGAATCAATCCCAACAACCTGTCATGACCGACGTCGCCACTGGCGCCGGATAAGGAAGACTGGGGGCAATTCCCCCTCCGGGCTAACTCCACCAGCTCCAACAGTGGAAATTGAGGCTGCTGTTCCAACCGGGAACAGCTTTGAGCTGATAAACAGGGTACGCAGAAATTCGCCAACTGCGGTTCTCAGAAGATCCCCTCCACCTGCGGAAAATGTTATAGAAACAAAGCCGGAGCAGCCCCCTCAACGGCTGTCCTCCAAAATTTATAAGGTCTGGCGACGGGTTCAGGACTCGGTAATCATTCAAGATCACTCTCGCCAGCAGAAGAGGGTGAAGGTTCAGGAAGAAAAGAACCGTCATGTCAAACAACAGAGGACGCTAGCCACTTGGGTGCCCGCGACAACAGCTCCCTCCACGTCGACTACTCAAAAGAGAAAGAAGCCGGATAGAGTCCCCACTCCTGCAGAAAATGTCAAGAACAATAAGCCGAAACGCCCTAAGTCTGGGGGCATGATGGTGCATACAGTATACATGGCGCTTGGAAAAGAGGACAGCCGTGCATCCACGGGTCATAGACCGCTTACACGGTCAGTGACCAAATCTCAGGAGCAACAGCAGAAGCTCCAAGAAATGATGAACGCGATGGCCGCACTCACTAGGCCGAAAGAAAACCCCGAAGCGTCATCTGATCAACGCCAGGAATAAGAAACTGACGCTGAGTTCCTTCGTAGGATACTGGAGAAGAAGGATAAAGAGGCTGCTGAACAAGCAGCCAATATACAACGAATGGCCCTTCTGTTCCAGGACATGGTGGGTATGATGATCCAGCAAAAGCCTCCTGCTGAAACGCCAAATCTACCTCCGGCTCTTTCAACAGCTAAAGAAGAAACGATCTCCAAAGCTGCCCTGGATGACTACATAGCTCAACAGATACGCGTTCACCAGGCGACTGAGGCAGCTGGTCAAGTTGTCAGGACGGGAAGACCATATTCAAGCTAGTATGACCAGATCAAATACCCGTCGGGCTACACAATCCCAAAATTCCATGTATACAAGGGGACATGCAATCCCCATCAACATGTCGCTCAGTTCAGGGCTCTTTGTGGCAATACCGGCGGCGATGATAAGCTCTTGTTTCGCCAATTCATCGGCAGTTTATCAGAGACGGCGTTTGAGTGGTACTCTGAGCTTCTGAACGACTCCGTCAAAACTTTCGCTGAAATGGAGTTGTTGTTTACCCAGCGTTTCGCAAGCGCCAGCGAACGCACCCCGATAACAGCTTTGATTAATGTAAGGGTGAAGCCGGGTGAAACTTGGGTCCAGTACGCGATCCGATGGCGGAACTTATGGTCAAAGTGCGAACATCGCATCGAAGAAGCGCCCGCGGTGGGCATGTTCGTGGGTACCCTAGATCCTCATGCAACTATCTCACAGTTCATGATGTTCTTTAAGCCAACCACGTTCCCGACTTTGATCGACAAGTTGGCCCAGATGTACCAAATAGGTCACAGGCCGTCTCCCCCGAAGCCAGAACCTCGGAATGAAAAGGGTAAAGGGAAGGCAACCTTCGTTCCGAACGCTCAGCAGCAACCCAATGCCCCAAGGCTGGCGGATCAACTGGAAGAAAGACGGCGGTATTATAATGAGAAAATGAAGCACCCCTACTCATTCCCGCGGGATAAGACGAAGAGGCTCTTCGAGTTGGCAATACGCAATAGGCTTATAACTTGCCAAACCCAAGGCGACCGCCGCAACCCAGTGAGGGGAATAACCCCAACCACTGCCCTTACCATTAAACGATAAGCCATCCGATTGAGGATTGCATCGTCTTCAAAGGATGGATTGAAGATCAATACCTACAGGGCAAGTTTGCGCTGTCCGAAAAGTGGAATGAACCCGCCACAACCTCACACTGCTAAGAAGATGGATACACCGGGGGCAACTTGTTCTTTCATTGAAGAAGCTCCATGGGAAATCGTGCTTTCAGCAAAAACCAAGAGGATGCTGAACGATCTTGAAACATGCCCGGCGGTCAGGTGGAAGAACCCGCTGGAACCCCAGATCATTGAAGGGATGCTGAAGCCGCGCCCAACTCCGAAGATCAGTGGTGATGTCCCGAGCACTCACGACCATCCATCGAAATCTTCGAAGAAAAAGAAGAAGAGATCTAAGAAGCCCGTGAAGCCTGGCAACAAGCGCACGGACTTGCAGAAGTAGATTGACACGCTGGAAGAGTACAATCAAAAGGCGCGGACTCCCATTACACTCCAAGAATTCCTCAACCACGTCTTTCAAGAGGAAGATGAGGGGGAGAGTTCGTCGGATGAATCTGAGGGTTATGTGGCGAGTTGTCATGTGATCTCCCACTCGTTTACGAACGATGACAAAACTCCCGGCACTGAGAAACTGGGGGCAGAGCCTGAGCCGGAGCTTGTGTGGCCAACAGACGAAATGATTGACGTCTTTCTAGACGAGATTCGTTTGAAAAGTAAAGCCGACCAAGAGCGTGAGATGGCCACATCAGAAGGAGCCAAACGCAGGCGATTAAACGAAAGAGTCGAAGCACTCCCGCCAGATCAAAAGACATCCGATGCGGATAAAAACATATTCAAGACGAGGAAAAGGTTTGCCAAAGCCATGCTAATGGGAATGAAGCTACCACCCTCGGAAGAAAACACGCTCAAGGGGGCGGAGAGGCACCCTAATTACTGCTCATATCATCGGAAGATTTCACACCCCACTGAGGAGTGTGACGCTTTTAAGACATGGTGGCGGGGATATGTCGCTCATCGGCAACATTTTAAGCGAATGAAACGCAGAGCTCGTCGGGAGCAGAAAAGTACGACCGAAGGACATAAAAGAACTGCCGGTAACTGTTACACGGTCAACGCCGGGGGACCGCATATGCTCACATTCGGGAGCGATTCTGACGAAGAAATGGCTCTGGGCCCTCTCTTTAAAGAATCCGATTTGGGGAAAAAGGAAGAACCAGAGGACTGCGAAAACATTCAGCTGCGCAATCGCACACTCCCGGAAAAGAATCTCGGACCCGCAACTAGAAAAGATAAGGGAATGGAAAAGGTCACTGAGGATATCACCTTAGATGACCAAGTTATGAAAGAGCTGACTGCCAAGGACCCGCCTAAGAAGAGTAAAGTAGACTACAACATCCTAGGGCACCTGAGGAAGCTACCCTCTCAGCTCAGCATTCTCGATGCCCTCCTGTTATCAAAGGAAGCGAGAGATTCATTAATTAAGGCGCTACAAGAGCCCGAACAATTCCAAGCCTTCCTAGCCGAAGAAAGGATGAAGAATGAACTGGAAGAAGTGCACACGGCCGATATCACTTTCGGTGACGAAGACCTGCTCCTTGGGACGTGCGACCACAATCGTCCCATATACGTCTCTGGATATTGCCACGACATAAAGATAGGCAAAATCTTGGTCGACAATGGGTCTTCCGTTAATCTCCTCAACGTGCGGGTGTTAAAGGAGATTTGCATGAGCGTCCAGCACCTTGCTCGGGACAAGATCACCATCTTCGGGTTCAACTCCCAATCATCGAGAACTCTTGGGTCTGTGATATTGACGCTACGCTTCGGGCTACTCATCACGGACATTAAGTTTCACGTCATAGATGCCAAGACATGTTACAATGCTCTGCTCGGCCGACCTTGGTTACACGAGTACAACATCATCCCTTCTACGCAACATCAGTGTATGAAGTATTTCAAGGATGGTCTCGAGTATACCGTAACAGGTGAGCTAAACCCATTCTCCGTGAACGAAGTCCGCAAATACGAAGATGCAAAGTACTTTTTGCCAGATTTCGAGGATTCAGAGAGATGTCGCAAACCGGAGAACAAAGCCGCTGCCACCATTCCTGTTTTCGGGAGTGATACTGAAGAAGAAGAAGAGATAGTTTACTCTGGTCCGTCTCGACGCAATGACCCGGGACCGTCCGCCCCCATATTGATCTTCGGAAGTGACTCAGAAGATGAGGTAAATGTTGTGTTCTCCAGTCGGCCGCCAATACAAGAATTCCCTGGTGATGATCAGAGTTTGCAAATCACCATGATCCTGCCGGAGCACTACAAAGATCTTGATGCGCTTGAAGCTCACAACGTGCAAGAGCTGGGAACATTTTACGTCCCTCCCAGGTGAGAAGGCGAAAAGGCGATCCTATTCTATCGATCCTCGGAAACAAGAGTGGAGAGAGAGATCTGGCACGGCGTGGATTCTACACTTGACAAGCTTCAACCCATCCGTTTGCCCAGATATTACACAAACGGACTAAAAAGGCTATTGAAGCGCCCAGGGATACCCTTAAAACAGACTATTCGACAAGCTCGATTCTATAACAGGATTTGGGATGTCCCTGGGACTCAGCGCAAATTGCCCAATGGGAGAATGGAAACACTTGGGCTTAGATACGTGAGAGCCGGGAAACGGGAACGAGTCCACGGTAGCTACGCCATATACAACTTCGATGAAGAAGAGGACGCCCTGTCAGGAAATGCCAACCCTTCATCAGGACTAGATCCCGCAATCAAAGTGCCGAGTCCGTCATTTGAAGAGCGAATGGACAAGCTTATCAGGAAAGCGGGTCAAAAAGCTCGGGATGACCATAACCGCGAAATGGCCATCTACGAAAGAGCCAGTACGCAACGCCTTTTTCAACAGGCTGCGAAAGATGAAAATGCTCCTCCCTGTCAACCTCTTGTGCAAAAGGCCCGACGCAGAGGTAGAAACAAGTCAAAGACAAGAAAAGGCGTTCGACAGAGACAAAGCGGGATCAAGAAGTCACGCGATCGGAAATCGAGGGTCCGGATTTGTCCCTTATGAAGAAGATGAGTCAGGCATACTCTTTTCCTCAGAATAAAACACGGAAGATACTTGACCTCGCTTTAAAACATCGAATGATTACACTTCCGGCGTCTAAACACCCTGAGCAAGCTAATGAGGTCTCTCATCCGGACTATTGCTCTTATCACCGAGCCATAGGACACCCTATCGAAGACTGCTTCACCTTCAAGAACTGGGTCAAAGACCAATACCGGCGAAGCAGATTTGCTCTATCCGATAGCTGGAGGGTAACGCCGCCGCGAAAGCACGAACCCAAAGCCACAAGAACAGAACCAGATCCATATCGGTCTTGGAAGAGAGCTCGTACCTGTCGCGTAATAACGATATCAAAAGAAGAGCCCGAGAATATGGATGACTTTCCCTGGTGCTTCGAAAACAATGACGACGAGGTAATCTCAGAATTTCCACCAGCGCCGAAAGAACTGGAAGATGGCATACACTCCAAAGCCGATAACCTCAAGAAAATTGAGTTGGGGACGGCGAATGACCCCCGACCGACTTTCGTCAACGAGTCGCTATCTGAAGAAAGGGTGGCCGCGTTGAAAGACGTGCTTATGCAGCATAGAGATTGCTTCGCATGGAACTATTCCGAAATGCCAGGACTAGATCCAGAAATTGCTGTGCATAAATTAGCAATATCCCCAGACGTCAAGCCAGTCAAACAGGCGCCAAGAAGAATGCGGCTCGAGCTTGAGATGAGCATCAACGCCGAAGTCAAAAAGATGATCGATTCTGGGTTTATCCAAGAAGTTCAATATCCTGACTGGATCGCCAACATCGTCCCGGTAATGAAGAAAAATGGGACAGTGCGCATATGCATGGACTTCAGGGATCTCAATAAAGCTTGCCCGAAGGACGATTTCCCAGTACCGGTAACCGAGCTGATGATAGATAACACGTCCACCCACGAGGTTTTCTCTTTCATGGACGGCTCATCAAGGTACAATCAGATAAAGATGCATCCCGAGGACCAGAAGCATACTGCTTTTCGGACCCCTCTAGGAATATTCTGCTACAAGGTGATGCCCTTCGATCTAAAGAACGCCGGTGCCACCTATCAAAGGGCCATGACGAAGATCTTCGATGACCTCATACATGAAATCGTTGAATGCTATATCGACGACCTCGTCGTGAAAAACAAATCATACGAGGAACATCTCGAGCATCTGAAGACTGTATTTCAACGCCTTCGGCAATACAACTTGAAGATGAACCCTCTCAAATGCGCGTTCGGGGTGTCCTCAGGCAAATTCCTTGGATTCATTGTCCGGCACCGAGGCATCGAGATAGATCCGTCGAAGATCAAGGCGATCATGGAAATGCCACCGCCAAGGACTCTCAAACAATTGCGGTCCCTCCAAGGGAAACTCACGTATATCCGGCGATTTATAGCCAACCTTTCAGGCAAATGTCATCCTTACAGTCACCTGATAAAGAAGGGAACCCCGTTCGTCTGGGACCAAAAATGCCAAAGCGCGCTAGACGAGATCAAGCAATACCTCCAGAATCCGCCGGTGTTGGCTGCTCCGGTCAAAGGAAAACCCCTCATCCTTTATACAACCATCCTCGAAGGTGCCTTAGGTGCATTATGGGTACAAGAAAACGATCAAGGGAAGGAGAGAGCTCTCTATTACTTGAGTCGAGTTCTACTGGGGGCAGAAAGCAACTATTCCCCTGTTGAAAAAACACTGCCTGGCGTTGATCTTTGCAATAGCAAAGCTCAGGCACTATGCGTTGGCGCATGAAGTCCGTCTCATTTCGAAGGTGGACCCCCTTAAATATTTGATGTCGAAGGCCATATTGACAGGTCGGCTCGCTAAATGGGCCCTACTCTTGATGGAGTTCTCGATAACCTATCGACCTCTCAAGGCAGTGAAAGGCCAAGCCATCGCCGACTTCCTCGCTGAGCATCCGATACCTGTTGATTCTCCTTTGAATTGCGAATTGCCAGATGAACACACGTTTGATGCGATCGATGGCGGTGATACCCGATGGGAACTTTATTTCGATGGAGCATCTTCCGTGAAGAAGCGCAAACAAAACACCCCTATAATCAAATCAGGGGTGGGTCTCATCTTCGTAACTCCACAGGGAGGGATAATGCGCTTTGCTTTCTCCTTAACAGAACCAAGGACGAACAATGAAGCCGAATACGAAGCTCTGATAGCAGGCCTCGAGATCGCCATCGACATGGGAATTGAAAACCTCCTCATATACGGAGATTCCCAACTGGTCGTTAGTCAAGTAAACGGCGACTACCAGACATGCAAGCCAGAGCTGGTGAAGTATGGAGAGAGAGTACAACAACTGCTGACTCAAATCCCGTTCTACACTTTGGAAAAAATACCGCGCGCGGAAAACAGCAAAGCGGACGCGTTGGCCATGCTTGCTAAAGAACTAGCCGATGAGAACCTCGATGACGTAAGAATTGTGGTACAAAGCCGTCGAGTACTTGCCCCTGCAGAAATATCTCCGGAATCACCTGAAGAAAGGGGAGCAACTGAGCAGACGGCCCTGCAAATAAATGACCAAGAGAAGGTTGAAGATTGGAGAGAAGTCTTCATAGACTACTTCAAATCCCGTCGAACGCCTGAAGATGCGTCCTCAAGACATCAGCTTGTGAAACGAGCTCTGTCCTTCGCCTTCGTCAATAATACTCTGTACAAAAGGTCATTTGACTCTCTGTGGTTGAGATGCCTGGGACCTGACGAAGCGAAAAGAGTCGTTCGGGAAGTTCACGATGGACTCTGCGGTTCTCATCAAGCGGGCCCAAAGATGAAGCTGAAGATCAAACGAATGGGTTATTATTGGCCCACAATGATCCAGGACTGCCTCGAGTATGCGAAGCAATGCCACTCGTGCCAAATTCATGGGGACTTCATCCACCAGCACCCAAATCCTCTACATCCAACGATGGCTAGCTGGCCGTTCGAAATGTGGGGAACTGACATAATCGGCCCCATCGAACCAGCGTCATCCAGAGGACATCGTTTCATCCTGGCGACTATAAGTGCACGGCGGCGCCCCGGCCGTCAATCCAACGCCGGAATGCGGAAGCGGTGATAAACTTTAATTTTGCGAACTTAGCAAACCGGCACCACCGCGCACTAAACACCCGGATCAAACCATTAACTAGTCTAAGCCAACTACAAGAAGGGGAAGAGATATATCGAATGATCCGAGTCCTCCGGTCTTCTCGTCGTCGTCCCGATCTCCTGCGGAAACTCCGGTCGTCGCCTCCTCGCCGGAAGGGCACCACATCGCCTGTATCTTTTACGGGCTCCCACCTCAATACCGAGGCAACTCGGGCGCGAAGTTGGCTGGCCGACGTGTCCAAGATTTGCTGTAGAATGTGTAGTGTAGAGGCTATGTCTCATTTGGGGTTTTGTTGCCATTTGAAGATGATGGAGGAAACAAGATAAGAAAAATGGTGCTTGCATTTTTCTAGCATGAAAATGAGATCAAGAATGCCACACTCTCAAGAATGAAAACTCTCTCCTTCTCTTTTCTCCAAAATGAAACCTTATCATGATAGAATGGTGGAGGAAAGAATACATTATCCAAAACCATGAAGGGAGGTAATGGTAGTAAAAGCAAGGGGTGACCATAGCCAAAATGAAATGATAACAATGTCAATTTCATTTCAAATCTCATCTAATCACAAAAGAAAAACCATCATGAAAAAGCAAAGATGCTTATCTTATCATAATCAATACATTTGCAAGAAACCCCTCCACAATGTGTTATTTGCAAACTTGCAAATAACACCCTCCATCGAAAAGTCCGGCCGCGAAAGAACAAAGGAAAACCGGCCGGAACGGAATGCAAACTGGCAACTCCAGAAAACTGGTCCTGTAATAAATTACAGGAAAACCCCGATACTGTGCATACACACCCGCATCTGTATTCCGTCCGGATACAAATGCAATGAGACAAAATCTACACTGTACTAAACTAGGATCCGGCTTAAACCAAAGCCGGCTAGTAATATCCGTCCGATCCTGATCCGTACAATACCGCACGTATCTGATCGGACCCTACCATATCTCCATACGGCCTCTACAGCGTTTCGCCCGAAAGCTTGAGTAACTGAAAGTGTGGTGGACTCTAAAGACTCGTCAATATTATGGCTGTGGATTTAACCACTAGCACGTCAGAGATATAAGCCAATACGTGACGGGCCACCAACTATTGACTAAAAGGGACGTCGATGAGCGAACTCATCCTGACACCCTACTGAGCCTGTCAGTGACAATATCCATACAGTCCGGTCCGTTCGTCTATGAGCATCGCATGGCGGGCCTAGGGGGTTGGTAAAAGTCAGACCCCCAAAAGCGGTACAAGTCGTGTCGGAGTGTAGCCCAGAAAACCCTGAGATACTACTGGAATGCCTACCAGTAAATCTCCTGCCTTGGCCAAGGACTTCGTGTAATGGCTCTCCTAGACACAGCGCGACCTCACCCCCAATACCGGGAGAGACGAACCCCTGAAGATCCGCTCACTGCCTCCATGTGGCTCGGGACTGTACCCAACTAAAACCTGTTTGCACGACTCCTTTGAGCCGTGGTAGGGTAGTAATCAAAGCACAGTGGGAACTCACACGAGACAAATGACGATCCTCAGGTCGATGAACTAACCTGTACACATGTCACCAGGGAACTACTATCTGACGTCAGGTATAAGACCAACTAGCTTGTTCCCGGCGAGTCCTGTCCGGTGTACTCATAACCCAATGAGCACCTGTATACATATTAGGTGAACCAACTGACACCAGTGGCTTGTGAGACCGGCAACCGCCCCTCGTCGGGGTCTCGATTGTATACACTAGTCTACTCTGGAGTATCGATGCCCTGTCTCGAAACTCCCACGACTATGGACCTTTTAAGGATGTGCTTATAGACTACCAGCTCCCACGTATATGATCGCCCTCATACTGCCGGTAGTCAAGCAAGAATCCTAGGGGCTCTATCAACGTGCAATAGTGACCTGTCATGTCACCTAAAGCAGTACACGATGATAAAGGTAAACTAGATAGCATACTATCATCTCGAGTAAGACTGTCCTACCGGGATAGGTCCTCCCTCAATCATTGCAATCACGTGCCTGTGATCCAATAATTGACTCTGAGGGCACTATCTCCAATAGCGACAACTGACTACTTCTCCAAATGGGCAGAAGCAGTACCGTTAAGGGAAGTGAAGACGGAAAATATTCTTCATTTCTTCAAGACGCACGTCATCTATCGATTCGGAACTCCGCGACGGATCATCTCCGATAATAGACCGGCCTACAGAAGCCACAAGATCAGCCGCTTCGCGCAACAACACAACATAGACCGGAGATATTCCTCAGTTTATAATCCCCGAGCTAACGGTCTAGCTGAGGCTTTTAACAAGACCTTGACGAAGATCGTGAAAAAGACGGTGTCCCGAAACAAAAAGGACTGGCATGAGAGACTGCATGAAGCTCTTTGGGTGTATCGAACTGCGTTCAAAACGGCCACGAACACGACGCCATACGCATTGGTGTTTGGTACAGAAGCAGTACTCCCCCTCGAGATAGAGTTACCCTCTCTACGAGTGGCGGTCCACTACGAGCTGACGGACGAAGAGAATGCTCACCTTCGGCTTGAGGAGCTTGATGCCCTTGATGAAACCTGGCTCATAGCGCAACAAAATCTGGAGGCCTACAAAGCAAAGATGACGCGCTCGAACGAAAGACTGACCAGGTCGAGGACATTCCGCCAAGGCGAACTCGTACTGATGGTCAAAAGACCTATGATCCCCAATCGCGCCAAACGAGGAAAATTCGAGCCGAACTATGAAGGCCCGTACATAATAGACAAGATCTACCAGGGTGGAGCGTATCTACTTATAGATATGCATGGTGAGAGACCTTTCAGGCCAGTGAACGGTCGCTTCCTGAAGAAATACTACGCTTAACGGGTCAAGGCCTAGGTCAATGATAGATGACGACTACTATGTCCGCTCGCTATCTTCCTAAGCCCGAACCCTATAAGTAGTAACCGGCCTTCTTCAATAACGGACCGAAACGTCCTTAAACTAACGGTGGACCGAAATGTCCTTAAACTAATAACGGACCGAAATGTCCTTAAACTAACAACGGACCGAAACGTCCTTAAACTAACAATGGACCACTATGTCCTAAAACTAGCTGTTGACCGAGATGTCGATAAACTACGGTGGATTGCAGCATCCCAAAATTGATGCTAAAATAAAAAAAAATAAAAAAAAGAAAAGAAAACGGTATGTCCATAAGCAGAATGGGCACGGATGAAAACCCGAAAGGGCTCCGTGAGTAAAAACAACAGGGCTACCGGCGAGTCTTGTGAAAACCCGAAAGGGCGCAACCTCATTAGAAAATAAAAAGAATAAAAAAAAGAAAAGAAAAGAAAACGGTATGTCCATAGCAAAATGGGAACGGATGAAAACCCGAAAGGGCTCCGTGAGTAAAAACAGCAGGGCTACCGGCGAGTGCTTGTGAAAACCAGAAAGGGCGCAACCTCGTTAAAGAACACTTGCAGGGTCATCACGACCTTGTAAGGAGAAACCACCTGCGTGAGATCCTTACGACTCACAAAGGAGCAACACACTTAGGGATCCCCACAATTCCTAGGGAGAAATTACACTTGCGAGATCCTCACGACTCGTAAGGAGAACTCTCTTATGAGACCCTCACAGCTCATAAGCTTTGAAAGTCTTAAGTCACAGAGACCTAAACCTGTGCTTAAGCAACCCCCACAACCTTCAATTTAGGCCCTAGAAGTGGCTCAATACTGACCCTTGTATACAATCCATGGGCGCGAATAAACATTTTCCCTAAACAAGTCCCATCCGTGACTAGGGTTATGTTCACATGGCAAACAACCCTTGTAAGTCCTCTCGACTTATAAGGAGAAGACCCTTTTGTAAGATCCTTACGACTTGCAAGAGGACATGCACTTATGAATCCTCACGATTCCCAAGAAGAAAACACACCAACAAGATCCTCACGACTTGTAGGGAGAAATACCTTTGTGAGACCCCTACGGCTCATGAAGTCAAAAGCCTTAGTCGACAGGACCCTTAACCCTGTTTACTAAGCCACCTTTGTTCAATATCGACAGAGGCAAATGATGATTCGCTCCTGGTAATATCCCAGTTGTAGCGGTGCTGATGCCGAAATCGGTGTCTAAAATCCAAGCTTGCAGCGAAAAGGCTAGCGAGCCACACATGCATACGAAATAGCCGAAATGATAGGGCAACTTGCAATAAAACGCAGCAAGTAAAAATGTATGCGCGAAAAATAGCCGAAACGATCGGGCAACTCGCAATAAAAAGCAGCGAGTAAAAATAAAATAAATAGCCGAAATGATTGGGCACCGCGAAAAATAGTCGAAATGATGGGGCAATCGCGACCTTCGCGATATAAAAGCTGAAATGATAGAGCATCGCGGAAAAAGAAATAAAATAAAAATGAAATTTATGCCCTACAGGTGATATTACATCAATCCCTGTATACAATCCAGGGGCGTAAAAAAAGAAGGGATCATACTCCTCCCCCAGGTTTCATCATAAGGGGAAGCCAAATCTCGATAGGCCGCAAGTGATCTAGAGATCGTCTCAACACTCGTCTTGTAACAACGGACACAACTTCAAGCGAAGCGGAACAGCGGCATGGCTCGGCGATATACAGATCACCAAGAGTCAAATCCCCACCCCGTGAAATGCGGATACAATCAACAAATTCCTGGCCACGTGGAACGCGGATAACGTCACTCTTTGACCCCGCGGAAAGCATCCTGAGCGGATCCTGGTCCTCGCAGAGCACGGCAGTGAACCCGTGTGAAGCATCCAGAGAGGAGCCTAGTCCTCGCCAAGCAGGGCAGTGAACCCGTGTGAAGCATCTAGTGCAAAATTCCTGGTTACATGGAACGCGGATAACGTCACTCTTTGACCCCGTGGAAAACATCCAGAGCGGATCCTGGTCCTCGCAGAGCACGGCAGTGAACCCGTGTGAAGCATCCAGAGCGGAGCCTAGTCCTCGCCAAGCACGGCAGTGAACCCGTGTGAAGCATCTAGTGCAAAATTCCTGGTTAGTTGGAACGCGGATAACGTCACTCTTTGACCCCGTGGAAAACGTCCAGAGCGGATCCTGGTCCTCGCAGAGCACGGCAGTGAACCCGTGTGAAGCATCCAGAGCGGAGCCTAGTCCTCGCCGAGCACGGCAGTGAACCCGTGTGAAGCATCTAGTGCAAAATTCCTGGTTACGTGGAACGCGGATAACGTCACTCTTTGACCCCGTGGAAGACGTCCAGAGCGGAACCTGGTCCTCGCAGAGCACGGTAGTGAACCCGTGTGAAGAATCAAGAGCGGATCCTGGTCCTCGCAGAGCACGGCAGTGAACCCGTGTGAAGCATCCAGAGCGGAGCCTAGTCCTCGCCGAGCACGGCAGTGAACCCGTGTGAAGCATCTAGTGCAAAATTCCTGGTTACGTGGAACGTGGATAACGTCACTCTTTGACCCTGTGGAAAACGTCCAGAGCGGATCCTGGTCCTTACGGAGCACAGCAATGAACCCGTGTGAAGCATCCAGAGCGGAGCCTAGTCCTCGCCGAGCACGGCAGTGAACCCGTGTGAAGCATCTAGTGCAAAATTCCTGGTTACGTGGAACGCGGATAACGTCACTCTTTGACCCTGCGGAAAACGCCCAGAGCGGAGCCTGGTCCTCGCCAAGCCCGGCAGTGAACCCGTGTGAAGCATCCAGAGCAAACATCGGACTGTGGAGTCCTTAAAATCCACGGACTATGATGTCCTTAACCTCGACCGCAATGTCTTAAAACTAACGATCAACCATGATGATTCTAGACTGATTTTACCTTGGTTAAAGGGTACATCTCTTCACTCCTTTGATATTTGGAGTTGTAATTCCTCAACGTCTTCAAAGAGGTGACGGGTCCCGGTAACCACACATTTCGCAGACTGTGGAGTCTTTAAACCCACGGACTATGAAGTCCTTAACCTTGACCGTGATGTCTTAAAACTAACATCAGACTGTGGAGTCCTTAAATCCACGGACTACGAGGTCCTTAACCTTGACCGTGATGTCTTAAAACTAACATCGGACTATGGAGTCCTTAAATCCACGGACTACGAGGTCCTTAACCTTGACCGTGATGTCTTAAAACTAACATCGGACTGTGGGGTCCTTAAATCCACGGACTATGAGGTCCTTAACCTTGACCGTGATGTCTTAAAACTAACATTGGACTGTGGAGTCCTTAAATCCACGGACTATGAGGTCCTTAACCTTGACCGTGATATCTTAAAACTAACATCGGACTGTGGAGTCCTTAAATCCACGGACTATGAGGTACTTAACCTTGACCGTGATGTCTTAAAACTAACATCGGACTGTGGAGTCCTTAAACCCACGGACTACGAGGTCCTTAACCTTGACCGTGATGTCTTAAAACTAACATTGCACTGTGGAGTCCTTAAACCCACGGACTATGAGGTCCTTAACCTTGACCGTGATGTCTTAAAACTAACATTGGACTGTGGAGTCCTTAAATCCACGGACTATGAGGTCCTTAACCTTGACCATGATGTCTTAAAACTAGCGTTAGACTCTGGAGTCCTTAAACCCACGGACTATGAGGTCCTTAACCTTGACCGCGATGTTTTTAAACTATGGTACCCTAGAGAACATCCCAAAGCAACCCTTGACCGCGTGAAATACGGATAAGGGCGACCGTACTCAGCACTTGTGGGTCCTCACGACCTGCAAGGAAGAAAACTCTTCTGTGAGATCCTTACGACTCTCCAGGAAAAACCCGCTTAAGAATCCTCACGATTTTTAAGAAGAATTTACACCTATGGGATCCTCTCGACCTGTAGGGAGAAAAACTCTTTATGGGACCCTCACGGCTCATAAAGCTCAAAAGTCTTAGGAGGCGGATCTTAAACCTGAATCAAAAGCTATCGCTGCCCTGCAAAGAGACCAAGATAAATTGTCCACAGAATACATTCAATAAAAGGGGACACACCATTGAGAAAGAAAATGTCTTTATTCATAAACCAAAATGGGTACAAAGTACAATTCATGAAAGAACAAAAGGAAAATACTCTCATTCAGGAGTACGTACAAAGAAGAAAGGAAAAGATACAATTCTTCAAGCCGGCTAGTGATTTAGCAATTTCGCTAGCTAATTCTTCTTTTGCTGGGCCACGGTTTCATGATTCAAGATCGCCAGAAGACAGGCCTCCACCTGAGCCTGCTGGGCCTGATACGAGGCGAGCCGGCCTTCAAGCTCTTTCTCGGTGGCCTTATGAGCCTCGACCTTTTCACGAGTGGACGTGGCAGCCTTATCAAGAGCCACCACCTCTTTAATAGACTCTTGAAGCACCCGCCAGAGTTTATATGCTTTGTTGGCCTTGGCGGTAAGATTAGCTTAAAGCTCGCTCAGCGCCTTAGAAGCCCGCTCCATCTCCGAGAATTTACGGCCGAGCCCTTTTCTTGCACAACAATAAGTTCGCCACGCATCGCTCTATCAGGCCACGTAAGCTCGCTTTCGCGACCGCAACCTCGGAAACAGGACATATACGCTCAAGATCGTATAAACGAGCCTCCAGTCGGCAGCAATAGTCGATCTAAAACGCGCTCATATCACCTGGTATGGGAAGCAACAAAAAGTTCTCGATGTACATCCTATCAAGCATGCATTCGCAACTATATGAATATCCGAAAAGAAATAATACCCAAAGCTCTGATGTGCGTGCAACATAGTGACAGTGTTCGCAATTAAAGAAAGTTCTCATGGAAAGAACACAAAGTTTATTTATGCAAGCAAAAACATGCATACGGATACCCAGCACACATGAAAGTTCAACATAAAGCATGCGAAAACTAATTTGAAAATGCTACACTAGCGGGAAAAGGTCGCCGAACAAAGGATCGGTAGCGCAAGGGTTGACAAAACAAAAGACAAAATTCTCCATCTCTCTCTCCGCTCTCTCCAACACGTCAAAGCGCCGGTTCTCGCGAGGAGTCGCTCCCCACCGATTGGGGCCATGTTCGTCCGCAAAAGCAGACATAACGGCCCGACGGGCTCTTATTTCGCTCAAAAGGTGAACCGAGCGATCTTTCAAAGCTTGAGTAATTAGGCACGCTTCGTGAAAGCCCTCGAGCTTTTATTCGGTCGCGTCAAGCATCGCCAGGGTCATCTCCGCCGGGTGAGGAGGGACGTCGGCAAGCACGGCGGCAAGAATCATCCGAAGCCAGAGGGAGCCTATTGGGAGGGGAGACCCCCTGCGAATCGAGAGTTCATACGCCGCTGAGTCGCATTCATCGTCGGTAAGAAGGGGATCCACCAATCGGGCGGCAAAGTGGGGGATCATCTCCTCGATAGGAACTTCCCATGGCTGTCGACGAGCATGAGGGCTATTGCAGGCCATGGCGCTCAGTTGTCTCTCAAGACAAATCACACCAAAATGAGAATCTCTGTGAAGAGAAAAGAAGGCCATGGCCCCAGATATAAAAGGGGGCATTAAGTGCTGCGCACGAAAAATCTTACATGTTGAAGCTATTTCCAAGGCCCAAAAAGGGGAAGGCATTAGAAATTAAGGAGATGGAACTATTTCCAAGGCTCCTTTTCTGCATCTGATATTGTGCACAAAAATATGGCATAAAAAAAATTTTGAACAGCCCCATCAAAAGGACCCCACGTGCGGAGCACGTGACCCCCAAACTTGACGTGCACTAAAAAATGGAATAGCACCCTACACATTAAAAACAGCAACAACAATAATAGCAAAATGATAAAATCACATAGAAAGGCACGATAAAACTTATCATTCATGCTTTAAGAAGTCCATACAAAATGAAAAGAAAACGATTACAACGGCAAGACCTCAGACACGGGGCACGGATTGAGAAACTCAAACTTGACTTTGTCCAAGATCCTCTAAGCATTTCGAACCGCCTGAGTATGTTTTCTCTCACGATCACAAGCGTCGGGGTCCTCGTGAATGTCCTCCACCCTCCGATAGGCGGTAAGTATGGCCGACTGCTGAAATGCCTGGTGCAAGAGATCAATGAGGTTGTCGCGCCTTCTCTTCGAGATTAGACTCATCAGATACACCGAATGTATCTTATCCTCGGCAGCGTCCAATACCCTGAGCGGTACACCGGTGCAGAAGAGAGGAAGCGCCTCCCAAATCGCCAGCACGATGAGTCTCAGAAGAGAAGAGCGACGGGAGAGTAGCCGATGGTTGTACTCGTCAAAGTGGCTCATAATCTCAGCACACTGAGCGTTGGTAAACTCCTGATTCTGACTACGGCCCAGTGCACGAATATTCTCATAAGAAATGATTTCGTTAAGATCATACAAATGAGCATCCATGACACCTGAAATAACGATAATGAAAAATTCATTACAAACTTTTTCCTCCCGGATGTGAAAGAGGACAACCTAGGGCAAGAAACCCTAAGAAGCCTCCATGGGAAGAACTGAGTTCTTCATGGGAATTAAATTCCTTATTAAGAGAAGGGAATTAAATTCCCAGAAACATTTTCTTTAAACGGAATTAAATTTCTCGGAAACATCATCATCTCCCTGAAGGATCAGATGAACCCTAAAGAGATTCACAGTTGAAGATTAGATGGCTTTCTGATCTTGCTGAAGAACTTGAAGAAAAAATGGGTTCATGTTAAAAAGGTGAAACCCTTGATGTGGATTTAAAATCCAATGGGTTTTTTTAAAAATGAAGGTTCTTTGATCGTTCAACATCATTACCTGAAAGGAAGAGTCTTTCCTGAACAGAGTTAAACTCTGAAAATTTTTCAAGGCAGAGAACTAAGCTCTGGAAAAAGAGAATTAAATTCTCAAAAGAAGAAAGTTCTCAAAGGAGGAAGATGAGCAAAATGGAGGCTCTTCTGAAAGGACATGGGCATTTATAGGATGGGATGGAAAACGTTTCATCTACCCTACTCCCAAAGCAGATCCAACGGTCACAAAAAGTGACAGCGTTTCACTCACGTGCAGACACGTGAGAACAACGCTGTGGAGGCATTTGTTCCCTGATTAAAAATCAGGAAAGGACTCAGAAGAGGTATCACGTGCTCACACGTGACCAGCGGTCACGTGTTGGCACGTGACGTTCAAAGCAGCAGCACAAAGCTCATTCAAGAAAAGGCTCCAGAAAAGGTCACGTGCTTACACGTGACCAGGGGTCACATGCTCACACTTGACCAGGGGTCACGTGTTGGCACGTGACGGCTGAGCAGCGGCCAGAGAACAGAGCGCAAAAGGAGAAGAAAGGCCTGTTCCAGGGGTCACGTGCCTACACGTGACCAGGGGTCACGTGCCTACACGTGACCAGGGGTCACGTGGCCACACGTGACCGGCTTTAAAAGCCTTATTATTTAACAGAATTAAATTCTGAGAAGAGATCATTCAAATCTTTCCAAATAGAGAATGATTATTTGGAACCGTTGGATTAAAAATTTAAAGGTGATTAAATATCACCTATTTATGGAAAAATCTTGAACTTGGAAAGATTTCCCCTTAAAATCTAACCGAAATAACAAAGGGATATCTTTGGATTTAAAATCCAATGGTGAATAAAATTCACCTAACAATCTAAAGGCCCGGATTAATGATAAATATAAATCAAATCTCTCAACATACAAATCAAATTAGAGATTTACTAAGCAGATTGATTATCTTCCTTCTCCTATAAATAGGAGCCAAGAAAAGAAGAGAAGGACCCTTTTCGAAGACCTTTTTTCAAAAACCTTTCTCTGAAACCTTGAGACCTTTGGATCTTTTTCTTTTGATACACATAGAGAGAGAGAGAGAGAGAGCCTTGAATTCTCTGCAAAAAGGAAAACCCTAGGTAAAAAAGGAAAAGGGAGGCTTAAAAAGAGAATTTAATTCTCAAAAGAGTTTAACTCTTACATAAAAAAAAAGAACTTAGTTCTTTCTCTAGTTGAGAATCTGCAAAGTGCACATCTCCCCACGAATTGAGAATTTAATTCTCATTGGGTTGAGATCCTGCAATGCAGATTTAAAACACAGAGAAGGAACTAAGTTTAGAGAATTTAATTCTCATAAAATGATAGGAATTCAATTCCTTTGAGATAAAGTTAGGGTTTAACCCTATGTTATGGGAATTTAATTCCTTCAAGATAAACAGAATTAGGGTTTAACCCTAACTGAGAATATAATTCTGTCAAACTTACAGGAATTTAATTCCTTTATTAAAAGAAATCAGGGTTTAACCCTATTTAAGAATATAATTCTTCAGAAGAAAACAGGAATTTAATTCCTCTAAAGTTTAGGTTTTAACCCTATGAACAGAATTTTAAAAACATGCAGAGTCACGTGCTACCACATGACCTCTGCAAAGACCCACAGAATAGAACTCTGAAGCAGACACCTCACGTGTTACCACGTGAATCCTACGAAGATATATAAAAGAGAACTTTGAGGCAATGTCTCACGTGTCCCACGTGATCCCTGAAGCACATAAAGAAACAGCAAAATAAAAGAGAACTCTGGGGCGTCCTCACGTGTCACCACGTGACCCCTAATGAGTATTCTAATAAATCAGAGCATGAGCCCCTATCGCGTGCTCGCACGTGATGGCTTTCAGAACTGAAAGTGTTAAACGCTTATCTGCAGAACAAAATAAAGAGAAGAAGGGCGCTCTCACGTGTTACCACGTGACCCCTCTTGCCTTAGTGTTTAACACTAAATTGAACCCTCTATATCCAGTGTTTAACACTGATTCTGCTTAGTGTTTAACACTAATCTGGAAAACTATATTTGCAGTGTTTAACACTGACTTGCTTAGTGTTTAACACTAATTTGAAAGCCCTTTTCCCAGTGTTCAACACCGATTATCTTTTAGTGTTTAACACTAACTTGTTAATCTTTTCCCAGTGTTCAACACTGTTGGTCTCTAGTGTTTAACACTAGCCTTAGCCCAATTGGCTAAGTTTCCAGAGGCAAAGCCTCTCCTTCAATGAATCAACAGAGGGCCAATATCCCAGATACAATTGGACTTAGCCCAAGCTGGCCATAAGTCCTCAATTCAAACTTAATTGAGCCAATAGCATCATAATATAATAATTGATCTTAGTTTCCAAATTGGGCTACAGATCACTTAATCTACCTCGGTGTAAGGGTACATCTCTTCACTCCTTTGATACATGTCGTTGTAATTCCTCAACGTCTTCAAAGAGGTGACGGGTCCCGATAACCACACACATTGATACGGACTGTGGGGTCCTTAAACTCATGGACTATGAGGTCCTTAACCTTGACCGTAATGTCTTAAAATTAACATTGGACTGTGGAGTCCTTAAATCTACGGACTATGAGGTCCTTAACCTTGACCGTAATGTCTTAAAACTAACATCGGACTGTGGAGTCCTTAAATCCACGGACTACGACGTCCTTAACCTTGACCGTAATGTCTTAAAACTATCATCGGACTATGCAGTCCTTAAATCCACGGACTACGACGTCCTTAACCTTGACCGTAATGTCTTAAAACTAATCGGACTGTGGAGTCCTTAAATCCACGGACTACGACGTCCTTATCCTTGACCGTGATCTCTTAAAACTAACATCGGACTGTGGAGTCCTTAAATCCACGGACTACGACGTCCTTAACCTTGACCGCAACGTCTTAAAACTAACATTGGACCGCAATGTCCTTAAACTACCTACTGACCGCAATGTCTCTAAACTAAACAACAGGGCCCCCCTTTATTGCTCTCTTGTTGGATCTAAACGATCCCGTTAAGTTGATCTTAGTCTAAAACTAGGCTAACGTATCCTTAACAAACGTTTAAGTCGATCTTAGTCTCAAACGAGACTAACGCATCCTTAAACCCAAACCCCCAAACCCAAATCTAAGGAAGATACGGATTTGGACTAGTCCACGCCCTACGGGCGACGACATAACTCAGTCTCCGTATACAATCCACGGGCAACCGAACACGAAACAAACACACACGACACGAAGTGACCATCTGGAGAAGGAGAAAGTTGTTACCGCAATGCGGTAGCGTAATTAACTGCAGGTGCTTGCGCCTACAGGGAAGAGCGTCCCCACAATCAAAAACCCCTCGAGCGAGGGGGAATCTGACCAAGTCTGCTGCATCGGCCTCATCCGTCTAAACCTCCGATACACGGTGCCATAAATCAACTTGGCATCTTCGGAGAGGTGGACGGATAGCACCATATAGCATCTGCCCCGAATTTCAGGCAAGACGTCCGTCGCGTCGCGCCGCCATTCGAAGGGGAACAGTACCGTTCCGCCAACGCTTCCGTTGACTGACCAACTCGAAATGGTATGAAATGAGCTACCTTGGTCAATCGATCAACAATCATCCAAACTGCATTGTTGCCCTTTGGACTCCACGGTAAAGCTGTTACGAAATCCATGGTTATATGTTCCTACTTCCATTGAGGAATCGGAAGTGGTTGCAATAAACCAGCAACCCTTTGATGTTCAGCCTTAACTTGCTGACACACCAAGCACTTCGCTACAAAGCGAGCAATTTCCCTTTTCATGCTTTCCCACCAGAAATGTTGTCTTAGATCATGGTACATCTTCGTGCCTCCTGGATGTACGGAATATGTGGAACTGTATGCCTCCTTCATAACTTCTTCACGAATATCTCCTTTTGGCACACACAAACGGCTACCATATCGCAACGAATAATTTTCATGAATCAACAAGTCCGTTCAAAGTCCAGCTTCAACCTGTTTTCGAAACTTCTGCAATCTTGGGTCCTGCGACTGCGTTGCTTTAATACTCTCGATCAATGACGACTGTACTTGCAGCTGCATCAACTGTCCCGAAGAATGCAGTAGCACGATCTCCAACTCGAATATCCGAAAATCCTCGATAAGCTCCTTCTGTGCAGTCAACATCCGAATTGCTGGCAACCAACTAAGCGCATCCGGCACTACATTAACTTTCCCTGGATGATACTTGAGATCAAGATCATAGTTAGCCATCAGTTCCAACCATCTACGCTGCCTCATGTTAAGCTCTTTCTGCATGAACACGTACTTTTGGCTTTTGTGATCGGTGAATATTTCTCCCTTTCGCCCAATAAGTAGTGTCTCCAAATCTTCAAAGCGAAAATCACAGCTGCAAGCTCCAAATCATGATTTGGGTAATTCTTCTCATGGATCTTCAATTGTCATGATGCGTAAGCTATAACCTTCCCATGCTGCATCAAAACACATCCCAAACCTTTCCCAGATGCGTCGCTGTGAATCACCAATCCTCCGGAACCGTCAGGTATGGTCAAAATAGGAGCGGTTATCAATCTTTGCTTCAACGCCTCAAAAGCTGACGCACATTTATCCGTCCAAACGAACGGTACTTCCTTCCGCATAAGCTTGGTCAAGGCTCAGCCATACGAGCAAAATTCTCCACGAACCTTCTGTAATATCCGGCAAGTCCAAGAAAACTTCTGATCTCTGCTACGTTCTTCGGAATCGGCCAATCTTGAACTGCTGCAATCTTCTCAGGATCAACGGCGATTCCATCTCCGGATACAACATGACCCAAAAACTTCACTTCTTCAAGCCAAAACTCGTACTTGCTCATCTTTGCATACAATCTTTCTTACCTCAATCTCTGCAGTGCGATCTTCAAGTGTTCTGCATGCTCTTCAATGCTCCTCGAGTAGACCAGAATATCATCGATGAACACCACTATAAACTGGTCCAAGAATGGTGAAAAGATTCGGTTCATCAAGTCCATAAATATCGCCGGTGCATTCGTGACTCCGAAAGGCACCACTAAATACTCGTAATGTCCATACCGAGTTCGGAATACAGTCTTGCAAATATCTTCTGATTTAACTCGGACCTGATGATATCCGGATCGCAAATCCAGCTTCAAGAATACCCTCGCGCCACTAAGTTGCTCGAATAATTCGTCAATGCGAGGGATCGGGTACTTGTTCTTAATAGTCACCTGGTTTAATTCTCGATAGTCGATGCGCATCCTCCTTGTGCCATCTTTCTTCTTGACTAGAAGAACTGGAGCTCCCCGAGGTGAATTACTGCTACGAATCCAACCCTTCTCTAGCAATTCGGTAACCTGCTTCTTGACTTCTTCCAACTCCACTGGTGCCATCGGATAGTACGCCTTTTAGATTGGCGCTGCACCAGGAACAAGATCGATCGCGAACTCCACATCTCGTTTTGGCGGTAAACCCTAGATGTCCTCAAACACGTCCATGAACTCTCGAACTACAGCTGGCGCTTCCTCCTTGTCAACTTCCATCGATGAAAGAACATTGTTTGTCGGCCTAGCCCTAAACTCGACTGGCCCGACAGAACTGCTTCCTCCAGCAAAAACAAACTCTGGATGTCCGGGAATCTAGAAAATCACTTTCTTTGCCCTACAATCAATGTGAACGTGGAAAGTGCCAAGAAAATCCATTCCCAAGACAACTTCATAACTGCCGGTATTGATCACCAAGAAATCTGCAAATAACTCCCGTCCACAAATAACAACTGAACAATCCTTACATTCTCTACTAGCTATGATCTTCCCATTCCCAGTGTGTATGTCCCAACAACTAGACAGGGTCATGCAAATTGTAGGGTTCCTAGGCACACTACGGAGGTCTCACAAGGCATCAACCATGCCAATTTCAAAAATTAGAGGTGCCGAGAAACCCTAATACGGATCGTTGGCTAGATATATAGGCGACAAAACAAACTAGTTAACTACTTAACTAAAAGTAAACGAACATACAACCTTTGTAGATCCGTTTCTCCACCTCCATAGCTACGTAATGAAGTCTCCTCGCTGTCCAAGTCGAACCCCGGGCTCTAGCGTCGGCTTCGTCGGAGAATGGACGGGCTAAGTCATCGACGACGTGCCGAAGATGATCTACGTCGAAGCATCACTAGATCAAGCTCCACCTTCACCAAGCCATGAAAACTTGTGAAGGAAACACACTCTACTACTTGGCAAGAGGTAGAGGATGAAGAATTAGGAAGTGGGTAGACTTTAGAATTGGATTTCTCACTCATTTCATCAATTCACCATTGATGAAGTGAAGCTTCTTCATCTTGAAGAAGAAGAAGAAGATGAATAATTGTTATGATAAGTTAAAAGAAAATAATACTTATCATATAATAAACCATGGTCAAGTGTAGAGAACTAACTAAGGTTATAAGAATGGTTAGGATTAAAAGAACAAGACAAAATGGTCACTTGGTCAAAGCTTCATGAAGCTTCAAAAAGCTTCATGAAAGAAATTAAAATAAAGAAACCATTTTCCTTTTCTTTTTATGCTTTTATTAATATCCAAAAGGAATAAGAAAATAATTAAAAGAAAAAGCAAAACCCTAATCATTAAGTTAACCATGGTTTAATTCTATACACTTAACCAAATAAGCATGTATCATCAAACATGATACAAACATTTGTACAATAAGTATATCATATATACAACTTGTACAACGAAGTGAGAAAATCCATTTAAAGTGAACCGATACTAGTTAATGCAAAGTAATATATCAAATATATAATTACGCATTAAATCATTAAATCAACACTTGATTCAATGATCCGGTCATGTCGCACAGAACCGACTAGTATACAATGTATCGGCTTATCGAATCAATCCTTGATTCGATAACTAGGTTATATCGCATACAACCAATCGATACATTCATCGCGAGAATGAAATACGGTATCACATACACGCATTATTCTCGGTCCCGCACATATCTCATATGCGCTCCTATTTCGTTTCGCTTGAGCCAGGAAACCTCTGTGTAGGACTCTAAAGACTCGTCAATACGCCGGCAGCAGGTGATGATCATATCAAACACCCACAAGCCGCAAGCGGTCTGCTAAACGTAACGGCCACCCGGGTATTGAGCGATCAGAAGATCGACGAGCAAGCCCGCTCACACTCCAGTGAATCCAACCAGTAACACTACCGTACAGTCCGGTCTCGTCGTCTGATATGTCGCATATCTTGCCTAGGGGTGGTAAACGTCAGACCATAATAGCTCGATAAGTCGTGTCGATATGAGGTCTATAACAATTCGAGAAACTACTGGTAACACTTACCAGTAAATCTCAGCAACCCTGGCCAGGGATTTCCTGTTATAGCCAATCGAACACAGCGCAACATCAACCCCCTATACCGGGAGAGACGAATCCCTTCCTATCGCTTATTGCCTCCATGTGATTCGGGACTGTACCCAAAAGCCACCGTTTTGCACGCCCTCTTGGACGTGGTAAGGTGGAAATCAAAGCACAGTGGGAACCACACAAGACTCTATGACAATCTCGGGTCAACAGACTACTCTGTACCGGTGTCACCTGAGAACTGCCATCTGACGTGAGGTATAATACCATCTGGGAGTTCTCGGCGAGTCCATCCAGTGTATCCAGTCTCTACTGAGCACCCGTATATCATCTCTGATGTCAAACACCAATGGATATGGGATCATCCATCGCCAATCTGTATGGGTCGAGAAGGTACACGCTAGTCTACTCTGGTATATCGATGCCCCGTCTCGATACACCCACGACTAGGGACTTTGAAGGATGTACTTATGGACTACCATGTCCCCACTAGTATGATCCGCATCATAGTCCAGGTAGTCAAGTACACATCCTAAGGGCTTTACCAACATGTAATAGAGAGACAATCTGTGTACACGTTAAGGTAAAGAGCAACCAGATAGCATACTATCATGTCAAGCAAGAAAGTCCTCCCTATATATGTCCCAGCATCCACTACAATATACATCCAATGTACAGTAATGGCCTCTAGGGCATACATTTAACTAACAATCTCCCACTTGCACTAGGGCCATCTGTAGCAGTGGTTGTAGTATCCCATACTCAACCATCCCATAAAAGTCTCTCTCTGGGAATAGGCCTTCGTGAGTGGATCCGCCGTGTTGTCCTCTGAGTCTACTCTCCTAACCTCGATCCCTTAGAGATCAACCATCTCCATGATCAAGTGATACTGCCTTAGAATATGTCTGGATCACTGATGGGACCTGCGTTCCTTGGCATAAGCCACAACTCTATTGTCACACAATGGAAGAAACATAGTTCATCTTATGAACCAGTATACACCCAAACAGCCTCTTTGGTAGCATCTTAAGTAGCGATGTATCCTGCATTTATCGTCTAGTATGTCACGGTATCTAGCTTGGAACTCTTCCAATATACCGTCCCTTTACTGAGGGTAAAGACAATGCCTGCGACTGACATTCAGTCGTCTTTATCACCCTGGAACACTTCCAGTGATTCTCCCCAGGATCGATTGATACCATCTCACTACAACTAGTGAGAATCCTAACATCCATTTAGATCTATCTCATAGATCCAAAATCCAGGATTTAGTAGGTATCATTTTGATCCTTTACGGAGAATCTTTGTGATTATCGGAGATTGATCGAGCGTAGCATAGGAAACTCCTTCCCTATCAAGAGTATGTCATCCACGTACTCTACGAGGATCGCCACCATACTCCCTACTACCTTTTTGTTTATACAAGGTTCATCTACCATTTTGATGATGTCAAACTCTTTGACTAACACATCAAAACAGACGTTCCAACTCCGCGATGCCTGCTTTATCAGATAAAACATCTTGCACACGTTTCCGCTGCTCCCACTGTTTACGAAGCCCTCTGGCTGTGTACTTACAGACGTTCTCTTCTAAAACATCATTTAGAAAAGATGTCATGGCACCCAACCGCCAGATATCGTAGTCATGGTATGTAGCCGTGGCAAGTAGGATCTGGATGGACTTAAGCATAGATCCTTAGAAAAGGTTTCAACATAATCCTTACCTGATCAATGATGCAAACCTTTAACAAGTCTAGCTTTGAAAGTCTCAACTTTTCCATGTACACCAAGTAATCTTCTCAAGATATACTTGCTCCTGATGGGGATTTAACCCTTCAGATATAGCAACTAAAGTCCATACTTTGTTGGTGTATAAGGATTCCATCTCAGATCGATAAGCATCCAGCCATTCTTACAGAGTCCTACTTCTGATGGCCAGCTCAAAACTAGTTGGGTCATCATCTCATGATGCAATCCTCGCTCCCACTGTCATAGAGAAACCGAAGTATCTCTCAGGTGGGTGAGGAACCCTACTAGATCGGCGGAGAGGATGAGGTTCGTTGGATTCTACTGAATCCTTCGGTTCTGTCAAATCATTAGCTGCAGTTTGTATGGATGGAACATTTCCAGTTCTACATAAAAGAACTTGCCTCGAGCTTTTCCGAATTTTGCTTTTAGACATAAGCCGGACAACCCAAAATCTTAACTAACTTAAGATATGGGCTCTTCCCTTTCCATATCTCATATGGAGTGGTAGGCAACTGATTTGATTGGAACCCTATTCAATAGGTATGCAACTTCTCAAGTGCATAACACCCAATAGGAAAAAGGTAACTCAGTAGTACTCATCATAGAGCACACCATATCAAATAGGGTGTATCTGCTCCGCCCCGATATACCATCGTGCTATGGTGTATACAGAGGAGTAATGCTGAGAGAGAATCTCATTCTCCTTTAGAATAGTCCAGGATTTCCGTGCTCAAGTATTCTCCTCCTTGATCACATCAAAGGACATAATACTTATACCCGTATTTTGGTTCTCTACTTCTAACTTATATTCTGTGAATATCTCAAAAGGTTCGGACTTGTGTTTCAACAAGAACATCTGTCTGAGTCTAAAGAGATCATCAGAGAACGTAATGAAGTATAAAGAACCAGTCCTGGCATGTGTAGACTGGGGACCTACATACATCAACATGTATCATCCCAAGAGTTCATTAACTCTTTCTCTGTTTCCAATAAACAGAGCTATGGTCATTTAATCTTTGTGACATGACTCGCAAGTTTCATAAGATGTAAATTCAAACTAATTTAAATATGCATCTAAATGTAACTTCAGCTAATCGGCTCGCATTGACATGACCTAGTCTACAATGCCTCAAGAAGAATTCGTTCATTTCTGAACTCTTCCTCTTGTGTGTGTTCTGTATACTAAGAACTGTAGTTTGATTTAGAACATCAATGCTTTTAGATAACGTGCCTGAACCGATCAACTTTTGATATAGGAAATGTTCAAAACATTATCCAACAATACAAAATTTTATCATTTCTTTACTAATAAAGAGACTGATATGATTTTGTATATCAGGTTCGGTATCTAATAACATTCGTTCAGAATCAATGTATTGTAATACAGGGTGACAGTGACCGACAGACTTGGCTGCAACTCTTGCCCCGTTTTCTGCCTCATGAAACTTATCACCCGTTCTCAGTTCTTTACCTGTCTGTAGCCCATGTAACAGATTACATATGCGGGATCCTGATCCGGTATCATATACCCAGGACGTAAAGGACATTTGAGAAACAGTTCTGTATAATGAACACACCCGAAGATGATGCATCATATGCACTTTCCTCGTTTGGGCGGCACGGGAAATCTGGTATTCCCCAATTTCCTGCTCTGTCTTATAACAATTATAAGTTGGAGCGGGACCAACGTTCCCCAGCTCAGTATAACAAGCGGGTTCGGTCAATTATCCATATTATTATCTTGATTAAGGCGTGACATGGTCGCTACCAGGAGAGAGAGAGAAGAAAACACTCAGCGTGCGCTCTGTCAAGAATAGATTGGTTTTTATTTTATCTAATCAGGATGGCTCCCACTGCTTTTAATCAAATCTTCCTTCAAACCCTAAAAGGAAAGACTAGCCGGGATTAATTACACACTACAAGTTCGCCAATCTTTCAGCCAGGCCAGTGTCGGTACTTTGAGGGAGGTCCCCCGTGCTTTCGCACGAACCTAATTAATGTAAACCTCGTTTTCCCAGAGGCATAACCTCGTTAACACCTTTCTAGACACCTACTTGATCGGCTAATTGTAATGTATAAAACTCTTCCAGGAGTAACTCTTACTCGCAGTGGGTATCGGGATCCAACTATCTCATAAAAGGTATGCAATCTCATTGCAAATTTCAACACTTGAAATTCCCAATAATTTTGCCCCTAGCGTCCTATGACCTTGACGGAGGTCAACAAACCATAGGCTACTAGTCAAGTTCAACCCGTCATTTCCTGATCGAATTAAACCCACCCGCACAACCCTTGACGGAGGTCAACAAGGCCGCACGACTACCCTAATCCAATCTGCATCATATGTATAAGCAGATAAATACTAGTTAGCTACCGCACATTACGCCTTGACGGAGGTCAACAAACGTAGCACGAATACTAAGTAGGACTTATCTGAAATGACGGAGGGCTACGACAGGTTTTTCTGAAAACCTATTGCGTAATGAACTTGATATCGTTGTAGGATCGAATGAATTTTGAAATGGAGTGTCTTTGAGGCTTTTCTAGTTTTGCTAAAGGAGTCACTCCCGGTGAAGGGATCGTCGGTCCTTTCCTCGTCGAATGAGGTGCGGGATATATCATATATATCGCTGTGCAAAGCAAAACACTTAAAAGCTATCAAAAGACAAACCGAGTGTGTAGCATCTGCCAGTTATTGCTAAAGGAGTCACTCCTGGTGAAGGGATCTCGGTCCTTTCCTTATCGAATAAGGTGTAGGATATATCACATATACCGCTGTGCAAAGCAAGAACTGTAGCTACCTGTTTTATTTTGAAATTCGATTCTACAACATCTTAGGTTTCTTTTATTTCATTAATCATATTAATGAAGTCCCATCATTTAAGTACCTAAACATCTCAGATAAATACGACGTACACTTATGCCATCCGCATTCGCCTCGATGTCCTCTCGTGCACCGTTAGGTTAGGTAACTAACGGCAGAGCGGGGCAGGGCTAGCACGGGTGTAAAACATAAGTAACGTCTATATAATATATCATATATACTATATACTGTATCTATCACAGAACATCACATGATCACATCACAGATATCGCAGCAGAAGAATCATATGAAATATTGGATATACTAGGACGTCCGTGTTTTCAATATGAGCCAGTATAAAACACGGATTCCACGGTCGTGATGAATAGCCAAACCCACACCCCTAGACCCCTACGAGAGCGGCAAGCAACCCTACCAATTCTAGAGTTAGGAGACCCGGCCTCGACTCCTCGAGTTGGTCTCCCACTGGACTCCAGAACCCGGTTACTTGTGCCCTCCTCCTTGGGTCTATCCTAGTGCGGAAAAGTAAATAATATACAAACGGTGACAACTTTCGCAACCTGGAAGTGCCCCAATAAAAGAATATTACATACAAGTTTTTTACATGAATGAAAATGAAAAACACTCATCTCACATAAAAAACCCCGGCTATTCAAACACGACAATCCAATATAACATATCCAGCAACACATAACAACACATGTCATCAACGTAAGTAAACATGCGTATCCCAATTGTCGTTGACATATAGCAACGAAACCGGCGATATCACATATTACACTTACGGTCACAGAAAAGAAAGTGTAAAACTACAACAGTTGGAATCCGCAACCTCTTTAGACATCGCATGCCTAATCAAATGAATTACCTAGACATCGCATGCCTAACAATTATAAACGCCGCATTTTAGTCTCAAAATCGAAAACACTTTTCAATATCAAGTCGGGCAATTCAACAAGATTCCCGACATCCTGATCGAATGCTCGTCGCAAACTTTAGTAGGCGGCCGCACCCCCGACGCCGTCGACGAAGTGCACCAAGGCGGAACACCGCTACCGGGAGCACCCGAACGGATGCTTTCGGCGACGGGGTTCTCCTACAGTCACTTGGTAGGGGCTATGGGGTGAGGCTGTCTATTAAGTTTACCCGGCGAGTATCCGCGTACGCTACGTGATTGCGACGGACTTTTGATCACATCAAAATTCCGTGGCAACCGATCAAGTGAGACTAAACCGCTATGTTTATAACATTCATTCAGTTATCTCATAACTTCTTGTGAATTCCAACTATTGTATCACATTCCGGATAAGCAGAAAATGTTAAACTTTCCGATCGAACAGTCAAACACCCAAGTTTTCTCGATACTGATCAACACATGAAACAAGTTTAAAAACATCCAGTTCATGCCTCAGTACCAACGGTCCAGCCGTAGAAGGGTCAAGCCAACGCCTCACATGTGGCACGCCGTACTGCCCCAAACCCGAAGGTTCAAAGGGCAGTTCAAGACGGTCACATAATCGAGTTAAGATTTGTTGTCTTCTAGAGGGTCCATCGAGTTACTTGCACTACTTAAAACGTCTTTAAACTACGGAAAGATCCAACACTTGGAAATTTCCCGACAGGGGAAAAGTTGGGTATTTATATCCGGTCGAACTTTTTAACATATTCAAAAATACCCGGAAAGCCACACAGACAAAATTTGATAATCCGATCGAATCTTTGATTCCCAATACAACCCCAGAATACTCAACTGTAGAGTATACATTAAAATTACCCAGAAAACACAGGAGTTAATTATAAACATTACTGTGCAAAGAGGAGTCAAAAAGTCAACAGTATGGCCGCGGAACCGCCGCTCCACGTGGGCTTAGGCCGCGGTTCCGCGGCGTTATGATGGAGTTAGGTCTCCGTTTTTCACAGTATTTTATAAAAAACCTACTTAATATTCTGCATTAATATTGAAAAATCCAGATTTTTAAAAATTGGACAGAGAACATTTTGGAAATGGGTTTCGATGTTCGTTCGGATTTCAAACGTCGTCTAGACTTCGCCTAAGGCTCTATCTAGGCTCTGATACCACTGTAGGGTTCCTAGGCACACTACGGAGGTCTCACAAGGCATCAACCATGCCAATTTCAAAAATTAGAGGTGCCGAGAAACCCTAATACGGATCGTTGGCTAGATATATATGCGACAAAACAAACTAGTTAACTACTTAACTAAAAGTAAACGAACATACAACCTTTGTAGATCCGTTTCTCCACCTCCATAGCTCCGCAATGAAGTCTCCTCGCTGTCCAAGTCGAACCCCGGGCTCTAGCGTCGGCTTCGTCGGAGAATGGACGGGCTAGGTCATCGACGACGTGCCGAAGATGATCTACGTCGAAGCATCACTAGATCAAGCTCCGCCTTCACCAAGCCATGAAAACTTGTGAAGGAAACACACTCTACTACTTGGCAAGAGGTAGAGGATGAAGAAATAGGAAGTGGGTAGACTTTAGAATTGGATTTCTCACTCATTTCATCAATTCACCATTGATGAAGTGAAGCTTCTTCATCTTGAAGAAGAAGAAGAAGATGAATAATTGTTATGATAAGTTAAAAGAAAATAATACTTATCATATAATAAACCATGGTCAAGTGTAGAGAACTAACTAAGGTTATAAGAATGGTTAGGGTTAAAAGAACAAGACAAAATGGTCACTTGGTCAAAACTTCATGAAGCTTCAAAAAGCTTCATGAAAGAAATTAAAATAAAGAAACCATTTTCCTTTTCTTTTTATGCTTTTATTAATATCCAAAAGGAATAAACAAATAATTAAATGAAAAAGCAAAACCCTAATCATTAAGTTAACCATGGTTTAATTCTATACACTTAACCAAATAAGCATGTATCATCAAACATGATACAAACATTTGTACAATAAGTATATCACATATACAACTTGTACAACGAAGTGAGAAAATCCATTTAAAGTGAACCGATACTAGTTAATGCAAAGTAATATATCAAATATATAATTACGCATTAAATCATTAAATCAACACTTGATTCAATGATCCGGTCATGTCGCACACAACCGACTAGTATACAATGTATCGGCTTATCGAATCAATCCTTGATTCGATAACTAGGTTATATCTCATACAACCAATCGATACATTCATCGCGAGAATGAAATATGGTATCACATACACGCATTATTCTCGGTCCCGCACATATCTCATATGCGCTCCTATTTCGTTTCGCTTGAGCCAGGAAACCTCTGTGTAGGACTCTAAAGACTCGTCAATACGCCGGCAGCAGGTGATGATCATATCAAACACCCAAAAGCCGCAAGCGGTCTTCTAAACGTAACGGCCACCCGGGTATTGAGCGATCAGAAGATCGACGAGCAAGCCCGCTCACACTCCAGTGAATCCAACCAGTAACACTACCGTACAGTCCGGTCTCGTCGTCTGATATGTCGCATATCTTGCCTAGGGGTGGTAAACGTCAGACCCCAGTAGCTCGATAAGTCGTGTCGATATGAGGTCTATAACAATTCGAGAAACTACTGGTAACACTTACCAGTAAATCTCAGCAACCCTGGCCAGGGATTTCCTGTTATAGCCAATCGAACACAGCGCAACATCAACCCCCTATACCGGGAGAGACGAATCCCCTCCTATCGCTCATTGCCTCCATGTGATTCGGGACTGTACCCAAAAGCCACCGTTTTGCACGTCCTCTTGGACGTGGTAAGGTGGAAATCAAAGCACAGTGGGAACCACACAAGACTCTATGACGATCTCGGGTCAACAGACTACTCTGTACCAGTGTCACCTGAGAATTGCCATCTGACGTGAGGTATAATACCATCTGGGAGTTCTCGGCGAGTCCGTCCAGTGTACCCAGTCTCTACTATGCACCCATATATCATCTCTGATGTCAAGCACCAATGGATATGGGATCATCCATCGCCCATCTGTATGGGTCGAGAAGGTACACGCTAGTCTACTCTGGTATATCGATGCCCCGTCTCGATACACCCACGACTAGGGACTTTGAAGGATGTACTTATGGACTACCATGTCCCCACTAGTATGATCCGCATCATAGTCCAGGTAGTCAAGTACACATCCTAAGGGCTTTACCAACATGTAATAGAGAGACAATCTATGTACACGTTAAGGTAAAGAGCAACCAGATAGCATACTATCATGTCGAGCAAGAAAGTCCTCCCTATATATGTCCCAGCATCCACTACAATATACATCCAATGTACAGTAATGGCCTCTAGGGCATACATATAACTAACACAAATCAACCCTGAAACAACTTCCTCTGAAGCCTTGGCCTCTTCAGCCGTCAGGGTAAAGGCTCGAGCTTGATTGGGTCCTTGAGTCAACTGCTTCTGCCCCAGAAACTGCTTCTGCGGTGGCCTCTGAACATCAACCTTCCAACGAAGCTTCGACGGGCAAACACTGATTGTATGATCAGCTGATCCGCAAACCAAACAAAGTCCAAGCTTCCTCCGACAATCCTTCTGCAGGTGCCCAGGTAGATGACAGAACTCACAAAACGTCCTTCCCTTCTGCTCGTGTATGACGGGCTTCTTCATCGGTACTACGCCACGTCGGTTCACCGGAATACCTCTGCGTATAAGCGCTCGGTTCGGCGTAAACGCCGGCTTCCGTACCTGTAACACCTGAGTCTGTGTTTAGTAGTAATTGTGTGTTAATATGGGGTTTTTGGTAAAAAGTTTACCAAAATGGGTTTCTAGTAATTTATCTGGTTTTATAGTTATTTTTGTAGAATTTTATCTCGACCACACACACTTGTGCATGATAACTAGGGTTAAGCCTAGGGTTACCAAGTTTGGGTGTGCATGGTGGGTTAACCATGTTTATCCAACCATGGTGGTCTAACACACTTGGTTAAGCTAATTGGGATAATTATGAGTTTTAGATTTGGTTAAGGGTGATTAGGGTTTAGGGTTGACTTGTGATGAGAAGGAGAGATTGTGATGGGTGTCATGCAAGCATTTAATGAGGGAAGAGAGAATGGTGGCTATGGTTATGTCACACCCCATTTCAATTCAAAACTTTTTGCATGTCTCTCTCACACCCTCTTTCACACTCTCATTTCACTCTTATCTCTCCCTCTCACTCACACAAACATCAGCCCTTAAAACATCAGCATAGCCACCAAAAACAGCACCATCAGCCCAAAACATCAGCCGGTTACATCAGCTTCCGCCTTTTCTTCAGAACATCAGCAGCAGCTCCTACATCAGCCCCCAACTCCTTACATAACACTTCCCCCACAACACACAACCCTTCCCTCAACAATACCTCAACCCCTGCCACTGCTACAACAGCAACAGCAACATTTCAGCCCTAAACAACAGCAACAGCTTCAGCAACAGTGAAGCAATTCAGCTCTTTTCCAGCCAAGTTTTGCAGCACCAGGAGCTGTAGCAATAGCACTCACTCTCCTACTTCTTCTCTTCTCCTTCATCTAGGGTCTCTAGAGGTATAACCCCTTTAACCCGACTCTATTTGCTAAAGTTATGGTTACCTAGCTTATATTAGTGTTTATTATATGTTTTAGTGGTAATTTTGGGTAAATTAGGGGAATTTTGACAAAGTAATGGTTGTGATGGTTAGAATAACCTAATTAGGTGCTGTTGAGACCAGTTAACCAGAGATTTGCCCCAGATTTCATAAAAATACCCGATTTATCCTACTTGGCGTAATTTAGCAGTTTTAGTGACTTTTTAGCCTCTGTTAGATCTGCTGTTGACCCGAGCCTTTCCAAATAAAATTGTGAAGACTGTAGCATGGTGAGACTAGCAGGGACACACACACATAACACGGGGACCCATCTCACTTTCCAGGCCGCCGGTTTATTTGATCTGGCCGCAATTTGCGGCCAGAGTAGGGGGAGAGGTGTTGGGTTTTTGGGTGTAGGGTCCTACTTGGTAGCTTAGTCTGTTGGTATCTGTAACTTTTTAAGTTAGGCCCAGAGGCAAAATCTGAAGCTATAAACGTGTTTTCGATGTTTTTAACTTGCGCGACACGCACGTGATACGCGTGGTTCTATGGCGCGCTGCGCGACACAGTGTGTCAGAATAGGTTCTGGTGGGTTTGTGCGCGTCGCGACGTGTCGTGTGCACGCGCGTTTTAGTTTCACGCACGCGTATCCTTTTTGTCGATATATCGTGTTTTTGCAGGATTTTCCTGATATATGTGACTTTTGTAAATTCTAGGTTCTCCGGCGGGGACTTCAAGCACAGCAGAGAAAGGGAAGCAGGTGGTCGGACACACCTAGCACGGGATCACGGGTGAGTAGATTTCACATCTACGGGGGACGATTGTTTGGATGGCGCAAGTCGCCCGATAGATTTAGTAAACTTGAAAATAGTAAACTTTAACATTTGCTTGCGACATTAGAAATAATAATACTTGCATGATAATTGCTGCAGTTAGGATCTATATGTTGTACCCATATGCGCAAACTCATTCTGTAGGACACATGCACCATTACCAGGTTTTTATATGCAGCACGAGCACTATTCATGTGTACACCCACACCCTGGTAATTGCCATGTCACGACACTAGATAACTATAAATTTGAACATGTTAATTGCTTAGACCTGTGCTATTGCAATAAATATTTAAATGAAATCATAAGAATTGCTATTCTCGTGCATATATATCATTACATCACTTGCTCATGCCTAGTATAAACCATACATTGCAACTTGAACATTGATACCATTTGCATTCATTATCATTGACATATGCACCCATGATGATTTCATGAGATTTATGATATTTCTGGATTTCGGGGAAAAGCCGCAAGATTTGAAACTTATGATTTTTTAAAAAATATAAAAGTTGCGGTTTTCTAGTGATATAAAGTGTCGTCCACCATGAGTTTGTTGTGTTCTCGAGACCCGTTTCGAGGAGGTGGATGAACCGTCTCGGGTACATGGTGGGCCCGGTAAGGTACCCCGGGGCAAGAAGATCGCAGGAGATGGCGTTGAGCCTGGCAGAGGACGGACTACCTACCGGTGACTTCATTTGGCACGGCAGATATCCAGAGGGTACCGACCGTGGCCGCTAGATTGAGATATGGATATTTAGGATGGATCAGCCGGATGGCTGAGACCAGAGATACTTGACATGGATATATGAGATTGAAACAGTTTTGAGGTGTCGTTGCTAGACACGGATTTTATTGATTTCATGGATATTATGCTGATATTGAAAAGAGTTTCCAAAAACAAAGAAAGAATAGTTCTTGTACTTACATGTTGAGATCTTGAGTTGACTCATATAGTATACATACATGTTAGTACATTCATGTGGCATACATACATGTTAGTACATCCATGTGACATTCATACTTATTAGCACACTGATGATGCATACATACCTGCTAATGCCTATAGCCATACCTGTTTAGAGATTCTAGGATACTTGTGTGCATACATGCGATAGCCTTTGTAGATGTTATTTATTACTCACGAGCTGGCAACTCACCCCCGTTGTGCCTCATCTTTTCTGCAGGTCCGTTCCGTCAGCACTGTAGCGGCGGACACTTTTGCCTCTTTTGCTCTCTTTGCGTGGACTCAAGGCTTTTGCTCATAGGTGGGTTGTTATCATTTTGTACCACCTTATATATGTTCATTGTATCTAGAGTACTCCATCTACTTCTTTTTCAGCTGTACCAGTTTATTTGGATTACTGTATATTGACCTAGAGACGAGGTTGTGAGACTTATAGATTTATGTTATGTAGGGTCGAGCTCACTTGAGTCGACATGTTATTTTATCTATGCTTTCATTCTTATTTATGCACATTGTTATTTTACATTGCGTGGGATTTGTGACCGCCTTGAGGCGAAGAGCTAGCTCCCGCTTGGGGATGCCTTTTTCCTGTTTGTACCCGTTTGGGGCTTGTTTTTACAAAGGAGGTTCTGCCGGAATTTTTGGAAAAAGGGAAAGTTGTTTTAAAAAGGAAACTTGATGTGGTTTAATGGAGTAAAATGCTTTAAATAAATTGGCTTCCTTCACTCTAATTCTTGATAGGGTTTTGTATTCTGGGCTTCGGCTTACTTTTTACGGACGCCTTGAGACATTTCGTAACTTAAGTGTCGGTCGCGTTCCGTACCTTGCGGATCGTGACAAAGTTGGTATCAGAGCGATAGGTTTCACCTTTCTGAGTGTAGGATGACCCTTAGTAGATGGAGTAAGTGACTTAAGCAGGGTGACGTAGCGTACGTATGTCCGCGGCATACTTGCGATACGGTACTCCGCCTAAGTGACTTTAGGATATACTTGCTTGAAATTCCTTCTTCAATTCCGTATATCCTACGATTCTATTGCACCGTTCTTATTGTCTTGTTTCCTGTACCAGTCACTATGCGGCAGAGGGCTACCAGAGCGTAGAGGGCTGCCGCCCGAGACGAGATTCGAGCTGGCTCGTCCGAGACTAGGACTGAGCAGGGTGGTATGCCTACACCGCAGGGAAAAACTGATCCTCCTTCCCCAGGCCGTATGGATAGGCTTGAGACTGGTATGGAGGAGCTGCGACAGATGATGGGGAGTATGCAGGAGCTACGTCAGATGGTAGGGTCCTTAGTTGCGGCCAGTCATGCACCGAGGCCAGAGGACGTACCCACTACATCCCAGACTACTATGATACCTGCTCCTACTACTACCACCGTGACCATCCCGGTTTCGCTACAGGAGTTCATGAGGCTAAGACCACCAGTCTTCACGGGTACCGATGCAGCAGAGGACCCGCAGACGTTCCTTGACAGTTTGGCCAGGATTTGCCGCTCGCTGAGGAGTTCTGATGACCGATGGGTAGAGCTGGCGAGTTTCCGACTAGAGGGCCTCGCACAGATATGGTGGGAGTCAGTTCTGAGAGGTCGGGCTACAGGTCTACCGCCCATGACCTGGACTGAGTTTACAGCAGTCTTTCTGGCTTGTTTCCTTCCGGAGAGCATTCGTGACGCCAGAGCTCGTAGTTTTGAGGCCTTGATCAAGACCCCAGGGATGACGGTGTCTGAGTATGACGTCCAGTTTACACAGTTGTCCCGATAGGCTCCGTATCTGGTGGATACCGAAGCGAAGAGGGTGAAGAGGTTCATACAGGGACTGGATGCCCAGCTATTTCTTGCCATTGGCGCCCAGCACTTCGATACCTATTCAGCGGCTATGGATACAGCGTTGCGGATGGAGGCACGTATTTCAGCGACTTCGGCCGTTCCCACGCCGAAGAAGATTCATACTGGCACGCCAGATCAGTGGCAGCATGCAAGATTCTTTCCGAGAGATAGGGCCGGCAGAGGGTTTGGATGAGGTCAGCTGTATGGTTCGTATCCACAGGGATAGCAGGCATCGCCAGGATACTTTGGGTGCGGGAGTCTGCACCATCGTGTTAGAGATTGTCCAGCGAGACGACAGGGAGTGGCGACAGTTCCGCGTGTGACCCTACCACCATCACCGCCCCTTCCTCAGAGAGCTCTACTTCCTGCCACAGGCGATGCTCCATGCCAGTTAGGTGCACCCAGAGGCCGTGGACGCGGCGGACCTATCCAGAGAGGACGAGGAGGCAGAGGCCGAGGTTGAGGTTGAGGTCAGCCCGCAATTGGTGGAGGTCAGGCCCGAGTTTTTGCGTTGACACCCCAGGATGCACAGGCATCCAATGCCGTCATGACAAGTACCCTATCTATATGCTCCGTTGATGCATACGTGTTATTTGATCCCGGATCCACGCACTCTTACGTTTCCACACACTTTGTGCCGAGTTTGGGTAGAGAGTCATGTTTGCTTGATCAGCCGCTTGTTGTGACCACTCCTGTGGGAGAGTCATTTATTGCTAGGCACGTGTTCCGATCCTGTACCGTCCGTATTAGCGAGCGAGAGCTGCCTATCGACTTGATCCTTCTTGAGATGTTGGACTTCGACGTTCTTTTGGGCATGGATTGGTTAGCCACGTGCTATGCGTCTGTGGACTGCCGCGAGAAGACAGTTAGATTTTGTTTTCCCGGCGAGTCGGCTTTTTTTGTGCAGGGGGGACCGTGGTGCCGCCCCTCACATGTTGATTTCTTCTCTTCGCGCTGATCAGCTGTTGAGAAAGGGATGTCAGGGATTTCTAGCCTATGTATGCGATACTAGAGCTACAGATATTCCGTTAGACCAGGTTCCGATTGTATGCGAGTTCCCTGATGTTTTCCCTGATGAGCTGCCAAGACTACCGCCTGAGCGCGATGTCGAGTTCTGTATTGATTTGATTCCCGGCTCGGGGCCTATTTCTATACCGCCTTATCGGATGGCCCCGGCGGAGCTTAGAGAGTTGAAGGTTCAGCTGCAAGATCTATTGGATAAGGGACTTATTCAACCCAGTGTTTCTCCATGGGGTGCTCCGGTTCTGTTCGTCAAGAAGAAGGACGGAAGTTTGCGCTTATGTATCGACTACCGCCAGCTGAACAAGGTTACCGTGCGAAATAGATATCCGTTGCCGCGCATTGATGATTTGTTCGACCAGCTTCAGGGTGCGGGTTATTTTTCGAGGATCGACTTGCGATCAGGATACCATCAACTGCGAGTCCGACAGGAGGATATACCGAAGACAGCTTTCCGTACACGCTATGGCCACTATGAGTTTCTGGTGATGTCGTTCGGACTCACCAATGCCCCGGCTACATTCATGGACTTGATGAACCGTGCATTCAGGCCGTATCTCGACTTGTTCATCATAGTGTTCATTGACGATATTTTGGTGTATTCCCGGAGCCGAGAGGAGCACGAGCAGCACTTGCGGATTACGATGCAGACTCTGAGGGAACACCAGCTCTTCGCAAAATTTTCCAAATGTGCATTCTGGTTGGACAGCGTTGGTTTCTTGGGTCACGTGATTACGAGAGATGGCATATGTATGGACCCGAAGAAGATTGAGGCCGTTCAGCAGTGGCCCAGACCGACATCGGTTACGGAGACCGTAGTTTTCTAGGCCTGGCGGGCTACTACAGGCGACTCATTCAGGATATCTCCCGTATTGCTGCACCTTTGACCGGTTTGACCCGGAAGGGAGTTCCTTTCGTTTGGACGGAGGAGTGCGAGCACAGTTTTCAGCAGCTACGGACTTGTTTGACTACGGCGTCGGTTTTATCATTGCCATCAGGATCAGGCGGATTCGTGGTGTATTGTGATGCTTCACGGGTGGGGCTAGGTGCGTATTGATGCAGCATGACAGGGTGATCGCGTGTGCTTCACGGCAATTGAAGAAACATGAACAGAACTACCCCACTCATGATTTGGAGATGGGTGCAGTGGTCTTTGCACTTAAGATATGGCGACATTACCTATACGGCGAGTCGTGCCAAATATTCACTGACCATAAGAACTTAAAGTATATATTTCAGCAGCGAGACCTGAATCTGAGACAGCGTCATTGGATGGAACTGGTGAAGGACTACGATTATGAAATCTTGTACCACCCGGGCAAGGCAAATATAGTGGCGGATGCTTTGAGCAGGAGGCCTGGGGGTAGTCTATCTTGTTTACGCGCAGTGCTGAGGCAGTCGTCAGCAGATTGGCAGATTTTATGCGACAGCCGAGTTGAGTTCGAGTTCACTCCGACTGGGGGACAGCTTGCGCATGTTCGTGCACGTCCGCAGTTACTTGACCGCATTCGAGAGGCACAGCCCAGTGATGGCCGACTTTCAGAGATCATGGAGCAGATTAGGCAGGGCGGAGATTCCGAGTTCATGATCGACGATCAGGGAGTACTACGATTTGGGACTCGATTGTGCGTACCAGATTCGGAGGGACTGCGACGTGAGATTCTTGAGGAGGCGCATAGATCTACGTACAGCGTTCATCCAGGTTCCACCAAGATGTACCGCGACTTGAGAGATGTCTATTGGTGGGACGGGATAAAGAGGGATGTCACAGACTTCATATCGAGATGCCTGACTTGTCAGCAAGTCAAGGCCGAGCACCAGAGGCCAGCAGGAGAGTTGCAGCATTTGCCCATTCCGGAGTGGAAATGGGAGCAGATTTCGATGGATTTCGTTGTGGGTCTACCCAGGACCAGTTGAGGGTACGACTCCATTTGGGTGATCGTGGATCGATTGACGAAAGCGGCTCACTTCCTGCCAGTGAAGACCACTTTCAGTTTTGCTCAGTATGCCCAGATCTACATCGACGAAATCGTGTGGTTGCATGGCGTACCGACTTGTATCGTATCAGACCGAGGCATCCAGTTTACAAGCCGACTATGGCAAAGACTTCAGGAGGCATTGGGCACCCGTTTGAGCTTCAGCACAGCATTTCATCCGCAGACCGACGGGCAGTCAGAGCAGACTATTCAGACTCTCGAGGACCTGCTCAGAGCGTGCATTTTGGACTTTGGCGGTAGCTGGGATCGTCATTTACCTTTAGTGGAGTTCTCCTACAACAACAGCTTCCAGGATACTATCCAGATGGCACCTTTCGAGGCCTTGTATGGTAGGAGATGCAGATCGTCCGTCTGTTGGACTGAGCTGAGCGAGAGCAGTATTTTTGGGCCGCAGATCGTGCAGGAGACGACCGAGAAAGTGCAGTTGATTCGAGACCGGATGAGAGAAGCTCAGAGCAGGCAGAAATCGTATGCAGACAGGCACCGTCGCAGATTAGAGTTCGCGGTTGGCGATCATGTTTTTCTGAGGGTCTCTCCGATGAAGGGCGTGATGCGATTTGGGCGAAAGAGAAAGCTTAGCCCTAGATTCGTAGGTCCCTTCGAGATCCTCGACCGCATCGGCGCTGTTCCATATCGTTTGGTTCTTCCACCCAGCTTTTCAGATGTTCACCCCGTCTTCCATGTGTCGATACTGCGCAGATATCTTCATGACCCTTCCCACACGATTTAGCATCAGACCGTTCAGCTTGAGCCCGACCTTTCGTTCACCGTGCAGCCTGTTGAGATATTAGATCGGCAGGTGAAGAAACTTCGATCAAGGGTCCTGCCGTCGGTGAAGGTTCTTTGGCGCAGCCCGAATGGTGAGGAGATCACTTGGGAGGGCGGGGGAGAGATGCAGAAGAAATTCACTCATCTTTTTGAAGATACGCGTAGTTGCATATTTTAAAATTCGGGGATGAATTTTCTTAAGGGGGGAAGACTGTAACACCTGAGTCTGTGTTTAGTAGTAATTGTGTGTTAATGTGGGGTTTTTGGTAAAAAGTTTACCAAAATGGGTTTCTAGTAATTTATCTAGTTTTATGGTTATTTTTGTAGAATTTTATCTCGACCACACACACTTATGCATGATAACTAGGGTTAAGCCTAGGGTTACCAAGTTTGGGTGTGCATGGTGGGTTAACCATGTTTAGCCAACCATGGTGGTCTAACACACTTGGTTAAGCTAATTGGGATAATTATGAGTTTTAGATTTGGTTAAGGGTTATTAGGGTTTAGGGTTGACTTGTGATGAGAAGGAGAGATTGTGATGGGTGTCATGCAAGCATTTAATGAGGGAAGAGAGAATGGTGGCTATGGTTATGTCACACCCCATTTCAATTCAAAACATTTTGCATGTCTCTCTCACACCCTCTTTCACACTCTCATTTCACTCTTATCTCTCCCTCTCACTCACACAAACATCTCTAGCTCACACAAACATCAGCCCTTAAAACATCAGCATAGCCACCAAAAACAGCACCATCAGCCCAAAACATCAGCCTGTTACATCAGCTTCAGCCTTTTCTTCAGAACATCAGCAGCAGCAGCTGCTACATCAGCCCCCAACTCCTTACATAACACTTCCCCCACAACACACAACCCTTCCCTCAACAATACCTCAACCCTTGCCACTACTACAACAGCAACAGCAACATTTCAGCCCCAAACAACAGCACCAGCTTCAGCAACAGTGAAGCAATTCAGCTCTTTTCCAGCCAAGTTTTGCAGCACCAGGAGCTGTAGCAACAGCACTCACTCTCCTACTTCTTCTTTTCTCCTTCATCTAGGGTCTCTAGAGGTATAACCCCTTTAACCCGACTCTATTTGCTAAAGTTATGGTTACCTAGCTTATATTAGTGTTTATTATATGTTTTAGTGGTAATTTTGGGTAAATTAGGGGAATTTTGACAAAGTAATGGTTGTGATGGTTAGAATAACCTAAGTAGGTGCTGTTGAGACCAGTTAACCAGATATTTGCCCCAGATTTCATAAAAATACCCGATTTATCCGACTTGGCGTAATTTAGCAGTTTTAGTGACTTTTTAGCCTCTGTTAGATCTGCTGTTGACCCGAGCCTTTCCAAATAAAATTGTGAAGACTGTAGCATGGTGAGACTAGCAGGGACACACACACAAAACACGGGGACCCATCTCACTTTCCAGGCCGCCGGTTTATTCGATCCGGCTGCAATTTGCGGCCAGAGTAGGAGGAGAGGTGTTGGGTTTTTAGGTGTAGGGTCCTGCTTGGTATCTTAGTCTGTTGGTATCTGTAACTTATTAAGTTAGGCCCAGAGGCAAAATCTGGAGCTATAAACGTGTTTTCGATGTTTTTAACTTGCGCGACACGCACGTGATACGCGTGGTTCTGTGGCGCGCTGCGCGACACAGCGTGTCAGAATAGGTTCTGGTGGGTTTGTGCGCGTCACGACGTGTTGTGTGCACGCGCGTTTTAGTTTCACGCACGCGTATCCTTTTTGTCGATATATCGTGTTTTTGCAGGATTTTCCTGATATATGTGACTTTTGGAAATTCTAGGTTCGCCGGCGGGGACTTCAAGCGCAGCAGAGAAAGGGAAGCAGGTGGTCGGACATACCTAGCACGGGATCACGGGTGAGTAGATTTCACATCTACGGGGGACGATCGTTTGGATGGCGCAAGTCGCCCGATAGATTTAGTAAACTTGAAAATAGTAAACTTTAACATTTGCTTGCGACATTAGAAATAATAATACTTGCATGATAATTGCTGCAGTTAGGATCTATATGTTGTACCCATATGCGCAAACTCATTCTGTAGGACACATGCACCATTACCAGGTTTTTATATGCAGCACGAGCACTATTCATGTGTACACCCACACCCTGGTAATTGCCATGTCACGACACTAGATAACTATAAATTTGAACATGTTAATTGCTTAGACCTGTGCTATTGCAATAAATATTTAAATGAAATCATAAGAATTGCTATTCTCATGCATATATATCATTACATCACTTGCTCATGCCTAGTATAAACCATACATTGCAACTTGAACATTGATACCATTTGCATTCATTATCATTGACATATGCACCCATGATGATTTCATGAGATTTATGATATTTCTGGATTTCGGGGAAAAGACGCAAGATTTGAAACTTATGATCTTTTAAAAAATATAAAAGTTGCGGTTTTCTAGTGATATAAAGTGTCGTCCACCATGAGTTTGCTGTGTTCTCGAGACCCGTTTCGAGGAGGTGGATGAACCGTCTCGGGTACATGGTGGGCCCGGTAAGGTACCCCGGGGCAAGAAAATCGCAGGAGATGGCGTTGAGCCTGGCAGGGGACGGACTACCTACCGGTGACTTCATTTGGCACGGCGGATATCCAGAGGGTACCGACCGTGGTCGCTAGATTGAGATATAGATATTTGGGATGGATAAACCGGATGGCTGAGACCAGAGATACTTGACAAGGATATATGAGATTGAGACTGTTTTGAGGTGTCGTTGCTAGACACGGATTTTGTTGATTTCATGGATATTATGCTGATATTGAAAAGAGTTTCCAAAAACAAAGAAAGAATAGTTCTTGTACTTACATGTTGAGATCTTGAGTTGACTCATATAGTATACATACATGTTAGTACATTCATGTGGCATACATACCTGTTAGTACATCCATGTGACATTCATACTTATTAGCACACTGTTGATGCATACATACCTGCTAGTGCCTATAACCATACCTGTTTAGAGATGCTAGGATACTTGTGTGCATACATGCGATAGCCTTTGTAGATGTTATTTATTACTCACGAGCTGGCAACTCACCCCCGTTGTGCCTCAGCTTTTCTGCAGGTCCGTTCCATCAGCACTGTAGCGGCAGACACTTTTGCCTCTTTTGCTCTCTTTGCCTGGACTCGAGGATTTTGCTCATAGGTGGATTGTTATCATTTTGTACCACCTTATATATGTTCATTGTATCTAGAGTACTCCATCTACTACTTTTTCAGCTGTACCAATTTATTTGGATTACTGTATATTGACCTAGAGACGAGGTTGTGAGACTTATGGATTTATGTTATGTGGGGTCGAGCTCACTTGAGTCGACATGTTATTTTATCTGTGCTTTCATTCTTATTTATGCACATTGTTATTTTACATTGCGTGGGATTTGTGACCGCCTTGAGACGAAGAGCTAGCTCCCGCTTGGGGATGCCTTTTTCCTGTTTGTACCCGTTTGGGGCTTGTTTTTGCAAAGGAGGTTCTGCCGGAATTTTTGGAAAAAGGGAAAGTTGTTTTAAAAAGGAAACTTGATGTTGTTTAATGGAGTAAAACGCTTTAAATAAATTGGCTTCCTTCACTCTAATTCTTAATTGGGTTTTGTATTCTGGGCTTCGGCTTACTTTTTACGGACGCCTTGAGACGTTTCGTAACTTAAGTGCAGGTCACGTTCCGTACCTTGCGGGTCATGACAGTACCACAACTGCCTGCTGCTGCGTACCCCCAGTCTTCATTGATAAGCTCTGCTGCTCTCGAGCTGCTTTATGAACTTGAGAGAAAGTGGTCAATCCAAGAGATATGATGTGCCTCTGGATTTCCACGTCCAAACTGCGCATGAACCTCCTTGCCCTATCAGCATCGTTGGTAACCAAAGGTCCAGCGAATCAACTGAGCCATGTCCACTCAGCTGCATGCATATCTACAGATACACCATTCTGCTTCAAGCTGATAAAACTTTCTTCCATTTCTTCCCGTGCAGTCTGCGGAAAGAACTTTTCCAAGAAACTCTTCGAGAAAGTATCCCAACTGATCGGCTTGGGCAAACAGTTCTCTTCCACAAGCCACTATTCACGGGCATAGTCTACCAATTGGATGCGCACGACATCCACTCTCTTGTCCTCTGGAATCTGTGCTGCAACGAGTAGATTCTCCGTATCAACCAGCTACTGCTCTGCTGGCAACGGCTCCTCCAAACCAATGAAGATGGACGGACCAAGTCTCCTGAAATCCGCCACGGTACCCACACGATGTACTGGTTTGGCTGCAACATCGTTTATGGAATGTTGGACGGTCCGCAAACCTTCCTGAAAAGCTTCGGCCTGCCGCTGGTTCAGCTCGGTTTGCCGCTTCTGGTTCTTTAACATTCCACGAATTACTCTAAGCAATGCAGCGTCATCAACACGCCTCTGGTACGATCGTAGTTCTCTATCCGCCATGATTCTGAAGTCAAAACACTGAAGAGGATTAGCATGATAAACAAGATTCAATAAACAGGATACAAGAAGCAAGATAGTTATGGATTCAAGGATAGCAAGATAGCAATAAGGCAGGACATACTCCTAGTTACGAGTATTCTGATTCGTGTATTGGGTCCAATACCCAACTACAAAAGAATCAAACCCGATTAACCTAAATCCTATGTCTCTGATACCAAACAAACCCTGTCACGCCTCGCTTCCCAGAGTGCGCTAAGATCGGCACGTGACAGAGCCAACCATGCTACCTGTGGCTAGGAAACATCCCTCCACAGTCACATTACAGTTGTCTATAGATATCAAGAACAGGAAAATAAAATAAACTATCTAGTACATGTCCATGAGCCAGAAATAACAAGTCAAGAAATAATATGCGGAAGCAATAAATTCAAGTAATAATAACAATCTGGAAAGTACGTCCTAAAATACGGGATCACATCAGGAATGAAAGTACGAAATAAAACTAAACTAACTAACTACTAACATGATCTTCACTGCTCGGCTTGTTGGTCAAAATACTCCTGATCGGCCTGCGGCAAAGGTAATGGATCTGGGCCATGCAAAACCCAGACGTCAGTGCGTCATAATATCAACAATAATATAAGCAATCAGGATGTAACGGGATATGCAGGCATGAATCCTAAATAGTAACAAGTAAACACGGATGTATAACAGTGAAGTGTATCAGTATATGTGACATGTAGTGATCAATCTAAACTGTGCTACTCGGTTATTTATTCTAAAGTTTGTTTGAAATCAATTAATGTAATCCTCCATGTAACTCAAAGATAATACCCTTGTAAGCTACACTTTAGTCTACACTTTTGATTTCCCCCAGGACCACGGATCAGGTAGTGGGAGTCATGAATGACTCTGTCCTGTTATCCCCCGGGACCACGGATCAAGTAAGAATCATGAATGATTCTGTCCCGTTATCCCCCGGGACCACGGATCAAGTAATACCCTTGTAAGCTACACTTTAGTCTACACTTTTGATTTCCCCATACCCCCAAGGTTATGTGTTCAAGTCAGGTATTGATAAATCTGGAGCTAATGCTAACACAGGATCAAGCAGGTACAGGCTTTTCTAAATAGAAAAAAGGATATGTCCATAGGGACAACAGGTCAAGATTGCCGGCATTAGTAACAAGATCAGGTATCAAGTCAAGCAGTGGTATATCAGGTCATGTCAGGTAGTGCACAGGTATCAAGCGGATGCTCATAATAAAACTGCAGTAAGTACGAATGCATGATAAAAGCATGGATGCACAAATATTTATCAGGGGTTACATCATGACTATGTAGGATGCACATTATCAAGCATGGGGTATTACTGTAACAATATTATGAATTAATATGACATGGCATGCAACTGGATATAAAGAATTAATGGTATGGTTACACAATAAAACATGGATGCATGAATAACTATCAGGGATTGCAACTATAGCTCTATTACTATGTAGCATGCACATTATCTAGCATGGGGTGTTAATGTAGCAGTAATATGAAATAACGTGACATGGAATGCAAATAGATATATAATTAATGGTATGGATGCACAAACATCGACCAGGGTTACATTTACAGTTCCAAGACTAAGTGGGATGCACATTATTAAGCATGGGGTGTTACTACAATAATAACATGAATTAATGCGATCTGTAGATGCAGCTACATGTATATTAAATGATATGGATGCATACGGGTATCCGAAAACAGTAAACATTAATATGGATGTATAATGCAATCAACATGTGATATTTTTATTCATATGGATGTGAAATAAGATACATAGCATGTAGCAAGATGAACTTGCCTTGATTGGATCACACTACGGATACGTATGGCACGTCCAACGTCAGTAAATCGTCGCAACGCACACACGGCATGCGGGACGGGTCCAGGCAAGGCAAGAGGGTGATCACGCGAGTACGGGACGTTCACTGGATCGTCTGGATCGGCAGCGGCGATACGACTCCGCCGATCGCTGTAAAATAAAGATTCAAGAAAAAGAACAAAGAAAAGAAAAAGAAGAAGAGGAAGAAGAAGAGAGAGGGATTGGTGCTCACTGGAGTTTGGTGCACAGGGGTCAGGGAAGAAGAGGTGATGGTGTCGGGGTCACCGACGGTGAGGGTGCAGGGTGTTCGGGTGATGGGTTGCGGGTGTTTTGGAGTGTGCTGGGTTTAAACAGAAGAAGAGAAGAAATGAAGGAGAAGAAGAGAAGGAAGATGAGGAGGAGAGGAGAATGGGATGAGGTCGGGGTGGTGATCGGCGGTGAGTTGAGTTGAGGAGCTAGGGTTTGGGTTTCTTGGTGTGCAGGGGTTTCTGGGTGAGGGGAAGGAGATGGGGTCGAGGAAGAAGATGATGATGAGGGTTGAGAAGCGAGGTCAAGGGAATAGGAGGCAGAGGAGTTAGGGTTAGGGTTTTATTTGTGTTCTCGTGGGGAGGCTCGGGTTAAAAAGAGAAAGAAAGAAGAAGAAGTGTGAAGGGAGGTGAGCGTAAGGGAGCGGGAGGTGAGCAGAAACGAGAAGTGAACAGGAATCGCGAGAAGAGAGAGAGGAATTCAAGAGGAGAGAGAAAAGAAGAGAGAGAGAAAGAGAGAGAGTGGGGTCAGCGAGAGAGAGAGAAAGAAAGTGCGAGAGAAGAGAGAGGAGAGAGAATGTCAGTGAGAGAGTGGGAGAGAGTGGTTGTTTGTTTAAGTTAAGATTTAAATTTAGAAAAATCTTTTAGTTAACTGAATACCTAAACTGTTAATAATATTTTAAATGTTGTATTAATAAAATTTTATATTCTGGTAAATACAAACTTACTCCAAAATTCGCCCAGGTCGGGTCTAAAAATTCAGTTTTAAAATACGAAAAATATACATGTCGACCAAAACTAAAATTAGATATCCGGGTAACGAAAATGCATAACCCCAAGAACGGATACACATACGTGCGCATAGCCATCCAAACAAGTCTGTTTCACTGAACGGGACGAGAAAAAGATGCGCGGATGCTACCACCGGGTTAGGGGTATCATGCAGGCCATGCAATATATTTTTAAACTATTTTATGTGGCTTAAATGTTATATTAAAATGCAGATGCCAGGTAAAATGCTAGTATGCAAATGAAAGTGCACGAGTCCACGTATCAAGTCAGGATAAATCATAAATAGGAATCAAGATGGGTTTCCAGCAAGCGGGTCGGGTCGGATGCGAATACAAATGTCAAATACACTATTCGCCCCCAAAACACAATAAATCAGGAAAATATCATAAATAAAAAAATAATCAAAATAGAACTGGTATAAATGAACTAGGGTGTTACAACCGGTCTCCTCCATCGCCGGCTTAAGGTTAGTAAATTTCATATTTTAACTTCTAATTATGTATTTATTTCTGTTATTGTTGATTATTGGGTTGCTACTTGGGCTTAGAGTTAGGGTTCGGTCTAGGGTTTGGTATAGGGTTAGGGTTAGGGTTCAGTGTATGGTTAGTGTTCGGTTCAGGAATAGGGTTAGGGTTAGGGTTAGGGTTCGGTTCAGTTAGGGTTAGGGTTAGGGTTAGGGTTATGACATGGATTATTCTGTTTTGTCAGTTAATCTTTTGGGTGTTCTTTAAGAAAGTTTCATGTAACAATTTATGTTTACTGTGAAGTTTCCATTTTGAAGTCACTAGTCACTTGTTAAAACATGATGGTGGGATGCTAATTTTTCGTTTTGGGGTTAGTGTTCGGTTTAGGGTTAGGTTTAGGGTTAGGGTTAATTAGGTAGGGTTAGGGTTAGGGTTAGTTAGGGTTAATTAGGTAAAATTGGGTTGGTGATGATTAGGGTTAGGGTTAATTTTGTTTTAGGTTAAAGTTAATTTCGGTAGGGGTTTAGGTGATGATTAGGATTAGGTTGATTTGGGTTAGGGTTTGGGCTACAGTTAATTGGGTAAAATAGAGTGTATTTGTGTTAGGGTATTGATTAGGGTTTATTAGGTTAATTTTGGGTTTATTTGGGTTAGGATGATTAGAGTTAATTTGGGTTAATTTATGTTAATTTTGGGTTAATCAGAGATAATTTAAGTTAGGGTGATGGTTAGGATTTAATTTGGGTTAATTAGGGCTAGGGTTTAGGGTGCGCTAGTTCCTTCAGTAGAATACTCGATGATAACGTAAATGCATAATTTTACCGTAAATGTAACCCTTCATATAAGAACTTAGTTCTTTCTCTGGTTGAGATTTGCATAAGCAAATCTCCCCACAAGTTGAGAATTTAATTCTCATCGGGAAGATTTTGTTCTGCAGATTCAAAACTTAGGAAAAAGAACTAAGTTAAAAAGAAATAACATGAACATATGAGAATTTAATTCCTTTAAAAATTAGGGTTAGGGTTTAGGGTGCACTAGTACCTTCAGTAGGATACTCGATGATAACGTAAACGTATAACTATACCGTAAACTTAACCCTTCATATAAGAACTTATTTCTTCCTCTGGTTGAGATTTGCAGAAGCAAATCTCCCCACAAGTTGAGAATTTAATTCCCATCGGGGAGATTTTGTTCTGCAGATTCAAAACTTAGGGGAAAAGAACTAAGTTAAAAATAAATAACAGGGACATATGTGAATATAATTCCTCCAAAAATTAAGTTTAGGGTTTAGGGTGCACTAGTACCTTCAGTAGGATACTCTATGACAACGTAAATGCACAATTTTACCGTAAACTTAACCCTTCATATAAGAACTTTGTTTTTCCTCTGGTTGAGATTTACAGAAGCAAATCTCTCCACAAGTTGAGAATTTAATTCTCATCGGGGAGATTTTGTTCTGCAGATTAAAAATTTTGGGGAAAAGAACTAAATTAAAAAGAAATAACATGGACATATGGGAATTTAATTCCTCCAAAAATTAGGGTTCGGGTTTAGGGTGCACTAGTACCTTCAGTAGGATACTCGATGATAATGTAAACGCACAACTTTACCGTAAACATAACCCTTCATATAAGAACTTAGTTCTTCCTCTGGTTGCACAAGTTGAGAATTTAATTCTCATCGGAGAGATTTTGTTTTGCAGATTCAAAACTTAGGGGAAAAGAACTAGATAAAAATGAATAACATGGACATATGAGAATATAATTCCTCCAAAAATTAGGGTTAGGGTTTAGGGTGCACTACTACCTTCAGTAGGATACTCTATGATAACGTAAACACACAACTTTACCTTAAACTTAACCCTTCATATAAGAACTTAGGTCTTCCTCCGGTTGAGATTTGCAGAAGCAAATCTCCCTACAAGTTGAGAATTTAATTTTCATCGGGGAGATTTTATTCTGCAGATTCAAAACTTAGAAGAAAAGAACTAAGTTAAAAAGAAATAACAGGGACATATGGGAATTTAATTCCTCCAAAAATTAGGGTTTAACCCTATATAAAGAACTTAGTTCTTCAAAAAAAATGATGATGATCCAAGATCCTCAAAAATCGAAATCTTGATGATCATCAATGACTAAAATGTCACTAACAGGAGATCAATATCTCTAAGAAAACACAAGAATAGCTTGGTGACTCGTTAATGATTTAGCACTATTTTGAAGCCTCATGTGTTTCCCACGTGAGTGCTTTAAACGAACAAAAAGAAATAATAGGAATTTATTGGAATTTAATTCCTCCAAAAATTAGGGTTTAACACTATATAAAGAACTTAGTTCTTCAAAAAAATTATGATTTATTCCTTTCAACCCTACACAAAGCACATACACACTAACAATCCTAAACTTTAGCAAAATCATAAATTGAAACACAGATACACAGAATACAACTCATACTTGGGTATCTTCAAATCTAACTTTGTTTATCGATAATTTATTCTTTTCAACGACAAAATTGTATTTACGGATTTTCTTCTTTGTCAGTAACCATCTCATTCTTAGACTTCTCAATATAGTCATCATAAGCTACAATTTATATGTTATATAGTCTAACATGGCCTATGAGTACATCATAGTTAAGGACTGGATGTATGTGAATTGGCAACAACATATGCAATCTAAGTTTGTCGCAGGAGTTGCTGCTTTCATTGAATTTGCACGCACACATAGTAAGATCGTGTTAGAGAAGATTCTTTGCCCGTGCGATAGATGTGGGAATTAGTACTGACAGAAGGTAGAATTCGCAGAGCTTCATAACGTTAAATATGGTTTTACTAGACTTTATACAACTTGGCTATATCAAGGAGAATGAGAAGAAGAAGGAGAAGACGGTAATGTGGCAGAAGAAGACGATGATTTCTTTCCAGGAGAAGAAATGGAGGATATGATAGAGTCTGCCCTCGGTGAATTTATTCATACCGAAGATGACATTCCTTCCGGTCAAGGACCGTGTGCGGATAAGTATGAAAAGCTCATGAATGATGCTAGAAAACCAATTTATGAGAATGCAAAGTATTACACCCCCTCATGGTTCGTCCAACATTTCCAGATTAAATGCCTAAATGGATGGAGCAATAAGTCATTCATAATACTTCTTTCGTTCTTGAAAGATTTTATGCCCCCGGGAAATAACGTGCCCGACAGCTGGTACGAAGCCCATAAGATGATGTCTGATTTGGGTCTGAAATGTGAGAAGATTCAAGCATGTCCTAAAAATTGCGTGTTATACCGGAAAGAGAATTCAGATTTGAAAGAGTGTCAAACATGCGGAGAGGCCGGGTATAAGCAGAAAGATTCTGATAAGAAGCCCGATATACATGTCAAGATAGAACAATACTTTCCCATAACACAGAGGCTGCAGAGGCTATTCAGGTGCAAGAAAACAGCCGAGGCAATGATTTGGCATCACCGTGCTCCTCCAAGTGAAGATGAAAAAATGAGTCATCCAAGAGATTCACCGGCATGGAAGGATTTCGATAGGAGGCATGAAATATTCAGTAGCGATTCTCGTAATGTCAGGCTCGGACTCACTAGTGATGGCTTCTGCCCATTCAACTATATAGCTGGAAGCCAGAGCACATGGCCCGTTGTAATAATAATTTATAATCTGCTGCCTTGGTTGGATATGGATCAATCATCCTTTATGATGTCTCTTCTTATCGACAGACCAAACTCACCGGGAAACAATATCGACGTCTATCTCCGACCTCTGATCGATGAGTTAAAATCTTTATTCATTGATGGTGTAGAGACTTACGATGCAAACACAAATATAACATTCATACTGTATGACAATTAATGACTTTCCTGCCTATGGAATGCTATTAGGTTGGTCCGTACATGGTCACAAAGCATGCCCTTATTGCCATCAACATACAACATCGAAATTCTTGAATTTTAGCAGGAAGGTTTGTTATTGCGGCCATCGACGTTTCCTGCCTCTAAATCATCCCTACAGGTTAGACGATGTTCACTTTGATGGCCATCAAGAGCTTCTTGGACCTCCAGCCCCATTGTCCGGAGAGGACGTGACTGCTCAGTGGAATGGTTACAATAATGTGACCTTTGGGATAGATCCGACAAAACAGGTCAAACCACCATTCTGGAACAAGTTAAGCATTTTCTTCGAGCTTCTGTACTGATCAACAAATTTAGTGCGTCATTTTCTGGACGTTATGTACATAGAGAAGGGAGTATCCGAGCATGTACTCAACTTGCTTCTTTGTAAAAATGGGAAATCGAAATACAACTTCCATGCTCGGATGGATCTACAGGACTGGGAAATTAGAAGTGAATTGCGCCCTAAACCGATAGCGAGTAAGTTATTCGAATAACATGTTATTGCTACGAGTTTTAATCTAAACTTATATCGTTATGTATTTTTCGTAAAATTTGTTTTGTTAGATCCACAATCCGAACTTGTCTGCATCATTAGAGAGTGATTCAAGATGTTTAGCTCAGTTTCCTAGTATAGAGGTTGCATATTTTAAAGGATTCTGTGTCCTTGGATACAAATTCGAAGTTAAGCACATAGAAACATCTAGAACCACTCAGAATAGTGGGATTGCGACGGTAAGATCAGATGGTGTGATTTATTATGGATACTTAAATTGTATACTTGGCATCAATATCCCGGACGATCAGAACCGTTTTATATATTTTAGTGTACTTGGTACGATACACGAACCAATACGGATAAGTGGAGAAACAATCTCGGGACTTGAAAAGATGAATATGGATTGACCAGTGTGAACACACTTCGATTTTACGGTCAGGACGTTCTGTTTATCTTTCCGAACCAGCATTCCAAGTATACAATTCACGGTGTTTGAAGCATCCGGGATGGAGTGTCGTATGCCGTTAGAAACCCAGGGATGTTTACGATGTCCCAGAATTCAAGGACAGCGATGAGGATGAAGAAGAGAAGACTTAGAGTACTCCGACCGTCTGTTTCAAAAGACGGGTTGTCTTCGACTGATCATGAAGTTACGTGGGTTAGAAATGATATCGATAATGAAATCCAAGTAGATATGTCTAATGTGTCCACGAAATGAAAAAGGTTATCAGTAATATTATATTATTACTTCACATTTTACTATCTATACATATATAGCATGCATATGTAATGATTGTCTAATGCGTCCACAAACCGTTTTATCTAGATTTGATGACGATGACGGGCAGCGAGGGGCGGCAGGAGCTCTAACCGTGACACCGGCAGAGGCAGAGCGGTTCTGCCGCCCAGAGAGCTGCGTAGGGAGCTTCGGAGGGCCGGTCTTGCACCCCGATCGGAGACCCCTTCGGATGCCTCCTTCCGCGTGGACTTTTCCATACCTCCAGGTATATTGCACGCATATTCATTTTGAATGTAATATATAGATACACATGCGTATTTATGTCAAAATTACTTATATAGTCAATGTTTGATTGTCTAGCTGTTGGTGGTGCGTCCACATCAGGGACAGAGGCCACTCCCGCACCTCCAGGTATGTTTATATATCCTATAATGCATGCATATTGATTTAGAATGCTATATCATAAATATACATACAATCTTTTTTCTCTTACGTACTTAGATAATCAATTTTTAATTGTCTAGCTGTAGGTGGTGCCTTTACATCTCGGGTAGAGGCCACCACCGCACCTGCAGGTATATTTATATATCCTATAGTGTATACATGTTGATTTAGAATATTATATTATTGATATACACATTATTTTTATAATTACTTATATAGTCAATGTTTGATTGTCTAATTATAGGTGGTGCGTCCACGTCTGGTGCAGAGGCCACTCCCGTCACTTTCATACCCTCCGCTCAGTCTACAGTTTAGTATGAATAAATATAAAATATTTATTCATTTTACATATCCTTTAAGAATAAACATGAACTTCATGTAATTTTATCGATATTTATTTTCTAGTTAGAGGGGATGCGTCCACCGTCCGGGCCACCGGTTGTTCCTCGGCGGAGGAACTATCATCCCGCTCGTGCTACTGCCCAGGCCCGGGCTCGTGCTTCTGTCGCCGGAGGTATATATCATACTTCAATTTTCATTAAGCCTTGATTTCTTAATACCACTATGTCTTAATATTTCTTATAGATGCAGGGCATCCCCATCTCGAGAGGGGGACTCGAGGCCCGAATCAGTCCCACAGGCTGAGGCCCGACAGAGCTAGTGGGAGGCAGCATTCCCCCTCTTCTTTACCCCTGATTATTGCTATACCGGCGATTATGCCGTGAGGTTCGGCCGGTATATGGAGGATGAGAGCCGCCTCGTAAATAAGTATCCACTTCACGTTCAGTGGGGCGGCCAGCACCGGCGCTCATTTGCCCTCTTCTGGGATCAGGCTCGGGTATTAATATATATTTTCATTTGACTTAACCAATATATTTATTATTATTTAACACTTGCAATTTAATAACATTGTTTTTTGTTGTATTTGCAGTTGGATTACTACTTTCAGCCTGTACCCGACCCTGATCACCCTAAGAGAGTGCTCGATCTTCACGCTCTGTACTATGGCCCGATGAAGAACATGCAATCAAAGGTCCGATACAATAAGAACGAGCTAAAGATCGACTGTTATTCCCTGTGGATGGCGACCCCCGAGGCAGAGAGAGCGGCTCTCCTACATACTCCGGCCTTTGCGAGAGTCGACGTAGATACATGGCCTCTCTTGTGCCAATATTTCAACTCTCGGCGCAAACAAGTTTGTATTTTAAATGTAATTCAATGTTTTCTCAATTTTTAATTTATTTTTTTGTGTTTCTTAATTAGAAAACTAAATCTGAATGTGTTGTGCAGAAACAGGCCGATTAAAATAAAGAGAATAGTATGTCGGCGAAGAGGGGTCGCCCCACTTATACAGGTGGCTCGAGAAATATTACTCGTGCCATGAAGGCATCGGTAAATTACAATAAATCTACTGTGATATAATGTAATATTAAGAGTTATTTTATAATATATGTAAATTTTTTGCCAATTGCAGAGAGCTCGGACCCTGGCGCAGGGTGGTACACTTAGTGTGCTGACCGCGTATCTTGCCGTCCACAGCACCTCGACAGATCCCGCCACGAGCGAGCTTCGATTCCCCGACACCGCTACCCAGGAGTATTATGTAAGTGTAAATATTTATTCTAACAGGTTTGAAATTTTTGTTTTGAAAATTTCAAATTTAAATGATATACTTATATTTTACTGGTTAATGTGGGTGTAGGAGCGGGTGGTGGAGCAGGCGGAGGCATCAGGGATCGATTTTACTGGACAGAACGATCCGATGCTGCTGAACTCAGTCCAAGACGCCGCACACGGAAGGCACCACGGAGGTTGGGAGTGAGGCCGGGGACTGGGTCCTAGCAGGGCCCTTATGAGGTTGGACTCTACTCCGGTGGTTACTTCCCCTACCCCCCGTGAGCGACGTTTAGAGAAAGATGTTGCCACCATTAATACCACCGTCCAGGAGTTGAAGGAGATGATGGTATGTATACTACTTAATAGTAAAATATTATATCATATTATAGATAGTAACATATCCAATATTAATAGCCTGAGCTTATTTGGTTGTAGACTTAGTTTTGATTAATCATACTTACATGGAACTGTCTAATTAAAATAAACTACAGTTTTTCAAGCTAGATATCCAAACGAGGCCTAAATCCCTGAGTATTCTTAGATTGGGGTGTCGCAATAATCTGATAATGATATGAATTCGACTAATACACAGTTCTTACTCGTTTATTACACACAAAATTGAATAGATGCGACAGGGTAGTTCGGCTGCGGCTCCACATGCATCTCTTTCGACTGCGGCTCCACAAGCTACTACCTTGGCTGCGATTGTGCAGACCACTCTTACTGCTCCACAGCCCGCTCAGACTCCCGCACAGTCCGCTCCTTCATTGGTCGAGTTTTTGACGACTCAGGGCTGCACCGAGGAGCTGATGCGCCAGATTACGGCGATTATCAGAGGTGGAGGAGCTGGACCGAGCTAGGATAGCTTTTTTTATATTTTAAGCATGTATGTACTTATATGATACATATTGTATATATTTTGAACGATATTGGTGGTATTTGCGTATTCATGATGATTTAGATTGATATCGTATTCTGTTTGTTAATTTCTTTTATATATTATGCGTGAAATGTTGATTATGAATACTGCGGTATTTGGTTATATGCTGTATATATTATTGTGCACGGGGCGAAGAAAAAACAGGAAGCCCTTTTTTTAAAAAAACCCTGATATTTTGTCCCTACGGATTAATCCGTAGAGGCAAACTTTGGACCTACGGATTAATCCATAGGTCCAAAGTTTGCCTCTACGGATTTATCCGTAGGGACAAAATATCAGGATACCTGACATTTTACCCCTATGGACTCAATAACAAGCGTTACACTTGCCCCTATGAATATATCCGTAGAGGCTTTTGTCTGTCCCTACGGATTAGTCCGTAGGGGCATAAAAATGGACCAACGAAGCAATCCGTAGGGACTTATATCTGGACCTACGAATAACTCCGTAGAGGCATATCGTTTCCCCTACGGTTTTATCTGGAAGGGCAACTATTTTATTTTATAAACCAATAAATTAAATAAATATTTTGTCCCTACGGATTACAGCGTAGGGATATGTTCATACGGAGTACACCGTAGGGGCTATTATTTACTCCGTGGGGATATATTCAGGACGAAAATTCGCACCTGCGACTTTTGCACATATGGTGTATTTTTACGTCCCTACGAATATATCCGTAAGGGCAGTGCTTTTCCCCTACGGTTTTATCCGTAGGAACAACCCTTTATTGTAGTAGTGCCAGCAACCAAACTAAAGAAAGCCTTCAATAGATTAATTGTCGTCGCTAAAGAACGTCTTTCTATTTAAGAACATTTACCCTTCTCGTCGATGTCTTTTGATCATGATGTTACTACCTCCAGAAACCTAGAAGTTTCTGTTCATGATTCTGATAAAGGTATAACTCAGGTAAACGGTGCACTTTCTTACAACGAACTCAATCATGAACATCTAGCTCAAAAAATTTCCAAATGGAAGAAAAAGATTAATTATTTGGAATTGAAGATCAAACGAGCCAGCGAACAGATGGCGGATATAAGTGGTTGCAAATAAAGATTTGAAGGACTGCCTAGACAAAGAGGAGATTTCTAATCGAAAGATCCAAGAAAAACTCAAAACCCTCCGGTAACGAGTGCAAACTTGAATTTGAGATTATTAAGAATTTTTTATTGGCTTGTAGCCGATAATTTATTTCTATCATTTGATCTATATAAACGTAGAACATATAGGTGACTTTGACAGTTCTTTTTTTATTTATTTAATCTATGTTTCCTTCAAATATGTGATCATTCTATGTCTCACTTCATTGAATATTGCTTTTATATGCAAAATACATGTACTTTAGCTTTATTGACCATCACTTTTAAATACAAAATATATATTCATTAAGAAAATCATACAAATTGGAAACTTTACATATTACATGAAAAAAAGGAGAAAATAAATCTCAAGCAAAAGGCCCCTCCAAATATGTAGACTATCTAGACAAAAGCCTTCTTGTCTACACATTTTTTTAGAGCAAGGATCATAATCTTCTAAGGGTAATATCTTTTCAGGAATTTGCCATTTATTGGTGGAGGAGAGTATTCCCCATCGGTGTGACGTAAGCTCCACTTGAGTAAACTTCTTGCACGATAAATGGACCTTCCCATTTCGCTTCGAATTTACTCTTGGTTTTTCGAGTAATAATCAAAGGTCAAACCACAGCTAACACCAAATCTCCAACCTTGAATGATCTACGATTAACCTTATTATCAAAAACTCTGGATATGCGAGCTTGATACATCTCAAGTACTTGTTTTACTTGTAGACGTTTTTCTTCCAAACCATCTAAATCATCTAGTCTAGCCTTAATCACTACTACAAATAAGGGTTGCCCCTACGGATTTATCCGTAGGGGCAAACTACTGCCCCTACGGATACAGCCGTAGGGACAAGAAAATGCCCTGTAGGTACAAACGCCGTAGGTGCAAGTCGAAACCTTGAACTTGTCTCTACGGACAAACATTTGTCCCTACGGAGTTCTGTGTAAGTCCCTTTTGACCTACGGAATAGGCCGTAGGGGCAAAAAAATTATTTTATTTACGGTTTTTAAAAATAGATTACGTGTACCTACGGATTAATCCGTAGGGCCAGGTAATAGCCCCTACGGATACATGCGTAGGTATATATCCGTAAGGGCAAAATATCAGGATTCCTGATATTTTGCCCCTACGGATAACTGGGTAGGAGCACTTGTTTGCCCCTACGGATATATCCGTAGGGGCAAGCTCAACCCCCCTGATACTGAGATCACAAAGGAAAATATCAGTTATCATGATATTTTGCCCCTACGGTTTAATCCGTAGGGGCAACATTTGTACCTACGGATTAATCCGTAGGTACATATTATCAGTGTTTTTTTTAAAAAGGCTGTCTATTTTTTTCTCGTCCTGTGCATAATAATATATACATCGATCAAATATAAAAGTAATCATCACACAACATATATCGCAGTATTCATAATCACATCTCACGCATAAAATATACAAAAGAAACCAAAAAACAGAATATGATATAAATATAAACACCGTAGGACCACCAATATTAATATCGTCCAAAATGTAGTACAATATGTATCATATAAATAAATACATGTTTCAAAAAATAAGAATCAAAAAGCTACCCTAGCTCGGTCCAGCTCCACCTCTGATAAACGCTAGAATCTGACGCGCCTGCTCCTCGGTCAATAAATCATGCAATTCGGAGCGTGCAGGAGTCTGAGCGGACTGTGGAGCTGGCGATGTGGTCTGCGCAGCCGCCGTCGAGATTGTGGCTTGCGGGGCCGCGGCTGCGGGAGTCTGAGTGGGCGGTGGAGCTATAGGAGCTGTCTGCGGAACCGCAGCCGATGTAGTAGCTTACGGAGCCGCAGCCGAATGAGAAGCATGTGGAGGCTTGGCCGATATACCCTGTCGCGTCTGGACCTAACGTGTGTAATAAGCGTATAAGAATCGTGTATTATTTGAATTCGTATCATTATCAAGTTATTTCGAAACCCCATTTGGATATCTAGTTTGGAAAACCGTAGTTTATTTTAATTAGATATGTATGTATGATTAATCAAACCTAAGTCTACAACCAAATAAGCTCAGGCTACGTACTAATATTGGATATGTTGATATCTATAATATGACATGATATTTTACTATTAAGTAGTATACATACCAGCATTTCCTTCAACTCCTGAACGGTGGCCTTCAACCTCTCCAGTTCCTGCTGGACACATCGCTCACTGGAGACGGAGGAAGTAACCGCCGGGGTGGAGTCCAACCTCATATGGGCCCTGCTAGGGCCCAGTCCCTGGCCTCTCTCCCAACCTCCGTGGTGCCCTCCGTGTGCGGCGTCCAGGACTGGGATCAGCAGCCTCGGATCGCTCTGTCCGGTAAAATCGATCCCCGATGTCTCGGCCTGCTCAACCACCCGCTTCTACACCCACATTAAGCAGTAAAGTATAAGTATAAAATTTAAATTTGAACCTTCCAAAACTAAAATTTCAAATATGGGTTGAATAAATATTAACACTTACGCATTACTCCTGGGTAGCGACGTCGGGATATCTAAGCTCGCCCGTGGCGGGATCTGTCGAGGTGCCGTGGACGGCAAGATATGCGGACAGCACGCTCGATGTACAACCTTGCGCCAGGGTCTGAGCTGTCTGCAATATTAGAAAATAACTCTTAATATTAGATATATTAGAAAATAACTCTTAATATTGCATTATATCACAAAGGCCGGTCTATTATAATTTACCGATAACTCCATGGCTCGAGTAATATTCCTCGAGCCACCTGTGTAAGTGGGGCGACCCCTCTTCGCCGACTTCCTATTCTCTATATTTTGAGCGGCATGTTTCTGCACAACGCATTCACATTTAGTTTTCTAATTAAGGAACATAAAAATATAAATTATATCCTAAACAATACAGTTAAAATACATACCTGTTTGCGTTGAGAGTCGAAATATTCACACAATAGAGGCCATGTCTCTACGTCGACTCTCGCAAAGGCCGGAGTAAATAGGAGGGCCGCTCTCTCTGCCTCGGGGGTCGCCATCCACAGGGAGTAGCAGTCGGCCTTTAGCTCATTCCTGTTGTATCGGACCTCGGTCTGCATGTTCTTCATCAGGCCATTGTACAGAGCATGAAGGTCGAGCACCCTCCCAGGGTGATCAGGGTCGGGTACAGGCTGAAAATCGTAATCCGACTGAAAATACAAAAAAAAACATTGTTATTAGATTGCAAGTGTTAATAATAAATATATTGGATAAATCAAATTAAAACATATATTAATACCCGAGCCTGATCAAAGAAGAGGGCGAATGAGCGCCGGTGTTGCTCGCCCCACTCAACGTGAAGTGGATAGTTCTTCACGAGCCGACTCTCATCCCCCATATACCGGCCGAACCTCTCAGCATGAGGACCGGTATAGCAATAGTCAAGGGTAAAAAAGAAGGGGAATGCTGCCTCCCCCCTATCTCTGTCAGGCCTCAGCCTATGGGACTGATTCGGGCCTTGAGTCCCCCTCTGGGGATGGGGAAGCCCTACGTCTGCAAGAAATATCAAGACAATCAATATTAAAACAAAGTTGTATTAAAAAATCAAGGTTAAACGAAAATTGAAGTGTGATATATACCTCCGGTGACTAAAGCACGAGCCTGGACCTGGGCAGCAGCACGAGCGGGACGATAGTTCCTCCGGTGAGGAACAGCCGGTGTCCCGGATGCGGACGCATCCCCTCCAACTAGAAAATAAACATTGACGCTAAATTTCCATGAAGTTCATATTTATTCTATAGGCATATGTAAAATGAATAAATATTTTATATTTATTCATACTAACCTACAGACGATGCGGAGGGTACGGAAGTGGCGGGAGTGGGGCGTGCGTCAGATGTGGACGCGCCACCTATAAATAGACAATTAAAAATAGATTATATAAGTAATTGCAAAAAGAATGTGTAGATCAATAATATAACGTTCTAAATCAATATGCATGCACTGTAGGATATATAAATATACCCGCAGATGCGGTGGTGTCACCATCTACAGCTAAACAATAATCAAAATTACTATCTAAGTAAGAGCAAAAGGAATGTGTGTATATTTATGATATAGCATTCTAAATCAATATACATGCACTATATGATATATAAACATACCTGGAGGAGCGGGAGTGGCATCTGTCCCTGATGTGGACGCATCACCAACAACTAGACAATCAAATATTGACAATATAAGTAATATTGACATAAATAAGCATGAATATCTATAATATTACATTCAAAATAGATATGCGTGCAATATATCTGGAGGTGTGGCAAAATCCACACGGAAGGAGGCATCCGAAGGGGACTCCGATCTGGGTGCAAGACCGGCCATCTGAAGCTCCCTACGCAGCTTTCCGGGCGGCAGAACCTCTCTGCCTCTGCCTCTGCATCTACCGGTGCCGCGGCTGGAGCTCCTTCCGCCCCTCGCTGCTCCCGTCATCGTCATCAAATCTAGATAAACGGTTGGTGGACGCATTAGACAATCATTAAAAGTATTGATTATATATGTATAGATCGTAAAATGTGAAGTAATAATATAACATTACTGATAACTTTTTTCGTTTCGTGGGCGCATTATACATATCTACTTGGATTTCATCGTCGATATCATTTCTAACCCACGTAACTTCATGATCGGACGAAGACAACCCGTCTTTCGAAACGGACGGTCGGAGTACTCTAAGCCTTCTCTCCTCTTCATCCTCATCGCTGTTCTCGAATTCTGGGACATCGTAGACATCTCTGGGTTTCCATCGGCATACAACACTCCATCCCGGATGCTTCAAATACTGTAAGTAGTATACTTGAAACACTCTATCAACTTTTCATTGTTGATTTAGTAGGTGCAAAATTAACGGTTTACCGAAAATAAAACTTTTTACATCGCTAATTCAACGGTGAAAAAGTGGTAGAATCACATGAATTTTATTATATCCATATCTTAGATAATAAAGATGATGATGATGGGTGTTGACCATTGAATAAAATATTGGAAGATATATTTTTTCGATGCTATCTAACGAAAATCCCTTCCAGGGCCTCTTTCCTTCGTTATTCTGCTTACATATATAGTAAGTATGCAGAAACATTACCCATTTGTTATATGGTCATGTGAAATTTGATGTATCGACATATTAGACGTTGAGGATCAAAATAGATTGTGCAGATCGTCGAATAAAATGGTGAAAGGTGTAGTTTTTTTACACCACTTACGCAAAAAGCATTCTAGAGCCCCTTTCCTCCGTTATTCTCCTATGCCTATCCTAACCAAAGCCTATCCTAACCAAACAAATAAATATTATTCTATGTAGATCTATAACGTGGTCTACGGTTTTTTTGTATTGCATGGCAAACTGGGGCATTGCTATCTTTAGGAAAAGAAACATGAGAGGGATTGCTTTTGTTTTTGTCATGGGGAGGTGTGAGAAAGAGAAAAAGATTGATTTGAGTTTGGGGGTGACTGGTGTTTTCAAGAAATTCTAAGCGTGATTGCCAGAATCTAGTTTGGTCGGCTCTGAACAAAGAGGACTGAAAAAGGTGATGGAGAAATGCTACCAGACAAACCAAGTGTGGATCCTGCATCAGTGTACGTTTTCTTGCATTAAAACCCTTCTCTTTTGAACGATTTGTTGGGAAAAACCCCAACTCTAAGGCATCAAGTTAAGAAACAAAATTTTCGAGTAAACACCAATCTTTTTACTTTCAACCACGCAGCAAGACGGTCCAGGAGAAGATGCGGGCTAATCTACTGGCAAACATTCATTAAGGTATTTTTTTATCATGAAAAAGTATAATTTACACCGGTCAATCTCTCATCCTATCTCTTAATCCCGTCTCGAAGAGTGGATTTAACTTTAAAAACTATGACCTTAACTCTACCTATTTTTCCGTAATGGGAGCACGTCTTTATTTATAGCATAAAATAAACCTTATTCTAATTAGAAAAGGATTTTATTTCCTCTTGAAGGCATCAATTTTTACTTGCGGAAAAAACACGCCTCTAACCTTCAATCATGTAAGTCAACAATCCAAAAGAATTAGGAACATCAGGATTTAACGTGGTTCGACCAAACTCAGTCTCATCCACAGGAAAAACATAAGGATTACTTTTATTATGAGAAAGTATAATCCACGCCACTCAATCAATTTAAATCTCTTAATTATATCCTTTCTTTTGATCTTACTTTGAATGAGTCGATTTATGGTTTAACTTTAGAGATTACGTATCTTTTACATCTTGCCTTGCTTATATACCATGATGAGACCAGATTTTTATTTATAGCATATAAAAAGCATCATTCTAATTAGATAAGGATTCCATATCCTCGTTAAATTTAGATTGTGGTTTTCTTGATAACATAACAAAAATAAAGGTGTTTCATGAGATTTAACCTATAACTAGATTTCAATCAAACGCACGACGAGTGTGGGATAAAAAATGATCGAATATATTTATAGACGAATATTATTTTTTACTGTGTTTAAGAAAAAACAAACAGATATTATTTTTTTAAATATATGTTTTCATTATGTTTGAAAAACAAAAACTATAAATGATGTTAGTTATCTTTTGTTATTTAGAGACAAATATTAAAATATTTGAGAAATAATTCAATCATGGACATTTTTTTTTGAATGAAATCATGGACATTTTTTTTTGCAAAAAACTCAATATATGATATCCAAGGATAAATCTTTGCAAAAAGCTCAATCATAAATATTTTTCAAAAATTAAAATAAAAAAAACGTGGGAAAAAATTGCTTGATTATTTTTAGTTATGTGAAATTATTGAGAAATAACTTTTTGGCCATATAAGTTAAACTAAAATAAAACCAAATTATAAAGAAAGAAATAGCCCTAATTAATTTTTCTTTGTTCTTGGGTCTCATGTTAATGGGCCTTTTGAAAATGAATAATGGAAAAGGATATAGAAATAAATATGTATGAAGGGAAGGGCAAAAGGAAAAATGCCAAAATTAGTGCTGATGGATCCAACTTTGTATTAGAGTAATATAGATGGATAGAATCAAAGAAAGAAGCTAATAAATAAAGAAATGTGTAAGCTAAGGATTTGATTATGGGACTATAGAATCTTTGGTGGGTAGTTCTCCACGCGCAACAACGAAATCTTAGATGAGATTTGCTGCTCATATTTGTATCATGCATCTCTTTCTCTCTCTATGCGCCAACTTGCTTTTGTGCTGGCATGTGACGACAAAGGAGAAGAGATGCCACGTGGGATCCACCCTACTTGCACGTGCCGCATGTTGTTGCATCGTGATGCACATGCTCACGATTCCTTCTGAACTATGGAGGCTCGTTTTTTGGGAGGTACAAAATTTATATAGTACATGATATTTTTTGTTGGCACTGGCTCGGAATCCCAAACCTGAGCACACAACATGCACCCGCGCACGCCATATACACACAACATGCAAGGTGGGATTCATGGATTTGCCTCAAAAAGCGTTAATTTGTGGCCGCTTCCACAATGGGATTCTTGAGATTCAAATTCCGCACTCTCCCCAAGAGCGAAAATGCCCATACCAACAAATCAATTGCTCGTCGGTTATATATATATATATAGAGAGAGAGAGAGAGAGAATAACGAACGGAAAGATGTCATAGAAAGGAATTTCTTCTTATGGCGTAGAAAAAATACATCCTCCCTTATTTTTTCCGCCGATCGGCAACCAATATTTTCATCGTTATCATCTAAGATTTGGATAAACCAAATTTCATGTGATTCTGCAACCTTTTCACCATTGATTTAGCAATGTAAAAATTTCTATTGTCGGTAAACCGTTAATTTTGAATCCACTAAATCAACGGTGAAAATGTTGTAGAATCACATGAAATTTGGTGTACCCACATCTTGACGTTGACGATGAAGATAGTGGGTGCCGATCATCGGAAAAAATGAAGAAGAGTGTATATTTTCAACGTCATAGGAGGAAATTCACTTCTATAGCCTATTTCCTCCGTTAACCTTTCTTTATATATATATATATATATATATATATATATATAATGTGTGCTCATGCTAGGTATTACGGGACAATGCCTGCCAAAAAAACATGTACTGTATAAAATTTGGACCCCCAAGAAACGAGCCTCCATAGTTCAGAAGGAATCGGGAGCATGTGCATCACAATGACGTTTATGTTGCATTATCGAAAGACATTCAATTTTGCATATACCGATACATAGGTTAGAGATCTTTAAATCCTTTATTTTTTTATACACATATATTTTGAGGGTAGGGTGATCAATTTGAACGGATCAGATTGTTAAAATATGTTGTAGGTCGAGAGTTTCCGTTTTTAAAAAACGCAGACTGGTTTGCAATGGATCGTTATATATATATATATATATATATATATATATATATATATATATATATATATATATAATGGAGGAAATATACCCTAGGAGGGAATTTTCTCCTATGGCGTCGAAAAAATACGTCCCCCGTCATTTTTTTCTGACGATTGACATTCATCATCTTCATTTGTGTCATCTAAGATGTGTATACTATGTGATTCTATCATATTTTTCACGTTGATTTAGTGGGTTGATTTAGTGGGTGCAAAAATTAACGGTTTACCGACAATAAAACTTTTTATATTGCTAAATCAATGATGAAAAGGGGTTGGAATCACTTGAAATTTGGTGTATACACATCTTAGATGATAAAAATGAAGATGATGGGTACCAATCGTCGGCAAAAATGGTGGAGGGTGTAGTATTTTGACGTCTCCTGACGAAAAAACCCTTCTAAGATCTCTTTTCTTCATTATATATATATACATGTTACATGTACTGGTTCTTTGACAAAATTAAAACTTTTCCGATAACAAAATTAAAACTTTTCCTATGAACATTTTCAATCACCACAAGTTCAAAGGGTAAGAATAAGATCCTATGAAATTTGATTAATATATAACCAGTGTTGTGCACGTGCCAGGCACTGAATGAATGCAATATATATTATTACATGGATATAGATAGTTAAAAACCGTTCACAAACCGCATTCTTTATATTACAAATAAAAGAAATAATTATGAATTCATTTGATATATGCAGAAAAAATAATTTTATATGATTAAACAATTTAATAACAATAATTATTTATTATACAACATAAATCACTCATATAATGAAGGAATCATCAATAATAAGAAATATTATCATAAAAACACACCAACTTTTAGTTAAACTATAGAACACGAAGTATTACAAACATCACATGGTACACAAGTTAATTAACTTCAAATGACAGTAATAAAATTTAAATACGAAGTTTCACTAAAATTCAACACTTGTAACCCGATGTCCGTATTGTGAGAATACATGCTTTCTTAAACAGTTCGAAGTACGATGAGCATCATGCACATGTGAAGGAGGATCCATCTCTCGAAACTGATATATCGAGTTGGATAAAATCTTCGGCCTGTTGCATAAAAATCAACATAGACACGGCTATTCGTCCAAATTTTGCTACTGTCGTTGCCATCCAAAGCGACTAATTGGGTGTCATACAAGTCATTTCGACATGTCAACCTGTAGATTCAAGCACCGAATATGCTGAAGCTATAACTATTAAAATGGGTATTCTGATGGGTCTTCAAATATCCGATTCAAGCATTATTGTAGAAAGCGATGCTAAGATGGTGGTTCCTTGGATAAATGGGGAATGCTTACATCCACATTGAAGAGTTATGCATATAGTTAATGAGTGCAGAACTTTGATTGCAAATTCTAATATTAGAATATACTATGCACGTAGAGTGCAAAATAAGACCGCACACAACATCGCAAAACATGCAGCTGCAAATTTAAATTTTAGTTCTTGGTTGTATCCGAACATTCCTTCCACCGTCATGGGGGAGCCATGTATCCAACAAAATTTTGTAATTTTAATTTAAATGCTAAGGCATTTCCTACAACAAAAAACACTTTTAACTGTAAGTTTATAGTGCTAGAGCTGCAACTCTTGCTAATCAAGGCGGAATAGAAAACAAGAATTTTCATGCAAGCACTACAAACTAATACCCAAAAATCATCTAAGAACTAGTAGTTTTGAAAACTCAAGAGAGATATACTAAGCGAAACTAGGAGTTTGAGGGGGTAACAACCTTTGAAGCGTGTCCACACGTAAGTGGAAGATCCTAACTAGGCTCTTTGATTGCAGGATCGAGCTTGATCGCAGACCTCCTTACTAAAGATGATCCATTTTGAAGAAAACCCCAACACAAGCTTCAACTCCACAAAGAACATTTCTTTTGTGAAGCAATTTGCAACAATTTTGCTAGAATGGAAAGGAAGAAGATGCAGCGAGCGCTCTCTCTCTCTCTCTTTCAATTTTCTCTTTGAATCTCATATCATGAGAGAGAAAATGAAATGATGAACGAAATGGATGGCTACCCCCTTTTCTCTCTCTTCTATCATATATTAGAGATAGGGGATGAATCCTTATCTCCCCATGCGGTCTCCACTTGCCCACACCCCACCACATGCAAGCATGGCACTACAAGATAAGGATGTATATGTATCAATACATATATTAGTATATGTATCAAATATAACATACATATGAGAGAGAGAGAGAGGGTATAATACTAGCAAATCCTAACCATATCTCATATGGTTTTTACTCAACACTTTGACTTAAATTGCGAGCTCTAAAATAACCAGCTAGTATTATCAAACGTTCGATTAATGCACGTGTATCATATACACGTGTTTAATCAAACTCTCGCACGTATCACCATATACACACTATATCGTTTCGCAGGAGTAGGGAAACCCTCTGTGTGGGACTCTAAAGACTCAACAATACGCTGGAAGTGAGTTACAGGATCATATCCATAACCCACAAGCACATCAACGACACTAGCTGTACGTAACGGCTATCCAGTTATATGTCAAAAGAAAGATCGACAAAAAAACTCATCCGTACCCAATTAAGCCTATCAGTGACAATCACCGTACAGTCTGATCTTTTCGTCAGAGACTGTCGCATATCGAGTCTAAGGGTGGAAAATGTTAGATCCCCAATAAGCCATGCCAATGTCAAACTCATAACCATCCGAGATACAACAGATAACCCTTATCAGTTTATCTCAATCGCCTTGGGCATGGACTTATGGTTATAGTCTATTATACACAGCGCGATATCTACTCCCTATACCGGGAGAGACGAATCCCATCTCGATCGCTCACTGCCTGCATGTGCTTCAGGACTATACCCAACTAAAATATGTATGCACGGCTCTTTAAAGCGGTGGTTGGGTAGTAATCAAAGTATAATGGGAACATACACAAGACACTATAACGATCTCATGTCAAAAGACTACTATGTACCATTATCACCAGAACTGCTATCTGACAATAGGTATAATATCATCTACGAGTTCTCGGCGAGTCCGTTCAGTGTATTCATTCTCTAATGAACACATATATACAATCTTCGGTATCAAACACCAATGGCTGTGGACCAACCACCGCCCCGGTCAGAATCAAGAAACGTATACACTAGTCTACTCTGGAGTACCGATACCCAGTTTCGATACTCCCACAACTAAGTTTATTTAAGGATGTGCTTATAGACTACCAGGTTCCACTAGTATGATCACATCATAATCTTGATAGTCAAGCAAAGATCTTAAAGGCTTTATCAACATGTATTAGCGACACGTAATATCAAGTAAAATATATACACATGAATGATAAAGCAAACCATATAACATACTATCATATCGAGCAAGAATGTTATGTACATATATGTTCAAGTACAATCACAATAATTGCCTCTAGGGCATCTATATCTAACAATCTCCCACTTGTACAAAGGCTAATTATTGCAATATCTCATACCCAACATCTCGAATAGTCGCTCAAACTACGCCTGAGATATGGCCTTGGTGTCACGCCCCGCTTCTCAGTGTACGGGTAAGAAGACGTGACGAGACCCGCTACGTATTTACTCAGAAGTAAACACGCTAAGCGTATCTAAGCAATATAATGTAAATATACATAAGAGGCATGAATGTAAATGAACAACAATTTTTATTTACAAAACATTTCTTTACAAGTATAACTGAAAATGTAAATACATGAATGGAAAGCAATGCCTAAACAATGACATGAACTGAAAAGAAAATATATAAAAGTATCTAAAGCTCTGGGTCAATGGCGAACTGCTCCAACTCTTCAGTACTGGGCTCGACCTTCAGAGAGTCCGATCCACCTGACAACATTCCAAAGAAAGAAGAGAAGGAATGTCGTCAGCGAACAATCGCTCTGTAAGTCCCAAAGATAGGTAAGAATAGACAGAAAGAATATAACTGGTATATTGTAATCTTTTTATTCTGTTAACGTGGTTGTTTGTAGCTAGGTACAGAATATGCCAGTGTATACTGTAGGATTCCTAGGCAGTCATACAAGGGTATATAAGGCATCAACCATGCCCGATTTAAAATTTAGACGTGCTGAAACAACCCAAAGCCGGGATCTTTGCTAGATTATTAGGGTTTAATATGCAAGTAAATATCTTTACAACTAAGAGTGAGAGATTACAACCTTTGTAGTCCGCTCCTTCGCTTCATAAGCTCCGAGTAGAAGTCCTTTCGCCGCGATCCATGATCTCCTGGACTCAAGAGAGGCTCCACAACCCGAATGATCCATGCTAGCTTGTAGTCTTCCTTTTCTCCGACGATCTACCTCGAAGTTTCTATAACTCAAGCTCTCTCTCTCTCTCTAATGATGTGAACACCCTAATCTAATTGGCTAGATTAGATGAGGATGATGGAGTAATATTTGTGCTCTCTTTTATTATCAAATTCTCACACTAAAATATCACATGAAGAAAACCTAGAAAGCTTTCTCAAAGCTCAAATGAAGAAGAAGATGAATAATAAATCAATAATCCTTTTATGATGAATAATGAAAAAATATATGATTACAAATGCAACCATGGTCAACTATGACAAGGCTAACTCATGTAGAGATTTAACTAGGGCTAAGGGTTTGGGTTGGGTTAAGAATGAGTCACTAAAAAATATCAAGCATAATATTTTTTGCTAGAAACAAAATAAAACCTTCTAGAAGCATCAATTAAGAACTAACTCAAATCAAACCCTAACCTTGTTTAATCTCCACTAAACATGTTGCATTAGTAATCATATCATGTTACAATATTATATATCACATATATAATATATATTTGCAACAAAAGAAAATAATACAATTAACATATATCGCATATATATCAATGTATTACCCGGTGAGAAAATGAAATAATAAAGCGAGCCAATATTAGATAATGTAATGCAATATATCATATATATTATTATACATTAAATTATCGAATCAACACTTGATCCGACAAACCGGCTATATCGAATATAACCGACTAATATATCATATACTGATATATCGAATCAACACTTGATCCGATGACCCGGCTGATATCAAATATTGCGAGAATATAATACGGTATCTCATATCGTATTATCCTCGGTCCTGCACATACACTACTACAAAGAAGGGTTGCCCCTACGGATTTATCCGTAGGGGCAACGCACTGCCCCTACGGATATATACGTAGGGGCGAAAAAATACCCCGTAGGTGCAAAGGCCGCAGGTGCAAGTTGAGGCCCTGAACTTGCCCCTACGGTTAAATTTTTGCCCCTACGGATATATGTGTAGGTCCAGTTGCCCCTACGGATTAAGCCGTAGGGTATAAGATTTTATATTATTTACGGTTTGTTTTAATAAATTACTTGGCCCTACGGATATACCCGTAGGGGCATGTACTACCCCCTACGGATATATTCGTAGGTACTTTTCCGTAGGGGCACAAATTCAGGATTCCTGATATTTTGCCCCTACGGATAACGCCGTAGGGGAGAGTCAGTGGCCCCTACGGATATATCCGTAGGGGCATTCCCAACCCCCTGGCACTGACATCTGGGGGAAATATCAGTTACTGCTGATATTTAGCCCCTACGGATATATCCGTAGGGGTAAAATGTGTGTCTATGGATTAATCCGTAGGTACATATTGTCTGTAATTTTTTTTAAAAAATGGGCTGCTTGATTTTTTCCCGCCCTGTGCACAATAATATATACATCAATCAAATCATATATTGCAGTATTCATAATCACATCTCACGCATATATATAATATACAAAAGAAACACAAAAACTGAATATGATATAAATACAAACCAATATCAATATCGTTTCAAAATGTAGTACAATGTGTATGATATAAATAAATACATGTTTCAAAAAAAAAGAACCAAAAATCTACCCTAGCTCGGTCCAGCCCCACCTCTGAATAACGATAGAATAACGCGCGCCTGCTCCTCGGTCAATAAACTCTGCAATTCGTCGCGAGCGGGAGTCTGAGTAGGCGGTGGAGCTACAGGAGCTGTCTGCGGAACCGCAGCCGATGTAGTGGCTTGCGGAGCCGCAGCCGAAGGAGATGCGTGTGGAGGCTCGGCCGATCTACCCTGTCGCGTCTGGATATAACGTGTGTAAGAAGCGTGTAAGAACTGTTTATTATTCAAATTCGTATCATTATTAAGTTATTTCGAAACCCTGTTTGGATATCTAGTTTGGAAAAGCGTTGTTTATTTCAATTACATATGTATGTATGATTAATCAAACCTAAGTCTACAACCAAATAAGCTCAGGCTACGTACTAATATTGGATATGTTGATATCTATAATATGACATGATATTTTACTATTAAGTAGTATACATACCAGCATCTCCTTCAACTCCTGAACGGTGGCCTTCAACCTCTCCAGTTTCTGCTGGACACATCGCTCACTGGAGACGGAGGAAGTAACCGCCGGGGTGGAGTCCAACCTCATATGGGACCTGCTAGGGCCCAGTCCCCGGCCTCTCTCCCAACCTCCGTGGTGCCCTCCGTGTGCGGCGTCCAGAACTGGGGTCAGCAGCCTCGGATCGTTCTGTCCGGTAAAATCGTTCCCCAGGCCTGGGCCTGCTCAACCACCCGCTCCTACACCCACATTCGAATTCTTATCATTATCGAGTTATTTCGAAACCCCATTTGGATATCTAGTTTGGAAAACTGTAGTTTATTTTAATTAGATATGTACATGTATGATTAATAAAACATAAGTCTACAACCAAATAAGCTCATGCTATGTACTGATATTGGATATGTTGATATCTATAATATGACATTATATTTTACTATTAAGTAGTATACATACCAGCATCTCATTCAACTCCTGAACGGTGGCCTTCAAGCTCTCCTGTTCCTGCTGGATACGTCGCTCACTGGAGACGGAGGAAGTAACCACCGGGGTGGAGTCCAACCTCATATGGGCCCTGCTAGAGCCCAGTCATCGGCCTCTCTCCCAACCTCCGTGGTGCCGTCCGTGTGCGGCGTCCAGGACTGGGGTCAGCAGCCTCGAATGTTGCCTTCCCCCTAGCAACTGTCAGAACATTATATTTAGCACATACTGGTCTATAAAATTGACAAGAAACACCAAAATCAACAAATTCAAAGCCTTACCTACAGAGATAGAAGATGTGCTCCTCTGGTATCTGCATGTATCAAAATTTGAATAATATTAATTAATTTCAGTACATACATATTAACAAGGTAAACTCGCATATAGCGCTGCTTACACATATGACAGGGAGTGAACAAGCTCTTGTAGATCATCATGCGCAAATCTAATCTCATCAAGCAGCCCATGATAATGAGTTGGACGACTAAGAGCAAAAGGAATGTGTGTATATTTATGATATAGCATTCTAAATCAATATACATGCCCTATATAATATATAAACATACCTGGAGGAACGGGAGTGGCCTCTGTCCCTGATATGGACGCATCACCAACAACTAGACAATCAAACATTGACAATATAAGTAATTTTGACATAAACAGGCATGGATATCTATAATATTACATTCAAAATGGATATTAGAGAGCGCACCTGCAGTGAGAAGTGGTAAAAGTATCACCCAACTAGGGTGTAATTTACAGAATCAGTTGAGACTCTTAAAAGTCATAGAAGAACCCGACCTGCACAAATCTGATGTATGCTTTCCATTGGACACTAAGAAGTCTCTAAAGGGAAAAGCCTATGTGAAAGCCATCATTAGTTCATATCAGAAGATTGATGCTGAAACAGAGAACGAGGAATGCCATTTTTTTCTTCTTCCGTCACATTACTGTCTTCTCCTTCTGCCACATTACTGTCTTCTTCTTATTATGTGCGCGTGCAAATTCAATGACTATATTGAGAATATGGATTAATAGTGGGTAGGAAAAGTATTTCTCAAATGGCTTTTGCGTCTTAAAACCATAAACTACTAAGTAATGGCATACATAATTTTTTTAGTATAAAGGTTGTTATTTTAAGTTTTCCCTTATAGAGATATGATCTAACTGCATCTATAAACTATAAGTGTGCAGAAAATTATGATAAGAAACCATAAGAAAGGGTCGTAGCCATGCATAACCTTGAATCTACATACCAAATCATGCAAAAGCATGCACTTATTGTCACCTTGCCTTGGAATATAAAATATCTTGGAAGACTATAAGCGAGCATTTAAATCTTGATAGCTTTTGACTTCAATATATATTTTTCTCAAGTACCATGAAATATACTTGCTCCGTATAAACCGTTTTCAGGAAGATGGATTAATAATGACAAATTATCCATTGTGGCTCACTAGGTTAGCATTTTCTCTTCTATTGACCATCTTACTAATCTGCTTGGTAAATTTATTCGGAACCGGCTGCGAATCATTAAAAGACATGCATAAGAAAGAAAGCTAAAATATAGATATATAGCATACCGATACATCGAAACTTCATAGTTGCGATGGCAATCCAGAGATATTTATTTCTACACACGTGGTGCGCGTGCGAATGCGTCAGGCATCATGGACAAATATTTCAGAACATGGAAAGTATTATTCGTATAAAGTAATTAAAACTTTTAAACACCTTGGTTAGATATTTTCTTAGTTGATGCAATCATATCATGAGGACTAAATTTAAGCTATTATACATATGCATATGTATTTTTCTAACCTAATATATCACACACACACACACACACACACAGAGAGAGAACACCTGGTAGGTAGAGAAATCAGGTAGCAGGATCCTGAAGAAATGGAGTCCATAGCATTGCTCATCATCATCATCCATGATCCCTTTGATAATATTTTTTCAAAGGGATCACGGATGATGATGATGAGCAATGCTATGGACTCCATTTCTTCAGGATCCTGCTACCTGATTTCTCTATCTACCTGGTGTTCTCTCTCTCTCTCTCTCTCTGTGTGTGTGTGTGATATATTAGGTTAGAAAAATACATAAGCATATGTATAATAGCTTAAATTTAGTCCTCATGATATGATTGCATCAACTAAGAAAATATCTACCCAAGGTGTTTAAAAGTTTTAATTACTTTATACGAATAATACTTTCCATGTTCTGAAATATTTGTCCATGATGCCTGACGCATTCGCACGCGCACCACGTGTGTAGAAATAAATATCTCTGGATTGCCATTGCAACTATGAAGTTTCGATGTATCGGTATGCTATATATCTGTATTTTAGCTTTCTTTCTTATGCATGTCTTTTAATGATTCGCAGCCGGTTCCGAATAAATTTACCAAGCAGATTAGTAAGATGGTCAATAGAAGAGAAAATGCTAACCTAGTGAGCCACAATGGATAATTTGTCATTATTAATCCATCTTCCTGAAAACGGTTTATACGGAGCAAGTATATTTCATGGTACTTGAGAAAAATATATGTTGAAGTCGAAAGCTATCAAGATTTAAATGCTCGCTTATAGTCTTCCAAGATATTTTATATTCCAAGGCAAGGTGACAATAAGTGCATGCTTTTGCATGATTTGGTATGTAGATTCAAGGTTATGCATGGCTACGACCCTTTCTTATGGTTTCTTATCATAATTTTCTGCACACTTATAGTTTATAGATGCAGTTAGATCATATCTCTATAAGGGAAAACTTAAAATAACAACCTTTATACTAAAAAAATTATGTATGCCATTACTTAGTAGTTTATGGTTTTAAGACGCAAAAGCCATTTGAGAAATACTTTTCCTACCCACTATTAATCCATATTCTCAATATAGTCATTGAATTTGCACGCGCACATAATAAGAAGGAGAAGACAGTAATGTGGCAGAAGGAGAAGACAGTAATGTGACGGAAGAAGAAAAAAATGACATTCCTCGTTCTCTGTTTCAGCATCAATCTTCTGATATGAACTAATGATGGCTTTCACATAGGCTTTTCCCTTTAGAGACTTCTTAGTGTCCAATGGAAAGCATACATCAGATTTGTGCAGGTCGGGTTCTTCTATGACTTTTAAGAGTCTCAACTGATTCTGTAAATTACACCCTAGTTGGGTGATACTTTTACCACTTCTCACTGCAGGTGCGCTCTCTAATATCCATTTTGAATATCGATAACATTACATTCAAAATGGATATTAGAGAGCGCACCTGCAGTGAGAAGTGGTAAAAGTACCACCCAACTAGAGTGTAATTTACAGAATCAGTTGAGACTCTTGAAAGTCATAGAAGAACCCGACCTGCACAAATCTGATGTATGCTTTCCATTGGGCACTAAGAAGTCTCTAAAGGGAAAAGCCTATATGAAAACCATCATTAGTTCATATCAGAAGATTGATGCTGAAACAGAGAACGAGGAATGTCATTTTTTTCTTCTTCTGCCACATTACTGTCTTCTCCTTCTTCTTCTGCCACATTATTGTCTTCTCCTTCTTATTATGTGCGCGTGCAAATTCAATGACTATATTGAGAATATGGATTAATAGTGGGTTGGAAAAGTATTTCTCAAATGGCTTTTGCGTCTAAAAACCATAAACTACTAAGTAATGGCATACATAATTTTTTAGTATAAAGGTTGTTATTTTAAGTGCGCGTGCAAATTCAATGAAAGTTAGATTTGAGGATACCCATGTATGAGTTGTATTCTATATATGTGTGTTTCGATTTATGATTTCGCTTAAGTGTAGGGTTGTTTTTACTTAAAGAAGTATCACCATCTACTATATATATAAAAAATATAGCAAACTAGGATTGGTATTCAAATCCCAGTCCAGATTGGTATTCAAAATTTATTTAATTAGTTTGTGATCCACATCATTTGATTCGTTGCTTGAGACATCAATGTAGGCACAAATATCGGCGACGAGGAACTCGACGAGGAAGAACGAGGGCGGTGGTGGGCCAAGAACGGAAGGCGGTGGCGGGCTGAGAACGGAGGGCGCGCGGTGGCGATGAAGAGAAAATTGGAGACGCGGGAACGAGAGAAAATTTTGGAAACGAGAGGGAAAGATATCGAGGCGTAGGGCATTTTTGTGCCTTTTTTAATTAAATTCCCATTTATATGCCCCTACGGACATAACCGTAGGTTATTGGTTTGCGGCTCCGTAGGGCCAAACAACAAATTAAGATTTAATATTTTTAAATTAAAATGTCGGGCACCGTAGGGACAAAGTGGCGCTTTTAGTTTCATATATGAGTATCGATGGGAATATGAAGGTTTCATATTATCATCGAGTATCATATATTGGTTTTAACCTGAATATCTCGAGTCGCTCTCTAATTATGCGTTTGTTGTGGATTCGTGTTGTATGTGTAACATAATTTTAAACCATTGAGATCAAGATTGATAGAACTGATCATCCTACATTGCAATAGCATTCATCAACCAAAAACTATTATTGCAATGGTATTCATCTATAACAATCAACAATTAAAACTACAAATGTAGGATACTGATATCATAAAGCGTTATACGCAACATTGATAGAACTGATAAATAAAAAAACGAAACACAAACCGTATCAAGATTTAACAACTTTGATTATGTCATATACGCGGGCCGATATTTTCATATTAGCCAATAGGCAAAAATAGATTGCGGTCTGGATATGGCATATTGGCAGATGTTACCTATATGCATAAATCTTATGTCTAATGACCATAAGATTGTCGGAGACAGTTTTGATGTTTTGTGGGTTTGGTTTTATACTTGGGACAATCCAATGTTGACACACACACATAAATAACAAATTAAAGTAAACTAACTAAGATGCATGTTTGAGTTTTATACTGGGATCACAAATAGCATGATGGCTGCAAACAGGTTGCTTGAATACTTGCAGACAATCCAATGTTGCCTCGCCATTTCTATAAATTTTAAACTCCTTGGAAAATTATCATCACTCAGGATTACTTTAGGGCCAGTTTGGCTGCTTCTTGCTTGTGATTCAACATTCAGCTTTTTGTTGATTTGGAACTCAGAGAGTGTTGCAAAACAAATCCAAAACTAAATAAACCTCAAACTAGCTACAGAGAAGGCAAACAACAAACCCCATGAAGTTTGGCTTTCAAGGGTTTTCCCACTAAAATACACTTAGATGCAGCACTTTAAGGAAGCTTGCAGCAATATAAAAACTTTTAGGTAGTTTAGTGAAAAACTGCAGTGCTTCAAGATTGTTTAAGTTTTATGTGTGCTTAAGCTGTCATACAGAAATTATCGTTGCAAAAATGTTCGCAACCCTAGCTTTTCCTGCAACGATACTGGAATACGAGCCTCAGATATGCCAGCTTAGGAATCAAAATAAGAAAGAGATTTGGGGTTATCCTAAGTCCAAAGTCAAACGGGCTCTAGAAATATATAAACCCAAAAAAATGACTGCATAAAGATCTCATAAAGATGAAAAGGATGTTATACAAGCTCTGAACAAATCTTGAACGGAACTTTCACAAGAATTTACAATACCCGACCAGAATCCAATCCTGAGTTTGATGAAGCTTCAGGCCTTCAGCTTCCCCACAGAAAATAGTTAGGGCAAACCCTTTGCAAAACCATAGCTTTCATGCAGAGATGACGCTCAGAACATGCCAGCTTCCAAACACATTGAATAATACATAATCTCCCATACTCTCTCTCTCAATCAGACAGTTTATATTTGGATTTGAATTTAGGAAAAGAAATAAGATGGCTACAAACCAGCTTGCCTCGCCAATCTCATAACTATAAAGCTCATAAAAGTGGAAGCTTGAGGGCAAGCCATCATCGCCTCCATTCAATTGAAGCCAAATCATCCACAAAAAATAGAAATAAATATAATAATTGATCGATAGGCAAAATTGCAAGAAACCTATTCAGATTTTTGCATGAAAAAATAAGAGATGTAAAATAAGTAAAAGATTACCAAATGAAATTATCCCATCACTTGAACCCCCTCTCAAGACATTTTAGCAAAAATTCCCCCAGTAATTTTCCTCGGTTTAACCGTTTTATATCATAGAAGAAAGATAAATTTCAAATGTATATACATGCATACACACACACACATCATATATACAGTTTTTGAATGTTGCCAGAATTTCAACGGTAATTCTAGATTTTTCCAAACTCTGAAGGCTTCACAAAAATTTTAAATACAGATAATAATATGATTGAAGAGATCAATCACCAATTTTTTAATGAGGATCAACTGAAACCCCAAACAGAGCAAGCAAATTACAAAGATCCCAAAAATTTGATGAGAGCATAAAGAATTTAACATCATGATAACAATATAACCAAAATGGCTGAAAGATCTACGATGTCAGATTCGAGTTCTGATACGAAACGGGGCAACCCCAACCCCAACCATAATTCTAACCCTAACCCTAACCCCAGCCCCAGCCCCAGCCCCAACCCCAGCCTAACCCCAACCTTAACCCCAACCCCAACCCCAACCGCAACCCCTGCCGAACCCCAACCCCAACCGCAACCCCCTGCCGAACCCCAACCCCAACCCCAGCCCCAGCCCCAACCGCAACCCCAACCCCAACCCTAACGCTACCCCCCAACGGATGCCTCATCGGTACCCAAACCATGAACCCTAGCCCTAAAATAATCAAAAATTTGTTTAATTTAAGATTTCCTAACCTGTGCAGTGGAGGCGTCGACGATCCATTGGAGGCGGCGACGAAAGGAGGCGACGACGAAAACGGAGATGAGGATGAACCAGGCGGTGGCGACGGAGAATTGGCCTGCGCTGGCGATGACGATAACGGCGATAAAACACAGGCGATCGGCGGGAACAAGGGTTTGGGGATTTTGGGTTCGCGCGCGATATTGGGAAAATAATTTTTAGGTAATGAGCGTAGGGATCGATCCGTGCCTTTTTAATTAAATCTCTATTTAGTTGCCCCTACGGATAAATCCGTAGGTTCTTGGTTTGCGGCTCCGTAGGGGCAAACAACAATTTACGATTTAATATTTTTTAAATTAATATGTAAGGACCGTAGGGGCAACCTTAAGGCCCTACGGACTAATCCGTAGGGCAAAACTAAATCTGCCCCTACGGATTTCGTTATCCGTAGGGGCAACCCCCTATTTTACTAGTGATATCACATATGTGCTCCTACTCCGTTTTTCCTGAGTCAAGCAACCTCTGTGTAGGACTCTAAAGAATCGTCAATACGCCGGTAGCAGGTGATGATCATATCAAACACCCACAAGCTGCAAGCGGTCAGCTAAACGTAACAGCCACACGGGTATTGAGCGATCAGAAGATCAACAAGCAAGCCTATAAATTCTCCTGTGAATCCAAACAGTAACACTCCCGTACAGTCCGGTCTCTTCGTCTGATATGTTGCATATCTAGTCTAGGGGTGGTATACGTCAGACCCCAGTAACCGATAAGTCGTGTCGATGTGAGGCTCATAACAGGTCGAGAACCTACTGATAACACTTACCAGCAGTACTCAATATCCGTCCTGGCCAGGGACTTCCAGTTATATCCAATCGAACACAGCACAACATCAACTCCCTATACCGGGAGAGACGAATCCCCTCCTATCGCTCATTGCCTCCATGTGATTCGGGACTGCACCCAAAAGCCACCATTTTGCATGCCCTCTTGGACGTGGTAAGGTAGAAATCAAAGCACAGTAGGAATTACACAAGACTCTATGACGATCTCGGGTCTACAGACTATCCTGTACCAGTGTCACCGGAGAACTGCCATCTGACGTGAGGTATAATACCATCTGGGTGTTCTCGCCGAGTCCGTCCAGTGTACCCAGTCTCCACTGAGCACCCGTACACCATCTCTGATGTCAAAACACCAATGGATATGGGATCATCCATCGCCCATCATATGGGTCAAGATGTGTATACGCTAGTCTACTCTGGTGTATCGATGCCCTGTCTCGATACACTCTCGACTAGGAACAGTTATAGGATGTACTCATCGACTACCGTGGCCCCACTAGTATGATCTCATCATAGTCCCAGTAGTCGAGTACATATCCTAAGGGCTTTATCAAAATGTGAGAGTAAGACAGTAATCAAATATAAGTCAATATGTTAAGATAAAGTGAAACCAAATAGCATACTATCATGACGAGCAAGAAAGTCCTCTTTATATATATCCAAGCATCCATTATAATATACATCATATGTACAACAATGGCCTCTAGGGTATATACATAACTAACAATCTCCCACTTGCACTAAGGCCAGCTGTTGTAGTATCTCATACCTAGCATCCTGAATAATCTCTCAAACTGTATCTGGGAAATGGCCTTCGTGAGTGGATCCGCAGTGTTGTCCTTCGTATCTACTCTTCTGACCTCGATATCCCGGCGATCAACTATCTCCCTGATCAGGTGATACCGCCTCAGAATATGTCTGGACTTCTGATGGGACCTGGGTTCCTTGGCCAAAGCCACAGCTCCATTGTTATCGTAATACAAAGGTATTGGATGCTCAATGGACGGAACCACACTAAGTTCAGTAATGAACTTCTTTATCCAGACAGCCTCTTTGGTAGCATCGTTGGCAGCGATGTATTCAGCCTCCATCGTCGAGTCTGCAACGGTATCCTGTTTGGAACTCTTCCAACACACCGCCCCTCCATTGAGGGTAAAGTCAAATCCCGAGTGCGACTTAGAGTCGTCCTTATCACTTTGGAAGCTCGAATCGGTAAAGGAATCCATCTGGAGTTCTCCATTACCATACACCAAGAACATCTCTTTAGTCCTTCTCAATTACTTGAGAATGTTCTTCACAGCTATCCAGTGACTCTCTCCAGGATCTGCTTGATACCTACTCACTACACTTAGTGAGTATGCTACATTGGGTCTGGTATATAGCATCGCATACATGATAGAGCCTACTGCCGAAGCATAGGGTATCCCTTGCATGCGAGTTCTCTTCAAATCAGTCTTGGGAGACATCTCTTTGGAGAGAGTGAGTCCAGAGATCGTGGGTAGGTTCCCACACTTGGATTCTTCCATACTAAACCTCTTTAGTATGGTGTCAATGTACCTGGATTGGGACAATCCCAATATCCGTTTAGATCTATCTCTATAGATCATAATTCCCAGTATGCAGGAGGCATCACCTAGATCTTTCATTGAGAATCTTTGTGATAAGAAGAGTTTGACTGATTGCAGCATAGAAACATCATTTCCTATCAAGAGTATGTCATCGACGTATAATACGATGAAGACAACCTTACTCTCTGCAATCTTCTTATAAATGCAAGGTTCATCTACATTTTTGATGAAGTCAAACTCTTTGACGACAACATCAAAGCAGATGTTCCAACTCCGCGATGCTTGCTTTAACCCATAGATGGATTTAAGAAGCTTGCACACCTTTCTGCTGCTTCCACTATCTACGAAGCCCTCTGGCTGAGTCATGTACACGCACTCTTCTAAATCACAGTTTAGAAACGCGGTCTTAACATCCATTTGCCAGATTTCGTAGCCATGGTATGCAGCAATGGCAAGTAAGATCCGGATGGACTTAAGCATAGCTACTGGAGAAAAGGTTTCGTCATAGTCCACACCTGGTCGTTGACGAAAACACTTTGCAACAAGTCTTAGCTTTGAAAGTCTCAACTTTTCCATCTACACCAATTTTCATTTTAAAGATCCACTTGCTCCCAATGGGTTTTACCCCTTCAGGAGCATTTTCCAAAGTCCATACTTTGTTGGTGTACATGAATTCCATCTCAGATCGCATTGCATCCAGCCATTTTACAGAGTCACCACTCGTGATGGCCTGCTCGAAACTAGTCGGGTCATCATCTTCCATGATGCAATCCTCGCTCCCACCATCAATGAGAAAACCGTAGTATCTCTCAGGTGAATGAGAAACCCTACTAGATCGGCGGAGAGGCTGGGGTTCGTCGGGTACTACTGAATCCTCTGGTTCCAATAAATCATCAGTTGCAGTTTGTGTCGCTGGAACTTCTTCCAGCTCTACCTCTTTTCCACTAATTTCTCTTGCAAAAAATTCCTTTTCTAAAAAGGTGGCATGTTGAGCAACAAACACCTTTTTCTCCTCATTGTGGTAGAAAAAATATCCATAAGAATTCTTCGGATATCCCACAAACTTGCAAAGAACTGATCGTGCCTCGAGTTTGTCCGGATTTTTCCTTTTGACATAGGCCGGACAACCCCATATCTTAACTCGTTTAAGATACGGTCTCTTCCCACTCCATATCTCATATGGTGTGGTAGGTACTGATTTAGACGGAACTTGATTCAATAGGTATGCCGCTGTCTCAAGCACATAACCCCAGAAGGAAATAGGTAACGCAGCTGTACTCATCATAGAGCGTACCATATCTAATAGTGTAACAACCCTAATTTTCTTATACACTTTTTCCTATACAAATTTTTTTTTTCAAATTTTTTTTTTAAATCCATAAAGGAGTATTTTAACCTGAGCACAATATATATATAAGTAATTATTTTATTTTTAAATAATTCCATTTTTAGTGTACATAAAATTGTTTTAAAATTAAAGTATACTTGGAGTATTTAATGTTGCTGATATCACTTTAAGTATCTATTTTCTTACAATAATTACAAGAAGGAGCTTGTAGCTCATTGGTAATACCTTGCACTGCTGAACCAAGCCACCAAAGTTCGAATCCCATGCCCCACATATTTTTATATCTTTTTGTTTTAAATTTTTTGGGAAGTCAAACGGTCAAACAGCCATAACACACGAAATTAATGCGGTATATAAAAAATGAAGTACACCAAAATTTCACCCAGGCGAAACCACACCCAACGAGACCTGACTCGGCCAAGTCGGCCGGCGACTCGGCAGAATCGGCCGGCGCCGCCGGCCGGACTCGGCCGGTCGGCCGAGTCGTCAACACGAAAAAAATTCGTGTTGACTTGGTCAATATCCTTGCATATTCCATTTTTCCAGAACAGTTATCATTTTCTCATTAAATCTCTTTTACTCCCAAAATCAATGATATTTTAATGATTTTTTACATTTTTTAAATATTTTTTTAATCCAAACCCTAACCCTAGCCTAGCCCTATATAAAGACCCCTACCCTCTACTATTTCACCTCACAACTCTAAGTCCACTCTTCCAATTTCTCGAGAACTCGGTACAAAGAGTGAGAAGCGAAGCGCTGCCGAAACCAACGACAAATTCCGGCGATCGTAGTAGAACCTTCGCGACGTTTTCGACGCACCGACAACCATCACTTCTTTAGCCTCCTTAGTTTGTCCAAACCCGTAAGTCCCATCTATTCTATCTCTCTTTCCTTTTAATAGAAAAATACGACTTTTTTGAACCCGACGGAAATCGGAACACTTGTCACCTAATCCGTAATACCTACCTATATTCATGTTGACTATTAATCACCCATAAACCAATTTAAATAAAGTTTCTCACATGAAATGATAGATTTCTTGTAAAACCGTATTCTTTTCATAAAAATACCACAAAGTTTATTTTTCTTGTTCTAATTAAATCCCTCACTCCTAAATATGTTTATCTTGATCACTAAACTTATAGAAATCAATTTGAATGAGTTTTCACACATGAAATGATAACGTTTTCTAATACCGTATTCTTGCGCTTAAATACCTTCAAATTTAATATATCACATTTAACCTCTAAAACTTCATTAAACCTTAAAATAAGTCACGAGGTAATGACCTATCTCTACACGCACACAAGTATAACCCTAATTGATAAACGTGAAAACATAGAATACGAAAATACAAGACTTTTCACTAAAATACCATTATCTTTATAAACATTTCTTGAAAGTTTTAAGTTGTACACAATTCTAAATAAAATCTTTTATAATGAAAACACGATATGTCATGGACATCGATCGTTTATCTAAACTGACTTTGTGGTGTCTAAGCAAGTGTGTCTAGGCTATTGGTTTTTAATTAGGCCCACTATTGTGGTTCCTTCCCACTTACCTGGCACTTACCTGGCTGCAATTGGCGGTAAAGAGGCGATTTGAGGCTTCTAATGACTTATCGTTTAGACCTTAGAAATATGCTAGTTGGCTTAGGAAACCCTAGAAACTAAAATACGGAAATTACATCCTTTTACAAATAAATACCTTATATTTAAAACCGTTTTTCTAAATGAATGGTATTTGTTAAACCTATGCAAAGCGCCACTACAACCAACCTTTGGGAAACCCGTTAGGGATAGTACGGTTCATCGTGCACCCGCGGGCTAGTAGTGCGAGATTCAGACCTCCGCAAGGAGCATTCGGTCTCGAAAGGTTTAAAGTACAACATTTAAGAAAAATGAGATTTTGGAAAAATAAAATATTTATTCTTGTATTAATATATATTTAATTATCATTTAAACACCTATTTTATTATCATATAAAGTTTCCACTTTTTAAAAAAATTACAAGATTAAAAGTTAAATTAAAATACCATGAATTTTAAATAAATCAATTAATACTTTTATTAGGATATATTCACTAGAATAACACAAATAAAATTCACACTCATTATAACTATAAAGACGAATAATAAATACTTGAGGTGTATTTTGAAAACTATACAAAAGTACTTTTTACATAAAACCCCCTCAAGTTTTATAAATTACAATAAGGCCCCTAACAATTATTGAACTTCAAATTACCTTCTTTTAGTCTGACTCGGGTTAGAGGCTGACTATTTCTGACTTTAATATGATTCAAGTCAATCTATATTCTTTTATATTCCAACTCAATATGAACACATGAATCCCAGAATCCAGTTAACATTTTATATAACTTGACTGAACCGAACCATGGATATTCCTTTTACATGTTTCCCAGTATTCCATTTACATGACTCTACGATTATAACCGTTTCTTGATATCATGGTTTCGGTCAGTCAGTCAGTCAATCATGCAATCAATTCAATTTTACAAGATAACAATACAAACAAGACATCGCGGGGTTTAAGGGGTAGATTGGTACGGAAGGTGTTAAAGGTGGCACGAGACGGTAAGATTAAGACACCTAACCTGAATCCAATTGCCGTTGTTCCGGGTTGTATAACGGAGCCTTGTACTTCCATTTGCCCTGGTCTCTAGCATACTGAGACCCCTCTCGTATACACTGGCATTCTTCTGTACCAAGCTACAACAACAGCGTTAACACCATACTATTATAATATGACAATACAATACAACATTAAAAGTTACTCTCTATCTCTCGATCTTACTCTCTTTCTATTTCTTCCTTATCTTTGGGACTTACCGAGCGACCTGTTCACTGACGACATTCTATTTCTTTCTTCTTTGAATGTCGTCAGGTGCGTTGGACCAAGCTGAGATCGAGCCCACCGGTGAAGACTTGGAGCAGTTCCACGAAGACCCCGAGCTCTAGATATTGTACCTTGTTCTTTTCAGTATTATCATTTCCTGTTATGCCACTGTTTAGGCATCGTTTTTTTTCATTTCAGTTGTAACTTCTTTTCATGCATTGTACAAAGACTGTTAATAAATAAAAGTTGCTGTTCTTTTTAATACTCTTGTCTCTTGTGTATTTATTTTATATTGCTTAGATACGCTTAGCGTATGTACTTCTGAGTACATACGTAGCGGACCTCGTCGCGTCCCCTTCGCCGTACATTGGAAAGCGGGGCGTGACAGGTTTTGTTGGTGGCCCATGCAGGTCAGAGCTGTATGAATCCCTGTCATGCAGTTCTGGTCTGCGTGAACAACCTAAGCAATATAACACAAGAATCAGCAACTAAAATATTCTTTACAATTCATATTCCTTGAATCTTACAATTTCATATTGCTTGAATCTTATCTTTCATATTTCTTGAATCATATACTTTGAATCTATCCTAACACAAAGTTCTCTCACCTCTTTTACCAAAACCTTCGCGTTCTTTCATTCCTTCACACATTCTTCACATTTTTAAAACCCTTACACCACCTTGTTATTTTTCACATACTGTCAGCACATCAGTACCAAACTTTTCTTAGATTTATTACACTTTCCTTTTACAAATTTCGAGGACGAAATTTCTATAAGGAGGGTAGAATGTAACAACCCTAATTTTCTTATACATTTTTTCCTATACAAATTTTTTTTTTCAAATTTTTTTTTTAAAATTCATAAAGGATTATTTTAACCTGAGCACAATATATATATATAAGTAATTGTTTTTTTTAAATAATTCCATTTTTAGTGTACATAAAATTGTTTTAAAATTAAAGTATATTTGGAGTATTTAATGTTGCTGATATCACTTTAAGTATCTATTTTCCTACAATAATTACAAGAAGGAGCTTGTAGCTCATTGGTAATACCTTGCACTGCTGAACGAAGCCACCAGAGTTCGAATCCCATGCCCCACATATTTTTATATCTTTTTGTTTTAAATTTTTTGGGAAGTCAAACGGTCAAACAGCCATAACACACGAAATTAATGCGGTATATAAAAAATAAAGTACACCAAAATTCCCCCCAGGCGAAACCACACCCAACGAGACCCGACTCGGCCAAGTCGGCTGGCGCCGCCGGCCGGACTCGGCCGGTTGGCCGAGTCGTCAACACGAAAAAAATTCGTGTTGACTTGGTCAATATCCCTGTATATTCCATTTTTCCAGAACAGTTATCATTTTCTCATTCACTAGTAAAATAGGGGGTTGCCCCTACGGATGGAATTATCCGTTGGGGCAGATTTTACTTGGCCCTACGGATTTCTCCGTAGGGCTAAAGGGTTGCCCCTACGGGCACTGACGTTCAAGAATAAAAAAATTAATTCTTAATTTGGTGTTTGCCCCTACGGTGGCGCAAACAAAGGACCTACGGGTATATCCGTAGGGACAAGTAAATATCGATTTATTAAGACCCCAGACCGATCGTCTACGCTCACTTTCTCTCTCTCTCTCTCTCGATCTGGCGCGAGAAAAATCCCCAAATCGCCACGCCGTCGTCGCCACCGTCGTTCTCCTCGTCGCCACAGCCGGTTTCGTCGCCACCGCAGTTCTCGTCGCCACCGCGGTTCAGGTCGTCGCCCCAGCCCCAGCAGCAGCCGTTCAGGTGAGTAAATCTCGAGGTAAATTAAAGAATTTTTGGATTATTTTGGGCTTAGGGTTCATGGCTGGGTCTGGGGTTGCGCGCGCGAGTTGGGGTTGGGCAGGGGTCGCGGTCGCGGTCGCGGTCGCGGTCGGGGTCGGGGTCACGGTAGGGTTAGGGTTGGGGTTCGGCTGCTGCTGGGGTGGGGCTGGGGTTAGGGTTTGCCTTAGGGTTGGTGTTGGGGTTTAGCTGGCCACGCTAGGGTTAGGGTTGGGCTGGGGCTGGGGCTGGGGCTGGGGCTGGGCCACGCGGGGTTTTGGGATCTTTGTAATTTGCTTGCTCTGTTTGGGGTTTCAGTTGATACTCATTAAAAAATTGGTGATTGATCTCTTCAATCATATTATTATCTGTATTTAAAATTTTTGTGAAGCCTTCAGAGTTTGGAAAAATATAGAATTACCGTTGAAATTCTGGCAACATTCAAAAACTGTGTATATGATGTGTGTGTGTGTATGCATGTATATACATTTGAAATTTATCTTTCTTCTATGATATAAAACGGTTAAACCGAAGAAAATTACTGGGGGAATTTTTGCTAAAATGTCTTGAGAGGGGGTTCAAGTGATGGGATAATTTCATTTGGTAATCTTTTACTTAATTTACATCTCTTATTTTTTCATGCAAAAATCTGAATAGGTTTCTTGCAATTTTGTCTATCGATCAATTATTATATTTATTTCTATTTTTTGTGGATGATTTGGCTTCAATTGAATGGAGGCGATGATGGCTTGCCCTCAAGCTTCCACTTTTATGAGCTTTATAGTTATGAGATTGGCGAGGCAAGCTGGTTTGTAGCCATCTTATTTCTTTTCCTAAATTCAAATCCAAATATAAACTGTCTGATTGAGAGAGAGAGAGTATGGGAGATTATGTATTATTCAATGTGTTTGGAAGCTGGCATGTTCTGAGCGTCATCTCTGCATGAAAGCTATGGTTTTGCAAAGGGTTTGCCCTAACTATTTTCTGTGGGGAAGCTGAAGGCCTGAAGCTTCATCAAACTCAGGATTGGATTCTGGTCGGGTATTGTAAATTCTTGTGAAAGTTCCGTTCAAGATTTGTTCAGAGCTTGCATAACATCCTTTTCATCTTTATGAGATCTTTATGCAGTCATTTTTTTGGGTTTATATATTTCTCGAGCCCGTTTGACTTTGGACTTAGGATAACCCCAAATCTCTTTCTTATTTTGATTCCTAAGCTGGCATATCTGAGGCTCGTATTCCAGTATCGTTGCTGGAAAAGCTAGGGTTGCGAACATTTTTGCAACGATAATTTCTGTATGACAGCTTAAGCACACATAAAACTTAAACAATTTTGAAGCACTGCAGTTTTTCACTAAACTACCTAAAAGTTTTTATATTGCTGCAAGCTTCCTTAAAGTGCTGCATCTAAGTGTATTTTAGTGGGAAAACCCTTGAAAGCCAAACTTCATGGGGTTTGCTGTTTGCCTTCTCTGTAGCTAGTTTGAGGTTTATTTAGTTTTGGATTTGTTTTGCAACACTCTCTGAGTTCCAAATCAACAAAAAGCTGAATGTTGAATCACAAGCAAGAAGCAGTCAAACTGGCCCTAAAGTAATCCTAAGTGATGATAATTTTCCAGGGAGTTTAAAATTTATAGAAATGGCGAGGCAACATTGGATTGTCTGCAAGTATTCAAGCAACCTGTTTGCAGCCATCATGCTATTTGTGATCCCAGTATAAAACTCAAACATGCCTCTTAGTTAGTTACTTTAATTTGTTATTTATGTGTGTGTGTCAACATTGGATTGTCCCAAGTATAAAACCAAACCCACAAAACATCAAAACTGTCTCCGACAATCTTATGGTCATTAGACATAAGATTTATGCATATAGGTAACATCTGCCAATATGCCATATCCAGACCGCAATCTATTTTTGGTCGATGAATGCTATTGCAATGCAGGATGATCAGTTCTATCAATCTTGATCTCAATGGTTTAAAATCATGTTACACATACAACACGAATGCACAACAAACTCATAATTAGAGAGCGACTCAAGATATTCAGGTTAAAACCAATATATGATACTCGATGATAATATGAAACCTTCATATTCCAATCGATACTAATATACGCCTCGATATCTTTCCCTCTCGTTCCCAAAATTTTCTCTCGTTCCCGCGTCTCCAATTTTCTCTTCGTCGCCACCGCGCGCCCTCCGTTCTCAGCCCGCCACCGCCCTCGTTCTTCCTCGTCGAGTTCCTCGTCGCCGATATTTGTGCCTACATTGATGCCTCAAGCAACGAATCAAATGATGTGGATCACAAACTAATTAAATAAATTTTGAATACCAATCTGGACTGGGATTTGAATACCAATCCTAGTTTGCTATATTTTTTTATATATAGTAGATGGTGATACTTCTTTAAGTAAAAACAACCCTACACTTAAGCGAAATCATAAATCGAAACACACATATATAGAATACAACTCATACATGGGTATCCTCAAATCTAACATTCATTGAGTTTGCACGCGCACTTAAAATAACAACCTTTATACTAAAAAAATTATGTATGCCATTACTTAGTAGTTTATGGTTTTAAGACGCAAAAGCCATTTGAGAAATACTTTTTCTACCCACTATTAATCCATATTCTCAATATAGTCATTGAATTTGCACGCGCACATAATAAGAAGGAGAAGACAGTAATGTGGCAGAAGGAGAAGACAGTAATGTGGCGGAAGAAGAAAAAAATGTTATTTCTCGTTCTCTGTTTCAGCATCAATCTTCTGATATGAACTAATGATGGATTTCACATAGGCTTTTCCAATTAGAGACTTCTTAGTGTCCAATGGAAAGCATACATCAGATTTGTGCAGGTCGGGTTCTTCTATGACTTTCAAGAGTCTCAACTGATTCTGTAAATTACACTCTAGTTGGGTGGTACTTTTACCACTTCTCACTGCAGGTGCGCTCTCTAATATCCATTTTGAATATCGATAATATTACATTCAAAATGGATATTAGAGAGCGCACCTGCAGTGAGAAGTGGTAAAAGTATATCACCCAACTAGGGTGTAATTTACAGAATCAGTTGAGACTCTTAAAAGTCATAGAAGAACCCGACCTGCACAAATCTGATGTATGCTTTCCATTGGACACTAAGAAGTCTCTAATGGGAAAAGCCTATGTGAAAGCCATCATTAGTTCATATCAGAAGATTGATGCTGAAACAGAGAACGAGAAATGTCATTTTTTTCTTCTTCCGCCACATTACCGTCTTCTCCTTCTGCCACATTACTGTCTTCTCCTTCTTATGATGTTCGCGTGCAAATTCAATGACTATATTGAGAATATGGATTAATAGTGGGTAGGAAAAGTATTTCTCAAATGGCTTTTGCGTCTTAAAACCATAAACTACTAAGTAATGACATACATAATTTTTTTAGTATAAAGGTTGTTATTTTAAGTTTTCCCTTATAGAGATATGATCTAACTGCATCTATCAACTATAAGTGTGCAGAAAATTATGATAAGAAATCATAAGAAAGGGTCGTAGCCATGCATAACTTTGAATCTACATACCAAATCATGCAAAAGCATGCACTTATTGTCACCTTGCCTTAGAATATAAAATATCTTGGAAGACTATAAGCGAGCATTTAAATCTCGATAGCTTTTGACTTCAACATATATTTTTCTCAAGTACCATGAAATATACTTGCTCCGTATAAACCGTTTTCAGGAAGATGGATTAATAATGACAAATTATCCATTGTGGCTCACTAGGTTAGCATTTTCTCTTCTATTGACCATCTTTCTAATCAGCTTGGTAAATTTATTCGGAACCGGCTGCGAATCATTAAAAGACATGCATAAGAAAGAGAACTAAAATACAGATATATAGCATACCGATACATCGAAACTTCATAGTTGCGATGGCAATCCAGAGATATTTATTTCTACACACGTGGTGCGCGTGCGAATGCGTCAGGCATCATGGACAAATATTTCAGAACATGGAAAGTATTATTCGTATAAAGTAATTAAAACTTTTAAACACCTTGGGTAGATATTTTCTTAGTTGATGCAATCATATCATGATGACTAAATTTAAGCTATTATACATATGCTTATGTATTTTTCTAACCTAAAATATCACACACACAGAGAGAGAGAGAGAGAGGGGGAGAACACCAGGTAGATAGAGAAATCAGGTAGCAGGATCCTGAAGAAATAGAGTCCATAGCATTGCTCATCATCATCATCCGTGATCCCTTTGAAAAAATATTATCAAAGGGATACTTTTACCACTTTTCCCTTTACAGACTTCTTAGTGTCCAATGGAAAGCATACATCAGATTTGTCCAGGTCGGGTTCTTCTATGACTTTTAAGAGTCTCAACTGATTCTGTAAATTACACCCTAGTTGGGTGATACTTTTACCACTTCTCACTGCAGGTGCGCTCTCTAATATCCATTTTGAATGTAATATTATAGATATCCATGCATGTTTATGTCAAAATTACTTATATTGTCAATGTTTGATTGTCTAGTTGTTGGTGATGCGTCCATATCAGGGACAGAGGCCACTCCCGTTCCTCCAGGTATGTTTATATATTATATAGGGCATGTATATTGATTTAGAATGCTATATCATAAATATACACACATTTCTTTTGCTCTTAGTCGTCCAACTCATTATCATGGGCTGCTTGATGAGATTAGATTTGCGCCTGATGATCTACAAGAGCTTGTTCACTCCCTGTCATATGTGTAAGCAGCGCTATATGCGAGTTTACCTTGTTAGTATGTATGTACTGAAATTAATTAATATTATTCAAATTTTGATACATGCAGATACCAGAGGAGCACATCTTCTATCTCTGTAGGTAAGGCTTTGAATTTGTTGATTTTGGTATTTCTTGTCAATTTTATAGACCAGTATGTGCTAAATATAATGTTCTGACAGTTGCTAGGGGGAAGGCAACATTCGAGGCTGCTGACCCCAGTCCTGGAGGCCGCACACGGACGGCACCACGGAGGTTTGGAGATAGGCCGAGGACTGGGCTCTAGCAGGGCCCATATGAGGTTGGACTCCACCCCGGTGGTTACTTCCTCCGTCTCCAGTTAGCGACGTATCCAGCAGGAACAGGAGAGCTTGAAGGCCACCGTTCAGGAGTTGAATGGGATGCTGGTATGTATACTACTTAATAGTAAAATATAATGTCATATTATAGATATCAACATATCCAATATCAGTACATAGCCTGAGCTTATTTGGTTGTAGACTTATGTTTTATTAATCATACATACATATGTAATTGAAATAAACAACGCTTTTCCAAACTAGATATCCAAACAGGGTTTCGAAATAACTTAATAATGATACGAATTCGAATAATAAACAGTTCTTACACGCTTCTTACACACGTTATATCCAGACGCGACAGGGTAGATCGGCCGAGCCTCCACACGCATCTCCTTCGGCTGCGGTTCCGCAGACAGCTCCTGTAGCTCCACCGCCCACTCAGACTCCCGCTCGCGACGAATTGCAGAGTTTATTGACCGAGGAGCAGGACCGAGCTGGATCGAGCTAGGGTAGATTTTTGGTTCTTTTTTTTGAAACATGTATTTATTTATATCATACACATTGTACTACATTTTGAAACGATATTGATATTGGTTTGTATTTATATCATATTCAGTTTTTGTGTTTCTTTTTTATATTATATATATGCGTGAGATATGATTATGAATACTGCAATATATGATTTGATTGATGTATACATTATTGTGCACAGGACGGGAAAAAATCAAGCAGGCCATTTTTTAAAAAAAATTACAGACAATATGTACCTACGGATTAATCCGTAGGCCTACATGTTACCCCTACGGATATATCCGTAGGGGCTAAATATCAGCAGTAACTGATATTTCCCCCAGATGTCAGTGCCAGGTGTTTGGGAATCCCCCTACGGATATATTCGTAGGGGCAACTGACACTCTGCTACGGCGTTATCCGTAGGGGCAAATATCAGGAATCCTGAATTTGTGCCCCTACGGAAAAGTACCTACGAATATATCCATAGGGGTTAGTACATGCCCCTACGGCTATAGCCGTAGGTCCAAGTAATTTATTAAAATAAACCGTAAATAATATAAAATCTTATACCCTACGGCTTAATCCGTAGGGGAAACTGGACCTACATACATATCCGTAAGGGCAAGAATTTAACCGTAGGGACAAGTTCAGGGCCTCAACTTGCACCTGCGGCCTTTGCACCTACGGGGTATTTTTTCGCCCCTACGTATATAACCGTAGGGGCAGTGGTTTTCCCCTACGGATAAATCCGTAGGGGCAACCCTTCTTTGTAGTAGTGATTAAATCTCTTTTACTCCCAAAATTAATGATATTTTAATGAATTTTTATATTTTTAAATATTTTTTTAATCCAAACCCTAACCCTAGCCTAGCCCTATATAAAGACCCCTACCCTCTACTATTTCACCTCACAACTCTAAGTCCACTCTCCCAATTTCTCGAGAACTCGGTACAAAGAGCGAGAAGCGAAGCGCTGCCGAAACCAACGACAAATTCCGGCGATCGTAGTAGAACCTTCGCGACGTTTTCGACGCACCGACAACCATCACTTCCTTAGCCTCCTTAGTTTTTCCAAACCCGTAAGTCCCATCTATTCTATCTCTCTTTCCTTTTAATAGAAAAATACGACTTTTTGGAACCCGACGGAAATCGGAACAAACCGATTTCCGATTCGATTTTTTTCTACAAATTTCCACTTGTCACCTAATCCGTAATACCTACCTATATTCATGTTGACTATTAATCACCCATAAACCAATTTAAATAAAGTTTCTCACATGAAATGATAGATTTCTTGTAAAACCGTATTCTTTTCATAAAAATACCACAAAGTTTATTTTTCTTGTTCTAATTATATCCCTCACTCCTAAATATGTTTATCTTGATCACTAAACTTGTAGAAATCAATTTGAATGAGTTTTCACACATGAAATGATAACGTTTTCTAATACCGTATTCTTGCGCTTAAATACCTTCAAGTTTAATATATCACATTTAACCTCTAAAACTTCATTAAACCTTAAAATAAGTCACGAGGTAATGACCTATCTCTACACGCACACAAGTATAACCCTAATTGATAAACGTCAAAACATAGAATACGAAAATACAAGACTTTTCACTAAAATACCATTATCTTTATAAACATTTCTTGAAAGTTTTAAGTTGTACACAATTCTAAATAAAATCTTTTATAATGAAAACACGATATGTCATGGACATCGATCGTTTATCTAAACTGACTTTGTGGTGTCTAGGCAAGTATGTCTAGGCTAGTGGTTTTAAATTAGGCCCACTACTGTGGTTTCTTCCCACTTACCTGGCACTTACCTGGCCGCAATTGGCGGTGAAGAGGTGATTTGAGACTTCTAATGACTTATCGTTTAGACCTTAGAAATAGGCTAGTGGGCTTAGGAAACCCTAGAAACTAAAATACGGAAATTACATCCTTTTACAAATAAATACCTTATATTTAAAACCGTTTTTCTAAATGAATGGTATTTGTTAAACCTATGCAAAGCGCCACTACAACCCACCTTTGGGGAACCCGTTAGGGATAGTACGGTTCATCATGCACCCGTGGGCTAGTAGTGCGAGATTCAGACCTCCGCAAGGAGCATTCGGTCTCGAAAGGTTTAAAGTACGGCATTTACGAAAAATGAGATTTTGGAAAAATAAAATATTTATTCTTCTATTAATATATATTTAATTATCATTTAAACACCTATTTTATTATCATATAAAGTTTCCACTTTTTAAAAAAATTACAAGATTAAAAGTTACATTAAAATACCATGAATTTTAAATAAATCAATTAATACTTTTATTAGGATATATTCACTAGAATAACACAAATAAAATTCACACTCATTATAACTATAAAGACGAATAATAAATACTTGAGGTGTATTTTGAAAACTATACAAAAGTACTTTTTACATAAAACCCCCTCAAGTTTTATAAATTACAATAAGGCCCCTAACAATTATTGAACTTCAAATTACCTTCTTTTAGTCCGACTCGGGTTAGAGGCTGACTATTTCTGACTTTAATATGATTCAAGTCAATCTATATTCTTTTATATTCCAACTCAATATGAACACATGAATCCCAGAATCCAGTTAACATTTTATATAACTTGACTGAACCGAACCATGGATATTCCTTTTACATGTTTCCCAGTATTCCATTTACATGACTCTACGATTATAACCGTTTCTTGATATCATGGTTTCGGTCAGTCAGTCAGTCAATCATGCAATCAATTCAATTTTACAAGATAACAATACAAACAAGACATCGCGGGGTTTAAGGGGTAGATTGGTACGGAAGGTGTTAAAGGTGGCACGAGACGGTAAGATTAAGATACCTAACCTGAATCCAATTGCCGTTGTTCCGGGTTGTATAACGGAGCCTTGTACTTCCATTTGCCCTGGTCTCTAGCATACTGAGACCCCTCTCGTATACACTGGCATTCTTCTGTACCAAGCTACAACAACAGCGTTAGCACCATACTACTATAATATGACAATACAATACAACATTAAAAGCTACTCTCTCTCTCTCTCTCTTACTCTCTGTCTATTTCTTCCTTATCTTTGGGACTTACCGAGCGACCTGTTCACTGACGACATTCTATTTCTTTCTTCTTTGAATGTCGTCAGGTGCGTTGGACCAAGCTGAGATCAAGCCCACCGGTGAAGACTTGGAGCAGTTCCACGAAGACCCCGAGCTCTAGATATTATACCTTGTTCTTTTCAGTATTATCATTTCCTGTTATGCCACTGTTTAGGCCTCGTTTTTTTTTTCATTTCAGTTGTAACTTCTTTTCATGCATTGTACAAAGACCGTTAATAAATAAAAGTTGCTATTCTTTTTAATACTCTTGTCTCTTGTGTATTTATTTTATATTACTTAGATACGCTTAGCGTATGTACTTCTGAGTACATACGTAGCGGACCTCGTCGCGTCCCCTTCGCCGTACATTAGGAAGCGGGGCGTGACAGGTTTTGTTGGTGGCCCATGCAGGTCAGAGCTGTATGAATCCCTGTCATGCAGTTCTGGTCTGCGTGAAAAACCTAAGCAATATAACACAAGAATCGGCAACTAAAACATTCTTTACAATTCATATTCCTTGAATCTTACAATTTCATATTGCTTGAATCTTATCTTTCATATTTCTTGAATCATATACTTTGAATCTATCCTAACACAAAGTTCTCTCACCTCTTTTATCAAAACCTTCGCGTTCTTTCATTCCTTCACACATTCTTCACATTTTTAAAACCCTTACACCACCTTGTTATTTTTCACATACTGTCAGCACATCAGTACCAAACTTTTCTTAGATTTATTACACTTTCCTTTTACAAATTTCGAGGACGAAATTTCTATAAGGAAGGTAGAATGTAACAACCATAATTTTCTTATACACTTTTTCCTATAGAATTTTTTTTTTCAAAATATTTTTTTTTTAAATTCATAAAGGAGTATTTTAACCTGAGCACAATATATATATAAGTAATTGTCTTTTTTTTAAATAATTCCATTTTTAGTGTACATAAAATTGTTTTAAAATTAAAGTATATTTGGAGTATTTAATGTTGCTGATATCACTTTAAGTATCTATTTTCCTACAATAATTACAAGAAGGAGCTTGTAGCTCATTGGTAATACCTTGCACTGCTGAACGAAGCCACAAGAGTTCGAATCTCATGCCCCACATATTTTTATATCTTTTTGTTTTAAATTTTTTGGGAAGTCAAACGGTCAAACAGCCATGACACACGAAATTAATGCGGTATATAAAAAATAAAGTACACCAAAATTCCCCCCAGGTGAAACCACACCCAACAAGACCCGACTCGGCCTAGTCGGCCGGCGCCGCCGGCCCGACTCGGCCGAGTCGTCAACACGAAAAAAATTCGTGTTGACTTGGTCAATATCCCTGCATATTCCATTTTTCCAGAACAGTTATCATTTTCTCATTAAATCTCTTTTACTCCCAAAATTAATGATATTTTAATGAATTTTTATATTTTTAAATATTTTTTTAATCCAAACCCTAACCCTAGCCTAGCCCTATATAAAGACCCCTACCCTCTACTATTTCACCTCACAACTCTAAGTCCACTCTCCCAATTTCTCGAGAACTCGGTACAAAGAGCGAGAAGCGAAGCGCTGCCGAAACCAACGACAAATTCCGGCGATCGTAGTAGAACCTTCGCGACGTTTTCGACGCACCGACAACCATCACTTCCTTAGCCTCCTTAGTTTGTCCAAACCCGTAAGTCCCATCTATTCTATCTCTCTTTCCTTTTAATAGAAAAATACGACTTTTTGGAACCCGACGGAAATCGGAACAAACCGATTTCCGATTCGATTTTTTTCTACAAATTTCCACTTGTCACCTAATCCGTAATACCTATCTATATTCATGTTGACTATTAATCACCCATAAACCAATTTAAATAAAGTTTCTCACATGAAATGATAGATTTCTTGTAAAACCGTATTCTTTTCATAAAAATACCACAAAGTTTATTTTTCTTGTTCTAATTAAATCCCTCACTCCTAAATATGTTTATCTTGATCACTAAACTTGTAGAAATCAATTTGAATGAGTTTACACACATGAAATGATAACGTTTTCTAATACCGTATTCTTGCGCTTAAATACCTTCAAGTTTAATATATCACATTTAACCTCTAAAACTTCATTAAACCTTAAAATAAGTTACGAGATAATGACCTACCTCTACACGCACACAAGTATAATCCTAATTGATAAACGTCAAAACATAGAATACGAAAATACAAGACTTTTCACTAAAATACCATTATCTTTATAAACATTTCTTGAAAGTTTTAAGTTGTACACAATTCTAAATAAAATCTTTTATAATGAAAACACGATATGTCATGGACATCGATCGTTTATCTAAACTGACTTTGTGGTGTCTAGGCAAGTGTGTCTAGGCTAGTGGTTTTTAATTAGGCCCACTACTGTGGTTCCTTCCCACTTACCTGGCACTTACCTGGCCGCAATTGGCGGTGAAGAGGCGATTTGAGGCTTCTAATGACTTATCGTTTAGACCTTAGAAATAGGCTAGTTGGCTTAGGAAACCCTAGAAACTAAAATACGGAAATTACATCCTTTTACAAATAAATACCTTATATTTAAAACCGTTTTTCTAAATGAATGGTATTTGTTAAACCTATGCAAAGCGCCACTACAACCCACCTTTGGGGAACCCGTTAGGGATAATACGGTTCATCGTGCACCCGCGGGCTAGTAGTGCGAGATTCAGACCTCCGCAAGGAGCATTCGGTCTCGAAAGGTTTAAAGTACGGCATTTACGAAAAATGAGATTTTGGAGAAATAAAATATTTATTCTTGTATTAATATATATTTAATTATCATTTAAACACCTATTTTATTATCATATAAAGTTTCCACTTTTTAAAAAAATTACAAGATTAAAAGTTACATTAAAATACCATGAATTTTAAATAAATCAATTAATACTTTTATTAGGATATATTCACTAGAATAACACAAATAAAATTCAGACTCATTATAACTATAAAGACGAATAATAAATACTTGAGGTGTATTTTGAAAACTATACAAAAGTACTTTTTACATAAAACCCCCTCAAGTTTTATAAATTACAATAAGGCCCCTAACAATTATTGAACTTCAAATTACCTTCTTTTAGTCCGACTCGGGTTAGAGGCTGACTATTTCTGACTTTAATATGATTCAAGTCAATCTATATTCTTTTATATTCCAACTCAATATGAACACATGAATCCCAGAATCCAGTTAACATTTTATATAACTTGACTGAACCGAACCATGGATATTCCTTTTACATGTTTCCCAGTATTCCATTTACATGACTCTACGATTATAACCGTTTCTTGATATCATGGTTTCGGTCGGTCAGTCAGTCAATCATGCAATCAATTCAATTTTACAAGATAACAATACAAACAAGACATCGCGGGGTTTAAGGGGTAGATTGGTACGGAAGGTGTTAAAGGTGGCACGAGACGGTAAGATTAAGACACCTAACCTGAATCCAATTGCCGTTGTTCCGGGTTGTATAACGGAGCCTTGTACTTCTATTTGCCTTGGTCTCTAGCATACTGAGACCCCTCTTGTATACACTGGCATTCTTCTGTACCAAGCTACAACAACAGCGTTAACACCATACTACTATAATATGACAATACAATACAACATTAAAAGCTACTCTCTCTCTCTCTCTCTCTTACTCTCTGTCTATTTCTTGCTTATCTTTGGGACTTACCGAGCCACCTGTTCACTGACGACATTCTATTTCTTTATTCTTTGAATGTCGTCAGGTGCGTTGGACCAAGCTGAGATCGAGCCCACCGGTGAAGACTTGGATCAGTTCCACGAAGACCCCGAGCTCTAGATATTGTACCTTGTTCTTTTCAGTATTATCATTTCCTGTTATGCCACTGTTTAGGCATCGTTTTTTTTTCATTTCAGTTGTAACTTCTTTTCATGCATTGTACAAAGACTGTTAATAAATAAAAGTTGCTGTTCTTTTTAATACTCTTGTCTCTTGTGTATTTATTTTATATTGCTTAGATACGCTTAGCGTATGTACTTCTGAGTACATACGTAGCGGACCTCGTCGCGTCCCCTTCGCCGTACATTGGGAAGCGGGGCGTGACAGGTTTTGTTGGTGGCCCATGCAGGTCAGAGCTGTATGAATCCCTGTCATGCAGTTCTGGTCTGCGTGAACAACCTAAGCAATATAACACAAGAATCAGCAACTAAAACATTCTTTACAATTCATATTCCTTGAATCTTACAATTTCATATTGCTTGAATCTTATCTTTCATATTTCTTGAATCATATACTTTGAATCTATCCTAACACAAAGTTCTCTCACCTCTTTTACCAAAACCTTCGCGTTCTTTCATTCCTTCACACATTCTTCACATTTTTAAAACCCTTACACCACCTTGTTATTTTTCACATACTGTCAGCACATCAGTACCAAACTTTTCTTAGATTTATTACACTTTCCTTTTACAAATTTCGAGGACGAAATTTCTATAAGGAGGGTAGAATGTAACAACCCTAATTTTCTTATACACTTTTTCCTATACAAAATTTTTTTTTCAAAATATTTTTTTTTAAATTCATAAAGGAGTATTTTAACCTGAGCACAATATATATATAAGTAATTGTTTTTTTATAAATAATTCCATTTTTAGTGTACATAAAATTGTTTTAAAATTAAAGTATATTTGGAGTATTTAATATTGCTGATATCACTTTAAGTATCTATTTTCCTACAATAATTACAAGAAGGAGCTTGTAGCTCATTGGTAATACCTTGCACTGCTGAACGAAGCCACCAGAGTTCGAATCCCATGCCCCACATATTTTTATATCTTTTTGTTTTAAATTTTTTGGGAAGTCAAACGGTCAAACAGCCATAACACACGAAATTAATGCGGTATATAAAAAATAAAGTACTCCAAAATTCCCCCCAGGCGAAACCACACCCAACGAGACCCGACTCGGCCCCGACTCGGCCGAGTCGGCCGGCGACTCGGCCGAATCGGCCGGCGACTCGGCCGAATCGGCCGGCGACTCGGCCGAATCGGCCGGCGCCGCCGGCCGGACTCGGCCTGTCGGCCGAGTCGTCAACACGAAAAAAATTCGTGTTGACTTGGTCAATATCCCTGCTTATTCCATTTTTCCAGAACAGTTATCATTTTCTCATTAAATCTCTTTTACTCCCAAAATTAATGATATTTTAATAAATTTTTATATTTTTAATAATTTTTTAATCCAAACCCTAACCCTAGCCTAGCCCTATATAAAGACCCCTACCCTCTACTATTTCACCTCACAACTTTAAGTCCACTCTTCCAATTTCTCGAGAACTCGGTACAAAGAGCGAGAAGCGAAGCGCTGCCGAAACCAACGACAAATTCCGGCGATCGTAGTAGAACCTTCGCGACGTTTTCGACGCACCGACAACCATCACTTCCTTAGCCTCCTTAGTTTGTCCAAACCCGTAAGTCCCATCTATTCTATCTCTCTTTCCTTTTAATAGAAAAATACGACCTTTTGAACCCGACGGAAATCGGAACAAACCGATTTCCGATTCGATTTTTTTCTACAAATTTCCACTTGTCACCTAATCCGTAATACCTACCTATATTCATGTTGACTATTAATCACCCATAAACCAATTTAAATAAAGTTTCTCACATGAAATGATAGATTTCTTGTAAAACCGTATTCTTTTCATAAAAATACCACAAATTTTATTTTTCTTGTTCTAATTAAATCCCTCACTCCTAAATATGTTTATCTTGATCACTAAACTTGTAGAAATCAATTTGAATGAGTTTTCACACATGAAATGATAACGTTTTCTAATACCGTATTCTTGCGCTTAAATACCTTCAAGTTTAATATATCATATTTAACCTCTAAAACTTCATTAAACCTTAAAATAAGTCACGATGTAATGACCTACCTCTACACACACACAAGTATAACCCTAATTGATATACGTCAAAACATAGAATACGAAAATACAAGACTTTTCACTAAAATACCATTATCTTTATAAACCTTGCTTGAAAGTTTTAAGTTGTACACAATTCTAAATAAAATCTTTTATAATGAAAACACGATATGTCATGGACATCGATCGTTTATCTAAACTAACTTTGTGGTGTCTAGACAAGTGTGTCTAGGCTAGTGGTTTTTAATTAGGCCCACTACTGTGGTTCCTTCCCACTTACCTGGCACTTACCTGGCCGCAATTGGCGGTGAAGAGGTGATTTGAGGCTTCTAATGACTTATCGTTTAGACCCTAGAAATATGCTAGTTGGCTTAGGAAACCCTAGAAACTAAAATACGGAAATTACATCCTTTTACAAATAAATACCTTATATTTAAAACCGTTTTTCTAAATGAATGGTATTTGTTAAACCTATGCAAAGCGCCACTACAACCCACCTTTGGGGAACCCGTTAGATAGTATGGTTCATCGTGCACCCGCGGGCTAGTAGTGCGAGATTCAGACCTCCGCAAGGAGCATTCGGTCTCGAAAGATTTAAAGTACGGCATTTAAGAAAAATGAGATTTTGGAAAAATAAAATATTTATTCTTGTATTAATATATATTTAATTATCATTTAAACACCTATTTTATTATCATATAAAGTTTCCACTTTTTAAAAAAATTACAAGATTAAAAGTTACATTAAAATACCATGAATTTTAAATAAATCAATTAATACTTTTATTAGGATATATTCAATAGAATAACACAAATAAAATTCACACTCATTATAACTATAAAGACGAATAATAAATACTTGAGATGTATTTTGAAAACTATACAAAAGTACTTTTTACATAAAACCCCCTCAAGTTTTATAAATTACAATAAGGCCCCTAACAATTATTGAACATTAAATTACCTTCTTTTAGTCTGACTCGGGTTAGAGGCTGACTATTTCTGACTTTAATATGATTCAAGTCAATCTATATTCTTTTATATTCCAACTCAATATGAACACATGAATCCCAGAATCCAGTTAACATTTTATATAACTTGACTGAACCGAACCATGGATATTCCTTTTACATGTTTCCCAGTATTCCATTTACATGACTCTATGATTGTAACCGTTTCTTGATATCATGGTTTCGGTCGGTCAGTCAGTCAATCATGTAATCAATTCAATTTTATAAGATAACAATACAAACAAGACATCGCGGGGTTTAAGGGGTAGATTGGTACGGAAGGTGTTAAAGGTGGCACGAGACGGTAAGATTAAGACACCTAACCTGAATCCAATTGCCGTTGTTCCGGGTTGTATAACGGAGCCTTGTACTTCCATTTGCCCTGGTCTCTAGTATACTGAGACCCCTCTCGTATACACTGGCATTCTTCTGTACCAAGCTACAACAACAGCGTTAACACCATACTACTATAATATGACAATACAATACAACATTAAAAGCTACTCTCTCTCTCTCTTACTCTCTGTCTATTTCTTCCTTATCTTTGGGACTTACCGAGCGACCTGTTCGCTGACGACATTCTATTTCTTTCTTCTTTGAATGTCGTCAGGTGTGTTGGACCAAGCTGAGATCGAGCCCACCGGTGAAGACTTGGAGCAGTTCCACGAAGACCCCGAGCTCTAGATATTGTACCTTGTTCTTTTCAGTATTTTCATTTCCTGTTATGCCACTGTTTAGGCATCGTATTTTTTCATTTCAGTTGTAACTTCTTTTCATGCATTGTACAAAGAATGTTAATAAATAAAAGTTGCTGTTCTTTTTAATACTCTTGTCTCTTGTGTATTTATTTTATATTGCTTAGATACGTTTAGCGTATGTACTTCTGAGTACATACGTAGCGGACCTCGTCGCGTCCCCTTCGCCGTATATTGGGAAGCGGGGCGTGACAAATAGGGTGCGATTCCTCCGCTCCGATACACCGTTGTGTTGTGGTGTATAAGGAGGAGTAAGCTAAGAGAGAATCCCATTCTCTTTTAGATAATCTAGGAACTCATTGCTTAAGTATTCTCTTTCCCGATCAGATCGAAGGATCTTAATACTTTTGCCCGTTTGGTTCTCTACTTCATGCTTATATTCTCTGAATTTCTCAAAAGCTTCAGATTTGTGTTTCATCAGGAACACATGTCCGAATCTTGAGAGATCGGAATGTAATAAAGTAAGAAGAACCGTTCCTGGCATGTGTAGATATGGGACCGCATACATCACTATGTACTAGTCCTAAGAGTTCCATAACTCTTGCTCCATGTCCACTAAACGGAGTTTTAGTCATTTTCCCTTTGAGACATGAATGACAAGTATCATAAGATGATAATTCGAACGGATTCAAATATCCATCCTTATGTAACTTAGCTAGCCGTGTCGGATTGATATGACCAAGTCTACAATGCCACAAGAAGGATTCATTCATTTCTGAACTCTTCCTCTTGTGTGTGTTTTGTATATTAAGGACTGTATTTTGATTGAGAATAAATATGACATTATGTAACGAGTCTGATCCAATCAACTTTTGATATAGGAAGATGTTCATAACATTATCCTGTACTACAAAATTATATCCTTCTTTACTTAATAAAGAAACTGATATAATGTTGCACATCATGTTCGGTATATAATAGCACTCGTTCAGAATCAATGTATTACTTCTTGGTAATACAAGGTGATATTCGCCAACTGCTTTGGCTGCAATACTTGCACCATTCCCTACTTGTACGGAATGATCACCCTTTTCCAGTTCTCTACCTTTACGTAGCTCACGTAACAATTTACATATATGGGATCCTGATCCGGTATCTAATACCCAGGACGTAGGGTGAACTGAGAAACAGTTCTCAATAACTAACACACCCGAAGAAGATGCATCAGCATGCCTGTTCTTCGTTTGGGCGGAGTGAGAATCCAGATTTTCTCCTGTTTCCTGCTCAGTCTTATAACTCTTATAAGAAAGAACGGGACCAATGATCCCCTGTTCAGTATAATAAGCAGGTTCAGTCAATACATCCATATTTTTATCTTGATTAAGTCCTGATATGATCGCTACCTGGAGAGAGAGAGAAGGAAAACACTTTAGCGTATGCTCTTGCAAGATTAGATTGGTTATTATCTTTATCTAATCAGGATGTCTCCCACTGTTTTTATCAAATCTTCCTTCAAACCCTAAAAGGTAAGATTAGCCGGGATTAATTACACCCTACAATTTCGTCAATTTTTCAGCCAGGTCAGTGTTGGTACTTGAGGGAGGTTCCCCGTGCTTTCGCATGGACCTAATTAAAATAAACCTCATCTTCCCAAAGGCTTAACCCCGTTAACACCTTTCTAGACACCTACTTGATCGGCTAATTGTCCTGTGTAAAATTCTCCCAGGAGTAACTCTTACTCGTAGTGGGACCAGGATCCATCTATATCATAGAAGGTATGCAATCTCATTGCAAATTTCAACACTTGAAATTCCCGATAATATTTTACCCCTAGCGATCCATGACCTTGACAAGGTCAACAAACCATAAATCGCAAGTCAAGTTTAACCCGTCATTTCCCGATTGAATTAAACCCACCCGCATGACCCTTGACAAGGTCAACAAGGCCGTACGAATACCTTAATCCAATCACATCTCATGTTTTAGCAGATAAACATTAATTATCTATCGTACACTGTGCCTTGACAAGGTCAACAAACGCAACACGAATACTAAGCAAGATTTATCTGAAATGACGGAGGGCTACGACAGGTTTTTCAGAAAACCTATTGCGTAATGAACTTGATATCGTTGTAGAAACAAGTGTTTTTGAAAAAAGGAGTGTTTTTTAGGCTTTTCTAGTTTCGCTAAAGAGGTCACTCCCGGTGAAGGGATCTCGGCTCTTTCCCCATCGAATAAGGTGCAGGGTATATCATATATACCGCTGTGCAAAGCAAGAACTATATAAGCTGTCAAAAACTAAACCGCGAGTTTGTAGCATCTGCCAGTTTCGCTAAAGAGGTCACTCCCGGTGAAGGGGTCTCGGCTCTTTCCTCATCGAATAAGGTGCAGGATATATCATATATACCTCTATGCAAAGCAAGAACTGTAGCTACCTTTTTTTATAAAGTTTTGATTCTACAACATCTTTTAGGTTTCTTTTCTTTTTATTAATCTCATTAATATATCCCATCAGCTTATGCTTCCTAAGCATCACAGTAGAAACGAAAGCAGTAATATTTATATATCAACATATATATATAGTATAAGCATTCGTCTCAGGCAGTAATATGATCTCATCACAGAATATTGCAGCAGAAGAACATATATGAAATATTGGATATACTAGGATGTCCGTGTTTTTAATACGAGCCGGTATAAAACACGGATTCTACGGTCGCGATGAATAGCCACACCCACATCCCTAGACCCCTACGAGAGCGGCAAGTAACACTGCCAATTCTAGGGTTAGGAGACCCGGTCTCGACTCCTCGAGATGGCCTCCCATTAGACCCTAGAATCCGGTTACTTGTGCTCCCCTCCTTGGGTCTACCTAATGCGGAAAAGTAAATAATATACACTGGTGACATCAACCTCATCCTGGAAGTACCCCAATAAAAGAATATTACATACAAATGAATTTTACATGAATGAAAATAAAAAACCCCATCTCACATAAAAACCCCGGCTATTCAGAACACGACGATCCAATATAACATATCACAGCAACACATAATATCTCATATCATCAACGTAAGTAAGTATGCATACACCGATCGTCGTTGATGTATAACAACGAAAACCGGCAATACAACTACATACTCCACTTACGGTCACAGAAAAGAAATTGTAAAACTACAACATTTGGAATCCACAATCACTTTAGACATCATAAATCCGAAATATCACATACTTCGCATTTCATGCATAACTATATGAATTCCACATATTGTATCACATTCCAGATAAATAGACAGTATTAAACTTTCCGATCGAATAATCAAATACCCAAGATTTCCTAAATAGCTCAACACTTGAGCGGAGTTCAAAAAGTCCCAGAATACACCACAGTACCAATGGTCCAGCCGTAGAAGGGTCAAGCCAACGCCTCATATGTGGCAACGCAGTACTGCCCCAAACCCTAAGGTTTAGAGACGGTTCAGACGGTCACATAATCGAGTTAAGGTTTGTGTTCTTCTAGAGGGTCCACCGCGTTACTTGCACGTTTTCCCGAAAGATTTAAACTCAAGAAAAATTCAACACTTGAAAGTTTTTCGTGCCGGGAAAAAATGAGTTAATGATATCCGTTCGAACATTTTAACAGTTTCTAAAATATCCGGAAAACAAAACGAAATTAAATTTTTCGATCGAATCAACGAATACAAAATAATCCCCAGAACACTCAACACTTGAGTCAGATTAAAAATACCCAGAAATATGCAGGAACACCTACGGATATTATTGTGCCAAAAACAAAGCCCAATTCACCTGTACGGCCGCGGATCCGCAGCGCAAGCATGGTATTGCCGCAGTTCCGCGGCGGTCCGTACGAATTACATGCTCGTTTTCCATAGTAATTCTTATAATTCCCTGCTGATTTTTTTGAGTATTTTTAATGCAGAAAAAATCACATTTTTACAAAATTTCCAGAGAGGGGGTCATTTTCGATGTTTCGGGGTTCGATCGGAGTTTTAACTTCGTATACACGTCGCCTAATGCTCTAGATTGGCTCTGATACCACTGTAGGGTTCCTAGGCTGTCATACAAGGGTCTATAAGGCATCAACCATACCCGATTTAAAATTTAGACATGCCGAAATAACCCAAAGCTGGGATCTATGCTAGATTATTAGGGTTTAACATGCAAGTAAATATCTTTACAACAAAGTGTAAGGGATTACAACCTTTGTAGTCCGCTCCTTCGCTTCATAAGCTTCGAGTAGAAGTCCCTTCGCCGCGATCCATGATCTCCCGGACTCAAGAGAGGCTCCACAACCCGAATGATCCATGCTAGCTTGTAGTCTTCCATTTCTCCGATGATCTACCTCGAAGTTTCTATAACTCAAGCTCTCTCTCTCTCTCTAATGAGGTGAACACCCTAATCTAATTGGCTAGATTAGATGAGGATAATGGAGTAGTATTTTTGCTCTCTTTTATTATCAAATTCTCACACTAAAACATCACATGAAGAAAACTTAGAAAGCTTTCTCAAAGCTTAAAGGAGGAAGAAGATGAATAATAAATCAATAATCCTTTTGTGATGAATAATGAAAAGATATATGATTACAAATGCAACCATGGTAAACTATGACAAGGCTAACTCATGTAGAGATTTAACTAGGGCTAAGGGTTTGGGTTGGGTTAAGAATGAGTCACTAAAAAAATATCAAGCATAATATCTTTTGCTAGAAACAAAATAAAACCTTCTAGAAGCATCAATTAAGAACTAACCCAAATCAAACCATAACCATGTTTAATCTCCACTAAACATGTTGCATTAGTAATCATATCATGTTACAATATTATATATCACATATATAATATATATTTGCAACAAAAGAAAATAATACAATTAACATATATCGCATATATATCAATGTATTACCCAGTGAGAAAATGAAATAATAAAGCGAGCCAATATTAGATAATGTAATGCAATATATCATATATATTATTATACATTAAATTATCGAATCAACACTTGATCCGACAATCCGGCTATATCGAATATAACTGACTAATATATCATGTACCGATATATCGAATCAATACTTGATCCGATGACCCGGATGATATCAAATATCGCGAGAATATAATACGGTATCTCATATCGTATTATCCTCGGTCCTGCACATATCACATATGTGCTCCTACTCCGTTTTGCCTGAGTCAAGAAATCTCTGTGCAGGACTCTAAAGAATCGTCAATACGCCGGTAGCAGGTGATGATCATATCAAACACCCACAAGCTGCAAGCGGTCAGCTAAACGTAACATCCATCCAGGTATTGAGCGATCAGAAGATCAACAAGCACGCCTGTACATTCTCCTGTGAATCCAAACAGTAACACTCCCGTACAGTCCGGTCTCTTCGTCTGATATGTTGCATATCTAGTCTAGGGGCGGTATACGTCAGACCCCTGTAACCGATAAGTCGTATCGATGTGAGGCTCATAATAGGTCGAGAACCTACTGATAACACTTACCAGCAGTACTCAATATCCGCCCTGGCCAGGGACTTCCAGTTATAGCCAATCGAACACAGCACAATATCAACTCCCTATACCGGGAGAGACGAATCCCTTCCTATCGCTCATTACCTCCATGTGATTCGGGACTGCACCCAAAAGCCATCGTTTTGCACGCCCTCTTGGACGTGGTAAGGTGGAAATCAAAGCACAGTGGGAATTACACAAGACTCTATGACGATCTCGGGTCTACAGACTACCCTGTACCAGTGTCACCGGAGAACTCTCATCTGATGTGAGGTATAATACCATCTGGGAGTTCTCGGCGAGTCCGTCCAGTATACCCAGTCTCCACTGAGCACCGTATACCATCTCTGATGTCAAAACACCAATGGATATGGGATTATCCATCGCCCATCATATGGGTCAAGATGCTTATACGCTAGTCTACTCTGGTGTATCGATGCCCTGTCTCGATACACCCTCGACTAGGAACAGTTATAGGATGTACTCATCGACTACCGTGGCCCCACTAGTATGATCTCATCATAGTCCCAGTTGTCGAGTACATATCCTAAGGGCATTATCAACATGTGAGAGTAAGACAGTAATCAAATATAAGTCAACATGTTAAGATAAAGTGAAACCAAATAGCATACTATCATGACGAGCAAGAAAGTCCTCTCTATATATATCCAAGCATCCATTATAATATACATCATATGTACAATAATGGCCTCTAGGGTATATACACAACTAACATATACGAGAGGAGTCCCACTATTCCGGAGACTAAGTTATACGGAGCACAAGGAACCATTAAGCCACGGTACAACAGCAATGGATATTCAGGTTAGGTGTATTAAAGTGACCGTCTCGTGCCACTTCTAACACATTCTGTACCAGTCTACCCCTTTAAAACCCCGTAATGTCTTTTGTATTGATTGTATTGTTTTGTTTTATAGATGGAAGACTTGCCGAAACCATGATATCATGTAAACGGAATGAATATAAATGGATAGTCATGTAATCAGAGTATATCCATGATTCGGTTCGATCGATATAGATTGAATTCGGGCATAAATGGATTCATGTTGTATTGTAGTTATACTTGAATTGAATTCAAGTCAGATTGATTTCATATTAGACTGAGACTCTGTCTGAGTCGGACACTTTAAAACAAATAAAAGTCCTGAATTAATTTTGATGTTATCGGTAACTGCTGTACATGGACGGCAGGATTTGTGTCTTTTTCCAAGACAATTACCGTATTGATAACACCAATTTTAGGTTGTCTGTCTTAGATAGGCAAGCACCCATATTCTCCGGCTTCCTGAGGCTCAAGAGAACTGGTCCCGCTTATACCTATATTTACTAGGATCCTTATTGTAAATTGATATAACTTGAAGTGGTTTTATGAAGAATAGTTTTGATATATTTTCAAAATACACCCCAAGTATTTAATTATCGTCTTTAAGGTTTTCATAATTGTAATTTTTATAAAGTGAAATATTCTAGTGGATATAACCTAGAGTTTAATGTATATGGCATTTTAGTGTAATATTGGAGTTGTATTGAGTTGTAATGGTAGTTTCATGAAATTGGTGATTCCTTTGATTTAGAAAACATGAAATATATATATTGTATACTTAAAGTAGATATTTTGACAATATATATATATATATATATATATATATATATATTTAAAAAATAAAATTTATTTATTAAATAGAAATCACATTTTTCTTAAAAATTGCATTAAAAATTCCATCGAGATCGAATGCTCCTTGCGGAGGTCTGCATCTCACTCTACTAGGCCCGAGGACGCGCGATAACCCGTACCATCCCGATCGGGGTTCCCCAAAATGGCTTTTAGAAGCGCATTTACAAGGAATTAAATAATACACTTTTAAAGAAAACGGTTTTTGAACGTTTAGGGTATTTTATTGTAAACTCGTATTTTCCCACAAACTAATATGCCATAAGTCATCGTGTTATGTCAAGAATGTGTGTTGTGATGAGGTAGGTCATTACCTCATGAGTTTTCTAAAAGTATTATGGGTAAAATGAATAAGCAATGCCGTATGTAAATATGATGGTATTTTACCATAAAAATGGAATAGAAGTTGCTATATATATTATTTTGAGATGAAACTTGTTCTAATGTGTTATTTAGTGGTTAAAAAACAGTATATAAGAAAATGGTAAATTTGTTATTAAGAAAAATTGCACTTTTTATGAAATTAGAATCGGAAGCCGGAATAACTCCGCTTCCGACGAGTTTTGAATTTGAGCATGTTTTAGACTAGAATGAGGGGAGGGGAGAAGGGATTTACTGATTGAAAATAAAGAGGGGAGATTGAGGAAGCTTTTGGAATCGTCGGGAATTCGTTTCGTCGCCGGATTCTTCCTGAAACGTCGCCGGAACTTTGACCTTGGCTAACTCCTCTTGTATAACTTTGGACTTGGAAGTTTTAGAGAGTTTTTGTGATAATTTTCAGAATGAAGAGGCCTAAAGGATAGGGGGTATTTATAGGAAAAATTAGGGTTTAGGGTGATGGATTGAGAATTAAAAATGCATTAAAATTTGGATTTAAGAGATGAATTATCACTCTCTGGATGAATGCAGAGAAATCAAACAATATGGGAGTAGTGGGGTAGGCGAAGGGATGCTAGGGTTAAAAATCCAAAGCATTCCCTACGGATATGCCCGGCGGTGCCGGCCCCCTCAACAAATCTCGCCGGTCTAATCCGGTGGGATGGGGTTGGGATCTCTGCCATGTGTCCATGTCGCTTGGTATATCTCAGTGCACATGTTTGATTTTGTTGTGACTTTTCATTTTACGTGTTTTGCACGTGTAAACTTTTGAGCTTCTAAAAGTTTAAAAGAAAATCAACAAAAAAATATATGTGGCTAGGGGGATTCGAACATAAGGGCTATGTCACAACAGTGCAAAGGCTTTACCAATGAGCTACAAATTGTTTCTTGCTGTTCAAAAGCAAATTAAATACTTATAGCATACACAGGTTTGCAAATACTCTAATTGTATATAATTTTTAAACAAATTTTCTGTACACTGAAACAGAGTTGTTACATTATACCCTCCTTAAAAAAAAATTCCTCCTTGAAATTTATATTTTTATTTTAATGACTAATTTACAAACAATTGAGGGTATCTTGCACGCATGTTTTCCTCACGTTCCCATGTTGATTCTCCTGGTAGGTCTTTTCTCAAAATCACTCGAAACAAGTTTACTTCCTTGTTCCGAAGTTACTTCACTTTTTCATCCAGGATTTCCACAGGTTGTTGCTCGCAGGATAAGTCTGGCTGTACAGTGAGCTCGTAGTGATCAAGTATATGACTGTGGTCACTCACATACGTTCTGAGTTGGGATATGTGGAACACATTATGCACTCCTTCCAATAAGGGTGGAAGTACCAAGCGATAAGCCACTTCCCCGACTTGTTCGAGTATGTCGAACGGTCTAATATACCTCGGACTGAGCTTACCCCGTCTTCTAAAGCGAATCACTCCACAGTTTGGAGAAATCTTCAAAAAGACATGATCTCCCGGTTGGAACTCCAAGTGACAGCGCTTTGCATCAGAAAAGTACTTCTGTCGATCTTAGGCTATGCGCATTCTTTCCCTGATAGTGCGAACTATATCGACAGTTGCTACTATCATCTCAGGTCCAAGGAGTTCTCTATCTCCGATGTCGTCCTAACTTAAAGGTGATCGACACTTCCTTCCATATAGAGCTGCAAAGGGTGCCATTTCAATACTTGCTTGGTAACTGTTGTTGTATGAAAACTCCACAAGATGTAGGCGATCTTCCCATGATCCTCCAAAGTCTAATATACACGCTCTTAGCATATCTTCATGTATCTGAATAGTTCACTCAGACTGTCCATCTGTTTGTGGATGGTAAGTTGTGCTGAAGTTCAGACTTATTCCTGAGCTAGCTTGCAGACTCTGCCAAAATTGCAATCGAAATTTGGTGTCATGATCGGAAACAATGCAAACTATATATATATATATTTAAAAAAAATAGAATTTATTTATTAAATAGAAATCACATTTTCTTAAAAATTGCATTAAAAATTCCATCGAGATCGAATGCTCCTTATGGAGGTCTGCATCTCGCTCTACTAGGCCCGAGGACGTGCGATAACCCGCACCATCTCGATCGGGGATCCCCAAAATGGCTTGTAGAAGCGCATTTGCAAGGAATTAAATAATACACTTTTAAAGAAAACGGTTTTTGAATGTTTAAGGTATTTTATTGTAAACTCGTATTTTCCCACAAACTAATGTGCCACAAGTCATCGTGTTATGTCAAGAATGTTTGTTGAGATGAGGTAGGTCATTACTGTAAGTCCATGTCACGCACCCCACAAGCTTGCGGAGATGCGGAATATATGAAAAATGATTATCAAAGCTTCGTAACACGGACTTGAGCACACAGATCGTATCTAAACCATTACTAGCAAACTACGAAAGGTTTAACTACTCGGATTCGAAGTTATACCTCACGTTACTTGTCCTTTGGGTCTTCATCGCTGTCCTCCACTCCTCGAAGGATCTTTGGAACGTCGGCACCTCAACGGCCTCCTCTAGTCAAAGACGATCCACCCGAGAGCTCCTACTCCAAGCTTGATCTCTAACTTGAGATGACTAGGTTTCTTTAGTTGCTAATCAAAGTTACCTAGGTGATATAGAGTGAGGTTATGGATTAATTAGTCTATCTAATCCTTGATCTCAACACATGAGGGGTAGGATTAGGGTTTGAAGAGAGAGTGAGCTTGAGGAGAGAGAAGGTGAGCATTATCATCATCATGAAAAAATGAATCCCTCTTGAATATATGAAGCATAATCATTTATCAAATAAATAAATTAAATGATTTATCATCATGCTTCATTATTCATTGTGTGATTCATTACATGAGTCATTAACCATTTAATGCAACATTAAATGATATGAATGAATCACATAAATGAGTCATTAGATCATTAAATGCTTATGCCACCTTAACCCTCAAGTCATCACCCTTCTATAAGCTTCCCGCCAAATTACGAGAACGCCCCTCCTATCCGTGAAAATACGGAAAAACTTTAGACTGTATAAATCCAATAACCCGATACTAGAATCTGGCTTAAACCAAAGCCGACTAGTAAAAACTGTCCGAACGTCGTACGTGCGTTTAAACACGTAAGCGTCCGAACCCTTGTCGTAAATCCATACGACCTCTATATCGTTTTGCCTGGAGCAGGGAAACTCTCTGTGTGGCACTCTAAAGACTCGACACTACGCTGGCAGTGGGTTTAACCACAGACCGCAAGCGGCACTAGCTGTACGTAACGGTCCCCAGGTAGATGTCGATAAGAAGGCCGATGAGGAAACCCATCCGAACTCCTACTGAGCCTGATGTGACAATCTCCGTACAGTCCGGTCTGTTCGTCTAAGACTATCGCATATCGGGCCTAGGGGGCGGCAAGCGTCAGTCCCTTAATAGCGGTATAAGTTATGTCGGAGCGTAGCCCATTACACCCTGAGAAACTACTGGAACCTACCAGTAAATCTCGCTTGCCCTGGCCAGGGACTTTGCGTAATGGCTCTCTGACACGGCGCGATATCAACTCCCAATACCGGGAGAGACGAATCCTGTCTAACCGCGACTGCCTCCAAGTGCTCGGGACTGCACCCAACTGCTACCTGTTTGCACGACTCCTTTGAGCCGTGGTAGGGTAGCAATCTAAGAACAGTGGGACACACTCGAGGCGAAGTAGCAGTGTCAAGTCTGCGGACTATGCTGTACTCATGTCACCTGGGAACTGTTAACTGACGACGGGTATAATACCAACCAACAGTTCCCTTGCGAGTCCTTTCCGGTGTACCCGTAACCTAACGAACACCTGTATACTATCTCCAGTACGACGTACTGATGGCTGTGGTACAGACCATCTCCTAACTGGGATGAGAAGCGTACACACTAGTCTACTCTGGAATATCGATGCCCTGTCTCGATAATCCAACGACCAGGGACCTGTATAGGATGTTGCTTATAGACTACCCAACCCCCACTAGTGTGACTGCCATCACAACACTGGTAATCAAGCAAAGATCCTATGGGCTCTACTAATATATATAAATGATACGTTACAAGAAACATATGCACATATTAAAATAGAAACAAACCAAGTAGCATACTACCATTTTTAGCAAGACTGATATATAACTGTGAATATCCCAAGCTTCCATTAAGTAATTATACAAACTAGTATGATACAGTAATGGCCTCTAGGGCATAAACACTAACAATTACCTCGTGAGTTTTCTAAAGGTATTATGGGTAAAATGAATAAGCAATGCCGTATGTAAATATGATGGTATTTTACCGTAAAAATGGAATAGAAGTTGCTACATATATTATTTTGAGATGAAACTTATTCTAATGTGTTATTTAGTGGTCAATAAATAGTATATAAGAAAATGGTAAATTTTTTATTAAGAAAAATTGCATTTTTTTTTATGAAATTAGAATCGGAAGCCGGAATAACTCCGCTTCCGACGAGTTTTGAATTTGAGGATGTTTTAGACTAGAATGAGGGGAGGGGAGAAGGGAATTACAGACTGAAAATAAAGAGGGGAGATTGAAGAAGCTTCTGGAATCATCAGGAATTCGTTTCGTCGCCGGATTCTTCCTGAAACGTCGCCGGAACTTTGACCTTGGCTAACTCCTCTTGTATAACTTTGGACTTGGAAATTTTAGAGAGTTTTTATGATAATTTTCAGAATGAAGAGGCCTAAAGGATAGGGGGTATTTATAGGAAAAATTAGGGTTTAGGGTGATGGATTGAGAATTAAAAATGCATTAAAATTTGGATTTAAGAGAGGAATTATCACTCTCTGGATGAATGCAGAGAAATCAAACAATATGGGTGTAGTGAGGTAGGCGAAGGGATGCTAGGGTTAAAAATCCAAAGCATTCCCTATGGATATTCCCGGCGGTGCCGCCCCCCTCAACAAATCTCGCCGGTCTAATCCGGTGGGATGGGGTTGGGATCTCTGCCATGTGTCCATGTCGCTTGGTATATCTCAGTGCACATGTTTGATTTTGTTGTGACTTTTCATTTTACGTGTTTTGCAAGTGTAAACTTTTGAGCTTCTAAAAGTTTAAAAGAAAATCAACAAAAAAATATATGTGGTTAGGGGGATTCGAACATAAGGGCTATGTCACAGTAGTGCAAAGGCTTTACCAGTGAGCTACAAGTTGTTTCTTGCTGTTCAAAAGCAAATTAAATACTTATAGCATACACAGGTTTGCAAATACTCCATTTGTACATAATTTTTAAACAAATTTTCTGTACACTGAAACAGAGTTGTTACATTATACCCTCCTTACAAAAATTTCGTCCTTGAAATTTATATTTTTATTTTAATGACTAATTTACAAACAATTGAGGGTATCTTGCACGCATGTTTTCCTCACGTTCCTATGTTGATTCTCCTGGTGGGTCTTTTCTCCACATCACTCGAACCAAGTTTACTTCCTTGTTCCGAAGTTACTTCACCTTTTCATCCAGGATTTCCATAGGTTGTTGCTCGCAGGATAAGTCTGGCTGTACAGTGAGCTCGAAGTGATCAAGAATATGACTGGGGTCACTCACATACATTCTGAGTTGGGATATATGGAACACATTGTGCACTCCTTCCAATAAGGGTGGAAGTACCAAGCGATAAGCCACTTCCCCGACTTGTTCGAGTATGTCGAACGGTCTAATATACCTCGGACTGAGCTTACCCCATCTTCTGAAGCGAATCACTCCACGGTTTGGAGAAATCTTCAAAAAGACATGATCTCCTGGTTGGAACTCCAAGTGACAACGCTTTGCATCAGAAAAGTACTTCTGTCGATCTTAGGCTATGCGCATTCTTTCGCTGATAGTGCGAACTATATCGACAGTTGCTACTATCATCTCAGGTCTAAGGAGTTCTCTATCTCCGATGTCGTCCTAACTTAAAGGTGATCGACTCTTCCTTCCATATAGAGCTTCAAAGGGTGACATTCCAATACTTGCTTGGTAGCTATTGTTGTATGAAAACTCCACAAGATGTAGGCGATCTTCCCATGATCCTCCGAAGTCTAGTATACACGCTCTGAGCATATCTTCAAGTATCTGAATAGTTCGCTCAGACTGTCCATCTGTTTGTGGATGGTAAGCTGTGCTGAAGTTCAGACTTATTCCTAAGCTTGCTTGCAGACTCTGCCAAAATTGCGATCGAAATCTGGTGTCATGATCGGAGACAATGCATACCGGTACTCCATGTAATCTCATGATTTCCTACATGAGTTCATGGGTATCAGGGATAGTACACATGGAAGAGCTTAAATCTTACTTAGATTCTTACCTCCAGGTACTTCTTTGCTAGTGTCTCGGTAGATTGGAGAACTCGAAATGGGATGAAGTAAGCCAACTTTGTGAGTTGATCCACAATAACCCATACTGTATCGTTACCTTTCGTGCTGCGAGGAAGAGCAGTCACGAAGTCCATGGTGATGTGTTACCACTTCCATTCTGGAATAGGTAACGGTTGAAGTAAACCAGCTGTCCTGTGATGTTCAACCTTTACTTGCTGACATACCAAGCATTTAGCGACGCTTCTGGCTACTTCACGCCTCATTCCATGCCACCAGTAATTTTGACGCAGATTTTTGTACATCTTTGTGCTTTCAGGGTGTAATGAATAAGGAGAGCTGTAAGTTTCTTTCATCAACTCTTCCCGTACAGAACCTTTGGGTACACACAACCTGCTTCCGAATCTCAAAGACCCGTCGTCCTGTATGATGAATTCTGTTCGAATTCCACTTTCTACCTGTTCTATGATCTTTTGCAACTTGGCATCACTTACTTGAACTGCTTTGATCTGATTGACAATGGTAAATTGAACTTGTAAGTTCATAAAACTTGAAGTGTTACCTGGCATGACCACTTCTGTTTCCATCTGATACAAATCTTGTTGAAGCATCCACTGTGCGGTGAGATTCAACGCTAATGGTTAGCGACTAAGTGCATCAGGTACTACATTCACCTTTCCTGGATGGTATTTAGATTGATGTCGAACTCCGCCATAAGTTCTAACCATCTTCTCTGCCGTATGTTCAACTCTTTCTGAGTAAACGCATATTTCAGACTCTTGTGGTCTGTGTATATGTCCACTCGTTCTCCAAGAAGATAATGGCGCCAAATCTTGAGTGCAAAGATTACTGCCGCCAACTCCAAATCATGCGTCAGATAGCTGCGTTCATGAATCTTTAGCTGTCTTGATGCATAAGCTACCACTTTACCGTGCTGATGTAGAACGCATCCTAATCTCTCACCGGATACATCGCAATGCACTTCAAAACCTCTAGATTGGTCCGGTATGACGAGAATAGGTGCTGATGTCAATCTTGACTTGAGTTCTACGAAAGCTCGTTCGCATGCTTCTGACCACACGAATTCTTCATCTTTACATGTGATCTTGGTAGGGGTGTTGCAATCTTCGAAATCCTTCAACAAACCTTTTGTAATATCCTGATAATCCTACGAAGCTTCGAACGTCTTTCACTGACTTCGGTGTCAGCCATTCGCTTACTGCTGATATTTTAGCTGGATCTACAGAGATTCCTTCGCCTGATACATATGTCCGAGAAAACCGACTTGATCTAGCCAAAACTCGCACTTGTTATACTTGGCATAGAGTTGATGCTATCATAAAGTCTCCAGGACAATTCGTAGGTGCTCGGCATGTTCTTTCCGACTCTTAGAATACACCAGAATGTCGTCGATGAAGATGACAATAAACCTGTCTGGGTACTCTCGGAAAATTTGATTCATTAGGTTCATGAATATAGTTGGTGCGTTGATCACTCAAAATGGCATCACAAGAAACTCATAATGACCATAGCGAGTCCTGAATACCGTCTTCGGAATATCAGACTCTTTGACCTTCACCTGATGATAAGCCGAACGAAGATCTAACTTGGAGAAAACGCAAGACCCACTTAGCTGATCGAACAGATCGTCGATGCACGGTAGTGGATACTTGTTCTTTATAGTTACTTTGTTCAGAGCTCTATAATCAATGCACATTCTATATGAACCTTTCTTCTTCTTCATAAGTAGAACTGGCGATCCTCAACTTGAAGTGCTGGGACGAATCTATCCTTTCTTCAATAATTCATCCAACTGAGTTCGGATCTCTTTCAAACCTTTAGGACTTAGGCGATATGGTGCTTTGATCACCGGTTGTGCTCCAGGTACTAAATCAATGCTAAATTCAAGAGCTCGATCGGGGGGCAAATATAATATGTCTTCAGGAAATACATCGTCGAACTCTCGAACTACCTCTGGCTTCGATCCTTCCTTCGCTTGAAGTGTTGCAATCACTGCCTTCTTCGGTTTTGCTTTGTATGTGATTGGTTCCAGGGTACGGTCTCCACTTTTGAAATAAATGACTGGATGCTTTGGAATCTCGAACACTATCCTCCTTTGACGACAGTCAATGGTAGCATAGAATGTTCCTAGCCAATACATACCCAAAACGACATCGAAATTCAGTATGTACAGCACCTTGAAGTCAGCATAGAATTCTCTGCTGCAGACGACCACTGGACACGGGTCGTATCCCATTATTGCCTTTAGAACGTCGTTCCCTGAACTGGCATTCCAGCTGGATACGAGAGGTTTGACTGGAATCACATGAGTTTGGACGAACCATTGCGACATAAAGCAATGAGATGCTCCAGTATCGAAGAGTGCTAGTGCAGGAAGTGAGGCTACTAAGATCGTACCTAAGTTATGTGGGATCGGTTTTAGGTATAAGATAAAAGATATATGGATATAACAAGTATTGAATAGATTTGAAAGATTGAAAGGTTACCAGTAATGACTTGGCCAGTGGTTTCAGCTTCTTCTATAGTCATTGTGAAAGCCTGTCGCCTCGGTACATTCCTCCTGGCTGGAAGAGCATTCCTCTGTCCATTCCGTTGTCCTTGAGGTAATTTCCTTTGAGTTTGGTGGAACTGACGAGGAGGAGGTGCAGTCGGTCCATGAGGTGGTGGAGCTGGGAGAGCTAGTCGTGGAGCAGGTGCCTCGATGGCTAGTCGCCGCTGATAAGTAATTGCTGGTCTGGGTGCAACATTTGGATTGAGTCTACGAGGACAAGACCCAATATCATGTGTGGCTGAGCCGCGGACTAAGCAAAGGCGATTTGCACGCCGGCAGTCCTTCGCTGGGTGTCCATCCCTTCTGCAGTAGGTGCAAAAGGCTGGACTGGGCCGGTTGATTGGCACTCCCGGTCTCCTGGGCACAAAAGGTGGCCTTGAAGTGGATCCTCCTACCATCTAGGTGGCAGGGCGCTTTACTACGACATATTGGGGTCTACCCTTCATCTTCACCACTTCCTCATATCAACGGGCAACTTTCAGGGCCAGTTCGTGGGTTGGAAAATCCCCTGTAGCTACGGCAGCTTGGATCTCCGGATCTAACCCTTGCTGAAATCGTTTGGACCTGATCTCAGCAGTCAGAATCAAGTGTGCCGTGAACCTGTTAAGGTCTTGTGTTAACTGTGTAGTATGTGATATAAGAAAATCGAATATTGAGACATATCTTACCTACTGAGCATGGTAAACTCAGCATCATAGTCATCCACAGATTTGGTCCATATCGAACCCTGTTGTAGGTGGATGAATTGCTGCTCCATGTCAAATCGGGCAGTCTCTGGAAAGTACTTCGCGTCGAAAATGTCGTGAAAAGTTTTCCATTCGATCGGCTGGTCAAGACGGCTTTCTTCCGCCTTCCACCAAACTCGGGCGTTGTCAGTGAGTTGCAGCTTCGCAACTCGTACCCAAGCGATCTCTGGCACTTGTGCTGCTGCCAGATCATCCTCAATACTCTGAGCCCATTCTTCCGATTCTAAAGGGCTCTCTTTCCCCGAAAATTGCTTTGGGTGCAATACTCGGAATTGCTTTACTCCGGGCTCTTCCGCTTCTGGGCAGTTTAGTAATATAGCAGTCTGCTGCTGTTGTCCTTTCATTGAGGCTTCGGATTGCCTCAAGCAGTACTGTCTGCTCATTGATCGGAGCAGCAACGGTAGGCGTAAGCGGTAGAGGTGGTGGTGTGTTGTTGAAGTTGGTGCTGGTATTGTTTGGAGAATCCATATCCTTGAAAGAAAAAATAGGGTTAGGTTAGATTCAAAGTATATGCAATTGTAAGATTCAAGGAATATGAAATGTAAAGAATGTTTTTAGTTGCTGATTCTTGTATTATATTGTTTAGGACTTCATGCAGAATTGACCTGCATGTCCATGCAGAACTGACCTGCATGGGCCGCCAACAAAACCTGTCACCCCCCGCTTCCCAATGTACGGGTAAGAAGACGCGACGAGGCCCACTACGTATTTACTCAGAAATAAACACGCTAAGCGTATCGAAGCAATATAATGTAAATATACACAAGAGACATGAATGTAAATGAGCAACAACTTTTATTTACTAAATATTTCTTTACAAGTACAACTGAAAATGTAAATACATGAATGGAAAGCAGTGCCTAAATAATGGCATGAAATGAAAAGAAAATATATACAAGTATCTAATGCTCAATAGCGAACTGCTCCAAGTCTTCAGTACTGGGCTCGACCTCCAGAGAGTCCGATCCACCTAACAACATTCCAAAGAAAGAAGAGAAGAAATGTCGTCAGTGAACAATCGCTCGGTAAGTCCTAAAGATAGGTAAAAATAGACAGAAAGAATATAACTGGTATATTGTAATCTTTTTATTCTGTTAACGCGGTTGTTTGTAACTTGGTACAGAATATGCCAATGTATACAAGAGGAGTCCCACTATTCCGGAGACTAAGGTATACAGAGCACAAGGAACTGTTAAGTCACGGTACAACAGCAATGGATATTCAGATTAGGTGTATTAAAGTGACCGTCTCATACCACTTCTAACACATTCTGTACCAGTCTACCCCTTTAAAACCTGTAATGTCTTTTGTATTGATTGTATTATTTTGTTTTATAGATGGAAGACTTGCCGAAACCATGATATCATGTAAACGGAATGGATATAAATGGATAGTCATGTAATCAGAGTTTATCCATGATTCGGTTCGGTCAATATAGATTGAATTCTGGCATAAATGGATTCATGTTTTATTGTAATTATACTTGAATTGAATTCAACTCAGATTGATTTCATATTATACTGAGACTATGTCTGAATCAGACACTTTAAAACAAATTGAAGTCCTGAATTAGTTTTGATGTTATCGGTAACTGCTGCACATGGACGGAAAGATTTGTGTCTTTTTCCAAGACAATTACCGTATTGATAACACCGTTTTTAGGTTGTCTTCCTTAGATAGACAAGCACCCATATACTCTGGCTCCCTAAGGCTTAAGAGAACTGGTCACGTTTAAACCTATGTTTACTAGGATCCTTATTGTAAATTGATATAACTTGAGGGGGGTTTATGAAAAATAGTTTTGATATATTTTCAAAATACACCTCAAGTATTTAATTATCGTCTTTAGGGTTTTCATAATTGTAATTTTTATAAAGTGAAATATTCTAATGGATATAACCTAGAGTTCAATGTATATGGTATTTTAGTGTAATATTGGAGTTGTATTGAGTTGTAATGGTAGTTTCATGAAATTGGTGATTCCTTTGATTTAGAAAAAATAGAATATATATATATATATATATATATTGTATACTTAAAGTAGATATTTTGATAATATATATATATATATATATATATATATATATATATATATTTATAAAAAAATAGAATTTATTTATTAAATAGAAATCACATTTTTCTTAAAAATTGCATTAAAAATTCCATCGAGATCGAATGCTCCTTACGGAGGTCTGCATCTCGCTCTACTAGGCCCGAAGACGTGCGATAACCGCACTATCCCGATCGGGATTCCCCAAAATTGCTTGTAGAGACGCATTTGCATGAAATTAAATAATACACTTTTAAAGAAAACGGTTTTTGAATGTTTAGGGTATTTTATTGTAAACTCGTATTTTCCCGCAAACTAATGTACCACAAGTTATCGTGCTATGTCAAGAATGTGTGTTATGATGAGTTAAGTTATTATCTCGTGAGTTTTTTAAAGGTATTATGGTTAAAATGAATAAGCAATACCGTATGTAAACATGATAGTATTTTACCGTAAAAAAGGAATAGAAGTTGCTATACATATTATTTTGAGATGAAACTTGTTCTAATGTGTTATTTAATGGTTAATAAATAGTATATAAAAAGATGGTAAATTTGTTATCAAGAAAAATTGCATTTTTGATGAAATTAGAATCGAAAGTCGGAATAACTCCGCTTCCGACGAGTTTTGAATTTGAGGATATTTTAGACTAGAATGAGGGGAGGGGAGAGGTGACTTACTGATTGAAAATAAAGAGGTGAGATGGAGGAAGCTTTTGGAATCATCGGGGAGTCGTTTCGTCGCCAGATTCTTCCTGAAACGTCGCCAGAACTTTGACCTTGGCTAACTCCTCTTGTATAACTTTGGACTTGGAAATTTTAGAGAGTTTTTGTGATAATTTTCAGAATGAAGAGGCCTAACGGGTGGGGGTATTTATAGGATAAATTAGAATTTAGGATGATGAATTGAGAATTAAAAATACATTAAAATTTGGATTTAAGAGAGGAATTATCACACTCTGGATGAATGCAAAGAAATCAAACAATATGGGGGTAGTGGGGTAGGCGAAGGGGAGCTAGGGTTAAAAATCCAAAGCATTCCCTACGGATATGCCCGGCGGTGTCGGCCCCCTCAACACGTCTCGCTGGTCCAATCCGGTGGGATGGGGTTGGGATCTCTGCCACGTGTCCATGTCGCTTGGTATATCTCAGTGCACATGTTTGATTTTATTGTGACTTTTCATTTTACGTGTTCTGCACGTGTAAACTTTTGAGCTTCTAAAAGTTTAAAAAAAACAAAAAAAATATATGTAGCTGGGGGGGTTCGAACACAGGGGCTATGTGAAGCAATGCAAAGGCTTTACCAGTGAGCTACAAGTTGTTTCTTGCTGTTCAAAAGCAAATTAAATACTTATAGCATACACAGATTTGCAAATACTCCATTTGTACATAATATTTAAACAAATTTTCTGTACACTAAAACAGAGTTGTTACACTTGGTGAATGGAACTGTTGTGTTGTCCTTTGTGTCCACTCTCTAAATCTCGATTTCACGGCGATCTACTATCTCCCAGATCAGGTAATACCGCCTGAAAATGCGTCTGGATCGCCGATAGGACCGTGGGTTTTCACTAATGTCATAACCCCATTGTTATCACAATACAAAGGCATTAGATTAACCATGGTTGGAACCACTCCAAATTTTGAAATGAACTTTCGCATCTAGACAGCTTCTTTGGCTGTATCGTTGGCGGCGATGTACTCAGCCTCTCTCACCAAGTCTGCGACGGTATCTTTCTTGGAACTCCTTCAACATACCGTCCTTCCGTAAAAGGTAAACCCATAACCCGAGACAGACTTGCTGTCATTGATGTCACTTTGGAAGCTGGAATCGGTAAAGCCCTCCACTTGGAAGTTACTATTATCATACACCAAGAACATATTTTAGTTGAATATAGGTGCCCTCAAGGCAATTATTGTAATTGAAGGAGTACCTATATGAGAGAACAATCTTACTCGAGATGATAGTATGTATCTGATTTGTCTTAATCTTTCATATGATGCTTTTTATTCAATATCATGTATCGTTTAGATATGAGATAAAGTTCTAGGATTTTGCTTGACTACTAGGACGATGATGGAGATCATACTAGTGGGTCCCGAGTAGTCGATAAGCACATCCTTAAATGTCCCTAATCGTAGGAGTATCGAAACTAGGCATCGGTACTCCAGTTTAGACTAGTGTGTGCATTTCCTGACTCGGTTGGAGGGCGATAGCTGATCCTGCAGCTATTGGTGTTTGACATCAAGGATTGTATACAGGTGCTCATTTGATGAGTTCCACTGAACGGACTCACTGAGAACTCCTAGTTGGTAATATACCAATGTCAGGTAGCAGTTCTCTGGTGACGTGAGTACAGGGTAGTCCCTAAGACCTGAGATCACCATAGTGTCTCATGTGTGTTCCCACTATACTTAGACTTCTACCCTATCACGGCTCAAAGGAGTCATGCAAACAGGTTTTTATTGGGTATAGTTCCGAAGCACATGGAAACAGTGAGCGGTCAAAGGGATTCGTCTCTCCCAGTATAGGGAGTTGATGTCGCGCTGTGCAGGACATGACTATAACCACAAGTCGATGGCCATCGCAGTGGAGATAAATTGATAAGTGTTATCAGTTGTATCTCTGGTTAGTTATGAGTCCTCTGTCGCACGGCTTATCGAGTTATTAGGGTTTGACAAATTCCAAACCCTAGACCCGATATGCGATACTCTTAGACGAAGAGAACGGACTGTACGAAGATGTCACTGATAGACTTTGCAGGGTTCTGATGGGCTTGCTCATTGACCTTCTTTAGTTCAATACCTGGGTAGCCATTACGTGCAGCTAGTACCGCTGATGTGCTTGTAGGCTATGGATATGATTATAACCTACTGTCAGCGTATTGTCGAGTCTTTAGATTCCCACACAGAGGTTTCCCAGAACATACGAAACAATGTAGGGAACGTATAAGAATACGTGCAGGAGTTCGATTAAACACGTGTATTTGATACGCATATTTTAATCGGGTGTTAATTGATATTAGCCGGTATATATATGATATAACTAGATTGTTAAATCAAGTGTTGATTTAATAATTAAATGTATATTTATATATTGATATATTTATATATTAACTAATATCATGCTCACTTTATTATTTTCTTCTCTTAATTAATATTTATATTTGATATAAATATTGTTTCATGTATGTTGATACATTTGAGATAGGTGTGTAAGAATCATATGGTGGAGATGAGAACCATTTTATTCTTTCATTTGTTTAAAATGAGAAAGAGTCATGTTTTAGATGGTTGTAGATTTGATGACTCATTTTTTAATATATATGAATTATTCTCATCTTTAATCATTATCATCTTCATCTTATCGCATCTCCTCCATGGCTTCCTCTCTTGATTTTCTTCAAGTGAGGAATGGAAAAAGAAAAATTAAGTGAGCTAATTATTCTACATCTCCTACTAATCATTCTTAGAAATTTTAATTAGTGGGTTGTTTCATTTTGATGAGATCAATTTGAAGCCAGTGCTTGTGTTGGAGTTATCTCAAGGTGGATCATCGGCGAGGAGATCATCGAGCAAGCTTGTTCCGGATTTCGTGGAGACTAGCCGAAGTCCAAGGAGAAGTGGCTAACGCGCTAAATAAGTTGTAGTCCGCTAAACTCTTGTTTTTACATTACTAGTTTAGTTACAAGTTTAGTAGTTTGGTTTGATTCTTGGGTTGGGGTGCTATCGCTCTCTAAATTTTTTAAATTATCGCTTCCGCTACGCTTTAAATCCTACTAGAGGTGCCTAGCATCCCAACAGTGGTATCGGAGCCATACAAAAAAACTACAACTTATTTTTGGTCAATTTGAAATCCAAAACCATTAAATCAATGTGTTCACTTGTTTTCAAATTTGAACTTAAATTGTTTCTTTTTGGTTCTATTTTATCATGCTCGAGCTTCTTAGAATTGTTCTAAATTTTTCTAATGATGATGTGAGGGGGTAGTAGGGGACCAACCTCACCTGGGAGCACCAAAGAGTGCTCTCGGGGGCGGGGTTGGTGACCCGAGAGCACCCCAAGGGTGCTCTCGGGTCTGGGAGGCCTCTAGGCCATCGTAAAGGTGGCCTACGGTCATCCCACCCTACTATCCACCTCTCATTCGACATTAATTTTTTTCCCGAGGTCCACGCGAAGTTTGGGCACGTTTCGAGTTCGTTTCGACACGTTTCCGAGCCAAAAAGTGCTGATTTAGTGTCAAGGTGAATAGTGTTTTCAATTTTTGAAATCTTCGCTTCGGCTTACAAAGTTGTATGATTCATTAATCATTTGTGATGGTATAAACTAGATTAAAGTGTTTAATGTAGTTGTATCGTCGGTGTATGCGATACGTGCTAAATAACGGTTGTTCTGTGTCGGAGTGAATAGTATTTTTTCAAGTGTTGAATTAACGATTTTGCCTCAATATTTTTGTGATTTGTTTCCCATGGGTGATGAGTTATATAGTTTAAAATGTTAAATTTATATAACTTGTCGGTGTATGCGATATGCAGTGTTTAACGCCGATGAATTGAAGTGTTCAATTCGACGCGGTTGTACAAGTGAGTCTGAAATGTTGGTTTGTTGGAATGCGTTGGATTGTCGCGAAATGAATAGCCCATGTGCTGAAGTGTGATGTTGAAATAAGTGTTATTTCTATTTATGCTTATAACCATCTTGTATATTCATTTGTTCGGGACGAGCTTCAACTTTTGGTTGCAGTTTCCGCTATATGTATATTCTTTGTTTCGGAACATAGCGGTTCACATGTGTCCGTAGTCACCGTTTGATGTATTATTATTTGTCGGGACACGATCAGGTTGCGATCGTTATCGCCGTTGTATTAATACAGGTTTAAGATTACTCTATAGAGAAGCGCACGAGCAACCAAATTCTAGATTGCAGCGGGAGGCCATCTCAAGGAGTTGAGATCGGGTCACTCGAGTCTAGAATTGGTGGGTTGCTTGCCGCGCTTGTAGAAGGTATAAGATAGACCCGCGGAGGAGTGCTTAAGTCACCGGATTCGAGAAAGTGTCGGGTGGCCCCCTCATCATGATGATGTTGGGTTGCCTCATTTCTTGGATTGCCTGGTAGCTTGCCGCACTTGCAGGGGTCTGATTTTGGATGCGCATGGGCTGTTCACGCGATCGGGAAAATGTTGCATTTCGTTTGTGGCTCGAACAAAAAGCGGGATTCCCAGGTGATCCGAGCATTCCTATTCTGTGATGTTCATTACGTGCTTGTGATGTGATTACCTGCCTGTGATGATGTTCATTACGTGCTTGTGATGTGATTACCTGCCTGTGATGATGTTTATCGCTTTCCTTTGATGATGTTGATTATCTACCTGCGATGATCTATATAGTGATATATGTGATATATAAATAAATGCTATATAAGTTTTGCACCAGCGCTAGCCCTGCCCCCCGACCTGCCGTAAGTTAAGTAACCTTACGGTGAAGACCCAGGGCCCCGTGGAGAATGCGGATTGCGTATATGTGCATTCTATTTTCTTTTCATGCTTTTCTGTGATTGTATGAGAAGATGCTAGGTAATGTGATTATTTATTTGATGGGATTGCATTGATTCGAATTAATGCAAAGATAATAAACCTAAAACACGTTGTAGGAACCAAATATCAGATATTATGGTGTTATAGTCGAATCTTTTTCTTTGCACAGAGGTATTCGGTTAGGAATATCCAGCACCTAATTCAATGAGAGAAAAACCTTGATCCCTTCACCGAGAGTTCGCTTTAAAGCAAAAGTTTGTGTCACTATAAATTTGCAAGTTGAATAGCCGTAGTCTTTTGCTTTGCATCGAGCTATTCAGTTAGGAATATCCCGCATCTCATTCTATGAGGTAAGAACCCTGACCCCTTCATGGGGAATCCGCACTTAAGCAATAGTCTACGTAACTATAAATTTGCAAAACCATTTGGTTCCTACGATAAGATCAAGTTCATTACGTTAAAGGTTTTCTTCAAAACCAGCCATAGCTCTCTGTCATTTCAGGAAGTAGATTACTTAGTATTCATGCTACGTTTGTTGATCATTCGTCAAGGTGCAGTATACGGTAGCTAAGTGATGTCTTCCTGCTTGCATGTGATGTGATTGGTTAGGACAGTTGTATGACTTTGTTGATCATTCATTAAGGGCCTATATGGATGAGTCTAGACCAATCAAGAAATGACGGGTTGAACTTGATGAGGACTTTTTGATTTGATCATTTGTCAAGGTCCTAGGGTCCTAAGGGTAAAAGCCAATATCAGGAGTTTCATGTGTTGAAACTTGCAATGAGATTGCATATCTTCTATGGAGTGGGGTAATTTTTTTGATCATTCATCAAGATTACCACACCATGATAGGTTGGATCCCGATTCCCACTGTGAGTAATAGTTACTCTCGGGGTATGATCCCGGCTAATTCTCCTTTTAGGGTCTGAAGGAGGATTCGACGGAATAGTGGGAGTCATCCTGATTAGATAAATATACCAATCTAATCTTGATTGAGTGCATGACGAGTGTTTCTTTTCTCTCTATGGCAGCGATCTAAGACTGACTTTAAACCAAAAAAACTCGTAAACCAAGTTAACCGAACCTTTTTACAATCAACGGCTTTAGAATGTCATGTTTCCCTATTTTCATGACATAGTCGCATATATCCTTACCCCTCCCACTTCCCCTTTTGCTTCCTCCAGAATACTCTGTATCCGATACAGAGGTCCATAAAGCTTGGAAAACTATCTTATAGTTAGATACAAACTCAAAGAAATTATTTCAGTCGAGTATGACCAAGGCTTTGAAGAAAGTGAATTGTATATGATACAACTTATTTGTCTGTCCTCTCCACCTTATCTCAAGTTTGTGAGCTCCTTAAATAAGAAGAATATAACAGTTACGCTTGTTGGATAATCTTCTTCCAATCCCGATACTAGAACTGAAAGGAAGAGTAAGAAGAAAACCAACCAGCATAAATCAGGTATATACAAGGTAAGAAAAAGAGACAACATCACTCATATACTTTTCATATGAACGCTCACGTGTTTAACACGTGAAGCTAGTTTACCCTTTTGGTTATTTATTTTCAGCGCTTATATTCTTCGCATATAAGCGCTCACATGTTTAACATGTGAGGTCCGTTTGGTCTTTAGTTATTTATTTTTAGCGTTTATATACTTCGCATATAAGCTTTCACATGTTTAACACGTGAGGCCAAACTGTGGAAATTCTTTTCTTCTTCTATTTCTCCCCTTTTTATATCAGGGAAAAAATGACCCCCAACGTTGCTCTCACGTGGCTTGCACATAAGTGCAACGGTGTCAATCTTACCATCGTTGGATCACCTAAAGGAGTGGAAAGTTGAACCGATCCCATCACGTCCTATAAATGTGGCCTTTGGCCCTGAAGTGACTACTGTTTCTTCATCTTCTTCATTGAGCTTTCCTTTTCTTAAGAATTTAATTCTCATTCAGAGCATAGATCTCTACCCTACAAAAGAAATTCCTTTGAACAAAATCAGCTTTGCCAAAATTTTTGGTAAGGACTATGAACAGAGCTTAGCTCTTAACATCTTTTAGGTATCTTTTCGGATTTTAACCCATCATATTTAACAGAGCTTGGCTCTTTTCTTGAATCGATCTCTTGGAGATCTTAAAAAAAACCTAACCTTTTTTATGTAGATCGTGGATCTTGATGTCCATATCAAAAGATTTGAGTCAATGGGCATTTTTGAGAATCGTTGATTCTCTCCTCAGGGTTTTACCCTTTTGTCAATCTTGACATATATGAGATTTTCTGAAATTTGATTCCATTATTGCTTTTTTTTGCAGAGCTTAGCTCTGGTTTGATTCTTAGGAATTTTGGGAATTTTATTCCCTTTTATTTCCTCTTACTGTTAGGGGACGAAATGAGCGGAAAGGAAAATACAACTATTGTTGTGACCCTGGGCAACGAAAGAGGTATTACTCGGAATACCAGGCCACCCCTTGGAACATTTTGATATTTCATGTTTTCTATGTGATTGTAATCGAAAACTATTTTCCAATTAATTCTGACTCCTGGGTATATAGATACCGGATTAACATCCCACATATGTTAGTTGTTACAGATACAGAGAAGAATTAGATTATTGGAAAGGTTATTTGATCCTCAATATCGGATATCGGGGCAATTGTTGCTATTGAGGAAATCACCTGGTTTTGCCTTTTGGCAAACTTTTGGTTTTAAATATCTGTTATTATGCACCAACTTTTAAAAACTAATATATCCATCTCTTTATTTGATAAAGTGGATATAAATTTTCAAAAATTATGTTATGATCATTTGCCTTTATCATTTGATGATTGGGTAAGGTGCATTGAACAACGGGATATATATTCTTAATCAAAATATAGTTTTCAAATTACAACACACAGAGAATGAGTTAGTGAAATCATAGGGCTTATACATAATGATGTATGTTGTCCAATGTCCGCCCGGACAAGGGATTGGTACTTATACTTCGTTCCGTTTTACTATGAGTTCTCTGGTTTTAGACACGCATTCTTGTTGAAATGCAAAGTCCAAAAATTTTGAGAAGTTCATAAGATATAGGAATAAAGTAGAGAACTAAATGTTGCAGGTATCAAGATTTTTCAAAGTATTCGAAGATGTGGATACTTATACCAGGTATTCCATTATTATATATTAAGAATTCGATTCTCTCTCAGATTACTCATCCGTGGGTGCGCTCCTTGATGAGTAATGCTGACTCGCATTTTTCAATAAAGAGATGCACTAGAACTAGATGCATATCAATTGATACTGGTTCTACCTAAATCAATACCTCAAATTCTATATGTGATATAGAATGGGTTATCATCTTAAGATTGTTAAGATATTGAGTTGTCCGGCTTATACTTAAAACCAGAATCCGGATAAACTCAAGACACATTTCAGTAATAGCAGTTTGTGGGTTATCTAAGGCATTGATAAGGGTTTAACTTTCTACCATTTTCGGGATCAAAAGTTGTTTGGTTCTCGACATACCACCTTTTTAGAAAAGGAATTTCTTGCAAAAGAAATTAGTAGGAGTATGGTAGAACTGGAAGTGATTCTAAAACCATTAACAGTTACTGAAGATTTAGTAGAACCTGAAAATTCAATTGACCTTGACAAACCTTAGCCTACTCTGCAGATTTGATAGGTGACCTCAGCGACCTGAGAGGTACTACAGTTTCCTCATTAACAGTGATAAGGAGGATTGCATCATTTGATGATGACCCTACTAGTTATCAACAGGACATGGAAAGTGGTGACTTCCGATTAATAGCTGGATATTGAGTTATCCTAGTTGGACTCTATGCGCTGTAACAAAGTGTTGACTTTGTTGGGTGCTCCTTAAAAGATAAAACCCATAAAGAGCAAGTAGGTTTTTCGAGATCAGTGCAAATGGAAAGGTACTGACCTAATAAGGCTAGGCTTATGTTTACCGCCGAATACTGGACTGAGACATTGGGACGTCTAGCCTGAATTTAGGGGCAGATGCTATTTGGACATATCCACCCACCTCTCCGAAGATACCAAGTTGATTTATGACACCGTATATCGGAGGTTTGGATAAATGCGAATGATATAGCAGACTTCATCATATTCCCCATCATTTCTGAGGGGGTTTTGATTGTGGGGACACTCTTCCTTGCAGGTGCAAGCCCCTACAGTTAATTGCGTCATCGAGCCGCGGTATCTACTTTCTCCTAATCCAGTATGTCATTTCGTATCGTGTTATATTTGTTTTATTTTGGTTGCCGGTGGATTGTATACGGAGACTAGTTTATATCGTCGTCCGTAGGGCGCGGATTAGTCCAAATCCATATATTTTAAATTTGGGGTTTGAACTTAGGTTGTATGTTCCGTTAGTTTAAGGGATATTTTGTTTTATTTAAGAACTGTTAATCTGATTTGAAATTAAGATCAACTTAAATATATGAGCATTTGGGCTCAATTTATTTTAACTAAGAATGCGTTAGTCTTATTTAAGACTAAGATCAACTTAGAAATAATTTCAGAATCATTAAATTTTATTAAGATCCCACAACAGAGCATTTGGGCTCAGCAGCAAGAAAACTTCAGAGACTTAGCCAATTTAGGCTCGACCTTAGGCTTTTTCCTTTTATTTAGAAGTGTTAAGCACTTAATTGCTACTGTGGCACTCACATGTGTATCGCATGAGGTGCTCAGCCATAGGCGTTGCCCAATCGGTGTTAAGCACTTAGTCGTTTTGACTATATGTATAGTGCTCAGCACTTTGTACAATACTCACGTGAGAAACACGTGAGGCACTGAGTCTTCACTTCTGGGCACTCACGTGAGGCACTGGGTTTATATTTTTTGGCGCTCATGTGGGAAGCACGTGAGGCGGTGAATTTATATTTTTAGAGATTTAATCTCCGTTGATGGTATTTTGGCCATTAAGGACCATCAAAATCTTCGTTTTTTAAGATCTAGGATTGGTTTTCTTGGAGAACTAAGTTCTTATGTTCTTTCTATAAGAACTAAGTTCTTTGTGTAGGGTTAAACCCTGTTTTTAGAGAAATTAAATTCCTGAAATATGTTTCTTTTCTCTCTTTTCCTTTTTATCTAGTTTCCCCCCTAAATTTTGAGTCTGGAGAACAGAACCTTCCCGATAAGAATTAAATTATTAACTTATAGGAGATTTGTATTACGGATCTCAGATCCAAAAAAAACTAAGTTCTTTTATGAAAAGTTAAACCCTTATTTCTTACTTGTACTCGGCAAAAGAGATATATTTTTATCTCTTCTTTTTCTTTACCTAGGGTTTGGAAGAGGCAGAAGCTTTTTTTTGGCAAGAGCTAGGGTTCCTTCTATATGTCTCCTCCTTCTCCATTTTTTAGACTTGAAGTCTCAAGTCTTTTATATAGGGATTGTAAGTTAATGATCAGTTTGAGAGTATCTCTCAGATACCAATTGATTTAATTGATCCCAAAGATTATTCGGGGCTCCATCGGATCTTTGATCCAGTGATTTTCTGTTTAACAGAATACATTTTTTTTTAACAAGATTAGGGAAATATTCTCCCATATATAGAATTTAATTATGCTAAATGGTGATTTTTAATCACCACTGGATTTTTGATCCAACGGCTTTCTGTTTAACAGAGAATATCTTCTCATTTAGAAAGATCAAGAAAATATTTTCCCCTGATAGAATTTAATTCTATCATTTGATGATTTTTTAATCACCATTGGATTTTTGATCCAACGGCTATCTGTTTAACAGAGAATATCTTTCTCTTTTAGAAAGATCAGGGGAAATATTCTCCCAAAATAGAATTTAATTCTATATAGAATTCAATTCTATCTGAAGCAAGTGCTTCAAAAATGTGTTGTCACGTGTTTAACACGTGACCCTAATTTGGGTTTTAACCTGTTTATAGGATATTTTCCTTTTTTAGGGTTTCAGGGTTTTAATACCCATTTCCCATATTTGAATTTGTTGTTGTTTTTTTAAAGAACCCGTCTTTCGGGGATATTGGGAGTTTTAACTCCGCTGCTCTTTGAATGAGAATCTTTTTTGATTCCCACAATGGGCACATGTCTCATCATTGATGAGCCGCCACTTTGATTTCGTGGGGTCCACTAGCTTAGGAGTTAGTAGTTCTACCAAATGAACTCACATCCTTTTGTTAAAGGTTCTTTTGTCTTTTTTCACGTACAATGACTGGTCATTTGTATGACATCGAAGAGATTGTCTCTTATGAAGAGATTCGTATTCAAGGTCGCCTCCAAGGCCAAGAATACACTGCGGCCCAATGCGATGAGGTGATGTATCACTTCGATGATTACAATGTTCGATTGCCCCCCCCCCCCCGCTGTTCTGCCCTTTTATAGATCGTCATTGGGTCAATCTAGAAAGCTCTTCTTGAGCTTGATGAGGCTATGCCGCTCCAGGCACTTGATGACACTGAAGACAAGGTGCATTCAGTATATCTGATCGGCCTGATTTCGAAGAGACGGAGAAATGATCTCGTCACTAATTTGCATCGCGTATTCCAACAGAAAGCGATAATATCCTCGTACCATAGGATGGAAAATCAGCGGTGATCCCGAAGCTTGCATTCGGGAGAAAATGTATAAGAAGATGGTCAATGAAGCTAGAAGCGCTTTACTCAAACTTGCCTTTAAATTTGAGAATCCATGTCCGGAATTTAGTGTCTTGCCTCTATAGACCCTAGATGATGTAGTAGAGTTTTTTTAGTCGTTCTTATCATCACCGTATAATCTTTTCTGAAGTATGAATGTAAAACCTTTTTCCTTTTCATATCTGCACTTTTCTTTTCTTGATTGTCTTGATCTAGCAGGGATTAGTTTATTCACTCGTTTCGGAGTTTCTAGTTTATGTACTCATTTCGGAGTTTTTTAGTTTATATACTCATTTCAAATTGTTTTTAGCTTATGTACTCATTTCGGAGTGTTTTTAGTTCACCTCCTTTAAGTTTACAGGCAAACTCGTTCTAACATTGGATGTAGATAATCCCCATTCTTTTATAATAGGGGTCCTTTAGGTTTGTGGTATTAGGTCTAAGTCCATCGTACCGTCGCGTTGGTTGATATATTTCTCGATATGCAGTCCCTTAGATTGCTGCTCGAATAGCCTTGCGTCTGTCGTGTCTCTGATCCTTTCAGAGGCTAGACAAGACGTCTTCAAGTAATTTTTCTAGTTTGGAATATCCATTTTACCGTCGGAAGAATAACCATTAGGTATTGCCATGACACTTGTACTTGAGGTTAGACTTAATTTGAAGCCCCGATGGGTCATAACCGCATCCTCCTGGGGTAAGATGATCTCCAATGGCCTTTGGGCTTTGTATGTATTGTCGTCAAGACCCAAAATTTGGAATATGCCGTCACTTCGTTTTTTTTGTTTTGGTGTCGTACCGATTCTTTGCTGAAGTCGGGAAAACATCCATATGACCTCTTGGCCGTATATATTGCCATAAAAGTCTGGAGCTAGGATTTTGCCATCACTCCAATTTTGTTTTATTGTTGCGTCTGCACCGAGGGGGAACGTCGAGGTAGTCTCTAGGTTGTATATGTACCGTCAAGATTTGGAGCTAGAATTTTTCCATTACTCCATCTTTGCTTTGACCCTTGGGTCTTTTTGATAACGTTGCGTCTGCATTCTTCTGGAATGAGAAGAACGTCGAAGTGATCTCTACGCTGCAGATGTTGCCATCAAAATATGGAGCTATTTTGACGAAGTATGGTGGGAAAATATGGTTCCATTTCTTTTATTTGTGCCCATGGATTGTTTACAAGTGTCAGTATGGACCTACTTACAGGGCAGAAATTTTTTATTTTATTATATATATATTTTTATTTATTTCCGCGATGCTCTATCTTTTCAGTTTTTATATCGCGAAAGTCGCGATTGCCCAATCATTTCGGCTATGTCATTTTTTTTACTTGCTAATTTTCATTGCGAGTTGAGAATTTGGAATCTGATACCAATTTTGGCAACAGTATCGCTACAACTGGAATATTGCCGAGAATGAATCATCATTTGCCTTTGTTGACTTGGACAAAGGTGGCTTAGCAAACAGGCTTCAGATCTTGTCGACTAAGGCTTTTTAACTTTATGAACCGTAAGGGCCTCATAAAGGTATTTCTTCCTGTGAGTCGTAAGGATCTCATAGGTATGTTTTCTTCTTAGGAATAATGGGTATTTCTAAGTGTGTTTTCTCTTTTAAGTTGTAAAGATCTTACAAGAGTATTTTTGTCACGACCCGCTTCCCAATAGACGAAAACGGTGACGTGGCAAGCCCGCAACGTATTTACTATGAAATAAATACGTTAAGCGTAATTAAGCAATATATAAATGAACAAGAATGACAAGAGTAATAAAATGAACAACAACTTTATTTACATTCAACTTTACATACAACTGTTTGTAATAAAAGGATACAATGATATAAAGCAAATACCTAAACAATGGCATACAAAAAATAAGTGCAGGAAGAACTAGTGGTCAGGTTGAGCTGTAAGCTGGTCCAAGTCCTCCTGGCTCGGCTCTATCTCCTCAGAGTCCGGTCCGCCTGACGAACATTCCAAAGAAAGAAACAGAAAGGAATGTCGTCAGTGAACTAGAGCTCGGTAAGTCCCAAAAGAAGAAATATAAGACAGTATGTAATGTGAAATGAACAGATAAAGTTGTATATGATCGTTTACAGGTATAGGATAGTTATTCTAACGTGGTTATTTGTAGTTTGATAAGAAAGGTATTCATGTATACGGGAGGAGTCCATCTTACCCCGTGGACTATGGCAACATGTAGTATAAGGCCCCGTCATAACCCACGGGACAACGGCACGTGAATTCATGTAGTTATCTTTTAAAGCGACCTCTCATACCACGATATACGTTCTGTACCAATCTACCCCTTTATCCCCACATAATGTATTGTATAGATTATGTTTACAGTTTTTGGCCGAAACCATGGATATAAAATGTTCATGTTCATGTTCAGAATATAATCATGTATTCAAGTAGTCATGTTGAGTTCATGTCAAGTTATAACCATGGTTCGGTTAATTCGACTCAAGTATGTAAGTTTGAGTTTGATATTTGAATTCGAGTATTCATGTTCATGATCAAGTATTCAAGTTCATGTTTGACTTTGGGTTTAAGTTTTGAGTTTGAACTCAGATTGAGTCAGACAATTGTAAATTGATTTAACTCTTGAATTCTTAGGTTCGGGAGTAATCGGCAACAGCTGCACATAGACAGCAGGATTTATGTCTTTTTTCAAGACAATTGCCATTGATAACTCCGTTAAGTTGTCTAACCTAAATAGGCAAGCACTCACTTTCTCCGACTCCGTGGGGCTCAAGAGAATTGATCCCGCTTAAACCTATATTTACTAAAGTCCTTAAAATATTGTTTTGTATATCTCGAGGGGGTTTTATGAAAAATATTATAGGATAGATTAAAATAAATCTCGAGGGTGATTAATAACATTTAGGGTTTTCATGAGCATGTGTTTTAATTATGGGGGTATTTTAATGATAGGTACTTAGCTTTAAAAAGTTTATGGTATTTTATTGAAAATTAGACCTTTTTGGTAACTTGATGGTATTTTATTAACATTTTTTTATCTTTCATTTTTAGAAAAAAAATATAGTTTCATAATATATTGAAAATGTGTATTTATAATTTTATATATAATTTTCAAAAATTAGTTTTGTTTAGAAAAGTCGTGTTTTCTTAAAAACCGTATTTTTTCGAGATCGAATACTCCGTGAGGAGTTATGCATCTCGCTCTACTATCCCAAGGATGTGCGATAATCCGCACCATCCATTAGCGGGTCCCCTAACGAGGGTTGTTGAGGTGTATTTTCCAAGGATTTTCAAAATACCGTTTTTAAAAGAAACCCGGTTTTTAAAAGATGTGGTATTTTATTGTAAAGGTTATTCTTTGAAACAAATATATATCTAAATAGGCATCATGCTATGAAACCAAAGTGTGCGTGTGGGGTAGGTTGTTACCCCGTGAAGTTTTTCCTAAAGGTATAGTTTTAACTAAATCGAAAAGATGTGATAATAAAATTCAAGGTATTTTATTGAAAAGTTCGTTTTATGATTGTTTCACATGAGAATTTTGGATAAACTTGAATCTAAACATTTGTAATTAAAGTTATAAATAGAATGGTGAAATTAGATTGACCAAGATATAAAGAAAAAGGGAGTTCTAGGTTTTAGAAAAGAAAAGTATCGGTAATAAATCCACTTTACCGATATATAATTTGGAGATGAATTTCAACTAATAGAAAGAGTGTTGGGAGGGCCTTACGGTTTGAAAATTTCAAGGAAAGGGTAAGGAAGAAGTGGGAGGTTTCGTGGCGTCGCGGGAGCTCCGGAATCGACTTCTATTTTCGACGGAAAGAGCTTAGTCGCTAACTCCATTTTACTCCACTTGCACTTAGAAACTTTTTGAGAGAGTTTTTGCTAGAATTTTCAGAATGACGAAGAGCTAAAGCATGAGGTGGTATTTATAGTGGAGAATTAGGGTTTGAGAATTACAATTTTGGATTAAAAATCATTAAAATGATATTAAATGGTGAAATGAAGCATCTCTGTTTGATTGCAGCGAAATCAAACAGCGCAGAGGAGTTAAGGGAAGCTGAAGGGACAAGTGTGCAAAGCACATAGCAATATGGAGCTCATCCGACCGTCGGCGCCGGCCCTAAAGGCATTTTGGTCGGTCGATTCTTGAGCTCTGGCCTTGAGATTCGTGCCACATGATTAATTCCGTGTTTACTCCATTTGGTGCATGTTTGATTTTTCTGAACTTTTCATTTCCCTGTGTATTGAACATGCAACTCTTGGGCTTCCAAGATTTTAAAAAGAAAAATCAGATAAAATATTGTGTTTGACAGGATTCAAACACACAAGCTACGTCACAACAGTGCAAGACTTTACCAGGGAGTTACAAATTTCTTCTTGCTTTTATTAAACAATTCTAACTTATAACTCTTACACAGGCTGTAATACTCTTTTCTGTATATTAACAGGAAAATTTCTGTACAGAGATTTCAGAGTCGTTACAATTTTCACCTTGTAAGTCGAGAGGACTTATACGTGTCGTTCACCATATGGGGATATTTTTCGCCATTGATGGAACTTGAATAGAACATATTTTGTTCGTACCCATGGATTGTATACAAGAGTCGACATCGAACTACTTGTAGGGCATAAATTTGTGGAGTTTTGGTGGCTTAAGAACAGGTACAGATCTCTGTAACTTAAGGCTTTTAAATTCTATAAGCCATAAGGGTATTATATAGGGTATATTCTCCTTACAAGTCATGAGGATCTTGTAAGTGTATTTTCTCCTTAAGATTCGTGTGGATTTCTAAGTGTGTTGCTCCTTTATGAGTCGTAAGGATCTCACGCAGGTGTTTTCTCCATAAAAAGTCATGAGGATTTTGCAAGTGTATCTTTTCCTTTCTTTTAACGAGTTTGTGCCCTTTCGGGTTTTCACAAGCTCGCCGGTAGCCCTGCTGTTTTTACTCACGGCGCCTTTCGGATTTTCATTCGTGTCTATTTTTCTTGTGGATATACCTTTATTTTAGGCGGCCCATAAGGTAATCAGCTGTAAGCCCCGATCTTTTTCGAAGGACCGCATCATGTAGGACATGGGAGATGTATGAATTGTTTATGCCCGTGGATTGTAGACGATCAATATAGGGATCCACCGTAGAGCTAAACATTTTAGTTTAAGGACATTTTGGTTCGTTATTAGTTTAGGGGCATTTCGGTCCAACATTCCCGTGTGTCACGCCCCGCTTCCCAGTGTACGGACAGAGGACGTGACGGGTCACACGACGTATTTACTCAGAAGTAAACACGCTAAGCGTATCTAAGCAATATAAAATAAAATGTATACAAGAGACAAGATGTAATGAACAACAACTTTATTTATTAAACATTCTTTTTACAATACAACTGAAATGAAAATACATGAAATGAAAGCAATGCCTAAACAATGGCATAACAGAAATGAAAATGAAATGTACAAGTAAACAAGAGCTCCGGGTCAAAAGCTAGCTGATCCAAGTCCTCGCTGGTGGGCTCTGTCTCCAGAAGGTCTGATCCACCCGACAATATTCCAAAGAAGATGTTCGAAACCCACGGTGACGTGCTTTTTGGAAAATAAGGTCAATATCGGATATGTCGGTTTTTGTCGGAAAATAGTGCACGACGTGAGTATCGAGTTTTAAAAATACCGCAAGTGCACGGTGCGTTGAAGCAAGCCGGCAAGCACGGGTCGAACCACAAGGAGTGGATATCACGACATCAAATTGAGTTATGGATCAAAGGTTGGAAGATGGTGTTTTGTCACGTTTAGTGTACTTCCTAAAAAGGAACAAGGTGTAATGAGACGAAAACTTGGGCTGAGGTTCAGTAGGAATGATATATGACATTTACCCCCAACTCTTTATTTTGATTCAAGATTCATTCTTTTGGTTTCCATTTGAGTATCGAAAGTATGCCGTATTTATCCGAAACGTGTCTCGGGATGAAATACGATATCAAGGGTAAAAAAAACAGAAACTAACAAGAATGCGGTTTATAATGGAATGTATATGGAATTAGTTAAGTGAAGTAGCAAGCATAGACTATATGCAAGAGTGCTATATACCCTATCTAGCTAATTTCAACAAGTAACTTAATTCCGTATTCACGCCGTCTTCAAGTCATAACATAGCAACAATAAAATGTGACGAAAGGATAGGATATATGTTAAAGATTGATTTGCAATCATTCAAAACAATATACCCTATCAATCAAAACATAATAAATTTGCGATGTTAAGAAGAGAAGTGAAAAGATGCAAGAATCAAAAAGGAAAGAATTGAAGGTTTAGTCATTCCACATCCTACCTCCCCGTAGCCCAAGAGCAACTACTCACACATCATTATATGAATATCACACTGCATAATCATAAGAATTGACAAAATAGCAAAAGTTACAAGAATCAAACTTGAATATTTATTGCAACGGGTCAAAAATACATGAAATGAGTTCAACTACCAAAATCTAATCTTGCAAGCTCAAACATAGAAGTTGCAAGACCAGAGAAAGGCAAAGAACTCAACTAAATTCCAAGAAAAAGAATTTTAACAAAGGGTACAAATATATCACAAATGTAAGAATTTCTTCTCTATATCTTGCTCTGGTTCGAACTGGGGTATTTATAGGAGGAGTTCTGAAGACCTGGGGCAATATTGTGTGCCCAAATACCATGTGCCACCAAACCCCAAAATTCCACCAATTGCGGAGACTCACTGGCCGCGCATCCGCGGCCAATACCCCCTATTGGCCGCGGATGCGCGGCCATGTGGTGGGCTTGGTGTGTCGGGTTTCTGTGGGCTTCTGGTGTTTGCATGTTCTTCTGATAAATATGTACAGATTATCAAAATCCTTCCATGATTGCTTCAGGTTTTCATAGTCAACAATGTTGGCTTCACTTTTCAACACCTTTGAATTCAACTCCTAATGGGCCCCACGCATCTTTGAATATCTTCAGTGGGCCCCACGCTTGACCAGAAATGACGACTGTTTTCGTCCTGCCCTTTTGAACTGGTAAGCGGTGCTAGACGGATGCGGATGACTGAAACCCGGCTTTTATCTGTCTGTGACAGATGTTCTGTATTTTGGCGTAACTGTGGAGTTTTAGTGTTGATTTGCAATATTTGTACCGGAAACCTGTAATCTGTAAATATGTAGCAAACACGGATTAAAAGCACCTACCTATAAACATACGAGCGTAAGAATGGGCGGTATAAAATGCAATATTCTGTGATGAACAAATACCCCCAAACTTAACTTTTGCTCGTCCCGAGCAAAACCAATTATTCATAAAAATAAAATGATAACCGCATTTTCGCAGGGAACGCGATTGCATTGAGCATGTGCAATAAGCCGTTAAACCTCTAGGTGTCCCTAGTAGGAGGAGTGTTGTCTCCTGAGGGTTTTCAGCGGATTACACCCACAAAATCCCGTCAAGCTAGCGTCATAAGTTAACATTGATTCTACTCCTACAGTTTAGTATTTACGTTAGAAACTCTATCATCCTAAGTTAGGAATATCCAACCCTTATGCTTCACACCTCTTATCTATTTAACTTTGGTTCGTATACGCTCCAAAAAAGTTTAAAAAGATATTGGTTCTCCTGAGTTTTCCTTCTAAAGTACGGCCTCAAATCAGGGATTTTTATCAACTTTACAGAAAACACAAGTCTTATTCTTCATCTCTATCTTTTATCCAAACATCGATTATATACCCCTACGTGTGTGTATATTTGCACCCCTACACTTAAGAATTCAATTCAAGCTATAGTACCCTTGCCCTAATACATAATACTACTTCTTTTCATTAAGGATGGACGGATTTGCTCATACACCTTTCATGCGACTATTAATGCTTCTTGAGGCACTAACGACCGATTACTGAATGTGTGAACTTTAAAGCGTAAATAGCAGTTTCCAGGTCTTGACTTTATTCTATTTTTTTTTCTTTTTCTTTTTCTTTTTCTTTTTCAAGACCGGATATATTTTTCACTATGCTCTTTTGGTGTTTAGCTTTAAATACCGTTTTTTTCTTTCATACTAGGCTTTCAGGCAAGAGTATTTCTAGGTATCCTCTACTATCCCAAGTTTCAAGGTGCGTGTAAGTGCAGTTTGTAGGGTATATATTTTCTAAATTTGAACTCAAGAAAAGAAACTATTTTTCAGACTTATCCTCCAGTAAAGCTTCAATACTTTCCCTTCATCTTGACTTAACTCAAGAACTGAACTCAAAAATTGTAAGGACGTATACTTACCAAAGTTAGACAGAAAGTGGGTTATTTTTAGGGTTTTCAATTCCTAAACCTAGAATTTAGTTATTTCTAACATATCAACTAAACTTTCAGAATAAAAATCTAAGTTACCCTATTAGCTAACTTGACGACAAAGTTTTTTTTTTTTTGGAAAATTTTTCGATTTTTATGGGTTTTTAAATAAGGTATGCAAATGCAAAATATACAAATGAATGCGAAGGAAGAAAGCTTACCGAGCACACCCCCAAACTTAAACTTGACAGTGTCCTCACTGTCAGGCTACACCAAAAGGGTCAAAATTGCCGGCGCTCCCTAAAAACAAATTATATACAAAACAAAAAAGGAAAACAAAAAATATATACAAAAAAAAAATGTCCCCCCCAAACTTAAGTAAAACACCCCAAAGAATTAGCAAAAGAAAACTAAAATTACAAAAGAAAACATATATACAAGAGAACATGGGGGTGTTTTAAACGATGTAACTCGGCTCATGCAAAAACATGAGCTCCCCCGTTTCCGCGGGCAATTCTAAGAATGGTTTTAGCCGTTGGCCATTAACCTTGAATGTGCTGCCAGTTTGCTGATTTTCAATTTCGACAGCACCGTGCGGAAAAACGGTGCGCACAAGAAATGGGCCTGTCCATCGTGATTTCAATTTCCCGGGGAACAGATGAAGTCGGGAGTCGTAGAGCAGAACCTTTTGCCCTAATGTGAATGTTTTTCTGAGAATCGCTTTGTCATGAAAGACTTTCGTCTTTTCCTTGTACAGTTTGGCATTCTCGTACGCATCGTTGCGTATTTCATCAAGTTCATTTAACTGAAGTTTACGCTCTTCGTCGGCTTTTTCCAAATCGATATTGAGCTGTTTGATTTCCCAGAAAGCACGGTGTTCTAATTCAACAGGCAAGTGACATGCCTTTCCAAAGATGAGTCGGTATGGGGACATACCTAGGTTCGTTTTGAAGGCGGTGCGGAATGCCCAGAGCGCGTCACTTAACTTCAACGACCAATCCTTGCGGTTATTGTTGACAGTCTTTTCCAAAATTTGTTTAATTTGTATGTTGGAAATTTCAACCTGACCGCAAGTTTGAGGATGGTAGGGTGTTGACAATTTGTGGCTGATGGAATACTTTTTCATCAGTGATTCAAAAGATCTGTTGCAGAAATGCGTTCCATTATCACTAATGATGGTGCGAGGCGTACCGAACCTGGAAAAAATGTTTTCTTTCAAGAATTTCACGACAACCTTGTTGTCGTTGGTTCGACAAGGGATGGCCTCCACCCACTTGGACACATAGTCCACAGCCAGCAAAATGTACACATTCCCGAAAGAGTTTGGGAATGGTCCCATGAAATCAATGCCCCAGACATCAAAAATTTCTACAATCAGAATGGACTGTAGGGGCATTTGATTCCTTTTTCCAATCTTGCCCATGTGTTGACATCGGTTGCAGGTTTTGCAATATTCGAAAGCATCCTTAAAAAGCGTCGGCCAGTAGAAGCCGCTCTACAAAACCTTTTCCGCTGTTTTTCTGGGTCCGAAATGGCCCCCGCAAGCTTGATCATGGCAGAAGGACAAAACACTTCTTGTCTCAGAATTAGAGATGCACCGTCTAATGATCTGATCATGACAGTATTTAAACAGGTATGGTTCATCCCAGTAGAAGAATTTGACCTGGGAGAGAAATTTATACTTGTCCTGATTTGACCAAAAAGAAGGTGTTTCTCCGGTGACTAGAAAGTTCACGATATCAGCAAACCATGGTTCGCTTGATACGGAGAGAAGTTGATCATCCGGAAAATGCTCATTGATTGGAATTTCCTCATTTGGTGCATTTGGTATGCGAGACAGATGATCGGCTACAACATTGTCGGTCCCCTTCTTATCTTTGATGGTTAGGTCAAATTCCTGAAGAAGGAGGATCCAACGTATCAATCTGGCCTTGGCATCCTTTTTTGCAAAGAGATGCTTAAGCGCAGAATGATCCGTGTAAATAGTGACGTGGGTTCCGATCAAGTAAGGACGGAATTTCTCAAGTGCGAACACAACAGCTAAGAGTTCCTTTTCAGTCGTGGTGTAATTTAGCTGTGCGTCATTCAACGTCCTGCTCGCATAATGGATAACATGCGGCTTCTTTTCAAATCGCTGTCCTAAGACAGCTCCTATTGCAAAGTCAGAAGCGTCGCACATTAGTTCAAAAGGTTCGCTCCAGTCTGGTGCGCTTAAAATCGGAGCGGAAGTGAGTTCCGATTTTAAAAGCTTGAACGCGTGAAGGCACTCAGAGTTGAAGTCAAAGGGTGTTTCTTTGGCCAGCAAAGAAGTCAAGGGTCTAGCCAGTTTGCTAAAATCCTTGATGAAACGCCTGTAAAACCCGGCGTGGCCTAAGAATGCCCTAATATCACGGACAGTTCGTGGAGGTGGGAGGCTTGAGATAACGTCGATTTTTGCTTTATCGACTTCGATTCCTTTTTCAGAAATGATATGGCCTAACACGATGCCGTGTTTGACCATAAAATGACACTTCTCCCAGTTGAGTGTGAGGTGCTTTTCTCTACATCGTAGCATTACTAGCTCTAGATGCCTCAAACACTCAGAAAATGAATCTCCAAAGACGGAGAAATCATCCATGAAAACCTCTAGAAATCGCTCTACCATATCAGAGAATATGCTCACCATGCACCGCTGAAATGTTGCGGGTGCATTGCACAGCCCGAAGGGCATGCGGCGGTAGGCGAAGGTACCAAAAGGACAAGTGAAGGTTGTTTTGTCCTGATCCTCTGGATCAATCGGGATCTGATTATAGCCGGAATACCCATCTAAGAAGCAATAGTAGGCGTGTCCGGCTAGGCGTTCAAGCATTTGATCAATGAAGGGCAGCGGGAAATGGTCCTTGCGAGTTGCTGCGTTGAGCTTTCTGTAATCAATACAGACTCTCCACCCTGTTTGTGTACGGGTTGGGATGAGCTCATTTGCTTCATTCGTGACAACGGTGAGTCCCGATTTCTTTGGTACTACGTGAATGGGGCTTACCCATTTGCTATCAGATATGGGATAGATGATCCCATTGTCCAGACACTTCAGCATTTCATTCCTTACCGCTTCTTTCATTACCGGGTTAAGCCGGCGTTGAGGATCCTTGAAGGGTTTGGAATCATCAGTCATATGGATTCTGTGCTGGCAGATAGCAGGGCTGATTCCTTTGATATCAGCCATTGACCACCCAATCGCTTCCATGTTCTTTCTCAGAACATCCATGAGGGCCGACTCTTGCTCAGGCGCAAGGTCGGTTGCAATTATTACTGGAAGCGTGTTGTCATTTCCCAAGTACGCATACTTGAGATGGTCAGGAAGAACTTTGAGGTCAAGTTTCGGTGGCACCTCTATAGATGGTCGCACTTCAGGGGCTGCTTCGTTGCGAACAGATTCAAATTGGGGCCCCCAATGTGCGTAGGATGCCTGTTCAGGATTTAGCTTGTCAAGGAAAAGAAGCTCCTCAGAAAACAGTTCTTCAAAAGTCTCATCCAGACACTCATTTTTGAAGTCAAATGTCCCCTCCTCAGACATATCGTATACAGCGTTGACTTCAAAAGTATCATCGTGTTTTTCACTCGCCTGGTTTCCTAGCGTGAAAATGTTGAGGTCTACTGTCATATTCCCAAAAGAAAGTTTCATGGACCCATTACGACAGTTTATCAACGCGTTGGATGTGGCTAGGAATGGCCGCCCCAGTATGACTGGAATTTGTCCGCTGGGATTGGTGACGGGCTCAGTCTCCAACACAATGAAGTCTACGGGGAATATGAATTCCCCGACCTTGATTAGAACATCATCAATTTCTCCCCTCGGTACTTTTGTCGAACGATCTGTCAGTTGCAGAGTCACTCTGGTCGGCTTGAGCTCTCCCAATCCCAGTTGTTTGTAAACTGAGTAGGGAAGGAGGTTCACACTTGCCCCTAAGTCTAACAAGGCTCGGTTAATTTGTTTTTCCCCAATGGTGCAAGAAATAGTTGGACATCCTGGGTCCTTATATTTCACAGGAATGGACTTGGACAAAACATCGCTCAGAGTGGTAGCCAAGAAGACGGTTTTGGGGACATTTGTGCGTCGTTTTTGGGTGCACAAGTCCTTCAGAAATTTTGCGTATGCCGGAACTTGTTGAACAACGTCCAACAAAGGAATGTTGACCTCACAGCGTTTAAAAACTTCCAACACCTTTTCCATGTTTGCAGAAGGCTTCTTTGATTTTAACCTATTAGGATAGGGAGCCTTAGGTCCAAACACTGAGTTTGGCAAAGCTGCAGATGGAATAAGTGCAGAAGACGGGAATGTTCTTGCTGGATCATCAATGTGGTCGTGTGGAGAATTCTCATGTTGGTTTGAAGGATGTGCAGCAGATGACGAGGAAGAAGAAGAAGAAGAAGAAGAAGAAGGTGATGAAGATGAAGACGGATCACAAAGAGGAGCTGGAGATGAACTAAGTGCTGGCAAACTGACAGCCGCACGCTTGGATGATTCGCTGGGGCTGACAACCTTGTTGTCAATCGTTCGTCCTGATCTGAGGACGGTGACGGCGTTCGCATTCTCAATATTGTTCATCTGAACAACATGAGCGTTGTTGTTTCTCTGTTCTCTTGGGTTTATCACGGGTTGAGAGGGAAATGTTCCCTTCTCACGTTCATTAACTGCTGCAGCCAGTTGACTGATTTGGATTTCTAATCTGGCTATCGCTTGAGTGTTAGCGCTATGCAACTGACCGGATGTTTGCATAAAAGTAGCCAGACTAGATGAAGTCTGCGCAGAAGTTTTAATCAAAGCTTCCAACCCTTTTTCGATGGATGTTACCCTCTTGTCGTCTTGGGCGAACCCAGGGGGTGTAAAGGTTGGGTTGTGCTGATTCGGCTGCTGGGGCTGGTTAGTTGAATATCCCAATTTTTGGTTTTGAAAATTTGAATTTTGAAATTGTTGGAAAGGCGGGTTTGAATTGTTGTTTTGAAAAGGAGCCTGATTCCAAGCAAAATTGGGATGATTCTTCCAACCAGGGTTGTACGTAGGTGCAAAAGGGTCGTTCCTGGGGCGCTGGTTCTGATACAGCGCATTAACGTTTTCAGGTCCCTGGGACCCAACGAGAAACGGGCATTCCTCCGTTATGTGGCTAGGATGCTGACAGTTAGCGCACAAAGTTGGAGAAATTTGATTGACTGGTAGCGGTGAATTTTTCCCCTCTAAAGCTTCCATTCGCCGTACAAGAGCGGCGATTTTGGCTTCGGCAGCTATAGAGGTGTCAACTATGTGTGCACCACTCCTAGTCACGGATGGTTTCTCACTCACACTCTCCCACTGGATGGTTTTGTCAGCCAGTTCTTCCAAAAAGTTCCATGCGTCCTTAGCACCATAGCTCAGGAATTTGCACTGACACATGGATTCTAACATCATACGTGAACTGGAATCTAACCCCTCATAGACAATCTGACATAACCTCCATTGTTCTAACCCGTGGTGGGGACATTTGATTAAGATGTCTTTGAATCTTTCTAAGCATTTCCAAAAAATTTCACCCTCTTTTTGTTTAAAATTGTGGAGTTCGTTGCGAATTCGCACGGTTTTATGAATAGGGTAAAATTTTTTAAGAAAAACTTTCACAAAGTCATCCCATGTCGTGATCGATCTAGCTGGTAAACTGTTTAACCAGCTTTTCGCATTATCCTTAAGCGCAAAAGGAATGAATTTGAGCTTAACGACATCCTCTCCCACTCCTTGAATCTTCATCATTGCACATACTCCTTCAAACTCACTGATTAACAAGTATGCATCCTCAGACTCGAGTCCGTGGAATTTTGGGAGTAGTGGTATGAATTGCGGTTTGATCTCATAGTTGTTTGCCGCAATGGTGGGCAGTACTATGCATGAAGGAAGGGATGAACGGTGTGGGTAACATCTGTCCTGTAATGCCGCCTCCTGTTGCTCAACTATTGTTTGCTCCGTCATTGTTGGTGGTTCGGGAGAAGAAAGAGAAGGTGAAGAATCGGACGGCTCAGATGAGGCAGAAGGTAAGGTCTCAGAAGGTTCCGAGGAGTCAGAAAGTGAAGAAGAATCGGAAGATATAGGCACAAACCGGACTAATCGAGATTTTGAATCTCTAGTCCAAGCTGACATGCACTATTCGAGAGTGGTAGGGAAAAGACTGAGAGAGAAGAGAAAAAATGTTTTTCAACCAAAATATTTACAACCACGAATATCACACAAAAGGTATAACAAGATCACAAACAAGACACACTGCACACACCTAATCAGTCTAGGGTCACCTAGGTCACTAGACCTGCTCAAAAAAAAACTTGCTTTTTGAAGTAAAAATGTACTGCGAAACGGGCCCAAGATAGACTGATCGAGAAGCCAGGTAAGTGCAGAGAGGAAGGGAGGTTTTCCCTAGCTTTCGCGAGGTTCCTTAATTAGAGTAACCTTCTCTCTTTCGGCGGTTGCGCCTTTCACACTTTCTTAGACACTTCAAGAACAATATACCGATCGGCGGTGTTCGAAATACACTTAACTTTCCCTATTGAGCGCGAAGTCCTTAGAGGCTGAAAGTCTAATTTCTTTTAAAGTTAATGAGGTGTGAAAATGCTCGTTCTTTGTGGTTTGTGGGCCACGGAGAAGGGTGATGAAATCCCTTACCGTATCTTGTTGGGGTTCTTTTGCACTTAAGTCCGTATTAAATTCATGCAATGCGCAAACAATAAAAGTTTGTTCAAAATCATCAATCAATCGTTTTTTATGTTATAAGCGGTGCGCTGCAAAAAATACGGTTAATTTCTTTTGGCAGTTGTGCTTGGCACTTGTGCAGCGGAGTTTGCGAAAGAAATCCTGCACAAAATTGAAGTATTGGAGCGTCGGGTATGAGGAGAAGGGGTTAGGAAAAATACGTACCTTGAATTTATGAAGTTAGAAACTTCCGTTGGCTTGATCCGTGATCACTTGAGTGTTCGCTTGTACGGGTCGATCTACCCGGATCTTTGGCACTGTTAACCTCGTAACGCCTTTCTCCAGAATTCCAATCTCAGCTCCGCACACTCGTAGTTTGTATTTCAGTTGCAATCTGGAATTTGAGAAAAAATACGATATTTAGTGCAAAATACGATATTTATGGCCAAATTTCTGTAGATATATAATTAAATAATTTTAAATATAGAAATGGACTAGAAACAGAAATTTAGAGATGTGACAGAAAATTTTGGGGCAAAACATCAGGTTCAGGCCGCAATTTGCGGTTGTTTTGAGCATATTTGCGGCCCTCTCTTGGTGTTATTGCTCCATCTTCTCTGTGTATTCTTCATTTCTGTTAGTAAACCTTTTCTGTATCCAAAATAATTTTAGCACAACTATATCTACAGCAGAAAAGAAAATACAGAGAGCAACGAGTCGGATATTTGAGGTGTTTTTGGTGATTTGTTTTTTTTTTTTTATGTTTTATACAAAGTATATACAGAGATAACTCAAAATAATTTTCGTGGTGTTGCCACTCCCCGGCAACGGCGCCAAAAACTTGTTCGAAACCCACGGTGACGTGCTTTTTGGAAAATAAGATCAATATCGGATATGTCGGTTTTTGTCGGAAAATAGTGCACGACGTGAGTATCGAGTTTTAAAAATACCGCAAGTGCACGGTGCGTTGAAGCAAGCCGGCAAGCATGGGTCGAACCACAAGGAGTGGATATCACGACATCAAATTGAGTTATGGATCAAAGGTTGGAAGATGGTGTTTTGTCACGTTTAGTGTACTTCCTAAAAAGGAACAAGGTGTAATGAGACGAAAACTTGGGCTGAGGTTCAGTAGGAATGATATATGACATTTACCCCCAACTCTTTATTTTGATTCAAGATTCATTCTTTTGGTTTCCATTTGAGTATCGAAAGTATGCCGTATTTATCCGAAACGTGTCTCGGGATGAAATACGATATCAAGGGTAAAAAAACAGAAACTAACAAGAATGCGGTTTATAATGGAATGTATATGGAATTAGTTAAGTGAAGTAGCAAGCATAGACTATATGCAAGAGTGCTATATACCCTATCTAGCTAATTTCAACAAGTAACTTAATTCCGTATTCACGCCGTCTTCAAGTCATAACATAGCAACAATAAAATGTGACGAAAGGATAGGATATATGTTAAAGATTGATTTGCAATCATTCAAAACAATATACCCTATCAATCAAAACATAATAAATTTGCGATGTTAAGAAGAGAAGTGAAAAGATGCAAGAATCAAAAAGGAAAGAATTGGAGGTTTAGTCATTCCACATCCTACCTCCCCGTAGCCCAAGAGCAACTACTCACACATCATTATATGAATATCACACTGCATAATCATAAGAATTGACAAAATAGCAAAAGTTACAAGAATCAAACTTGAATATTTATTGCAACGGGTCAAAAATACATGAAATGAGTTCAACTACCAAAATCTAATCTTGCAAGCTCAAACATAGAAGTTGCAAGACCAGAGAAAGGCAAAGAACTCAACTAAATTCCAAGAACAAGAATTTTAACAAAGGGCACAAATATATCACAAATGTAAGAATTTCTTCTCTATATCTTGCTCTGGTTCGAACTGGGGTATTTATAGGAGGAGTTCTGAAGACCTAGGGCAATATTGTGTGCCCATATACCATGTGCCACCAAACCCCAAAATTCCACCAATTGCGGAGACTCACTGGCCGCGCATCCGTGGCCAATACCCCCTATTGGCCGCGGATGCGCGGCCATGTGGTGGGCTTGGTGTGTCGGGTTTCTGTGGGCTTCTGGTGTTTGCATGTTCTTCTGATAAATATGTACAGATTATCAAAATCCTTCCATGATTGCTTCAGGTTCTCATAGTCAACAATGTTGGCTTCACTTTTCAACACCTTTGAATTCAACTCCCAGTGGGCCCCACGCATCTTTGAATATCTTCAGTGGGCCCCACGCTTGACCAGAAATGACGACTGTTTTCGTCCTGCCCTTTTGAACTGGTAAGCGGTGCTAGACGGATGCGGATGACTGAAACCCGGCTTTTATCTGTCTGTGACAGATGTTCTGTATTTTGGCGTAACTGTGGAGTTTTAGTGTTGATTTGCAATATTTGTACCGGAAACCTGTAATCTGTAAATATGTAGCAAACACGGATTAAAAGCACCTACCTATAAACATACGAGCGTAAGAATGGGCGGTATAAAATGCAATATTCTGTGATGAACAGAAGAAGAAAAGGAATGTCGTCAGTGATTAGTCCAAAAATTTGTATTTACCACAATCAAGAACGGCGTCGCATGAAGCTAGCCGGTGAGTACGGGTCGATCCACAGAGACGGGTAAATTCCTTTTATGTGTTTTAACGAGTTGATTCAATTTGTCGTTTTGATTGGTTTATAAAAATCTAAAATACTAGATCTAATTAATCTAATTAAAAGTCTTACTAGGGTTAGGCTTAGGGGAAGTTTTGGAGATTAATGTTTCCTTCACCGCTTTCAATGCCTTCTTTTTTTAGATCTATTAGGTGTTAAGTTAATTATCAATAAAGTGGATACGAATCTTTTGGGAAGATGTTTCTTCCTCTAGATTCGTATCCTTCCTTTGTTGATAATTACCCTAACCCCCATGGAAAACGCGCACAACCGGCCCTTTATACTACGGTTCACCGTTACCTCGAGGGATAGGGTGCCGTAGGGAGCGGATGTGTGCGTATGCATGGAGTTCTAACTCTAAAGTGAAGATGACATTGAAAGGGGTGAGAGATCTCATCTCTCAACCCTTTCGCTAAGGCTAACCCTAACAAGCGAGGAGACTACTCGCTCATTAGGGGATGATAAATTATACTAGAAAATAAAAGCAAGGAAATAAATTACCTACAGATTTGATGGCTCCCTCCAAGTAGAAGACAGAATAAATCTGAATGTCACTCCCAGAAATTCTGAATTTCATTTATTGAAAAGAGGCATACATTTTTTAGATCTAGGATTATAATTTATAGGAAAATAGGAAATCTAGGGTTACAAACTCTCGTACATGCAAAATTACAGATTTGCCCACGTAAAATCCCAACATCTGCACCGACGCACCGACGCACCAAAATTCCACCGACATGCTCTCTGTAAGGCCGCGGAACCGCGGCACCAGGCTAGGTTTGGCCGCGGTTCCGCGGCCAAACTGTGGACTCGGGCTGTCAAACTTTGGGGTTATTTTCTTGGTATCTTGGGCTTCTTAGTTTTATACTTCTTTTTCTCTGTTGGCTTCTCACTCTTCTCCAGATCTTCAGTGAAGACTTGTATTGGGCTTTTTAACCGTTTCACCTTGACATTCGTTGCCTTGCACCTATGTGAACTGGGCTTGACTAGGATCCGTCTAATAGTTGGTTAAAAGTCCCTTTTCTGTTGTTTTGTGTCTTTTTCACTGTATTTGCTCCAGAAACCTGTATCCTGTAATATGCAACAAACATGCGTCAAGAGTACCTGTTTATTTATAAAAAGGATAAGAATAGGGGAATGATAAATGCAATATTATGGTCTGAACAGTCAGTGAACAATCGCTCGGTAAGTCCCAAAGAATAAGTATAGACAGAATAGACAGAAGTAGAATGTAACTTTTAAAGTTGTATTATATTATTAACGCTGTTGTTTATAGCTTGGTACAGAAAATGCCAGTGTATACGAGAGGAGTCCCAATATTCCGGAGACTAAGGTATACGGAGCACAAGGAACCATTCAGCCACGGTACAACGGCAATGGAGATTCAGATTAGGTGTATTATGGTTACAGTCTCGTGCCACTTTTAACACCTTCCGTACCAATCTACCCCTTATAAACCTTGCGATGTCTTGATTGTATTGTTTTTATTGTTTTATCTTGTATTGTAAATTATATATGGATGACTTGCCGAAACCATGATATCAGTAATGAAGCGGATATAATAGATGGACATGTAAATGGAGTATCTCTATGGTTCAGTTCAGTCAAGATAGATTGAATAGATGGATTCATATTGAATTGTGGTTTTATACTTGAATCACATTCAAGTCAGATTGATTATATTTAGACTCAGTCTGAGTCAGACAATTAGAATAGAAATTGAAGTCCTGAATTAGGTTTTGATGTTATCGGTAACCGTTGCACATGGACGGTAGGATTTGTGTCTTTTTTCAAGACAATTACCGTATTGATAACATCGTTTGTTAGGTTGTCCACCTTATATAGGCAAGCACCCATATCTCCGGCTCCCTGAGGCTCAAGAGACTGGTCCCGCTTAAACCTATGTTTACTAGGGTCCTTATTGTAATTTAATATTACTTAAGGGGGTTTTATGTAAAAATAGTTTTGGCATAATTTCAAAATACACCTCAAAGATTTAATTATCGTTTTTAAGGTTTTTATAGATGTATATTTTATAAATGTGAAATTTCTAGTGAATAGAACCTAGTTTCATAGTATGTGGTATTTGCTTGAAATATTGTACTAATGTTGAATTCGGATGGTATTTTCATTTAATTGTGATTCCTTTGATTTAGAAAACTTGGAATATTTATATAATTAGAATAGATATTTTGATAATATATATATATATAAATATATATATATATATATTTAATAAAAATATTTTTTTTTTTAGAAATCTCATTTTCGAAAGAAAAATATATAAAAATTCCATCGAGATCGAATGCTCCTTGCGGAGGTATGCATCTCACTCTACTAAGCCTGAGGATGTGCAATAATCTGCACCATCCCGAACGGGGTCCCTAAAATGGGTTGTAGAGGCATAATTGCATGGAAATGTTTAATACATCTTTTTATAGAAAACTGTTTTATAAGTTTAGGGTATTATTTGTAAAATCGTATTTTCTCGTATTCTATTGTTCCAAACTTTAACGTTCTATGATAGAGATGTGTGTTGTGATGAGGTAGGTCATTACCTCGTGAACTATCTAAAGGTATAGCATGGAACATGTAAATTATTTTGAATTATAAGTATGTGGTATTTTTATGAAAAAATTGCGATAAAAGTTACAAAAATGAATCTTTTAAGGTGAAACTTATTTTAATAGATTCCTTAATGTTTGCTAAATAATATGTGAGAGTATGGTATTTTCTAGATCAATAAAAGTATAGTTTTAAAGGAAAACCGAATCGAAAGTCGGATTAACTCCACTTCCGTCGGGTTTTGGAAATGTAAATTTTTAAAGAAGAAAAAGAGAGGGGGAGATGCGACTTACTGTTTTTTTGGACTATAGGAGAGAGAGGAGGTCCTAAAGAAGGCTTTGGGGCGTCGTTTCGTCGCCGGAATCTCCTCGAAAGTTCGTCGGAGCTTCACCCTTCATTAACTCCACTTGTACACAAAAGTACTTGAGAATTTTATATAGTTTTTGTAATAGAATTCTGAGCGAGAGGGGTATAAAATAGAGTGGGTATTTATAGGGAAAACTAGGGTGTAGAGGTGATGAAAAATGCATTAAAATTTGCATTAAAATGGGATTTAAAGGGGTTTTTATTATTCTCTGTAAATGTGTAGAGAAAATAAACCATACTGGAGTTATGGGGGTAGTGCAAGGGTCTAGGGTTTTCAAAAAAATGGGGTTTGGACTTGGTTAGACCGGCGGCGCCGGCCCATGGGGGATTCTCGCCGGTCGAATCTTTGGGATGAGGGCTCGGATCTCTGCCACGTGTCCAAGTCATTCTTATTAGTGTATATGCCCTAGGGGCCATTATTGTATCATACTAGCTTGTATATTACTTAATGGAAGCTTGGGATATTCACAGTTATATTAATAGACTTGCTAAACATGGTAGTATGCTGCTTGGTTATATCTATCTTAATATGTGTGTACGTATTGATAGAGCCCTTAGGATCTTGCTTGACTACCAGCGTTGTGATGGCAGTCACACTAGTGGGGGATGGGTAGTCTACAAGCATATCCTTTTTCAGGTCCCTGGTCGTAGGATTATCGAGACAGGACATCGATACTCCAGAGTAGACTAGTGTGTACGCTTCTCATCCCAGTTGGGGAGATGGTCTGTCCCACAGCCATCAGTACGTCGTACTGGAGATAGTATACAGGTGCTCGTTGGGTTACGGGTACACCGGACATGACTCGCGGGGAACTGTTGGTTGGTATTATACCCGTCGCCAATTAACAGTTCCCAGGTGACATGAGTACAGCATAGTCCGCAGACTTGACACTGCTGCTTCGCCTCGAGTGTGTCCCGCTGTTCTTAGATTGCTACCCTATCACGGCTCAAAGGAGTCGTGCAAACAGGTAGCAGTTGGGTGCAGTCCCGAGTACTTGGAGGCAGTAGCGGTTAGACAGGATTCGTCTCTCCCGTTATTGGGAGTTGATATCGCGCTGTGTCAGAGAGCCATTACGCAAAGTCCCTGGCCAGGGCAAGCGAGATTTACTGGTAGGTTTTCCAGTAGTTTCTCAAAGTGTAATGGGCTACGCTCCGACACGACTTATACCGCTTTTAGGGGACTGACGCTTGCCGCCCCCTGGGCCCGATATGCGATAGTCCTAGACGAATAGACCGGACTGTACGGAGATTGTCACATCAGGCTCAGTAGGAGTTCGGATGGGTTTTCTCATCGGCCTTCCTATCGACATCTACCTGGAGACCGTTACGTACAGCTAGTGCCGCTTGCGGTCTGTGGTTAAACCCACTGCCAGCGTAGTAGTCGAGTCTTTAGAGTCCTACACAGAGAGTTTCCCTGCTTCGGGTGAAACGATATAGAGGTCGTATGGTTTTATGACAAGGGTTCGGACGCATACGTGTTTTTACGCACGTGCGATGTTCGGACAATTTTTACTAGCCGGCTTTGGTTTAAGCCAGATTCTAGTATCGGATTATTGGATTTATACAGTATAAAGTTTTTCCGTGTTTTCACGGATAGGAGGGGCGTTCTCGTAATTTGGCGAGAAGCTTCTAGAAGGATGATGACTTGGGGGTTAAGGTGGCATTTGCATTTATTGATTTAGTGACTCATTTGTGTGATTCATCCATGGAGTTAATGATGCATTTAATGGCTAATGACTCATGAGATGAATCACACAAGGTGAATGAATGAAGCATGGTTGATAAATCATTTGATTTATTCTTTTAATAAATCATCATGCTTCATATATTCAAAATGAATCATTATTTCATTTGATTCTCACTCTCACCTTCTCTCTCCTCAAGCTCTCTCTCTTCAAACCCTAATCCTAACCTCTCATGTGTTGAGATCAAGGATTAGTAAGACTTGTTAATCCCTAATCACACTCTATATTACCTAGGTGACTTTGATTAGCAATTTGAGTAACCTAGTTTTCTCAAGTTAGAGGCAAAGTTTGGAGTAGTAACTTTCGGGTGGACCGTCTATTACAAAGAGGAGGCCGACGAGGAGGTGGTTAATGAGAAGAAGAAGGACTTGGTTCATTAGGTATAATCTTCTTTCATAGTAGCTAACTACTCCTATGATCGTGTTAGTTAGAGTTTAGCAAAGATCCTTACGGTTAGTCGATGTTGGTTTAAAGAAAAAGATTGTTTTTCATATTTCCGCCTTCCCGCAACTCATGGGGTATACAACATCGACTTACAGTAGTATCAGAGCCTCGCTAAACCATAACTAACTTGTTAGCAAAGTCGTTAGAAATTCGATCGCAAAACGAACTGGAAAAAACATCATTTTTATCAAGTTTCTGTCAATTTTAAAACAGGGTCTAAAAATTTTTCAGGGACCCTTAAAATTACAAGCAGTGAAACTTAAGAATACTGGAGAAATTTGGGTTCCTGAATCGGCCAAAGCGCCGCGGAACCGCGGCCGATCCAAGCGATCGGCCGCGGATCCGCTGCCGAGTTGGGGCCGAGTCAGCCCAAAATTCCCCAGAACTCTTCTGTGATAATTTTGTTCTTTCTGGAATGTTTTGTTTCTACTCAAGTCTCAGGTGTACAGAGAAGTTTTTGGAGTAGATTCAATTGTGTTTGCTCGATCGAAATTCTACGATTTTTGGCTAATTTGATTATATCTGTGATTTGTATAATGTGTTCGTAAACATCTCCTGACTGCTAGTATGTCGGTTGGCAGGGGGTTGCACATTTCTGTAATGATTTTACTGTTTGTGTTTATGAACTTGATTGGATCGTTGTGATGATTAGCCGGGGTTTGAGATGGGTTTTTATATTCATTCATTCAATGTAAATTGTAATATGTTGTAATATTCTTTTGCGGGGCACATCCAGATTGCGGTTGTAGCCACCGTTGTATTATTTCATTTACTATTTTTTTGCTCCTAGGATAGACCCAAGGTGGGGTGCACAAACTACCGGGTACTTTGAAGTGTTTAGTGGCCTACTCACGTTGTTGAGGGAGACCGCTTCACTTCGGGTACTTGGCGGGTAGTTTGTCGTACCCGTAGGGGTCTACGGTGGGGTGATGGCTATTCATCACAACTGTGTAATCCGTCTTTCGTTGCAGGCTCAAAGGAAACGCGGATTGCTTGTATATCCAATAATGTTCATCTGTGATCTGGAATGCCTATTATTGCGTCTGACGAATGTACAATATCTATATATGATAGCAATTTAGATGTCACTTATGTTTTACACCCGCGCTAGCCCAGCCCCCGCTCTGTCGTTAGTTAAGTAACCTAAGGGGTGATGACGGGACCCAGTGGCGAATGCGGATGGCATAAGAGGACGTTGTATTTTCGTTGTTTTCTGCAATGATAGGTTAATGATGGGACGCATTATTATTAATGCAAAGAAAATAAACCAAAGTTGAATCGTTGGAACAGTTTAAAAGAAATCACTCGGTTATTTTTAAAACAGAAGATATTTTTTAATTGCTGAGCTTTAACCACTCCTTTTAAAAGCTATCAGGTTCCTTCGGTCATATCAAGTTCACTACGTTCACGGTTTTGCCAAAACCATTCGTAGCCCTCCGTCATTTCATTTGGGTATTTAGTAGTATTCAAGCTATATATTTTGGCCAAAGTCAAGGCATAGTGTTTGGTAATTGCTGGGTATTCATTTGTTGCATAGATAGATGAGTTAGTTTGGAACAGTCGTATTATCATTTGACCAAAGTCAGGGGTATTTACGGATGGGTTCAGATTAACAAGATAATGATGGGTAGAACTTGACATGTGACTTATTACATTTTGACCAAAGCCAAGGTCATAAGAGCATGGGGCAGAAATTTATATCGGGAATTTCTAAAGAAACTGAAATTTGCAAAGAGATGCATACCATTTGGAGTTTGATGAATGTTGGTAGGATTCCTTTAGCATTATCACACGATGATATTTGGATCCCGATCCTACTGTGAGTATATGCTACTCATCAGGAGATTCGTCACTTAATGATCAATGCTATAAACCAAGTAGGTGTCGAGAAAGGTGTCAGCAGGGCTACGCCCCCAGAGAAAAGAGGTTATTTAATTAAGGAACTTCACGAAAGCGTTGGAAAATCTCCCTCGAAGTACCGACACCGGCCTGGCTGAACGGTTAAGCAGGTATTGTACGGTGAGAAAAGTCCTGGCTAGTTCTTCCTTTTTGGTTTGAGGAGGGATTCGAGAAATTGTGGGAGCCATCCAGTTTAGATAAACTAAAAACCACTCTAAACTTGCAAGAGCATCATGCTAAAGTGTTCTCTCTCTCTCTCCTAATTGCTGCGACCCAGATAATGACAGGACTTAAGTTACTACTAGAAAAAATATATTGACAGGGCAAAACTATAAAGATTTGCTGCGGAATGTCAAGATGGCTTTGACCTATGACAAATTGGGGTATGTCCTTACCGCTAAGGCACCTGCTGTTCCTGGTCCCAAATCCAGTAATGCGGATAAGGAAATCCGCAAAACCTGGGAGTTAGATTGCGCGAGGGCCAAGTGCATCGTGCTTGCCTCGATGAATAATGAACATCAGAGGAGGCACGAGGATATGGATCTTGATGCCATATTTCTCCATACAAAGGAACTTTATGGAGAGCAATCTCGTATAGCAAGATACGGGACCTCAAAGAACTTGTTTCAGGCGAGGTTGGCCGTCGGATCATCGGTAGGAGAACATGTCCTAATGATGATTGGCTATATAGAAGAGCTCGCAGACCTTGGGACGACTTTGGAGAACGAGCTCTATACAGACTTGATTCTCCAGTCCCTTCCTTCCACCTACACCCAGTTTATTCTGAATTTCAACATTCAAAGAAAAGAAGTTGAACTTCCAGAACTCCTTAACATGTTGAGGAGTACAGAGGGCACCTTGCAGAAGGCAAGGGATACACCCGCTATATTTGTTCGTGGTGCTTCTTCTTCCGGGTCCAAGGCTAGGGCCAAAGGAAAGAAGAATAAGGCCGCCACCAAACTTAGAGGAGGTGTTAGTAAGGTGGGAGCGAAGGGAAAGAAAAAGATTGCGGTGCCAGTAGTGGAAAAGGATGAGTGCTTCCACTGTCATAGGAAAAGGCACTGGAAGAAAGATTGCAAGGCTTGGAACACCAAGAATCAGGAACCGAAGCAAGTTGTGGCTTCGACTTCAGGTGTGTTTTTAATTGAGAATTGTCTGTCAATCAACTCTACTTCCTGGGTATTGGATACCGGATCAGGATCTCATATATGCAATTCATTGCAAGCACTGAGAAACCGTAGAGTGCTGAAGGTTGGTGATATGACCCTGAAGGTTGCTAACGGAGCTAGCGTGGGAGCGGTGTCCGTAGGGGATTATCACATGGGATTGACGAGTGGACATATTTTGGTTTTGCATAACTGTTTTTGTGTACCCACTTTAACGTGTAATATCATATCGGTTTCGTTGTTATCAAAAGAAGGTTATGATTTCATGTTTGTAAGCGATGTTGTTAACATCCACCTTAATCATGGTTTGATTGGGTCCGGTACACTAGATAACGGTATATATGTCTTAAACCAATTACAGATTTTCAATGTCCAGAACACACTAAAAAGAAAGTCTCCAGATTTAAATAAAGCTTTCTTATGGCATTGTAGACTGGGTCACATCAATGATACAAGGTTAACTAAGTTACATAGAGAAGGATATTTGGATTCGTTCGAATATCAAACTTATGCTACTTGTCAATCATGTCTCAAAGGAAAGATGACAAAGACTCCATTCACTGGACATGGAGTAAGAGCGAGCGAGCTCTTAGGACTCATACACAGCGATGTATGTGGTCCAATGTCTACACATGCAAGAGGTGGTTTTTCCTATTTCATTACTTTTACGGATGATTACTCTAGGTACGGATTCATTTTCTTGATGAAACATAAATCCGAGGCTTTTGAGAAATTCCAAAAGTATAAGAATGAAGTAGAAAACCAAACCGGCACAAGTATCAAGACACTAAAATCTGATCGAGGTGGTGAATACTTAAGTGCTGAGTTCCTAGGTTACCTAAAAGAGAAAGGAATTCTCTCTCAGCTTACTCCTCCATACACTCCACAGCATAACGGTGTATCGGAGAGACGAAATCGAACCCTATTGGATATGGTACGTTCCATGATGAGTAATTCTGAGTTACCGCGATCTTTCTGGGATTATGCGCTAGAATCAGCAGCATATCTTCTGAACAGGGCTCCTACCAAGACTGTGCCTACCACTCCATATCAGATGTGGAGTGGGAAGAAACCCCATCTTCAGCATATGAAGATATGGGGATGTCCAGCTTTTGTTAAAAAACAGCATGCGGACAAACTCGAGACACGATCAGTACAGTGTAAGTTTGTGGGATATCCAAAGAACTCCAAGGGGTATTATTTCTATTACGCAGAGGAACAAAAGGTTTTTGTTTCTCGTAATGCCCATTTTCTAGAACAGCAATTTATAGAAAAGGAAACAAGTGGGAGCGAAATAGAACTGGAAGAAATTCCAGAACCACAAACTACTACTGAAAGTTTGGTAAGACCAGTAGTTCAAGAAGAACAGGACATTCCCGCACCCCTCCGCAGGAGTAGTAGGCCGTCTCATCCGCCTGAGAGATACTACGGTTTTCTTATAGATGGGGATAGAGAGGATTGCGTCATTGATGGTGATGAACCTACTAGCTTCCAGCAGGCCATCCAGAGCGGTGACTCGGTACGATGGCTGGATGCAATGCGGACCGAGATGGAGTCCATGTACACCAACAAAGTATGGACTTTGGACTTTGCTCCAGATGGGGTAAAACCCATAGGATGCAAATGGATCTTCAAGAAAAATATTGGTGTAGATGGACAGGTGGAAACCTATAAGGCTAGACTTGTTGCAAAGGGTTTTCGTCAAAGACCTGGTTTGGACTATGACGAGACTTTTTCTCCAGTAGCTATGCACAAATCCATTCGAGTCCTTCTTGCTATTGCCGCCTTCCATGATTATGAGATCTGGCATATGGACGGAAAAACGGCTTTTCTAAATGGTAATTGGAAGAGTGCGTCTATATGGATCAGCCAGAAGGCTTCAATCAGAGTGGGAGCAGCGGGAAAGTGTGCAAGTTACTTAAGTCCATTTATGGACTAAAGCAGGCATCGCGGAGTTAGAACATCTGTTTTGATGAAACGGTCAAAGAATATGACTTTATCAAAAATCCAGATGAACCATGTATATATAGTAAAATTGTAGCATGAACTGTTGTATTCCTCGTCTTGTACGTGGATGACATTCTATTGATAGGAAATGACATTCCTATGCTACAATCTGTCAATGGATTCTTGTCACACAGGTTCTCCATGAAAGACCTGGGTGATGCCTCTTACATTCTGGGGATCCGGATTTATCGTGATAGATCCAAGAAGATGTTGGGACTTTCGCAGTCCAGGTATATCTACATTATACTGAAAAGATTCAGTATGGAAGATTCTAAGCGCGGTAATCTATCGGCTTGTCACGGAATCACCCTATCCAAAGAGATGTCTCCCAAGACTGATTTGGAAAGAGATCGCATGTCTATTATACCCTACGCTTCTGCGGTAGGCTCTATAATGTATGCGATGTTGTGCACCAGACCAGATGTAGCTTACGCACTGAGCGTGGTAAGCAGGTATCAGTCAGACCCAGGGGAGAAACACTGGATAGCAGTGAAGAACATTCTCAAGTACCTGAGAAGGACTAAGGAGATGTTCTTGGTTTACGGCGGAAAAGACCTCAAGATCGAGGCCTTTGCTGATTCCGGCTTCCAGAGTGATAAGGATGACTCCAAGTCCATGTCAGGTTATGTCTTTACCCTAAATGGAGGGGCGGTGTGCTGGAAGAGTTCCAAGCAGGACACCGTTGCTGACTCGACGATGGAAGCGGAGTATATTGCTGCTTGCGATGCCGCAAAAGAAGCGGTCTGGATGAAGAAGTTCCTAACAGAACTTCAAGTAGTTCCTACCATTTTTGATCCAATACCGCTGTATTGCGACAACAACGGAGCTATAGCTTTAGCGAAGGAACCCAGGTCCCATCAGAAGTCCAGACACATCTTAAGGCGGTATCACCTGATCAGGGAGATCGAGGTCCGGAGAGTTGCTATAGAGGAGAACATTGCCGATCCATTCACAAAGGCCTTACCTCAGATTCAGTTCGAGAGGCTACTCGAGATGATTGGTCTTCGATACGCCAGTATATGGCCCTAGTGCAAGTGGGAGATTGTTAGTGTATATGCCCTAGGGGCCATTATTGTATCATACTAGCTTGTATATTACTTAATGGAAGCTTAGGATATTCACAGTTATATTAACAGTCTTGCTAAACATGGCAGTATGCTACTTGGTTATATCTATCTTAATATGTGTGTACGTATTGATAGAGCCCTTAGGATCTTGCTTGGCTACCAGCGTTGTGATGGCATTCACACTAGTGGGAGCTGGGTAGTCTACAAGCACATCCTTTTTCAGGTCCCTAGTCGTAGGATTATCGAGACAGGGCATCGATACTCCGGAGTAGACTAGTGTGTACCCTTCTCATCCCAGTTGGGGAGATGGTCTGTCCCACAGCCATCAGTACGTCGTACTGGAGATAGTATGCAAGTGCTCATTGGGTTACGGGTACACCAGACAGGACTCGCGGGGAACTGTTGGTTGGTATTATACCCGTCGTCAGTTAACAGTTCTCAGGTGATATGAGTACAGCATAGTCCGCAGACTTGACACTGCTGCTTTGCCTCGAGTGTGTCCCACTGTTCTTAGATTTCAACCTTACCACGGCTCAAAGGAGTCGTGCAAACATGTAGCAGTTGGGTGCAGTCCCGAGCACTTGGAGGCAGTGGCGGTTAGACAGGATTCGTCTCTCCCGGTATTGGGAGTTGATATCGCGCTGTGTCAGAGAGCTATAACGCTAAGTCCCTGGCCAGGGCAAGCAAGATTTACTGGTAGGTTTTCCATTAGTTTCTCAAGGTGTAATGGGCTACGCTCCGACACGACTTATACCACTTTTAGGGGACTGACGTTTGCCGCCCCCTAGGCCCGATATGCGATAGTCCTAGACGAACAGACCAGACTGTACGGAGATTGTCACATCAGGCTCAGTAGGAGTTCGGATGAGTTTCCTCATCGGCCTTCTTATCGATATCTACCTGGGGACCGTTACGTACAGCTAGTGCCGTTTGCGTTCTGTGGTTAAACCCCCTGCCAGCGTAGTGGTCATGTCTTTAGAGTCCCACACAGAGAGTTTCCCTGCTTCGGGCGAAACGATATAGAGGTCGTATGGTTTTATGACAAGGGTTCGGACGCATACGTGTTTTTACGCACGTGCGATGTTCGGACAGTTTTTACTATCCGGCTTTGGTTTAAGCCAGATTCTAGTATCGGATTATTGGATTTATACAGTCTAAAGTTTTTCTGTGTTTTCACGGATAGGAGGGGCATTCTCGTAATTTGGCGAGAAGCTTCTAGAAGGATGATGACTTGGGGGTTAAGGTGGCATTTGCATTTATTGATTTAGTGACTCATTTGTGTGATTCATCTATGGAGTTAATGATGCATTTAATGGCTAATGACTCATGAGATGAATCACACAAGGTGAATGAATGAAGCATGGTTGATAAATCATTTGATTTATTCATTTAATAAATCATCATGCTTCATATATTCAAAATGAATCATTATTTCATTTGATTCTCACTCTCACCTTCTCTCTCCTCAAGCTCTCTCTCTCTCTTCAAACCCTAATCCTAACCTCTCATGTGTTGAGATCAAGAATTAGTAAGACTTGTTAATCCCTAATCACACTCTATATTACCTAGGTGGCTTTGATTAGCAATTTGAGTAACCTAGTTTCCTCAAGTTAGAGGCAAAGCTTGGAGTAGTATCTTTCGGGTGGATCGTCTATTACAAAGAGGAGGCCGACGAGGAGGTGGTTAACGAGAAGAAGAAGGACTTGGTTCATTAGGTATAATCTTCTTTCATAGTAGCTAACTACTCCTATGATAGTGTTAGTTAGAGTTTAGCAAAGATCCTTACGGTTAGTCGATGTTCGTTTAAAGAAAAAGATTGTTTTTCATATTTCCGCCTCCCCGCAACTCGTGGGGTGTACAACGTCGACTTATAATTCTAAATAATAATTTGCACCTGTTTATTTTAAGTGTGACTCTTCATTTTACGTGTAGTGCACGTGCAAACTCTTGGGCTTGTAAAAGATTATAAGATAATGTAGCTGATGGGATTTGAACTCGGATGCTATGTCTCAGCAGTGCAAGGCTTTTCTAATGAGCTACAAGCTCCTTCTTGCTGTTCAAAAGCAAAACAAATTCTTATAGCATTCACAGGTTTTGTAAATACCCCAAGTTTATATTAACTTTAAATGAATTTTCTTTACATTCAAATTGGAGTTGTTACAGTCTACCCTCCTTACAAAAATTTCATCCTCGAAATTTACAATTTAATTTAAGGACCAGTTTACAAATAAGTGAGGATATCTTGCACGCATTTCATCTTCCCTTTCCCATGTTGATTCTCCTGGTATGTCCTTTCTCTACATCACTCAAACGAAGTTGACTTTCTTGTTCCAAAGTGACTTTACCTTTCTGTCCAGGATCTCAACAGTTTGTTGCTCACAAGATAAGTCTGGCTGTACAGTGAACTCGGAATGATCAAGAATATGGCTGGAGTCACTCACATACCTTTTGAGTTGGGATATGTGGAACACATTGTGCACTCCTTCTAATGAAGGTGGAAGTGCCAAGCGGTAAGCCACTTCACCGACCCGTTCGAGTATGTCGAACGGTCTAATGTACCTTGGACTTAGCTTACCCCGTCTTCCAAAATGAATCACTCCATGGTTCGGAGATATCTTCAGAAATACGTGATCTCCCGGCTGGAACTCCAAATGACGGCGCTTTGCATTAGCCCAGTGCTTCTGTCGATCTTGGGCTATGCACATTCTTTCCCTGATAGTACGAACTACGTCAACAGTTGCTACTATCATCTCAGGTCCTAGGAGTTCTCTATCTCCAATGTCGTCCCAACATAATAGTGATCGACACTTCCTTCCATAAAGTGCTGCAAAAGGTGTCATTCCTGTACTTGCTTGGTAGTTGTTGTTGTATGAAAACTCCACAAGATGTAGGTGATCTTCCTACGATTCTCCGAAGTCTAGCATACACGCTTTGAGCATATATTCCAAGATATGAATAGTTCGCTCAGACTGACCATCTGTTTGTGGATGATAAGATGTGCTGAAGTTTAGACTTGTTCCCAAGCTCGCTTGCAGACTTTGCCAAAATTGCGATCGAAACCTAATGTCACGATCGGAGAAAATACAAACCGGTACTCCATGCAATGTAACGATTTCCTACATGAGTTCATGGGCATCAGAGATAGTACATTTATGAAAAGTTTTAATCTTATTTAGATTCTTACCTCCATGTACTTCTTTGCTAATGTCTCAGTACATTGGCCAACTCGAAATGGGATGAAGTGAGCCGACTTTGTGAGTCGATCCACAATAACACATACCGCATCGTTACCCTTTGTGCTGCGAGGAAGTGCAGTCACAAAATCCATTGTGATGTGTTTCCACTTCCATTCTGGAGTAGGTAATGGTTGAAGTAATCCAGCAGTCCTGTGATGTTCAGCCTTTACTTGCTGACACACCAAGAATTTAGCGACACTTCTGGCTACTTCACGCTTCATTCCATACTACTAGTAATTTTGACGCAGATCTTTGTACATCTTTGTACCTCCAGGGTGTACTGAGTAGGGAGAGCTGTAAGCTTCTTTCATCAACTCGCCCCGTACAGAACCTTTTGGTACACACAATCTGCTGTCGTACCTCAAAGATCCGTTTTCATAGATGATGAAGTCTGTTTGAAGTCCACTTTCTACTTGCCCTCTGATCTTTTGCAACTCAGCATTACTTGCTTGAGCGGCTTTGATCTGATTGACAATGGTAGATTGAACTTGTAAGTTCATCAAACTTGAAGCGTTACCTGGCATGATTACTTCAATCTCCATTTGATACAAGTCTTGTTGAAGCTTTCACTGAATTATGATATTCAATGCTAATGGTTGGCGACTAAGGGCATCAGGTACTACATTCACCTTCCCTGGGTGATATTGCAGGTTGATGTCGAAGTCCGCCATGAGTTCTAACCATCTTCTTTGCCGCATATTCAACTCTTTCTGAGTAAACACATATTTCAGACTCTTGTGATATGTGTATATGTTCACCCGTTCACCAAGAAGATAATGGCACCAAATTTTTAGAACAAAGATAACGGCTGCCAACTCCAAGTCATGTGTCAGATAATTGCGCTCATGAATCTTCAGCTATCTTAATGCATAAGCTACAACATTACCGTGCTGATATAGAACACATCATAATCCCTTACCGGATGCAACACAATGCACTTCAAAACCTCTAGATTGGTCCGGTATAACGAGAATAGGCGCTTATGTCAATCTTGACTTGAGTTCTACAAAAGCTCGTTCACATGCTTCTGACCACACGAATTCTTCATCTTTACATGTGAGCTTGGTCAGGGGTGTTGCAATCTTGGAAAATCCTTCGATGAACCTTCTGTAATATCCAGCTAGACCCAAGAAACTTCGAATGTCCTTCACTGACTTTGGTGTCGTCCATTCGCTTACTGCTGAAACTTTCGCTGAATCCACAGAGATTCCTTTGCCTGATACAATGTGTCCGAGAAAACCGACTTGGTCTAGCTAAAACTCACACTTGCTGTATTTGGTATAGAGTTGATGCTGTCGTAGAGTTTCCAGGACAATTTGTAGGTGTTCGGAGTGTTCTTTCCGACTCTTAGAATATACTAGGATGTCGTCAATGAAGATAACAACAAACCTGTCTAGGTACTCTCGGAAAACTTAATTCATTAGTTTCATGAATATAGCTGGTGCGTTGGTCACTCCAAATGACATCACAAGAAATTCGTAATGTCCATAACGAGTTCTGAATGCCGTTTTATGGATATCAGATTCTTTGACCTTCACCTGATGATAACCTGAATGAAGGTCTAACTTGGAGAAAATGCAAGATCTACTTAGCTGATCGAACAGATCGTCGATGCGCGGGAGTGGATACTTGTTCTTTATCATTACTTCGTTCAAGGCTCTATAATCAATGCACATTCTGTATGAACTTTCCTTCTTCTTCACAAGTAAAACTGGTGATCCCCAACTTGAAGTGCTGGGATGAATCCATCCTTTCGCCAATTATTCGTCCAACTGGGTTCAGACTTCCTTCAAACCTTCCGGACTTAACCGATACGGTGCTTTAATCCCCGGTTGTGCTCCTGGTACTAAATCAATGCTGAATTCAAGAGCTCGATTGGGAGGCAAACCTGATATATCATCAGGAAACACATCGTCGAACTCTCGAACTACTTCTGGCTTCGATCCTTCCTCCACTTGAATTGCCGCAATCACTGCCTTCTTTGGTTTCGCCTTGTAAGTACTTGGCTCCAGGGTACGGTCTCCACTTTTGAAATAAAAGACTGGATGGTCTGTAATCTTGAATACTACCCTCCTTTGACGACAGTCAATGGTAGCATAGAATGTTCTGAGCCAATCCATACCCAAGATGACGTCGAAGTTCGGTATGTCCAGCACCTTGAAGTCAGCATAGAATTCTCTGCTGCAGATGACCACTGGACACAGGTTGTATCCCATTGTTTTCTTTAGAACGTCGTTCCCTGAACTAACATTCCAGCTGGACACAAGCGGTGTGACTGGAATCGCATGAGTTCGGACGAACTGTTGCGACATAAAGCAATGAGATGCTCCAGTATCAAAGAGTGCTAGTGCAGAAAGTGAAGCCACTAAGATTGTACCTAAGTTATATGTGGGACATGTTTTAGGTATAAAGAAAAGATATATAGTTATGTCTATGAACTGAAAGAGAATTTGAAAGGGAAGTGTTACCAGTGATGACTTGGCCGGTGGCTTCAGCATCTTCCACAGTCATTGTGAAAGCATGTCGCATCGGCACATTCCTCCTTGCTGGAGGAGCGTTCCTATGTCCGTTCCTCGATCATTGAGATGGGTTCCTTTGAGCTTGATGGAACTGACGAGGAGGAGGTGCAGTCGGTCCATGAGGAGGTGGAGCAGGTAGTACGAGTCGTGGAGCAGGTGCCTGGATGGCTGGGCGCTGCGGGTATGTGATTGCTGGCCTGAGTACAGCATATGGGTTGTGTCTACTAGGACAAGACCCAATGTCATGAGTAGCTGTGCCGCAGAATAAGCAAAGGCGATTTGCACGCCGACAGTCCTTTGCCAGATGTCCATCCCTCCTGCAGTATGTGCAGAAGGCTGGGTTGGGCCGGTTGTACGGTACTCTCGGTCTCATTGGCACAAAAGGTGGCCTTGAAGAGGCTCCTCTTGCCATCTGATTGGCAGGGAGCTTAACTCCGATAGATTGAGGTCTACCCCTCGTCTTTACCACCGCCTCATATCGATGGGCTGCTTTCAGAGCCAATTCATGAGTCGGAAAATCCCCTGTGGCTAACGCAGCTTGGATCTCCAGATCTAACCCTTGTTGGAATCGTCGGGCTCTGATCTCATCCGTCGATATTAGGTGTGCTGCGAATCGACTGAGCATGGTAAACTCAGCATTGTACTCATCCACTGATTTGGTCCACATTGAGCCCTGTTGTAGGTGGATGAACTGTTGTTCCATATCGAATCTGGCAGTCTCGGGAAAGTACTTTGCGTCGAACATATTGCGGAAAGTCCTTCATTCGATCGGCTGGGTGAGTCAGCTTTCTTCCGCCTTCCACCAGACCCATGCATTGTCAGTGAGTTGCAGCTTTGCAACTCGTACCCAAGCGACCTCTGGCACTTGTGCTGCTGCCAGGTCATCTTCAATACCTTGAGCCCATTCCTCAGCGTCTAGAGGGCTCTCTTTCCCTGAGAACTGCTTGGGGTGCAAGGCCCTGAATTGCTTCACCCTAGGTGCTTCTGCCTTGGGACGGTTCATCAAGATAGCAGTCTGCTGCTGTTGTCCATCCAGGAGGCTGCGGATCGCCTTAAGCAGTACCATCTGCTCATTTATCGGAGCATCTACGGCCGGTGTAATTAGTAAGGGTGGTGGAGTGTTTTTGAAGTTGGTGCTTGTGTTATTTGAGGAATCCATAACCTTGAAAGAAAAATTTAGGTTAGGACAGATTCAAAATATATGAAATTGGAAGATTCAAGGAATATGAATTGTAAAGAATGTTTTCAGTTGCTGGTTCTTGTGTTATATTGCTTAGGTTGTCCACGCAGAGCAGACCTGCATGGGCCACCAAAAAAACCTGTCATGCCCCGCTTCCAAGTGTACGGGCAAAGGACGCGACGGGTCACGCGACATATTTACTCAGAAGCAAACACGCTAAGCGTATCTAAGCAATATAAAATAAAATGTATACAAGAGACAAGATGTAATGAACAACAACTTTATTTATTAGACATTGTTTTTACAATACAACTGAAATGAAAATACATGAAATGAAAGCAATGCCTAAAAATGGCATAACATAAATGAAAATGAAATGTACAAGTAAACTAGAGCTCCAGGTCAAAGGCTAGATGATCCAAGTCCTCGCTGGTGGGCTCTGTTTCCAGAAGGTCCGATCCACTTGACAACATTCCAAAGAAGAAGAAAAGGAATGTCGTCAGTGAACAATCACTTGGTAAGTCCCAAAGAATAAATATAGACAGAATAGACAGAAGTAGAATGTAACTTTTAAAGTTGTATTATATTATTAACGCTGTTGTTTGTAGCTTGGTACAGAAAATGCCAGTATATACGAGAGGAGTCCCACTATTCCAGAGACTAAGGTATACGAAGCACAAGGAACCATTCAACCACGGTACAACGGCAATGGAGATTCAGGTTAGGTGTATTATGGTTATAGTCTCGTGCCACTTTTAACACCTTCCGTACCAATCTACCCCTTATAAACCCCGTGATGTCTTGATTTTATTGTTTGTATTGTTTTGTCTTGTATTGTAAATTTTATATGGATGACTTGCCGAAACTATGATATCAGTAATGGAACGGATATAATGGATGAACATGTAAATGGAGTATATCCATGGTTCGGTTCGGTCAAGATAGATTCAATAGATTGAATAGATGGATTCATATTGAATTGTGGTTTTATATTTGAATCACATTCAAGCCAGATTGATTATATTTAGACTCAGTCTGCGTTAGACAATTAGAAAAGAAATCGTAGTCCTGAATTAGGTTTTGATGTTATCGGTAACCGCTGCACATGGACGGCAGGATTTGTGTCTTTTTCCCAGATAATTACCGTATTGATAATACTGTTTGTTAGGTTTTCTACCTTAGATAGGCAAGCACCCATATCTCCGGCTCCCTGAGGCTCAAGAGATCGGTCCCTCTTAAACCTATGTTTACTAGGGTCCTTATTGTAATTTAATATTACTTGAGGGGGTTTTATGTAAAAATAATTTTGGCATAATTTCAAAATACACCTCAAGTATTTAATTATCGCTTTAGGGTTTTCATAGATGTATATTTTATAAATATGAAATTTCTAGTGAATAGAACCTAGTTTCATAGTATGTGGTATTTGCTTGAAATATTGTACTAGTGTTGAATTCGGATGGTATTTTCATTTAATTATGATTCCTTTGATTTAGAAAACTTGGAATATTTATATAATTAAAATAGATATTTTGATAATATATATATATATTTATTTAATGAAAATAATTTATTTATTTTCTTGTAGAAATCTCATTTTCTAAAGAAAAATATATAAAAATTCCATCGAGATCGAATGCTCCTTGCGGAGGTATGCATCTCACTATACTAAGCCCGAAGATGTGCGATAATCTGCACCATCCTGAACGGGGTCCCCAAAATGGGTTGTACAGGCGTAATTGCATGGAAATGTTTAATACATCTTTTTATAGAAAACGGTTTTGTAAGTTTAGGGTATTTATTTGTAATGTCGTATTTTCCCGTATTATATTGTTCCAAACATCATCGTGCTATGATAGAGATGTGTGTTGTGATGAGGTAGGTCATTACCTCGTGAACTATCTAAAGGTATAGCAAGGAACATGTAAATTATGTCGAATTATAAGTATGTGATATTTTTATGAAAAAATGCGATAAAAGTTACAAAAATGAATTTTTTTAAGGTGAAAATTGTTTTAATAGATTCCTTAATGTTTGCTAAACAATATGTGAGAGTATGGTATTTTCTTGATTAAGAAAAGTATAGTTTTAAAGGAAAACCGAATCAGAAGTCGGATTAACTCCGCTTCCGTCGGATTTTGAAAATGTAAATTTTTAAAGAAGAAGAAGAGAGGGGGAGATGGGACTTACTGGTTTGTTGGACTAGAGGAGAGAGGGGGGGATCCTAAAGAAGGCTTCGGGGCATCGTTTCATCGCCGGAATCTCCTCGAAAGTTCGTCGGAGCTTCGCCCTTCACTAACTCCACTTGTACACAAAAGTACTTGAGAATTTTGTATCGTTTTTGTAATAGAATTCTGAGTGAGAGGGGTGTAAAATGGAGTGGGTATTTATAGGGAAAACTAGGGTTTAGAGGTGATGAAAAATGCATTAAAATGAGATTTAAAAGGGTTTTATTATTCTCTGTAAATGTGCAGAGAAAATTAACCATACTGGAGTTATGGGGGTAGTCCAAGGGTCTAGGGTTTTCAAAAAAAATGGGGTTAGGACTTGGTTGGACCAGCGGCACCGGCCCATGGGGGATTCTTGCTGGTCGGATCTTTGGGGTAGGGGCTCGTATCTCTACCACGTGTTCAAGTCGGTCGGAATACTAATTTGCACCTGTTTGTTTTAAGTGTAACTCTTCATTTTACGTGCAGTGCACGTGCAAACTCTTGGGTTTCTAAAAGATTAAAAAAAATTAAATAAAAAGATAATGTGGCTGATGAGAGTTGAACTCGAATGCCATGTCTCAGCAGTGCAAGGCTTTACCAATAAGCTACAAGCTCCTTCTTACTGTTCAAAAGCAAAACAAATTCTTATAGCATTCACAGGAATTGTAAATACCCCAAGTGTACATTAACTTTAAATAAATTTTCTGTACATTCAAATTGGAGTTGTTACACCGTGTTTAGGGACGATGTTTTTTTGGTACTACTTTTAGAGTTCTGACTCAGGAAGACAGCGAGAGGACACAAGCATCATCATCTATCATTGGCCTAAGTCATGACTCTTCAAGCGTGGTACTTTTTGAGAAATTGGTCGTTTATTGGCCGGAATGGTCTTTCGCCATGCATATCCATAAGCAGGTAGGCTCTACCTTAGTAGACTTTGTCTATGATGTAAGGGCCTTCATAATTTGGCTTGAACTTTCCCCGCTTTGCACAATTGGGAATCATCAGCCGTTTGACAACCAGCATGAGTTCGCCTTAGCGAAATGTTCTTGGCCTGGTTAGTTTTTCATATGACCGTGTCATCCTTGTCTTATAAGCTTCCAGATTTTGTTGAACTATAAGAAGGGTTTCGTTGAGGGCATCGAGCTCTTCGAGCCTAAGATGAGTATTTTTTTCATCTACCAGCTCGTATTGAACTGCTACTCGTAAAGAGGGGAGTTCTATCTCTAGTAGGAGCACTGCTTCCGTCCCAAACACCAATGTGTATGGTGTTGTATTTGTGGTCGTCTTAAACGTTGTTCGGTACGCCCAAAGAGCTTCATGCGGCCTTTCATGCCAGTTCTTTTTGGTTCTGGACACCGTCTTTTTTTAATCTTTGTCAAGGTCTTGTTGAAGGTTTCAGCGAGACCGTTGGCCCAAGGGTTATAGACTAAGTATCGTAAGTCTATCTTGTGTTGCTGTGTGAAGCGGCTTATTTTATGGCTTTTGTAAGCTGGTCCATTATCCAAGATAATACGTTGCGGAGTCCCGAACCGATATATAACATGGGTTTTGAAGAAGTGGAAGATATTCTCCATCTTCACCTTCCATAACGGTACAACTTCTGCCCAATTAGAGAAGTAATTGATTGTTGACAGTATAAACTGGTGTCCTTTGGATGATGTCGGTTTGATAGGGCCAATTATATCGGTTCCCCGCATTTTGAACGGCCAGCTGGCCACTGTCGGGTGCAGCGGATTTGGGTGCTGATATATGAAGTCCATATGAATTTGGCACGAGTGATACTGCTTCGCATATTCGAGGCAGTCCTAAATCATCGTGGGCCAATAGTAGCCCATTCTTTTTAGCTTCAGCTTCATCTTTGGCCTAGCTTGATAAGAACCTCAGAGTCTGTCGTGTATTTCTTGGACGACTTTCTTTGCTTCCTCCGACCCCAGGCAGCTTAGCCATAGGCAGTCGAATGATCTCTTATATAGAGTATCATTGACGAACGAAAATGACAAAGCTCATTTTATAAGCTGATGTCTCGACGACACATCTTCAGGCGTTCGTTGGGACTTAAAGTAGTCTATGAGACTTCCATCCGGTCCTTAACATTTTCTTCGTCCTTTATTTGAAGGGCTAGTTATTCGGTCATTTCTTTACCTTCGGATAGTTCTATCAGGTCTTCCGAAGATATATCCGTTGGCGCGAAGACCATGCGGTTTTGCACAATGATCCTTACATCATCGAGGTCTTCATCGGCCAATTCCTTAGACAATTTAGCTAACGCATCCGCCTTGCTCTTTTCCTCTCACGGTATACTTTCCAGGGTATAGGTAGAAATTTGTGTCAGCGGTTGTTCATATCAGAATTTTGCATTATTATATTCCACATTCTTAATTATATTACAAATAAATAGGTGCTTTTGATCCATGTCTGCTAAATAATTGCAGGTTACAGATTCTCGGAACAATTCAGTGAAATTCATGAAAAGATGTTACAAAAGTGAGACTACAACCAACAATAGATGAATCCATATGATGTCGCCTAACAGTTCAAGGAAGAAATGAAGATCAGCAAACAGTTCAAGGAAGAAATGAAGATCAGCAAACAGTTCGATTGCACAAAACACAAGGGTAGCACAAGATTCAAGACCTCAACGCGAAACTTACGGTAAAAGTCCATAAATTCTGCACTGTTGGAAATCTGGAAGAGAATTGAAGAGATTCTGAGAGACCAAGTGAAGAAAACAGAAGATAAAAGTAACTTGAAGAAACCCTAAAGAATTGGGCTCATGAGCCCACCAAATGGCCGCAGATCCGCGGCCAAACAGGCTATTTTGCCGCGGTTCCGCGGCCGTGCAATGCACGTGTCGGTGGGGTGTCGGTGCTTTAACTCGGTCTTTGGGGTTGTTTTGTAATTTCATGTATGGATCAGAATGTAAACCTAGGGTTTTTCCTATCTATAAATAGGAGGGCTCAAAGCCAAATAAAAGGTGCCTCTTCTAGGGTACCTCTTTTGAGATGCCTCTTTTTAATTTCTAGATTAAATTTTAATTTCCTTGTAATCTTCAAGAGGTCGTCAATAAAGGTATTTTTTTTATCGTGCATTCTTTTATCTGAATTTAATTCCTGAATTTTTATCTGTCTTTTATTATCTGCAACTTAGATAGACTTTTAAAATTATAAAAATGAATCTCATCAGAACTTCCCTAATGAGTGAGTAATTCCTCACTTGTTAGGGTTAGAATTGGGAAGGTTTGAGAGAAGTAAATCTCTCTCTCTCCTCTCTTTGCCCATATAATTTTTATAATAGGACTCTATTTAAATTAACCACACACAGCTCACTACGGCACCCTATCCTTCAAGATAGCGGTGATTCCCTAGTTAGACCGGTTGTGGTTGATTTAAATAGAGATTAGGGCTAAGAGTTAAGAAAGGACGGACAAGGACCAAAAGGAAGAAACTAAGTTTCTTCCTAGTTGTGCTAATCCCATTTGTTGACTATTACCCTAACACCTATATTCTTCATTAGGGCATTGAAAGCAGTGGGTAGAATCCCTTTTCCAAACTAACCTAATCCTAACCCTAGCAAGACTTTTAATCAATTTAATCTCATTCTTAGATCGTAAAACAAATCCCGACTTGATCGGATTAACTCGTTAGAACATAAAGAAAAGGAATCCATCTCCCTGTGGACCGACCCGTATTCAACCGGCTAGCTACCAAGCGACACCGTTATTGATTGCGGTATTCTTAACTTTGATTTTAAAAGCGCACACACGCAAAATCTCTACAATTAGCGGTTGATGCACCCTTTCGCTATACTTTATCAATTCCGATTTACATGTCTGATAGTCGCCATTTACTTGGCTAACGATCAACTGGGAGTCTCCATATATGAGGAGGTCTTTGACTCCCATGTCGATAGAGATCTCAAGAGCTACTATCAAAGTTTCGTATTCAGCTTCTCTATTAGTCATTGACTCCGTTAAGGAGAGGGCGTAACGCAGTATCCCTCCTTGCGGGGTCACGAAGATAAGGCCCACCCCAGGTTTGATTATGGGGGTATTTTGCTTTCGCCGCTTCATGGAGGATGCTCCATCGAAGTAAAGCTCCCACTGACTTATTTTCTTCTTTTTCTTCTTCAATTGCGTCGAATGCGTGCTCATCCGGCAATTCGTAATTTAAGGGAGAGTCGGCTGGTATCGGATACTCCGCGAGAAAGTCGGTGATGGCCTATCCTTTCACCGCTTTGAGGGGTCAATACGTTATCGAGAACTCCACCAAGAGGAGAGCCCATTTGGCAAGCCTTCCTGTCAGTATGGCCTTTAACATCAGATATTTGAGATGATCCACCCTTGATATGAGGTGGACCTCATGTGCCAAGGCATAATGTCTGAGCTTCGTTATTACGAAGATCAGTGCCAGGCAATACTTTTTGATGGGGGAATAGTTGCTTTTCCCCCCAGGAGAACTCGACTTAGATAGTAGAGAGCCATCTCCTTTCCTTGATCATTCTCTTGTGCCTACAATGCGTTTAGAGAGCCCTCAAAGGCCGTTGTATATAAGATAAGGGGTTTCCTTTAACGGAGCGGCCAATACAGGCAGATTCTGTAGGTATTGCTTAATTTATTCTAGTGCGTTTTGGCACTTCTGATCCCAGACGAACGGGGTCCCCTTCTTCATCAGATGACTGTAGGGATGATATTTTTCGGAACGGTTGGTTATGAACCGCCGGATATACACGCGCTTTTCTTAGAGAGACCGCAATTGTTTGAGGGTTCTTGGTGAAGGCATTTGCAAAATCGCCTTGATTTTTTAGGAATATATTTCGATTCCTCGGTGACGTATGATGAATCCCAAGAATTTTCCTGAGGAGACTCCAAACGCACATTTTAGAGGGTTCATTTTCAAATTATACTTCCGAAGACGTTGGAACACTATTTTTAGATGTTCCCAATGTTCTTCATGAGATTTGCTCTTCACCACAAGGTCGTTGATGTAGCATTCAACGACCTCGTGTATGAAGTCATCGAAGATCTTTTTCATGGCTTTTTGGTATGTGGATCCGGCGTTTTTCAAACCGAAGGGCGTCACCTTGTAGCAGAATACGCCTAACGGTGTCCGGAAGGCGATATGCTTTTAGTCCTCAGGATCCATTTTTGTTTGGTTGTATCTTGAAGATCCATCCATGAAGGAGAAGACCTCGTGGGTGGATGTGTTATCGATCATCAGCTCGGTAATGAGTACTGGAAAGTCATCTTTCAGGCATGCTTTGTTAAGGTCCCGAATGTCCACTCAGATGAAAACCGTCTCATTTTTCTTCATCACCGGGACGATGTTAGCAATCCAGTCGGGATATTGAATTTCTTGGATGAAGCCGGAGTCGATTAGTTTCTTGACTTCAGCATTGATACCCATCTCAAGTTCGAGCCGCATCCTTCTTGGTGCATGTTTAATTGGCTTTATGTATGGCGATATGGCCAGTTTATATACCGCTATTTCTGGATTTAGACCCGGCATTTCGGAGTAGTTCCATGCGAAACAGTCTTTGTACTGCATAAGCACGTCTTTGAGTGTGGTTACCTTTTTTCAGATAGTAGCTCACTGATGAACGTCGGCCCCGGATTGTTCTCCGTCCCTGAGTCAATTTTTCTTAGGTTGCTGCCGTGGTGTGTATCCCGTCCTCCAGCTCTTTTGGCGCTGGTGGAAATTCTGAGATCACATTGTCCTTATCTTCATTTGTGAAGCACTTGAAAAGATCATTCATACTCTCGTGCCCTCCCTCTTTTGAGAGTGTTATCATATGGCAGGTACGAGTACGCTTCCCTTTTTGCGGTTGAGCTAGTCTTAACCTGACGATGTAGGTCCTTTTTGGCTCGTGTTTTCACGGCAGGCTTACCTTCCATCTGTCAAATAAAGCGAACATGTCTTGTCGATACTGGTCTTCCATCCAATCCTTGAAGGTGAAGCAGTCTTCAAGGGGGTGACCTATTGCTCGGTGATAGGAGCAATAATCCGAATGATAGACCTCGTTTATCTGTTCGGGATGCCGAGACTCCGAAAGTGTCATCATTTGGTGCTTCATGACAAGGTTGAATATTCTCCCTGTCTTGTCTTGAAGGAACGAATATTCCCGACCCATCTTCTTTATAAAGGATGGGCTCCAATTGAGCCTTTCTCGATTGAACGACATCTTAGGCCTGCTTTGCTGTCTTTGAACGTTATTTGCATTTCTTGCCCTACTTTTACCTTTGCTTCGGGATTTTCCCCCTTCTCAAAGGCAACTAGCGGGTTATGGATGAAGAGCGTCACGGTCTACTGCTTCCACTATTTACCGACTTAGACGCCATGCCTTGGCCTTTTCATATATGGTCATTTCTCACCTGTAGTTGTCTCGAATCGCCTGACAAGCTTCTTTTATTAGCTTGTCGACTTGTTCATCGAGCGACGGACTTAACGTTCTTAGAGCGAGATCTTATTCCAATTTGACGTCATTGCTACTTGGAAGAATGTTTTCTTCTTCGTTTGAGCTGTTTATGACACGACAGCTGTAGATTTGCTCCTGCTTTTTGGACCGAACAAATCCGAGCCCAATTGTTTCCATCTTTCCATTGGGCTTCTTTCACTTAGTCCCGGGAATGTCCCAAATCTTTTTGTAAAATTGGGTCTGCCGAACCGTTTTATCGAGAGGTACACCATGGCACTTTAACAGCTTCTTTAATCCCTTCGCATAATATCTTGACATACGGATGGGATGGAATCTGTCAAGAGCGGGGTTGATACCACGCCAGACTTCCTTTTCCACTTTGGTCTCCGTACATTTATAGAAGAGGATCGCATTTTCACCTCTTCATCTAGGAGGCACGTAAAACGTTTGCAATTCTTGTACGCTGTATGTATCGAGCGCATCAAGTTCCCTGTAGTGTCGAAGTGGAGCCATCATGATTTATAGACTCTGATCTGCTTCGGCAAGAGTCTGCATCGACGGGTGGACGGAGAACACTGCATTGGTTTCGTCCTCGGAGTCGCTGGCAAAGACCAAAATAAGAGTGGATGGTCCGAGCTTATTGTTTTGCCTTTGGGGTTGCCACTAGTAAACTATTTTTTCGACTTCCTTGGTGTCTCTTCCAAAGATCGGGATGGTGGTTGTGGATTTTTGTTTATTCTCCGGCTTGTGGCACCTTTCAGTATCCTCGAAGTCCGGCAGAAAGTACTTCGCGTCTTCATACTTCCGCACTTCATTCACCGAGAACGGATTTAGTTCTCCTGTGGCAATGTACTCTGAGCCATCCTTGAAATAATTCATACACTGATATTGTGTAGAAGGGATGATGTTGTACTCGAGTAACCAGGGCCTGCCGAGTAGGGCATTGTAGCAAGTCTTAGCGTCAATGACATGAAATTTGATGTCAGTGACGAGCAACCCGAAGCGTTGCATCAGTATTACGGACCCAAGTGTCCGTGACGACTATGAGTCAAACCCAGAGATGGTAATTTTATCTCGAGCAAGGTGTTGAATATTCATGCAAATTTCCTTCAGCACTCTCACGTTAAGAAGATTAACAGAGGATCCGTTGTCAACAAGGATTTTCCCTATCTTGATGCCGTGGCAGTACCCAGTGACGTATAGCGGTCAATTATGTTCGCACATACCAAGGAGTAGATCTTCATCGCTGAATTTAATATCAGCCGTGTGGACCTCTGCCAGTTCATCTTTCATCTTCTCTTCTGCGAGAAAAATTTGGAACTGATCGGGCTATTGTAAGGTCTTGATTAGGGAAGCTCGTGCTTCTTTGGACAGGAGGAGAGCATCCAATATGATTAACTGCGAGGGTATTTTCCATAGATGTTCTAGGAAGTTATAATCCATCTTGTTTTTCTTAGGCGGGTCCTTTACGGCGAGCTCTTTGACTGCTTCTTCATCAAGAGCGATTTGCTTGGGCATTTTCACTTTCCTTTTGTTCTTTTTGTTCGAACCTTTGTTTGCAGGTCTGAATCTCTTCTCAGGTAGCGTACGGTTACGCAGCTGAATATTTTCGCAGTTCTTCTCTTCCACTTCTTTTCCAGATGCGGAGTCTTCGAATAGAAAGTCGAAGAGTGTTTCGTCCTTAGAATCGCTCCTAAAAGTGAGAACTTGAGGTTTTTCCCCTTCCGAACTGGTATCAACCATGTGACGGTTTCCAGTCGTTTCTTCATGCGTGTTCGTCTCGCCATTTTGATGTCGACGAGCGCGAGCTTCGCTTTTCTCCTTCTTGAAGTGTTTTCGATGGGCAATATACCCTTGCCACCACTTCTGTAACAACTCTGAATTTTCTGTAAAAAAAATTTTAATGTACAAAAAGGAGTTTACAAGCCTGAGTACAAGTTATAAGTATATCTTATTTAAGAACAGCAAAAAACAACTCGTAGCTCACTGGTAAAGCCCTTGCACTGCTGTGACGTAGCCCCTGTGTTCAAATCCCATCAGACACATTATTTTTTCTGATTTTTCTTTTGAACTTTTGGAAGCTCAAAAGTTTACACGTGCAATGCACATATAAATGAAAAGTCTGAAAAAATAAACATGTGGAAAATGATTTAAATACAGAGAGGAACACGCGGCTCAAATCCACCGGCCCCCTTCCTTCAACCGGCCGGCGGAAATGCTCCCTAGGCCAACACCGACGGGCCCCCATAGGCAATGAGGCCCGGGCTTTGCACACATAACCCTTCCCCTACCCCTAACTCCCCTGCACTGTTTGATTTCCCTGCAATCAAACAGAGACTTTTAATTTCACCTTTAAATCAAATTTTAATGCATTTTAACTCACTCTTTTAATTCCAAAACCCTAATTCCACACTATAAATACTACCCCATGCCCTAGTCCATCCTCATTCTAAAAATTCTAGCCAAAATTCTCTCAAAAGTTCCTAGGTACAAGTGGAGTAAAGTGGAGTTAGCAAACAAGCAACTTCCGGCGAAGATTGAAACCGATTCCGGAGCTCCCGCGGCATCCCAAAGCTTTCCTCCTCCTCTTCTTCCTCTTCTTAACAAAATCAAACGGTAAGTCCTTTCCAATCCATCTCCTTCTTCTATGAAAGTCTCTTTTCATAAAATATGTCGGAAGTGGAGTTAATATTGATATCTTATTTTAAACCTCTAGAATTCCACTTTTTCTTACATATTTTTCATCTATATTCTTACACCTTTTTTGTAATCATATAACCAATGTTTAGAACCAAATTTTAATCAAAAATATCATGCAAAATAACTTTAAATCAACATTTACATTAAAATACCATAAACTTTACATATCACTTTTTAGTATGTTGTTAATACTTTACCTTTAGAAAACCTCACGGGATAATGACCTACCCCTCACAAACACACATGGTTCCATAACACGATACTCTTTGAACGTATTTTTGTGGCGAATACAAAATATTGCATTAAAATACCATTTACTATAAAAACGGTTTTCTTTGAAATTGTATTTTAAAATTCATTTACAAATATACCTCTACAACCCTTTTTAGGAGACCCGCTATTGGATGGTACGGATTATCGCACATCCTCGGGCTAGTAGAGCGAGATGCAGACCTCCTCACGGAGTATTCGATCTCGAAAGATTTTAAATACGGTTTTTAAGAAAAACACATTTTCTAATTTAATAAAATTTAATTTTTAATAATTATATAAATATTACAAATCCATATATTTTCAAATATAATAAACTTACATTTTTTCTAAAAGATGAAAGTTCATAAGTTTCACTAAAATACCATCAAGATATCAATAAAATACAAGTTTTACAACAAAATACCATGAACTATTCAAGTTAAGGTAATTATCACTAAAATACCTCAACCCCTTAAAATTCACATAAATGGAAACCCTAAATAATATAAATAATTTCTCGAGATTATTTTGAAACTATATTAAAATTATTTTTCATAACCCCCCCTCCCCCGAGTTATATAAAATTACATTCAAGGACTTTAGTAAATATAGGTTTAAGCGGGATCAATTCTCTTGAGCCTCAGGGAGCCGGAGAAAGTGAGTGCTTGCCTATTTAAGGTAGAAAACTTAACGGTGTTTTCAATGGTAATTGTCTTGGAAAAAGACACAAATCCTGTCGTCCATGTGTAGCAGTTACCGATAACTCTCGAACCTAATTCAGGATCCAAATCAGTTACAGGTGTCTGACTCAAGTCTGAGTCTAACCTGAATCCAATCTTAAATCAAAATCCAACTCAAACATGAACCCAAAGACTAGCATGCATACTTGAACATGAACCTGAATTCAAACACATATATCAAACCTGAATACAGACTTGATTTGACATGAACCATGAATACAACTTGACATGAATACAAGAATACTTGACATGAATACTTGATATATACATGAACTATATCTTGCAAACTAATGTATTCATGGATTCGAGTAAGGCTGGTAATTTTAACTGGAACTTAGCATATACGGGGTGCTAGGGTAGTTCATGCATGAATCCAATGAAATCTCAGAAGTCCCACTAGATCATGAATCCATGTCTACTAACACAAGCAAGCTATCATGAGGGCACGTGTTTCCTTGCTCCTGGATTACAGCCTGTTGAGTTTGGAATACTTCGACGACGGTTGAAGTCCCGTTACTAACACTTGATTCAGGCCCATGGTTCTTTACCCCTAGATTACAGCCTGTTGGATTCGAGAACACTCTTGAGATTGGTTGACATTCACCCTTGAACTTACGTTAAATTAGTGTACCCAAGTAGAGACCTGTTAAAACTCTTACATTCACTACATGTTCACTATACTTACACTACACGGCCATGTTACTTTTGTTTGCCATGCTCATGCTATGTTGTCATGCTTATCTAATTGTCATATATTACTATAATTGTTCATATATATTACGATAAAACTACATGCTAAATAAACTTGTCATGTTTACATTAAATGACATGCTGACACATCATACTTCATAATCCATTGTTCATGATATACATTTTCCTTATCATTACACTTTATATTTCACTTCATTCCTTAGGACTTACCGAGCGAAAGTTCGCTGACGGGCATTCCACCCACCTTTGTTTTCTTAGAATGTTCATCAGATACTATAGAGAATGAAGAGGTAGATATCTCAGAGGAAGAGCACGATCAGACTGAGACCCAAGCCTAGACCGGTTACCTTTTCTCAGTTTATGTATGCCACTTGTTTAGGCATTTCCATCCTTGTATTTTCTTTCAGTTAAAATCATGTATTGTAAATGAATCAAGTTTCATGTAAATAAAATTGTTGAATTTTAAATCTCATGTTAAGTCTCTTGTCATTTTATATTGCTTATTTTACGGTTAGCGTATTTATTCTGGAAAATTACCTTCTCGAAATAAATACGTCGCGGCCTCGTCACGTCACCGTTTCCGTCTACTGGGAAGCGGGGCATGACAACTTCTTAAAGACACTGCATTCCTCGATGGGGTGGGCGACCCTTCGATGATATAGGCAATAGTTTGGATATGATTCTCCTCCGGCGAAATATGGGATTCCGGGATTGCACATCATGAGCGGTGGCAGTTTCATCCCCATTGATAGGGCTTTAGAAAACCGTTTCTCAGTTTTGATCCTGCTTTTATTTGTTGAAGGTGTACTTTAGTTTGGTCGGAGCACTTTGCGACTCATCCTTACTGCAGCTTCTTTATTCAGATGCTGACACTTAGCCTTTTCATATCTGGCTATCTCGCGTTCTTGGCCGTCTTTGCTTTTTTGAAAGGTTTCGTTTAAAAGTCTCTCAATCGGGTCTTCTTCTGGCAGTTTCAGAGATTTTAGCGCCGATTCTTACCCCAGTTCCTCCACATCGTTTTCTGACGCTGAGGGAACTTCTTCATCATATAACGATGAGTGGGATACCATATGGTAACTTGCTACATATTCTTCTGCTTCTTCTGATGAGTCATTTCCCTCATCATTATCACTGTCTTCGTCCTCAAGGATATGCTTGAGGAATTCTTCGAGCGTGACTGGTGTTCGCACCTTCTGGTTATACTCCTCCAGCGCGTCTATATACTTTTGTAGATCCGTGCGCTTGTCGTCATATTCGGTAGGCTGCACAAGTTTCTTGGTCTTTTTCTTTTTCTTAGAAGAGTTTGAAGGCTTGATTTGAGGGCTTTTCCCCTTGTCAACAACTTTCGGTGTGTGACGTGGTTTTAGCATCCCTACGATTATTTCAAGTTCAAGTGGGCTTTTCCACCTGACTGCCGGACATACCTATAGATCTTTCAGCATTTTTTTAGTTTTTGCTGAAAGAGCTACTTCCCACGGAGCTTCCTCCACAAGTGAGCATGATGCCCTTGCGTGTCTACCTTTTGGAAGCGTGCTTTTGAGGCGGATTTACCCTCCAGTTATCAGACGGCGTGAACTTTCCCTGCTGGTACTGGTCTTAAATCCAAATTTTGAAGATGTAGCAATTCTTAATTGGGTGGTTCACTATTCTGTGATAGGGGCAGTAATTGGGGTTGTTGACGTTGCCGGGTTGCGCCGGACGCCGCGGGTCCAGAAATGTGATGAGGTTATTATGCATTGCCAGTTCAAACAGTCTCCTCATCTTGTCGCAGGGGAACGAATAAGCGTGTCCTAGCCTTTCTTTTAAGAACGGGTACGGACGCGCATTGTTTTGGCGAGCAGCCAGTTTTGGGTCACTCGGCTGTTGTTGCGTGTTGGTAACAAAGGCCATTTTTTCTTTACCCTTGTTATTTTGAGGGTCGTTATTTAAGGAGGAAGGACCATGAACCATCCATTTAGGCCAACTTGTCTATCAACGCTTGGAAGGTTGTGGATTTGAAGAAAGTCATGAACTGGGACATAGTCGATTGAGAATCAATAACCCGATGAACATGCCCATGGCTAGAGACTCTTCAATACGCTGTTCACACTTAGACCACAGGATCCGCCACTGGATCACGTATTGGACCCAAGTTTCTCCCAGATTTACCCTAGCATTGATCAAGGCCGTGATCGAAGTACGTTCACTTGCGCTGGCGAACCGTTGCGTGAACAATAATTCCATTTTAGAGAATGTTTTTGCGGGGTCGTTCAGGAGCTCCGAGTACCATTCGAAAGCTATCTCGAACAAACACCAGAAGAATTGGCGAAGCAACAATTTTTCATCGCCTCCAGTATTGCCACACAGAGCTCCTAATTGTGCGACGTGTTGGTGGGGATTGCATGTTCCCTTGTAAACGTGGAGCTTCGGGATCCTATATCCCGGTGGGTACTTGATTTGGTCATACCATGCTGGATATGGTCGTCCGGTTTTAGCGAGTTGTCCGGCAGCTTCATTGGCCTTGTGAGCTCTAATCTATTGAACAATGTAATCATCCAGGGCTGCCTTGGAGATGGTTTCTTCCTTGGCTGCTGATAAGGCCGGAAGATAGTTTGATATTTCCCCTCTGTCATCCTTGATAACTATTAGTGGATCTTCGGCCGGGGGTTCCGGTTAGATCATCATTCCCACCATGTCTTGGAATAGAAGAGTCATCTGCTTCATATTAGCAGCTTGGTCTGCAGCTTCCTTGTCTTTTCTTTCCAGCACTTTTTGCAAGAACTTTGTGTCGGTCTCTTGCTCTTGATGTTGTTCGGCTTCTTTATCTGGGCTCTCTTTTTGTCCGGTGAGTGTTGTCATTTTGTTCGGAGTTTCTTAGAGCTTTTGTTGTTGCTCCTGAGCCTTCGTCAACGACCGAATTTGCGGTCGGTGACTCATTTAAGCATGGCTTTCTTCTTTTCCTGAGGCCATGTAGACCATATGTACGGTAATGCCCCCAGACCTAGGGCGTTTAGATCTTTCGCCATTGGATTTTGCCATAGGAGGTAAAGTTTTCTCCAGCCTCATTCTTTTATGAGATATTGGAGTTGAAGGAGCCGTTGTGACAAGCACCTGTTTAGGAGAAGTCCCCCGTTTTATGGCAGAGGAGCAATTTTTTTCTTATCGGCCCTTAGATTTCTTGGGTCGACGAGGGTAGTTTTCGTCAAGCATAGAGTCTTGGACCTTTCGCCAAACTCTATGGATTTGTGAAGAAAGCCATTGGTGAGGCTGCTCTGGCTGTCGCTGTACGGGGACCTTTGTTGGCGGAGGTGATTTCTTCAGTACCGCCGTCAGGGAGTTTTTGCGGACTCGCCTGAACGGATCAAAGTTGTTCACGGTTGGAACAGCAGCATCGACCTCCACTATAGGAGCTGGTGAGGTAAACCCAGAGGGGGAGTTGCCTCCAGTCTGTCTTACTCGGTGCCAGTGGTGACGTCGAGTGTGCCTTGCTGCAGGGACCGCCTCAATATCATAAACGACTTTATCATGCCCCTGGCTTTGCTGAGGAGCTTTAGTTAGCGCCAACCTGTCGAAGACCGACGTCCTTGACTGAGTTGGAGTAGGGTTGGCCAAACTTTAGAAGACCGACCGCCGGGGAGGAGACGCACTTTTGATGACTTCACCTGTAGCAGGAGCAGGGAAGGGTAGCCATTTTAGGATGGCTCCCTCAGGCATCATGGGATTCTTTACGGGCCCACTTGAGTTCTTCCTCAATCTGTTGAAGATCGAGACTTCAGGGTTTGACGGCTTGCAGGTAGGAGCCGTCTTGGGTGCCAGCCGATCAAAGACCGACCTTCTGGGAGCTTCTCCTTATGGCGTTGAGGCGCCGAAGCTCGCAGGTGGGAGCATGGTCCCGATGAAAAGTTCGGTAGTAGCCTGAGCAACTTATCCTACTGGCATGGTGAAGATGGAGGCCGCATTAAGCCCGTACATCACTCCTCCAGTTAGGACGGAGTGGGAGTCACTGTTGCAAAAGGTGCAGTGGGAATCCATTGATTTCTGCACAGGAGAAAGACACCATGTACCTTGAGTCCAGGGGAAACCATAGCGAACCGCGATTTTGTTCGCAATCACGACACACGAAATGTGGAGTGGAAAGAGGAAGAGGTCCCACCGGGCGTGCCAAAATTTGTTTACCGCCGAAGACCAGACTGAGACGTTTCGGATGTCTAGCCTAAATTTGGAGGCAGATGCTATTTAGACATATCCATCCACCTTTCTGAAGATACCAAGTTGATTTATGGCACCGTATATCGGAGGTTTGAATAAATGCGACCGTTGTAGCAGACTTCATCTGATTCCCCCTCGTTTGTGATGGGTTTTTGATTGTGGGGATGCTCTTCCTTACAAACGCAAACCCCTACAGTTAATTACATTATCCCATTGCGATAACAACTTTCTCCTGCTTCGGTAGGTCACTTCGTATCGTGTTATATTTTTGTTTATTTTGGTTTCCCATGGATTGTATACGGAGACTATTTTATGTCGTCGCCGGTAGGGCGGAGATTAGTCCAAATCTGTATATATATTTGGGTTTGAACTTATGTTGTATGTATTCCATTAGTTCAAAGAATATTTTATTTTATTTAAAGACCGTTAATCTAGTTTGAGATTAAAATCGACTTAAATATATGAGCGTTTGGGCTCGGTTTATTTTAACTAAGGATACGTTAGTCCTATTTGAGACTAAGATCAACTTAAAGATATTTTCAGGATCATTAAATTTAGTTAAGATCCAACAACAGAGCATTTGGGCTTAGCTGCAGACAACTTCCGAGAGACTTAACCAATTTGGACTCGGTCGGCTCAGTTTTAGGCTTTCTCCTTTTTTTAGAAGTGTTAAGCACTTATTTATTGCTCTGGTGCTCACGTAAGAAGCACGTGAGGCGTACAGACATGGGTGCTTCCCAATCGGTGCCAAACACTTACTCATTTTGACTAGGTATATATAGTGCTAAGCATTTTGTACGGCGCTCACGTGAGAAGCACGTGAGGCGTTGAGCCTTCTGTTTTGGGCGCTCTCGTGGGAAACACGTGAGGCATTATAATAGTGCTAAGCACTAATTTTTCTCTGGAGCTCACGTGTGTTTCACGTGAGGCGTCAAGTTCTTTTTCTTTTTAGAGATTTAATCTCTATTAATGACGTTTTGGCCATTGATGATCACCAAGATTTCTGTTTTGAAGATTTGGGATCATTTTTTTTATTGGAGAACTAAGTTCTTCTTTTCTTTTTATAAGAACTAAGTTCTTTATATAGGGTTAAATCCTGATTTCGGAGGAATTAAATTCCTACAAAATGTGTCTTTTATTTTGATCTAGTTCTTTTCCCTAGATTTTGAGTCTGAAGAATAGAACCTCCCCGATGAGAATTAAATTATCCACTTGTGGGGAGGTTTTCTTTCCAGATCTCAGATCAGAGAAAGAACTAAGTTCTTTTTATGAAGGGTTAAACCCTTGTTTCCATACTAGGCAAAAGAGATATGTTTATCTCTGCTTTTCTTTACCCAGCATTGGAGAGAGCGAGGAGATCTTCTTCTTTTTAAGGAGAATTAAGTTCTCGGTTCTTGTGAAAAACTTATGGGGCCAATCCTCTTCCTGAGACTTAAAGTCTCAGGTTCTTTATATAGATGAGGCAAGGTGTTAATTAGTTTGAGAAAATCTCTCATTTGAGAGATAACAATTGGCCTCAAAGATTATTTGGGGGATTTTATTCAGCGATGGATCTTTGATCCGGGGCATTTCTATTTAACAGAATATATTTTCCTGTTTCTAACAAGATTAGGAAAATATTTCCCATATACAGAATTTAATTCTGTCATACGGTGATTTTTAATCACCATTGGATTTTTAATCAAAGGGTTCTCTATTTAACAGAGCTCATCTTTCTTTGTTTAGAAAGATATAGGGAAATATTTTCCCATCTCATTGGATCTTTGATCAAAAGCTTTCTATTTAATATAAAATATTTTTCTCATTTAGAAAAGACTAGGGGGATATTTTCCCCCAATAGAATTTAATTTTATATTCGATATTTTTTAATCACCATTGGATCTTTGATCTTGTAACGACTCTGAAATTCCTGTACAAATTTTTTTTTATTGTACAGAAAAGGGTATTACAGCCTATGTAAGAGTTATAAATTATTTTTATTCAATAAAAGCAAGAAGCAACTTGTAGATCACTGGAAAAGCCTCTACACTGCTGTGACGTAACCTATATGTTCGAATCTCATTAAACCCAATTATTTTTATATTTTTTTTAAAATTTTTAGAAGCCCAAGAGTTGCACGTGCAATTCACTGAGAAACGAAATGTTTCAGAAAAATCAAACAGGCGCAAAGAGGAGTAAACACCAAACTAGACACGTGGCACGAATCTCGAGGCAATTGGGCCAGATCCAACCGCCCGTTTTTCCTATATGGCCGGTGCCGATGGTTGAGATGAGTCCTAATGACTCCGTGCTTTGCACACCCACACCTTAGACTCCCCTCAACTACCCTGTATTTTTTAATTTCCCTGCAATTAAACAGTGACCTTTAAATTCATCATTTAACACCATTTTAATTTTTTTAATCCAAATTTTTAATTCCCAAACCCTAAATTCTTCACTATAAATACACCCCATGCCCTAACTCCCCTCTATTCTAAAAATTTCTATCAAAATTATCCTAAAAGTTTCTAAGTGCAAGTGGAGTCAAGTGGAGTTAGCAACTAATCCATTTTCATCGAAAACCGAAGTCGTTTCCGGAGCTTCCACGACGCCATGGAATCCCTTCTCTTTTCTTTAACCTTTTCACAACGCTACACAATGGGTAAATCCCTCTTCTCTCTTTTCTTTCATCCTAAATTATGTTCTAAAAACATATCGGTAAAGTGGAGTTAACTCCGATACATATTTTTTAAAACTTGGAACTCCTCTTTTCTTAACAAAATAGGTCAAACTAACTTTCTCACACTACTCATCACCTTATTTACAATCCATTAGTTTTAGTTTAATCAAAATTTTCATGTGAAATAATCAAATAACGAACTTTTTCATTAAAGTACCATGAACTTTAGTATAACCTTTCTCGATAATTAGTTTATCTACCTTTAGAAAAACTTCATGGGGTAACAACCTACCCCCCATACACACTATGGTTTCATAGCACGGTATTATAAACATATGGCTAATTTAAAGAATAATTTTTATATTAAAATACCACACCTTTTCAAAACGGGTTTCTTTTAATCGATATTTATATACCTTGGCAATTACGCATCTACAACTCTCGTTAGGTGACCCGCTAATGGATGGTGAGGATTATCGCATATCCTTAGGATAGTAGAGCGAGATACAGAACTCCTCACAGATTATTCGGTCTCGAAAGGAAATAAAAATACGGTTTTTAAGAAATACGACTTTTCTAAACAAACTAAATTTTGGAAAAATATATAAAACTATGAATTCGTATTTTCAATAAGAAAACATATTATGAAACTATATTTTTAAAATGGAAGATTAGAATTTTTAATAAAATACCACCAAGTTTCCAAAAGTAGTATTTTTTCATAAAAATACCATAAGCATTCAAAAAGCTGGGTTTTACCACTAAAATACCACAACAATTAAAATATATGTTCATGAAAACCTTAAATAGTATAAATCACCCTCGAGGTTGTATTTTAAACTATATTAAATTATTTTTCATAAAACCCCCTCGAGATATATAAAATAATACTTTAAGGACTATAGACTAATATAGGTTAAAGCGGTATCATTTCTATTGAGCCTCGGGGAGCCGGAGAAAGTGAGTGCTTGCCTATTCAGGCTAGACAACGTAACGAAGTTATCAAATGGCAATTGTCTTGAAAAAAAACACAAATCCTGCCGTTCATGTGCGGCAGTTGCCGATTACTCCCGAACCTAAGAATTTCAAGAGCTAAATCCGTTTATAAGTTTCTGACTTCAATCTGAATCCAAACTCAAACCAGAATCCTAAAATTAAACACGAACTTGAATACTTGATCATGAATTTGAACACTCAAATTCAAATATCAAATTCAAACTTGAACACGTGACTCGACTTGACCGAACCATGGTTATAACTTGACATGAACTTAACATGAATACCTGAACACATGATTATATTTTGAACATGAATCTGTACATTTTATATTCATGGGATAAAGGGGTAGATTGATACGGAATGTATATCGTGGCACGAGAGGTCACTTGAAAAGACACCTACATGAATTCACATGTCGTTGTCCCGTGGGTTATGATGGGGCCTTGTACTACATGTTACCATAGTCCACGGGGTAAGATGGACTCCTCTCGTATACATGAATATCTTCTTTATCAAACGACAAATAACCATGTTAGAATAACTATCCTATACTTGTGAATGATCATATACAACTTTACATGTCCTCTGTTCAATTCACATTATATATTATCTTCTCTTATTTCTTTTGGGGACTTACCGAGCGCTAGTTCGCTGACGACATTCCTTTCTATTTCTTTCTTTGGAATGTTTGTCAGGAGGACCGGACTCTGAGGAGATAGAGCCGAGCCCGGAGGACTTGGACCGGTTTGATGCTCAGCCAGACTACTAGCTCCCTCCAGTCTGCACTTACTTTCAGTATGCCATTGTTTAGGAATTTGTTTTTATTATTGTATATTTTATTTTTAGATAGTTGTATGTAAAGATGAATGTAAATAAAGTTGTTGTTTCATTTTATTACTTTCATTCTTGCTCATGGTTATATTGCTTAATTACACTTAACATATTTTCGTAGTAATACGTTATGGGCTTGCCACGTCACCGTTTCCGTCTACTGGAAAGCGAGACGTGACTGATCTGACGGTTCTCTATTTAGAAAAAATATTTCTTTTTTTTAGAAAGATCGGGGGAAGTATTTTCTCCAAATAGAATTTAATTCTATGCGAAGCTAAAAAATATGTTCTCATGTGTTTAACACGTGACCCCAGTGTGGATTTTAATCTGCTTATACTTAGCATATGAGCGCTCACGTGTTTAACACGTGAAGTTGGTTCGCCATCTTTTGGTTGTTTATTCTCAGCACTTATATACTTTGCATATAAGCGTTCACGTGTTTAACACGTAAGACCAGTTTGGCCCTTTTGACTTTTTGTTTTCAACGCTTATATGCTTTACATATAAGTGCTCACGTGTTTAACACGTGTGGCCCAAACTGTGGGAATTCTTTTCTTCTTTCTTTTCGCCCCCCCCCCCCCCCTCTTTTTTAAAGGAAACCCTCCTAATAATAACTAGAACAATAATTTTCAGGGTAATAATAACACGAATAATCAATATCGACCATACCAAAATAGAGTAGGTCAACCTAGTAATGCGAATTAGTCAAACCCTACCTATGCTCCATAGGGCTTTGGTACTGAAAATGAAAAAAAAGGTCTCCACCTTGAAGAAAGGGGTATAAATATTGCTTAAAACAACAAAACAAACTAGCGCCCACATAGAACCTTTAATAAAAAAAATTCTACACAAACCACGTCTACTTTATCCACGTTCATGAAATCTAGTGAAAAAATGCTTAGTGCAAATACCCAATCAATAGCTAGGCTAGAAAAGCAAATGGCCCAACTAGCTGCCCAAATGAGCATAAGGGAAAAAAGAAAATTCCCTAGTTAGCCCATTCCAAACCTAAGAGATCAGTGAGATAATACCAGTCAGAACAACATGATTCAAGAGAACCAGGTTGATCAGGTCAACGCGATCACAACTCTTAGGTTAGGTAAACATGTGGACAACCAAGTTGTCATGCTTACCAATTCGAACAAACTACAATCCCAGCAACACTCTTCACACTCTAAGTCTCACCAAAGTAATGAACCAAATCAAGATAACTCTAACCAAGAGTCTAAATAAGAACCTCCAACTGTTAGGATAGATAGACCTATTGAAACCAAAGCATCCTACCCAAATAGGTTAAAGTCGAACAAACAGTCAGCTAACATGGAAAAAGTTCTTGAGATGTTTAAACAAGTTAAAATCAATATTCCGCTTCTTGATACTATACACCAAGTTCCATCATATGCAAAATTTCTAAAAAACTTGTGCACCAAGAAAAGACACACTCATGTGCCTAAAAAAATCTTCCTAGCCGCTAATATTAGCGAAGTATTATCGAGCTCAATTCCCATGAAATATAAAGATCCCGGTTGTCCTACCATTCCATCCACATTAGATAACAAGTCGATAAACAGAGCGTTGCTAGATTTGGGAGCAAGTGTAAACTTGCTTTCATACTCAGTTTATAATCAATTAGGTTTAGGCGAATTGAAACTGACTAAGGTGACTATACAGTTAGCCAATCAATCAATCAAAATACTGAAAGGAGAGATTGAGGATGTCTTGATTAAGGTAGGAGAATTCATATTATCAGTGGACTTCATAGTCCTTGAACCTGAACCAGTCTCTAACCTAAGGAACGAAATTCCGGCCATTCTAAGACGGATGTACCTTGCAATGTCAAATGCATTAATCAACTGTCGTAATGGATCTATGAAACTATCTTTTGGAAACATAACGGCGAACGAAATGCATTAAAAAGTTTATGTTTTATGAACTTGGAAAATTCTAAGGTGGGTGTTAGTGGATAAAACTAGTAGTAGTGATGTAGTGGGGGATTTAGAGAGTGTTTTCTAGCGTAGTAGTGGTTATATCCTCGGTTCAAATGAGCTTAGAAGTTTCAAAGATGGGTTTAGAATTTTTCGATATCGGTTTTGTATGACTTGTGGTGATCAAATAAAATCTGATATTACTCAGGGACTCGGAAAATTAAATAGCGGATATAGTGAGAAGTACAAACCTATAGAAACCCACCCTAGAAACCCGAGCCCAATCCCCCAAGTTTTGGCCGCAATTTTATTCGTTTTTACTGTAATTATCGGGTCGATTTTGGAATTTGGCTCTAAAACTTGGTCTGTAGCTCACTCATTGGATAACTAAGACTGCCCTATATGCAAAAAAAGTCTAATATCACCTTAAGTAAAATTTGGAGTTTTTTTACTTGTTTTCTGTCAATGTTTTGATATTTGTATTTTGACTCAGTCGTTTGACGTTCATACGTCGACGTCGGGGGTTGTTTTGTTGTTCTAGCATGCGTAGACCATAGGTTCTAACATATGTGTGCTTCGCTCGTCGTATCGGTTTTTGATTTGGATTTTCATGCGATGCGATATGGTTTGATTTGTAGGTACATTCACGTGGACTTTCGAGACGACGAAGGAGAGTAAGGCGTTCATCGACTTCGGCTAAAGCGAGGATGTTAGGTGAGTAGATGTATATCTATGGGGGAAGTCTGATGGATGGCGTATAGCACCCTCGCAACCGTAGAATTAGGATATGTGTGTGTATGTGTGTGTGTGTGTACGTATATTAGATATATATACCTAGCTTATAGGGTTATTAGAATTATATATGCGATACTAGTAGATTTAGTAGAAAGTATACAAACACACACACACACATGATGAGATGAGGATATGATCTGATATGATGATACGAGTCAATATGATTGGATATGATGATATGAGGCAATGTTATATGATATGGTATATGAGGACATGAGATGATATATGATGATATGAAATGAGATGATGTACATGACTATAGATCCGTACTATTGATTTGATGATATCGTATGATAGATTATATCATACGTGATATGATGAGGATGGATCGCCGACTTATATATCGACTCGAGAAATGTTGTTTTTTAAATCGCTTAAGTAGATATTATGATATATTTAGAGCCATGTCTAATTTCAAAACTAATGAATCGTTACGCGCTTTTAAATATGATAACTTCAAGGGGACGCTACAACTTTTCAAATGCTATCTTTTTCAAAAATATCGTAGTCCACCCCTATTTTTCTAAAAACAACGATTCGTGCTATTTTAAACTGTAGTTGTATGGCTCCTACGTAGTTGCGTATTTTTTATACTGTTCGCGTTTACGATTTCTTTATTTTGTTTACGCTCGCATTACGATTTATTATTTCTACATACGCTTGCATTATTTTCATTTACGATATACATATACTACGTTTCATACCCTTATTTTTACATGACTTCGTTTGCTAGGACACACACACCATTATCGATGATGCACATGTTGCACGTACACATATTTGCCGGCTCACACAGACATTATCGGTAATTGCCATGCCACGTACACAGATAGAATTCGCGATGTCACCATATCACTTTATAACCTGTTAACATTTTAGTTACAGATTAGTACCGCGTGTTATTACAGATATTGCACTTTCTTTACCTTGCTACACGACACGTTCATATAAACACACTTGCTATGCATTACAGTATTATTCTGTACCTGTACATATTATTTCATTACTGCCATACTTTTATGAGATTCTGTTTTCATGAGATTTCTGGATTTAAGAAACCGTAGATATTATTTAAAAAATTATGATTGTTTTAAAAACATGGTTTCTCTTGATATGATATTTCGACGTCCACCATGAAATTTCTCGGTACTGAGCTATGATGATTACCCGATTCGATAAGTGAGGAGTCACCGTCTGCGGGTACATGGTAGACTCGGTACGGTATCCCGGGGTAAGAAGATCATATAGAAAGGCAATGAGCCTGACAGGGGAACACTACCTACCGGTGACAGTGTTGGACGCGGCGGATATCCGGAGGATACCGACCGAAGTGATATGATACAAATGGATATGAGAACTGATCAGATAAGACGATGCCTGATATATGAGGGTCGATCCGATGAGACGGCGCTTGAGATATGAGGATTTACGTGTCGATACTAGACACGGGTTTTATGATGATTTCGAGTGTCGATGCTAGACACTCAGGATTTTATGATGATTTTGATGTGTCGTTGATGGACACATGTTGGATGACAAATACATATATATAACACAGATGATATGGTACCACATATTGATGCATGCACGATATTATATATTTATACACATATGTATACACGGTCACCTTCTATTCCATACGATATGATATTATATTACAGTATGACCTAGAAGATCGTTATACATTCGATTTCTACCTGATGATTTCTTCTACTCACGAGTTGGCAACTCACCTCCGTTGTGCCATAGTTTTCTTACATGATCGACCACTCGGATTTAGTAGCGGCTTAGTAACACATTCTTCTTTTGGGTGATTTGCATTGGTAGATGGGTTATACTACGGATCGTAACCACTATTGTATACTTTTATATTCATTGTATCTAGTTAAAATCTCCATCAATCATACTATATATAATTGGTAGACTTAGATACTCGTTGTATATTCTTTGGACTTAGTGACGAGACTTGTATATATATTCTTCGTATTGGACTTGATGATGTTTTGATATTTTTTTCTTTACTCTTTTTCTGTGATTGATCTTCGTCTTAGGCGTCGTATATATATTGCGTGGTTGTGATTCCGCCAATTGGCGAAGAGCTAGCTCCCGCTTGGGGATGCCTATATTATTCTTGTTATGTACTGGTTTTGGATTAAAACTTACAAGAGAGCTGCTGCCAAATTTTAAATGACGGAAACGTTTTCAAACTTTAGTATACATCAACTTGCATTTCTATAAAAATTTACTTATACTTTAAAAGAAGCATTTGATTTTATTTATACCCTTCTTTTTAAACTTTACCTCCACTATTTTCCTAAAAAGGTTTAGATTTCTGGGTTTTCGGCTTACTTGGATTACGGTGGGATCTTATAGATTTCACGTGATCCAAATGCCAGTCGCCTGACATTTCCAGGTCGTGACACAATATCTGGGTCGAATAACTAAAAGAAACATGATACTTTTGCAACCTATGCTAATCGTAGAAATTTTTGACGTGTGGGGTATCGATTTCATGGGTTCGTTCCCAAACTCATTTGGGAGTTTATACATTATAGCAGCCGTCGATTATGTATCGAAATGGGTCGAGGTTGTGCCTTGCAATACCAAAAACAACAAAGTTGTTAAATTCCTAAAAGAAAATATTTTTTCAATTTTTGGCATGCCCCGAACCATTATAAGCGGTAATGGAACATATTTCTGTAATCGATCATTCGAGACTCTAATGGAAAAAAAAATAATCCATCACACATAAGTTATCAACTCCCTATCATCCACAAACAAGTGGACAAGTCGAAGTGTCAAACAGACAGATTAAGAAAATATTGGAGAAGACAGTAAGTAAAAATAGAAAAGATTGATCTATTAAGCTGGTGGATGCCTTATGGGCATACTGTATAGCTTGTAAGACCAATTTAGGCATGTCTCCTTATAGATTAATCTTTGATCAGGCTTGTCACTTGCCAGTCAAATTGGAACATTGAGCCATGTGAGCTATCAAACAGCTAAATTTAGATTTAGACAAGGCCGGTTCGAATAAGAAGTTACAATTAAATGAATTGAATGAAATAAGGAATGGGTCTTATGAAAATGCCAAAATTTATAAGGAGAAAACCAAAGTTTTCCACGATAAATCCATACTGCGCAAGACGTTTAATATTGTTCAAAAGGTGCTCCTTTAGTTGGTAATTCGAGCCTCAAGAAGCATTAGATTACTCATTTCAAAAAGTGATTAAAAAGTGAATATATTGTTGTTTATATGAACTAGTCAGGGGGTAAATGCATGTGAATATGTCTCTTTCAATCATCCCCACCAATAAAGTATTCTCTCTGAGTTAAAAATCCCTGCGGTCCTTTGTGGGAAAATAATCTTGGCCTCCAACTACTATTAATAGTCGGCTAAAGGATTAGTTTCGAGTACAATAGCAATATAATTAAATAAATAAAATAAAATGTTTTTATTAGCTGTAAAGTTTGAGCTATAGAAATAAGTGGAGATATGATGGTTTGAATAGGAGTTTTATGACTATAAGACTATTTCACAAGCACAAAGGTGAGTAGGAACGAAAATCGATAAAAGGTGGAGTGAAAAATAAAACTTAGTTTTTATTAAAGATGATAGAAATCCTAGATTTGAGATTAAGTTTTAGGATGAAAACTCGAGAAAACTTTGGACTTTATAGACTGGCAAGATACTTTTGTAAAGCGTTTTTTTATCTTTAATTTTCTAATTTCTTTATTTTATTTTATTTTTGAATTTTGTGGGTGTAATTCACTGAAACTCCTCAGGAGAAAACACTCCTCCTTTAGGGCTATCTAAGGGTTTAACGACTTGTTATACGTGCTAAGTGCAATCACGATACCTTCAAAAGTGAGCTAGGATTTATCTAGGTTTTCTTTTTCTTTTTAGGATTTTATTTTTAGTTTTACTCGAGAACGAGCAAAAGATAGATGTGGGGTATTTGATCAGCACATTAATTGCACATTTTTTACTAGCTTTTCCCTATCCTTTGGTTAATTAATAAATTCCATTAATTATAATTTAAGAACATTTATGAATTTATTAGCCAAAAACGCATTCATATGTATCTTAAATAATAAATGGATAATTGTGAGTTAAATGGTCTAAATATTATCTTAAATAAAATAGACGCTACTAAATATTTGTTTTGAGATGTTTTGCAGCTTTAAATGCAGCCAAGTCAAATCAAGAGACCAAATCAAATCAAGATCAGCAAATCATATCAGTCTAATTTGGTAATTGATTGAGGATCCATATAATTGCAGAGAGACAGCAAAATATTCGAGATATTATGCAAGAAAAACTAACCAAATCAAATCAGGAGATTACAGCCAAAATTGGAGTGCAAACAAACTCAATCCGACCGCTAAATCGCGGCCAAAACAATGGTCAAGACCACTAAATCGCGGCCATGATTGAAGATCTTCCGTTGGAATTTTTTTGTAGTTTCGATTTGTTTTAGAGTTAGGATTTCTATTATAACTCTATAAATATATGATCTCGAGAATAACAGAGAGCGTCTTCTACCTTAGGGTTAGTTTCTAGCCACCAAAAAAATGTAATTCTTTACTTTTTATGCATGGTGGAGTAGAACATCAAGCCGTTAAGTTTGTAATCAGAATTTAACTAATAAGGCGATACTTTTATTTTAATGGTTTTCGCAATTGATTCTTTCTTATTTTTATTTTACTTGCATTTAGTTTCAATCATGTTTCTCTCTTTTAATTCATGCAAATCTTGTGTTTTTAATTTTAGTATTAGTAGCTAAATATTAAACATGCCTAGGGTAGCACGAACCTAGATTAGTCAAAAAGTTAATCGTATAAACCATTTATCTCAAAAGATGAACTTAAAGATTAATGTAGGATGAACATAGATCAATTTTTCAAGATCACTTTAATAGCTTATTCAGCAATGCTCATAGCCTATATCTAGAATTAGTAAGATTATATTTAGTTTTAACTTGCATTATAATACTAAAGGTTATGTTTTTATTGCCTTACGAACTAGATAGCTCGATAGATTATGTAGAATCAAAATCCATATAATCTATACTTTGAAACTAGATCATTGGTTGAAATTTATGAACTTTACAATTATGGTTTATGCAGATTTTCTTTGCAACTGGTCTAGGGGATTCAACACCTTAGGTGTGCCCTTTACCATTAAATTTATTTAAGTTTATTTGCTTTTCAATTTTCAGTAATAAAAATCGTTCTTTTAATTTTTAATTATAAAAACTATATTTTTATTCATAAAAACTATATTTTTATTCTTAATCTGATTAAGCAAAAAGTAAACTAATAGTCTTCTCTGTGGATAAACCTGTAAACGCATACTACAACAAATCGTACGCTTGCGGTAATTAAAATTTCAAAAACAGAGTGACAATTGCTCTCAACCTTTCCATCTACACTGATCTTCTTTTTGAAGATCCATTTGCTCATAATGGGTTTTACCCCTTCAGGAGCAAGTTCCAAAATCCATAGTTTGTTGGTATGCATGGATTCTATCTCGGATCTCATAGCATCCAGTCAATTCACTAAGTCCCCACTCGTGATGGTCTGCTGAAAACTAGTAGGGTCGTCATTTTCTATGATGCAATCCTTCCTATCACCCTCTACGAGAAAACTGTAGTATCTCTCGGGTGGATGAGGACACCTACCAAGTTTGCGAGGCGGCTGAGATTCGTCGGGCGCTATTGAAACCTCAGGTTCGACCAAATCTTCAGTGGTGGTTTGTGGTTCTTGAATATCTTCCGGTTCTACCATGCTCCCATTAATTTCTTTTGCAAGAAATTCTTTTTTAGAAAGGCGGCATGTCAAGAAACAAACACTTTTTGTTTCTCGATATGGTAGAATAGATACCCTCGCGAATTCTTGGGATATCGCACAAACATGCACAGAATTGACTGTGCCTCGAGCTTGTATGGATTCTGTTTCTTTAAAGAGGTATGACAACCCAATATCTTAATAAACTTAAGACATTGTCTCTTTTCACTCCATATCTCATATAGAGTGGTGGGTATGGACTTGATCGGAACCCTATTCAATACGTATGCTGCTGACTCTAGCGCATAGCCCTAGAATGAAAGAGATAACTCAACACTACTCATCATAGAATGCACCATATCAAATAGGGTGCAATTTCTTCTCTCTGATACACCATTGTGTTGTGGTATATACGGAGGAGTAAGCTGAAAGGGAATCCCATTCTCTTTTAAGTACGCAAGGAACTCGGTGCTTAAGTATTTCGCTCCTCGATTATATCGGCGAATTTTGATGTTTTTGCCCATTTGGTTCCCCACTTCATTCATATATTCTATGAACTTCTCAAAAGCCTCGGACTTATACTTCATTAAGAACACGTGTCCATACATTGAGAAATCGTCGGTAAAAGTTATAAAGTAAGAGTCCCCACTTCTTGCATGTGTAGACATTGGACCACATATATCACTATGTATAAGTCTCAAGAGTTCATTAACTCTCTCTCCATGTCCAGTAAACAGAGTTTTGGTCATTTTTCCCTTTGAAACAAGATTGGAAAGTTTCATAAGATTCAAATAAGAATGGATCTAAATATCTATCTTTATGTAGCTTGCCTAATCTAATCTCATTGATATTACCAAGTTTACAATACGATAAAAAGTTTTCATTCACCTCTGAAGCTTTCCTTTTATGGGTGTTCTGTATATTAAAAGTTTCATGTTGATTTAGAATGTATATACCATTATTCAATACACTAGACCCAATCAACTCTTGATTAAGGTAAATGCTCATAACATTTTTTCCAACACAAAATTATATCTTTCTTTATCTAATAAGAAAATAGATATAATATTACATAGCATATGGTACAAAATAACAGTTCTGCAAAATCAAAATTTTGCTGCTCGGCAATTCAAGGTAATATTCCCCAACAGCAACTGCGTCAACATTTGTGTCATTTCCAACTCTCAGGGTCATATCTCTTTTCTTCAGTATCCTGCTAATTTTCAGCGCCTATACACAATTATACATATGAGATCATGATCCAATATCTAATACCCAGGATGCAGAGTTTACAGAAAAACAGTTTTCGATTACAAACACACCTGAATTTGAAGCATCACTATGCTTCTTATCCTTGAGGGTAACAAGATCAGCTCTACAATTCCTCCTCCAATGCCTTATTTTATGACAATAGAAGCATTCATCTTTCCCCTCTACAGCAGGCCCAATCTTGTCCCCTCCTTTCACCTTTTTGACACCACCTTTACGCTTGGTGGGGTTCTTCTTATTCTTTTCCTTAGCTTTAGCTTTGGGTATAAGAGAAGAAGATTGCCCAACAAGCATAATGTGTGCCTTCTCCTTTTTCAAGGTGCTCTCCGCTATCCTCAACATATTGAGGAGTTCTGAAAGTCCGCATTCCAGTTTATTCATATTGAAGTTCAATATGAATTTAGCGAAGGTGGAGGGAAGGGACTGTAGAATTAAATCAATATATATTCATTGTCCAACGTGCATCTCAGGTCTATGAGCTCTTCTATAAAACTAATCTTCTTCAGGACGTGAACCCTAACAAATGATTCGACAGTCATCCTCGATTGAAACAGTTTTTTTGAGGTCTCGTATCTTGCGATGCGAGATTACTCTCCATATAAATTTTTGCAGTGGAGAAAAATATATTGAACATCCATTTTTTTCGTGCTGCCTCTGCAACTCATTACTCATAGAGGTCAGCATGAAGCATTTGGACGTCTTGCAATCTTAATCCTAAGTTTTACAGATCTCTTTATCCACAACCGAGGAATCTGGACCGGGTATTTGGGGAGTAGTAGCGGTGAGGACATATGCAACCTTATCATATGTAAGGACAATGTTGACATTCCTCAGCCAGTCTTTATAGTTCAGTCTGGTTAGTTTGTTCTTATTTAGTAATAATTTAAGGCCGGTCATGGTCGCTGCCTGGAGAGATAGATAAAACACTCAGCGTGCGCTCTTACAAGATTAGAATGGTTTATTAGTTTATCTAATTATGATGGCTCCCACTGTATTGTCAAAATCTCCTTCAAATCTTAAAAGGAGAATTAGCCGGAAGCATCATTACCCCACAAGTTCTCGGCCATACCAGAGTAAGCACTAAGAGGGAGGCTCTCCGCGCTTTCGTACGGACCTAATTAAATAACCCCTGGCGTAACCTCGTAAACACCTTTCTAGATACCTACTGAACCAGTTTATTGTGAAGGCGATATTCTCTCAAGAATAACTTTTATTCATAGTAGGAATCGGGATCCAACTATCATCATAGAAGGTATGCAAACTCATTGCAAGTTTCAACAATTGAAACTCCCGATTTGGTTTTTACCCCTAACGGCGTATGACCTTGACGAAGACCAACAAACCATAAGTCGCTAGTCAAGTTTTACCTATCATTTCATGATTAATTAGATCCACCCGCACTAGCCCTTAACGAAGGCCAACAAAACCGTACAACTGTCCCAACTAATCTCATCATATGAGGCAGATGAGCATCACTTAGCTACCATACACTATGCCTTGACAAAGGCCAACAAACGTAGCATGAATACTTAGTACTCTACTTTTCAGAAATGACGGAGGGCTACGGCTGGTTTTGAGAAAAACTTTTAACGTAATAAACTTGATATCGTTGAAGGAACCGAGTGATTTAAGAACTAAATTTTTTTTGAAAAATGGATTGGTTCCTACAACATCTATTAGGTTTATTTTCTTTACATTAATCATATTAATGCAGTCCCATCATTTAAGTTCCTATCACTCCAAACAATAAGATAGGAAAAAAAATAGAATGTTTTATATGCAATTGCAATCGCCACGGGGCATCGGGTCTTCACTGTTAGGTTACCTAACTAGCAGCAGGGTGGACGCAGGACTTTTGCAATTATAAAGCATATAGAAACACACACACACACACACACACACACACACACATCACAGGCCAGTAATCACATCACAGGAATGCGGTAAACAAATGGCATTGATATGGATATACTAAGAGTCTCGTATTTCGTTTGAGCCGCAAACGAAACGTGACATTTCACGGTCATATGAATAGCTCTAACATAAATAAACCAAACCCCCAAGTGCGACGAGAAACCCGCCAATCCTAGAACGAGGCGACCCGATCTCAACTCCTTTAGAGGGCCACCTAGTGCATTCTAGAACCCGGCGGCTCGGGCACTTCTTCGTAGGGAAACCTGTATTATATACATTACAAATAGGACTCGAAGGTCCGAATAAAAGAATATTACATTTGGCAGTGCATAGAATACATGAATTGAAATACAACATTTGTATATAATCACATTCACACCAGGGGCTATTCAATATGATAATCTATAGTAAACCAAAACACACCAACACATACAACTAATGTGCAACCTAGTCTAATTTATCACACATCAATTAATCTACATTTACCAACACATATCCTTATACGTGACAATACAACTCAATCAAACTCTTTGATCAACTTGAATTGGTGAAACGACCATATAATTCAAAACCCTAAAACCCCTCATTATGCACTGAAGCTCACAAAAACCCCTCATTTTGCACGAATCAAAGTCCTGAAGGACCCGAAATGATCCCGAGAGCCGAGGGAGCCTCTCGGGAAAGACTTAAAGCATTCAAAGGGGGTTGGGAGGGAAACCAGGCCAGAGGCCACCAAATTGTTGGCCTATGGCCTGCAGACCCGAGAGCACCATACTTGGTGCTCTCGGGTCCATACCCTCACTCGTGAGCACCAAGTGGTGCTCTCGGGTTAGGGTGGCCCCCTCCTAAGCTCCTTGAGAAGCTTTGGGTTGTTCCCGAGCCGTGGTGGGGCTCCAGTCCATACCAAGAACCCTCGGGCTTAGGTATTTGCAAAAATTGATAGCTTTTTATGAAATTTTTAAAACTTGTTTTTGAAAATCTAGAGTTTTAAACTCTATTAGCCAAAAATACAACTACTAGTAGATGAATCGCTCTGACACCATGTAAGTTTGTAGTGATATGGTTGCAACACTTGCTAACCAAGACGGGATAGAAAACAAGAATTTTCATGCAAGCACCACAAACTAAAACCCAAAAATCATCCAAGAACCGGTAGTTGTGAAAACTCAAGAGAGCTATACTAAGCTAAACTAAGAGTTTGAGGGGGTAATAACCTTTGAGGAGTGTCCATGCACAAGTGGAAGACCCTAGTTAGGCTCCTTGGTTGCAGGATCGAGCTTGATCGCGGACCTCCTTACCGAAAATGATCCACCTTGAAGAAACCCCAACACAATTTTCAACTCTATAATTAACACGCCTTTTGTGAAGCAACTTGATCTCACAATTTTGCTAGAATGGAGAGAAAGAAGATGTTGTGATCTCTCTCTCTCTCTCTCTTTTCTCTCAATTGTCTTTTTGGATCTCAACTCATGAGAGAGAAAATGAAATGAGGAATGAGATGGATAGCTACCACTTTTCTCGCTCTTCTATCATATATAAGAGAGAGGGGATGATTCCTTATGTCATGCCCCGCTTCCCAAAATACGAAAATTTCGGGATGTAACAAAACCAGTAATGCTACCTACGATAAGAAAATATCCTCCCATAGTCACATTACAGTTGTCTATCAGTAATCAAGAACAATAATATAACTGTTTATCTCTAAACATTTCCAATAGCCGCAAACGATAACAGGAAATAGTAGCGGAAGCAATAAAGATCCAAAGAATAACTAACCATCAATAAAAGCTATATCAGTAAGATGGTCATCACTGATCGGCGATCCTGTCGAAGTACTCACGTGCTAAGTCAAGTATCTGGGCCATGCAAAATCTAGACGTCGGTGCGTCATAAATATCATGATAACAGTAATAACCAGAACAGTGTGCTATATAGGATGTTAAATGCAAAATAAGGTATAAGTATAAACAGACAATCACAGATGTTATAACAGCATGCTGTAGGTATATCACGTGTATCCTAAAATCTATGTTTCTAGGTTATCTATTCTAATGGTATTTGAAACCAATTAATGTAATTCTCATCGTAACTCAACAGAATATATCCCGTTTATTCCCCACGGGACCACAGTACAATACATCCCGTTCATTCCCCATGGGACCACGGTACAATAAACAATGGTTATTTCGTTCACGGCCGAAATCACGGTAAACAATAATATCCTTTTGAGTTACGTTTTGGTTACATTCTTGATTTCCCCTTTCCCCCAGATTTCGTGTTCAAATCAGGTATCAATAAAGTGTTTACCTAATACCAACACAGAAACAATCAGGTACATGTTATGTCTATCTAGACAACAGGTCACGTCTATAAGGACAACAATGCAGGATTGTCGGCATCGGTAAATATCACAGTCAATAGGTACTAGCATGATAACGGTAATAGTAACATCATGGTAGGATACCAGTCATGAATTTGTGTAAAAGCATATCAGGAATGATATAATCAGTCAAGTAAGGTATCTACTTCACAATCATATATTCTAATCAAATCATGGTATACAGCAGGCAAAACAGTTATAACCGAATATCGGTAAACACTAACGGATATATGTTAACAAGCGTGTCATAGACAATGTAATCATATCATGTACAAGACTAAGATAATAGCATTAACAGGGATAGCATATTCAATCCGATTAATAACTATAAAAGTGGTGTTGATTAACCATACATAAGAAAGTTCCGTTCAGAAATTCGACGTCATCCTGATTTGTAAAATAGCTTAAAAATAACAAATGTCCTCCAAAAGGAACGTGTCATAAACCAAAACAAAGCTAATTTAATAAGCTTTTTATTTTTATAAGTTAAAGCATCTCAGGTTGTTCCTAAAAAAGTTATGAACGTTTGAAATTGAAAGTTTGCTGCTAGAATATCCCTGAACAGCAGTTCAGAGATACTTTCATTTACAGTTTAAGTTATTTAAACAATTTATTTTGTAAGTAAATATTTCACAGGGTTATAGTATTCTGAGTTAGCTTCGTAACAAACTAAAAAAACATATGCTAATGTTTTTTCTATGATTTATAATGAATTTTATAAGGTAAAGTGTACAATAAATTCCAGATTTGTCATATCCGCTTGGCGACAACGTTTCATGTGTAAACTATAATATTTTCAAACTATATTTTGCATAATGTTATAAAATATAGATTATAAACTAATTAATGATATACAGATTATATAGATATAAACGTTATAATGATAATAATAAGAAATATTACGACGATAAATATGTTTATAGATATAATTATAGCATGTCGTAAGTTGTAAGCTTGCATATATTGTATATTATAAAACTGATTAACGTTAAATAACTACGGTATATAAATAATAATAGTAATAGTAAGACATCATATAAGTAAATTGCATAAACCATAGCATATAGCAAGTTGTAAACTTGTCTCGAAACAAACGCGGTGAACGGAAGCAACACGACGCTATACAAATCAACACCAAGTTTTGATGGCTCGGTTAAGTTTCTAGGATGCGGCTGAAGTTGCATCGGCGAGGATGGGTGTGGGCTTGAAGAACGGAGAAGAAGAATATATAAATTGATGATGGAGGGAATTAGTTAGAGGAGAGAGAGAAAGATATATGTTATGTGGAGAGAGAGAAAGTTTTCCATTTTATAAAATGTAAAATATATAATAGTGTATGTATATAAAGTATAGTTTATATTAGATTATAAATATATATTATAGCTTAATATTACTAAAGATAATATCAAACTGCACTCCATCTCCACCAAAATCTCACAAAAATATATTTTGGAAAAATAATACATATACGCAACCTTTTAACCATAATGCAAGAATATTATTTAAATATCCCATTCCCATTATTTAAGATTTTAAAAGGATTTAAATATGTTTGAATCTAAGAAATATTTGGTATTCAGATTATACTAGATTTAAGAGTAATAGATAAAAGTCAAAATAAAATATGAGATGTTTAACCATATGATGGCAGTTAACAAATATAAATTATCCTTAACGTGTAGCTACTAGAAGATATAAGCATATGATTTAGATATTACACACACACACACACACACACACACACACACACACACACACACATATATATATATATATATATATATATATATATATATATATATATATTATACTAGATTCACATGGATTTAGTTTACAGATAAATATCATATATAATCTAGCACCATACTGGGTTTCACACATGCGGGTCTAGTCGGATAACTGCCTCTACTGTTCGAATCGATTGCAACCCAAATGAATAAAATAGAAGAATATAAAGAAAGTGTTAAAATACCAATTAATATTGTATAATCGTACTAAGGTGTTACACCTTTATCTCTCCAAGTGGTCCCCACTTACTCACACCCCTCCACATGCAAGCATGGCACTACAAGACAAGGATGTATATGTATCATATACATATATTAGTATATGTATCATATACATATGAAAGAGAGAGAGTATAATACTAGCAAACCCTAACCATATCTCATATGGTTTTAAGTCAACACTTGACTAAAATTGCGGGATCTAAAATAACCGGCTAGGATTATCAAGTGTTTGATTAATGCACGTGTAACATATACACATGTTTAATCGAACTCTCGCACGCATCACCATACGCACACTACAACGTTTCGCTTGAGCAGGAAAAGGCTCTGTGTGGGACTCTAAACACTCAACATACGCCGGTAGTGAGTTACTAGATCATAATCATATCCCATAAGCACCTCAGCGGCACTAGCCGTACATAACGGCTACCCAGGTATATATCAGAAGAAAGGTCGACAAGAAAACACATTTGTACCCAATAGAGCCTATCAATAACAATCACCATACAGTCCGGTCTCTTCCTCAGAGAGTGTCGCATACCGGGTCTGGGGTGGAAACTGTCAAACCCCCAATAACCAAATTAGCCTTGCCGATGTCAAACTCATAACCATCCGAGATACCACTGATAACCCTTATCAGTTTATCTCAACCGTCCTGGGCAGGGACTTATAGTTGTAGTCTATCATGCACAGCGCGACATCTACTTCCTATACTGGGAGAGACGAATCCCATCTCAACCGCTTACTGCCTCCATGTGCTTCGGGACTATACCCAACTAAAACCTGTATACACGGCTCTTTAAAGCCATGGTTGGGTAGTAATCAAAGTATAGTGGGAACACACACAAGACACTATAACGATCTCAGGTCAAAAGACTATCATGTACTATTGTCACCAGAGAACTATGACAATAGTTATAATACCATCTAGGAGTTTTCAGCGGGTCCGTTCAGCGTACTCATTCTCTAATGAGCATCTGTATGCAATTTTCGGTGTCAAACACCAATGTCTGTGGGACCAACCACCGCTATGGTCGGGGTCAAGAAAAGTATACACTAGTCTACTTTGGAGTACCGATACCCGGTCTCGATACTCGTACGATTAGGAACATTTAAGGATGTGCTTATGGACTACTCAAGCCCCACTAATATGATCGCATCATAATCCTGGTGGTCAAGCAAAGATCCTAAGAGCTTTATCAACATGTATTAGCGACACGTAATATCAAGTAAAACATATACACATGAATGATAAAGCAAACCAGATAACACACTATCATAGCTGGCATGAATGGTCTGTACATATATGTTCAAGTACAATCACAATACTTGCTTCTAGGGCACCTATATGTAACAATAATAACCATAAATATAAATCCAAATCCAAACCTTTCAGGAAGTCTAAAAGTAAATTTCTTCAAATTTATCTTGAAAAACTTTCTCTTCCCTCTTTTAATTGTTGAAGCTTGCTTTGGATGTTTTCCTTCTTCATTTGCGTACATCATATTGTTGTCAGTGTGTATTGATTTCTTCTTCGATTCATGATCCATTTGCTTTAATGCAATACATGTATCTTGATACTTTTTTGGTTTTCTACTTCCGTCGTTGAAACTTTTATTATTAGATAATATCCACTTTGAAGATATTTTCCTATCAAGTTGATAAAAGTATGTGTGTCTTGATCTGTGTCAAGAAAAAGAAAAATATTACAATTATTATTATGTATTTTAAATAATTGTATTTGAATTGTAAATGGCCTTGCCTTCTATTTACGTAGGTCGTCAACTTTATAACCAAATACACTACTACAATAAAAGGTTACCCCTACGGGTATAAAAATCTGTAAGGGTAACTTTTTATTGCCCCTACAGATTAATCCGTAGGGCCATCGGTTTGTCCTTACGGTGCCCTACGGATTAATTAAAAAATATGAAAATGTAATCATTGATTTGGCCCTACGGAGACGCAAAAGAAGGCCCTACAGATTAATCCGTAGGGGCATCAAAGGCTTATTTATAATTAAAAAAAATAAAGCCCAGAAATTTCCTCATTGTTCCTAAAATTTCCCAACTCCTTCGTCACCGATCTCCCGCTCGCGCCTCCTCACCACCACACCCGCGCGCGCCTCCTCGTCGCGGTACACCATCGTCAACAATAGAATCCCGCGAGCTCGCGTCGTCGACTGTGTCTCGTCGATAGTGGAATCTCCGGCCTCCTCCATCTCGTCGACAGTAGAATCGTCGGCAAAACTACTACTAAGATGAGTTGATTTCAATTTTTAACTTATAATTATGCTTTTATTTGTGTTATTGTTGATTTTAGGGTTACTACCAGGGCTTAGAGTTAGGATTCGGTTTAGGGTTTAGGCTAGGGTTAGGGTTAATTAGGTAGAGTTAGGGTTAAAGTTAGGGCTCGGTTTAGGGTTAGGGTTAGGGTTCGGTTTAGGGTTAGGATTAGGGTTAGGGTTAATTAGGTAGGGTTAGTTTGGGTTAATTAGGTAAAATAGGGTTGGTGGTGATTAGGGCTAGGGTTTGGGTTAATTAGATTAATTAGGATTAATTTTGGTTTGGGCTAGAGTTAATTTATGTTGAGGTTTGGGTGATGATTAGGGTTAGGTTAATTTGGATTAGGATTTGGGCTAGGGTTAATTTGGGTTAATTAGGTAAAATAGAGTGTATTTGTGTTAGGGTGTTGATTATGATTAATTTGGGTTAATTGGGTTAATTAGTGATAATTTGAAGGGTTAGGGTGTTGATTAGGATTAATTTTAATTAGATTAATTTGGGTTAATTTTGGGTTAATTAGGGATAATTTGAGTTAGGGTGATGATTATGGTTAATTTGGGTTAATTAGGTTAATTTGAGTTAATTAGGATTAGGGTTTACGGTGCACTGGTTCGTTCAGTAGGATACTCCATGATAACGTAAACGTACAAGTTTACCGTAAACGCAAGAAAAATTTACCCTAAACTAAAAACTTCGAACCCTTAATAACGAAACGTAAATGTAAAACCTATTCATATTAAATGTTCAAATTAAAACCAATATATAATACTCGATAATAATATGAAACTTTCATATTCTCATCGATAATCATATGTGATAATCAAAGCGCGACTTAGTTCCCGTCTATCGGTTAACATACGTTCGATATTCGTCGTGACATAGAACTATACGAAAGTTGTTAAATATCGGACGGTATAGTTCGGTACTAACAACCGTCGTGTATTCTATATGACGAGAAGATTCAATCGTATGATAACCGATAGATTTGTCCAGTGTGGACAAGTTAGAAATGTATAAAGCAAACACCTGCATTCACTTGTGTTTTCATTCGTTTCGAGTTATTTCGTCGGTACTTTTCCACTGGTTCTCCTTGTACAAAGATAGATTAGATGTTCATTTCAACGTTATTTCACAGCATTGAAATGATTATCTATTCTATTACAGTGTACTCGGAGAACAGCGGGGAGGTGCTGCCGAAATTTACTCGAAATGGATGAAAGTACAAGCGGATGGGTGTCTGCTCTATACATTCTTAATGGGATAGAAGCCTTACCCCCGACAGCCGAAACACATACATACAACACGAATACATAACAAACGCACACACAAAGCACATACACACTAACAACGCTATACTTAAGCGAAATCATAAATTGAAACACACATACACAGAATACAACTCATACTTAGGTATCTTCAAATCTAACTTTGTTTATCGATAATTTATTCTTTTCAACGACAAACTTGCATCTACGGATTTTTTTTCTTTGTCAGTAACCATCCCGTTCTTAGATTTCTCAATATAGTCACCATAACCTACAATTTATATGTTATACGGTCTAACATAGCCCATGAGTACATCAGAGTTAAGAACTGGATGTATGTGGATTGGCAACAACGTATACAACATAAGTTTATCGCGGGAGTTGCTGCTTTCATTTAATTTGCATGCTCACATAATAAGATCGTGTTAGAGAAGATTCTCTTCCCGTGCGATAGATGTAGGAATAAGTACTGTCAGAAGGTAGAATTCATAGAGTTTCACATCGTTAAACATGGTTTTACTAGACTTTATACAACTTGGCTATACCACGGGGAAGGAGAAGAAGAAGACAATAATGCAACAGAAGAAGAAGGAGAAGACGGTAATGCGGCAGAAGAAGAAGACGGTAACTTCTTTCCAGGAGAAGAAATGGAGAATATGGTAGAAGCAACCCTAGGTGATAGTATTCGTACCGAAGATGAAATTCCTTCCGGTCAAGGACCGCGTGCGGATAAGTATGAAAAGTTCATGAATGATGCTAGAAGACCAATTTATGAGAATGAAAAGTATTCCACCCTCTCATGGTTCGTCCAACTTTTCCAAATTAAGTGCCTAAATGGATGGAGTAACAAGTCATTCACGGTGCTTCTGAAGTTCTTGAAAGATTCTATACTCCCGGCGAATAACGTGCCCGACAACTGGTACGGACCCCAGAAGATGATTTCTGATTTGGGTCTGAAGTGTGAGAAGATTCAAGCATGTCCCAAAAATTGCGTGTTGTGCCGGAAAGAGAATTCAGATTTGAAAGAGTGTCCAACATGCGGAGAGGCCAGGTATAAGCCGAAAGAATCCGATAAGAAGCCCGATATACCTGTCAAGATAGCACGATACTTTCCCATAGCACAGAGGCTGCAGAGGCTATTCAGGTGCAAGAAAAAAGCCGAAGCAATGATTTGGCATCACCGTGTTCCTCCAAGTGAATATGGAAAAATGAGTCATCCAAGAGATTCACCGGCATGGAAGGATTTCGATAGGAGGCATGAAATATTCAGTAGTGATCCTCGCAATGTCAGGCTCGGACTCGCTAGTGATGGCTTCTGCCCATTCAACTATATGGCTGGAAGCCACAGCACATGGATCGTTGTAATGATAGTTTATAATTTGTCGTCTTGGTTGGCTATGGATCAATCCTACTTTATGATGCCTCTTCTTATCGATGGACCAAACTCACCGGGAAACAATATCGACGTATATCTCCGACCTCTAATCGATGAGTTAAAATCTTTATTCATTGATGGTGTAGAGACTTACGATGCAAACACAGATACAACCTTCACACTGTGTGCGGCTTTAATGTGGATAATTAATGACTTTCCTGCGTATAAAATGCTATCAGGTTGGTCCGTACATGGTCACAAAGCATGCCCTTATTGCCATCAATATACAATATCGAAATTCTTGAATTTTAGCAGGAAGGTTTGTTATTACGGTCATCGGTGTTTCCTGCCACTAGACTATCCCTACAGGTTAAACGCTGCTCACTTTGATGGTCATTAGGAGCTTCTTGGGCCTCCAGCCTCATTGTCCGGAGAGGACGTGACTGCTCAGCGGGATGGGTACAATAATGTGACCTTCGGGATAGATCTGGCAAAACAGATCAAACCATCCTACTAGAACAAGTTAAGCATTTTCTACGAGCTTCCATACTTGTCAATAAATTTAGTGCATCATTGTCTGGACGTCATGCACATAGAGAAGGGAGTATCCGAGCACGTACTTAACTTGCTTCTTTATAAAGACGGAAAATCGAAAAACGACCTCCGTACTCAGATGGATCTTCATGATTGGGAAATTAGAAATGAATTGCATCATAAACCAATAGCGGGTAAAACAGACAAGTTTGTACTTCCCAATACCGCGTATCATATGTCACAACTGGAGAAGAAAAGGTTCTTGCAGGTGTTTCATGATTTGAAAGTTCCCACAGGTTTTTCAGGATCATTTAGCAAGAAGATAAAAATTGTGAAAGGCAAGATCGATGGGCTGAAAAGTCATGATCACCATATTATTATGGAGCGCATTCTCCCATTAGCCCTCAGGACTTCCCTTCCCGAATCGGTTGGTCTAGTAATCAATGACCTTTGTTGATTTTTTAGAGAATTGTGCGCTAAAACCCTGGATATTGTGATACTGGAGAATCTAGAAAATTCTATTTCATTGATACTTTGCAAGCTTGAGCGTATTTTTCCACCATCATTCTTCGATATCATAATACACCTGACGGTTCATCTTGCAACTAAGGCTGAGTTAGCCGGACCGGTACAATATCGATGGATGTATCCCGTCGAAAGCTATGTAGAATTTTTCGTTTCACGCAATTTGTAAAATTATTGTTGTCATATATGCCCATATTTATTTATTTAATATATTTTTCTTTAGGTATCTCTACACTCTAAAAAAATATGTACGCAATAGAAATCGACCAGAGGGTTCTATCATGCAGGGTTATCTTCTAGATGAAGCAACCACATTTTGTTCCCGCTATCTGGACGAGAACATTGAGACGAAGCTTAACAGGCCTCGGAGAATTCAGGACGGGCCATATGGTAAAGCTGATTATAAGAGAGTAGAAACTTTATTTATCAACAAGATATATCGGTTTATCCTCCTCAATAGCGTATGTCTTGAAAAAATTAGAGAGTAAGTTTTTTTAAATTAATATTAAATTTGTGTTTGTGTGTGTATGAAATAATATAATATTAATGTCATAATTTATTGTTGAGAACAGAAATCATTTTAATGAGGTACGTGAGGGGTATCCTGATTGGAATGATGAACAATTGGAAAAATATCATCAGGATAATTTTTGCGATTGGGTTGCAGATCATGTAAGTTGTTCGAATAACATGTTATTGCTACCAGTCTTAATCTAAACTTATATCGTTATGTATTTATCGTAAAATTTGTTTTGTTAAATCCACGATCCGAACTTGTCTGCATCATTAGAGAGTGATTCAAGATGTTTAGTTCAGTTTCCTAGTATGGAGATTGCATATTATAAAGGATTCGGTGTCTTTGGATGCAAATTTAAAGTTAAGAACATAAAAATATCTCGAACCACTCAGAATAGTGGGATTGCAACGGTAGGATCGGATGGTGTGATTTATTATGGATACTTAAATTGCATACTTGGCATCCAATATCCCGGACGATCAGAACCGTTTTATATATTTCAATGTACTTGGTACGATACACGAACCGATACGGATAAGTGGAGAAACAATCTCGGGACTTAGGAAGATGAATATGGATTGACTAGTGTAAACACACTTCGATTTTACGGTCATGACGATCCATTTATCTTTCCGAACCAAGCGTTACAAGTATACTACTCACAGTGCTTGAAGCATCCGGGATAGAGTGTCGTATGCCGTTGAAAACCCAGGGATATTTACGATATCCCAAAATTCGAGGATCGTATGGAGGACAGCGATGAGGACGAAGAAGAGAGAAGACTTAGAGTGCTCCGACCATCTGTTTCAAAAGACGGGTTGTCTTCGGCTGATCGTGAGGTTACGTGGGTTAGAAATGATATCGATGATGAAATCCAAATAGATATGTCTAATGCGTTCACGAAACAAAAAAGAATATCAGTAATGTTATATTATTACTTCACATTTTTACGATTTATACATATATAGCATGCATATGTAATGATTGTACTCTTGTCTAGATTTGATGAAGACGACCGGAGCAACGAGGGGCGGCAGGAGCACCAGCCGCGGCACCGAAAGAGGCAGAGGCAGAGTGGTTCTTCCGCCCGGAGAGCTGCGTTGGGAGCTTCAGAGGGCCGGTCTTGCACCCCGATCGGAGACCCCTTCGGATGGCTCCTTCCATGTGGACTTTTCCACACCTCCATGTATATTGCATGAATATTCATTTTGAATGTAATATTATAGATATACACGCATATTTATTTCAAAATTACTTATATAGTCAATGTTTAATTGTCTAGCTGTTGGTGATGCGTCCACATCAGAAACAAAGGCCACTCCCGCACCTCCAGGTATGTTTATATATCTTATAGTGCATGCATATTGATTTAGAATGTTATATCATAAATATACACACATTCTTTTTGCTCTTACTTAGATAATCATTTTTTTACTGTCTAGCTGTAGGTGGTGCCTCCACATCTCAGGTAAAGGCCACCACCGCACCTGCGGGTATGTTTATATATCCTATAGTGTATGCATATTGATTTAGAATGTTATATTATTGATATACACATTCTTTTTGCAATTACATATATAATTTATTTTTAATTGTCTAATTATAGATGGTGCGTCCATATCCGGCGCAGGGGTCAATCCGGCCACTTTCGTACCCTCCGCTCAGTCTGCAAGTTAGTATGAATAAATATATAATATTTATTCATTTTACATATCCTTTAAGAATAAAGATAAACTTCATGTAATTTTATCGTCAATGTTTATTTTCTAGTTGGAAGGAATGCGTCCACGTCCGGATCACCGGCCGTTCCTCACCGGAGGAACTATCGTCCCGCTCGTGCTGCTATCCGGGTCCAGGCTCGTGCTGCTGTCGCCGGAGGTATATATCGCACTTCAATGTTCGTTAATCCTTGATTTATTAATACCACTTTGTCTTAATATTGATTGTCTTGATATTTCTTGTAGATGCAGGGCAGCCCAATCCCGAGAGGGGGATTCGAGGGCCGAATTGGTCCCACAAGCTGAGGCCCGACAGAGTTAGAGGGAGGAAGCATTCCCCCTCTTATTTACCCCCGATTATCGCTATACCGGCGATTATGCCGATAGGTTCGGCCGGTATATGGGGAATGAAAGCCGCCTCGTGAAGAAGTATCCACTTCACGTTGAGTGGGGCAATCAGCACCGGCGCTCATTCGCCCTATTCTGGGATCATACTCGAGTATTAATATATATTTTCATTTGACTTATCTAATATATTTATTATTATTTAACACTTGCAATTTAAATACATTGTTTTTTTGTATTTGCGGTTGGATTACGACTTTCAGCCTATACCCGACCTTGATCGCCCTGAGAGAGTGCTCAATCTTCAAGCTCTGTACCATGGCCTGATGAAGAACATGAAATCAAAGGTCCGATACAATAGGAACGAGCTGAAGATCAAATGTTATTCCCTGTGGATGGCGACCCCCGAGACAGAGAGAGCGGCTCTCCTACATACTCCGGCCTTTGCGAGAGTCGACATAGATACATGGCCTCTCTTGTATCAATATTTCGACTCTCGGCGCAAACAGATTTGTAATTTAAATGTAATTCATTGTTTAGTATATAATTTATTTGTTTGTGTTGCTTAATTAGAAAACTAAATCTGAATGTGTTGTGCAGAAACAGGCCGATCAAAATAAAGAGAATAGAAAGTCGGCGAAAAGAGGTCGTCCCACTTATACAGGTGGCTCGAGGAACATTACTCGTGCCATGGAGGCATCGGTAAATTACAATAGATCTATTCTGACATAATGTAATATTAAAAGTTATTTTATAATATATATAAATTTTTTGTGAATTGCAGAGAGCTCAGACCCTGGTACAGGGTGGTACACCGAGCGTGCTGACCGCGTATCTTGCCGTCCACGGCACTTCGACAGATCCCGCCACGGGCGAGCTTCGATTTCCCGACACCGCTACCCAGGAGTATTGCATAAGTGTTGATATTTATTCTAACATGTTTGAAATTTTTGTTTTGAAAAGTTCAAATTTAAATGATATACTTATATTTTAATGGTTAATGTGGGTGTAGGAGCGGGTAGTGGAGCAGGCAGAGGCATCGATTTTACTGGACGGACCGATCCGATGCTGCTGACCCCAGTCCTAGACACCGCACACGGAGAGCACCACGGAAGTTGGAAGAGAGGCCGGGGACTGGGTCCTAGCAAGGCCCATATGAGGTTGGACTCCACTCCGGCGGTTACTTTCCCTACCCCCGTGAGCGACATCTAAAGCATGATGTTGCCGGCTTGAAGACCACCGTCGAGGAGTTGAAGGACATGTTGGTACGTATACTACTTAATAGTAAAATATTATATCACATTATAGATAGTAACATATGCAATATTAGTAGCCTAAGCTTATTCAGTTGTAGACTTAGTTTTGATTAATCATACTTACATTAAACTATCTAATTAAAATAAACTACGGTTTTCCAAACTAGATATCCAAACGAGACCTAAGTCCCTAAGTATTCTTAAGTATTCTTACTCGTTTATTACACACAAAATTTAACAGATACGACAGGCTGTTTCGGCTACAGCTCCACATGCATCTCCTTCGGCTGCGGCTACGCAAGCCACTATCTCGGCTGTGGTTGCGCGGACCACTCCTGCAGCTCCACAACCCGCTCAGACTCCTGCACAGTCCTCTCCTTCATTGGTCGAGTTTTTGATGACTCAGGATTGCACCTAGAAGCAGATGCACCAGAATTATCAGGCCCTACGAATACATCGGTAGAGGCAAGTATTTTATTTTATAAACAAATAAATTAAAATATTTATCAGGCCCTACGGAGTAAACCGTAGGGATATATGTTCCTACGGAGTAAGGTGTAGGGACAATTATTACTCTGTAAGGGCATGCTCAGGGCGAAGACTTATACCTGCGGCCTTTGCATCTTCGGGGTATTTTTATGTCCCTACGGCTATATCCGTAGGAGCAGCGGTTTGCGTCTACGGATTAATCCGTAAGGGCAACCCCTTATTGTAGTAGTAGTGATAGTTTTTATGCCTCTTTGTCAAATAAAGAAATCCATAAAATCCTGTTTTCATCTTGCACCTTTATCCTCATCATATATCTTCAGACAATTATTTAAGAATGTTGAAGCTAACATATTTGCAAATTTATTGTATAAACAAAATCAATTTATGTTGATAATACATATAAGTAACTTGTGGAATTACTTGGGTACCAGCTGCATTTTTGCATGCCATTTTACCTTCAACATCGAAAACCTTTTTGCTACAATTCTTCCATGCTAAACATCACATATCTTGTCGATTGTTTATTTCGATTACAGATACTTCTATTTGATATCATACAACCTACAAGTATAAATATGTAAAGTGCATATTTAAAAAAAAAAACTTTGGTTACATTTTGCATGTCATAGATAACAGAGCTTGTATGATTATTGTTAAATACCACGGTCTGTTTGGTTCTCGTCCTTGTGATTATTGGAGCCCTTCATAAATAAATATATTTCATATACGGGAAATATGACAAATATTATTTACCGAAAAATAATATATAAAAAGGAAAATAATTGTATCATATCTTAGCGTTTAGTTCAATAATATATTTAGTTTAAAAAGAAATTCAATTAGAAGTGTTAAAATATCAGTGAAAAAATAAGAAGGCATCTAAATGAGATTTATTTAGTTTGATCACTGCTACGAATGATTCCTTTTGCACGATATGTTGACTTGAAGATTAAAATGCAATGTTTGTCTCTAGAGATAGATTGAATATTGCAATTGGTGATATTGTCTTCAAGCTGAAAATCATGAAACACAATAATAATGTGATCATACAATTCAGAAAAAATAAGAAGGCATGTAAATTATTTAATGAACTCAAATGCAAACGGAGGTAATCGATAGCCTTGTATTCGCAAAATCACAACCGACGGAAATTATTTTTTTGTTAATTGAAAGCGCTAAAATTATAAAGATGCTGCAAATTAACTTCTAAATCCACCCATATTGAACATAAGAAGGAGATAAATTTATCTTGATCAAATACATTGAGAAAATTTATATTAATTTCTCAACCAGCAAAAATTAATTTTTGATAATTTAAATCCCTAGATTTAGAAAGAGATGCTGCAAATTACCTTCTTCTAAATACACCGCTCCAATCCACCAAGATCCAAATTAAAAGGGAAATGAATTTCTCCGGATTAAAGACATTAAAATGTTACATTAATTTCTTAATCGGCGGAAATTAATTTTTTTTCTAATTGAAAGCAAAAGAATTGAGAATAGATTACGCCAATTGCCTTTCAAAATAAACTCGTTCAAATCCATAGGGATAGTTAGAAGAAAAATAAATTTCTGGATCACTTATAGTCATCTCGTTTGAGTTTGGAAAGCGGTTTAGAGACCGTGGGTTTTATTTTCTTTTGAAGGTGGAGTTGCAAGGGGCTTTAGAGATTATGAAAAATCCACTGCCCAATTACTTCCCATAAAATCTACTAAGGACTCAACATGTGTCAAAACTGAATTAGTTAATTTATATTTTTAATTTTTTGTTTTAAAAAATCAGTTTTGTTGAGGAAAAAAATTTGCTCACGTACAAATCAAAGAAAACTGGCCATTCAAATAATGCCATATGGCACAATTATTTTCTTACTATTATTTTGTGAACTGCTTTTAGATCTTTTTTGTTTTAAAAAATCAGTTTTTTTAAGAAAGAAATTGCCCACGGCAAAACTGAAGGAAACTGCCAATTGAAACAATGCCATGTGGCACAATTATATTATTACACCCAATTTGTGCATTTCACTTCCTATGTAAACAAAAAAAATTTCCAGAACGAGAATAAAACAAAAGGCAAAGTGAGGATTGTGAAAATTAGGACGGTTTCAACCGTACAAAGAATAAAACGGCGCCACGTTGAATTTGTAGCCTTAAGAGAAATATGATGCTTCAAAATTTCAAAGCAGCAAAACAAAAGGTAATCAAGAAATATAAAGATTTACATGGTCAATAACAACATCCCTGTGAGACCGTCACAGAGGAGGGAAAGAGCATAAATACATGGTGTTTCAGACTTTCCCGCCCAAAATCAAGAAGGCAGGTTACACCAGTGTCAATAACACATATATCTAATTTCAGACAAGAAGAATTTGTTTTTGTCTTCTGAACAAATCACCCAAAAGGGATGGAAGAAGAAATACAATCATTTCATTCTAATATTCAACAATAAATTTTGGAAGAAGAATACTTTGGTTTTTTATCTTTACCAAAACAATAATTTCCTGTTCAGAATGAACATAAACAATAAGCCGTCCTCCTTTGAATGAATAAAACAATGCATTAGATCAAGATCGATCCTGTAGGCAACTAAATCTATTGCTAGGAGCTGCATCCTTCAATCTACCCTCAATCTAAATGATCCTTCTCTGTTGTTTATCAGTCCGGGTTTCTAGCAAAAGAATAGCTGAGTGTTGCCGACCACGGTATCATGTAATTTAACAAAAGAACCTGTCGACTACAATCCACCAGAATGTACTCATTTGTTACGTTTCTTAGCTTCGCTGTAAAGAATGACTCCGATGACAGTAAGGGTGTAGCCGAGCATTCCTGTTACTGATACAGGATTTTTAAATATGAGAATTGAGACCACCACTGCGACAGCGCCTTTTGCATTCCCAAGTACCTGTGAGGAACGAATGACCATTGATATTCTCAGTGCAGATAAAATAAAAATGTTATATATCTTATCATGCATGTTATTTATCAATTTATTTCTTGTGTATCAATGTTAATAGTAGATTTCAATTTCATTCATATACCATTTTGCTTCTCTAATAGGGGCTCAATTCCCTTTTCTTCCAATTGAATTAACAAAAAGAAGAAGTATTTATCCCAAACTTTTGTGGTAGGTTGCATCTTGCATTAGTCCTTTGTTAAGGATCATCTCCTCGATGCCATCATATACTTCAATTAATTGACACCATCCATTAGCTACAATTGTTTCACTCCTAACTGGCACACTTATCAACATGTAATGCACGTGTCCAAACCATCTCAAATGCTTCTCCTCCTCATATCCTTTATTGGAGCTAAAATGGTGGTTAATTGTCAGTAAATGACAAGTCGTCATGGGAATATTTCATATGAGTAAAGAAGATGTTTCTTTATTACAAGATGATCACAGAAATCAGGAAGACGTGTTTAAGCTTCGACAAGTTGATCAAGTTAATGATCGACTGGATTTAGGAAGACTCCACTCTTGGTAATAATGGTGGCAGGGAAAACACAAGAAGTTTATGTATGTTGGAATTTAGCAGTCATTATTCAATATATCACCATTGAATGATGATATATCGGCATATCACCATTCAATATTCAAATTAGCATACATTGCTGCATAATTAGGTGATTGTTTCTTTACTGAATAGATAAGATACATCGGCAGACTCCCAAAGATAATAAAGTACACCATGGGCCCCCTCCACCACCCCCACCCAGCCCCAACCCAACCCTAGACGTGGAAGACACTTTCTGCACGGTGTCGTGCCCATGTCCGACATGTAGTGGACACACTATATGTGTCCGGACTCTGGATATGCCGCATGTGTGTCGACTGTTGCACATCTCGTAAAGGTATACGGTACACATGTGCACTTATAGTGTATTTTGTCTGGACATTACAGGATGTATGTCTTTTACTGCTGTTCAGTTGAATAGATATCTTACAATAGTCTGTCATACATATTCAGTTGTTGTAGTTAGATTTTATTTTGTTAATTCTTATAAATGAATTTGGTTAAATTCAATATTTTATTGGTTAATACTTTATTCATTTTATATTTGAATTGTTCATATTGTCGTGACCCTATATACTATTTTTCAGGAAATTGTCGTCATAACTATCTCCTGCGTCAGTATCAGTGTCGTCATAATATTGTCCTGTACCCATGAAAATGTTCATGCCTGTCAAGAGGGTGCATAGCTGCATGTGTCATACATAAATATAGGCTTTAACAATAATAACGACCTGTATCTGAAAAGGAAAGGCAGTAATTTGATAGAGAATAGATGAAGTGTGCATTAGGCTTTTAGCTGTCTTGTGCCACAGTCATAATGTGGACATGGTTATATGACTGAAGTATATATTTCCTTACAACTGTAGCATCTGAGTTTGCCCATATCCACTGTCAGGGCATTACCCACAATATTGACCTTGGCCTTATACTTTAACACTGCCAAAGTTAGGCCATGAGAATGTATCCATCTACAACATATATTGGCAGTATCACCGCTACAATTATTCCACTGCCTGATGATCAGGCAGTAGTCTAACACTAGTAAAATAGGGGGTTGCCCCTACGGATATTGAAATCCGTAGGGGCAGATTTAAGTAGGCCCTACGGATTAATCCGTAGGGCTAAAAGATTGCCCCTACGGGCCTAGACGTTCAAGAATAAAAATATTAATTCTTAATTTGGTGTTTGCCCCTACGGAGCCGCAAACCAAGGACCTACGGACAAATCCGTAGAGGCAACTAAATATCGATTTAATAAAGGCACAGATCGATCGCCTACGCTCACTTTCTTCCTCTCTCGATCGCGCGCGAAACAAAATCCCCAAATCGCCACCGCCGTTCTTGTCGTCGCCACCGCCGTTCAGGTTAGTAAATCTTCAACTAAATTAAAGAAATTTTTGATTATTTAGGGCTAGGGTTCATGGCTGGGTCTGGGGTTGCGGTTGGAGTTGGGGTTCGGCAGGGGTTGCGGTCGGGGTTGGGGTTAGGGTTGGGGTTCGGCTGCGGCTGGGGTTAGGGTTTGGCTTAGGGTTGGGGTTGGGGTTTAGCTGGGACACGCTGGGGTTAGAGTTAGGTTGGGGCGGGGCTGGGGTTAGGGTTTGGCTTAGGGTTGGGGTTTAGCTGGGACGCGCTGGGGTTAGAGTTAGGTTGGGGCGGGGCTGGGGCTGGGGCTAGGGTTAGGTTGGGGCTGGGGCTGGGGCTGGGGCTAGGGTTAGGCTGGGGCTGGGGCGGGGCTGGGGCTGGGGCTAGGTTGGGGTTGGGTATCGATGTATATACATGTATCATATCATGAATGATTCATTTTCATTAAATGTGGTAAAATTAAGTGTATAAAATCATGCCATATAAATAGATTGTGTTCGTGAATGGCGATCTAGTTAGGCGAACCAAAGTGTTGCATTGATGAAAGTTTACCGTAGAGGAAATTACGGCTAGCTCTATGCATTTAACCTGAATGTATCCAGTAATTACTAGCATGTATAGAAAAGTTGGTTTAATTTATGAAAAAATGAGGAGACAACATGCATGTATGCATATAGGTAACATCTGCCAATATGTCATATCCAGACCGCAATCTATTTTTGCCTATTGGCTAATATGAAAATATCGGCCCGCGTATATGACATAATCAAAGTTGTTAAATCTTGATACGGTTTGTGTTTCATTTTTTTATTTATCATATCGTGTATCGTATCTGTTTCATATTGAAAGAAACAAAATTTTCTGTTACAATAACGAAATAATTATGTGTAGAACCAATTACAATTTTAAAAATGATCAAATTAACAACATAAAGCAACGTACAAGTTAAAGCAAATTTCAGAATTGCAGCACTCAAATACATACATATAAATCATACAAACCCATGCATTTGATAATCAAATAGAATTTTTTTCTGCCCCCCTACTTCAATATTTTGATGCATGTTTCAGTTATGTGAATTCATATGTTGTGTATAACGCTTTATGATATCAGTATCCTACATTTGTAGTTTTAATTGTTGATTGTTATAGATGAATGCCATTGCAATAATAGTTTTTGGTTGATGAATGCTATTGCAATGTAGGATGATCAGTTCTATCAATCTTGATCTCAATGGTTTAAAATCATGTTACACATACAACACGAATGCACAACAAACGCATAATTAGATTGCGATTCGAGATATTCAGGTTAAAACCAATATATGATACTCGACGATAATTTATTCTTTTCAACGACAAACGCACACACAAAGCATATACACGGATTTTCTCCTTTGTCAGTAACTATCACGTTCTTATATTTCTCAATATAGTCAGCATAACCTACAATTTATATGTTATACAGTCTAACATGGCCCATGAGTACGTCAGAGTTAAGGACTGGATGTATGTGGATTGGAAACAACGTATGCAACCTAAGTTTGTCGCAGGAGTTGCTGCTTTCCTTGAATTTGCACGCGCACATAATAAGATCATAATAGAGAAGATTCTCTGTCCGTGCGATAGATGTGGCAATAAGTACTGGCAGAAAGTAGAATTGGCAGAGCTTCATATTGTAAAACATGGGTTTACTAGACTTTATACAACTTGGAAATATCACGGGGAAGGAGGAGAATGCAGTACTGCGGCAGAAGAAGGAGAACACGATAATGCGGCAGGAGAAGAAGAAGAATTCGGTAATACGGCAGGAGACGGAAATTTATTTCCATCAGAAAAAATGGAGGATATGGTAGAGGCTGCCCTAGATGAATCTATTCGTACCGAAGATGACATTCCTTCCGGTCAAGGACCGCGTGCAGATAAATATGAAAATTTCATGAATGATGCTAGGAAACCAATTTATGAGAATGCGAAGTATTCCACCCTCTCATGGTTCGTCCAACTTTTCCAGATTAAGTGCCTAAATGGATGGAGCAACAAGTCATTCACAATGCTTCTTTCGTTCTTGAAAGATTCTATGCCTCCGGGAAATAATGTGCCCAAAAGCTGGTACGAAGCCCAGAAGATGATGTCTGATTTGGGTCTAAAGTGCGAGAAGATTCAAGCATGTCCTAAAAATTGCGTGTTGTACCGGAAAGAGAATTCAGATTTGAAAGAGTGTCCAACATGCGGAGAGGCCAGGTATAAGCCGAAAGATTCTGATAAGAAGCCTGATATACCTGTGAAGATAGCACGATACTTTCCCATAACACAGAGGCTACAGAGGCTATTCAGGTACAAGAAAACAGCCGAGGCAATGATTTGGTATCACCGTGCTCCTCCAAGCGAAAATGGAAAAATGAGCCATCCAAGAGATTCACCGGCATGGAAGGATTTCGATAGGAGGCACGCAATATTCAGTAGCGATCCTCGCAATGTCGGGCTCGGACTGGCTACCGATGGCTTCTGCCCATTCAACTATATGGCTGGAAGTCACAGTACATGGCCTGTTGGAATGATAATTTATAATCTGTCACCTTGTTTGGCTATGGACCAATCATACTTTATGATGCCTCTTCTTATCGATGGACCAAACTCACCGGGGAACAATATCGACGTTTATCTCCGACCTCTGATCGAGTAGTTGAAATCTTTGTTCATTGATGGTGTAGAGACATATGATTCAAACACAAATACAACCTTCATACTGCGTGCGGCTTTAATGTAGACAATTAATGACTTTCCTGCGTATGGAATGCTATCAGGTTGGTCCGTACATGGTCACAAAGCATGTCCTCATTGCCATGAACACAACATCAAAATTTTTGAATTTCAACAGGAAGGTTTGTTATTGCGGCCATCGACGTTTTCTGCCTCCAGACCACCCCTATAGGTTAGACACGGTTCACTTTGATGGTCATCAGGAGCTTCTTGGACCTCCATCCCCATTGTCCGGAGAGGACGTGACTGCTAAATGGGATGGTTACAATAACGTGACCTTCAGGATGGATCCGACGAAACAGGTCAAACCACAATATTGGAACAAGTTAAGCATTTTCTTTGAGCTTCCGTACTGGTCTACAAATTCAGTGCGTCATTGTCTGGACGTCATGCATATAGAGAAGGGAGTATCATAGCACATACTTAACTTGCTTCTTTATAAAGACGGGAAATCGAAAGACAACATGAATGCTCGGATGGATCTACAAGAGTGGAGAATAAGAAGTGAATTGCACCCTAGACCGGTAGCGGGTAAACCGGGCAAGTTTGTACTTCCCAATGCCGCTTATCATATGTCACAACCGGAGAAGAAAAGATTCCTGCAGGTGTTGCATGATTTGAAAGTCCCCACAGGTTTCTCAGGATCATTCAGCAAGAAAATAAAAATTGTGAAGGGCAAGATCGATGGGCTGAAAAGTCATGATCACCATGTTATCGTGGAGCACCTTCTTCCATTAGCCCTCAGGACTTCTCTCCCCGACTCGGTTGGTCTAGTAATCAACGACCTATGTTGTTTTTTCAGGGAGTTGTGTGCTAAAACACTGGAGGTTGCGACGCTGGATAAACTAGAAAATTCTATTGCGCTGATACTTTGCAAGTTTGAGCGTATTTTCCCACCGTCATTCTTCGATATCATAATACACTTGACGATTCATCTTGCAACTGAGGCGAAGTTAGCCGGACCGGTACAATATCGATGGATGTATCCCGTCGAGAGGTACGTGTAATTTTTCGTTTCGCGCAATTTATAAATTTATTGTTGTCCTGTATACCCGTATTTATTTATTCAACATATTCTCATTAGGTATCTCTACACTCTTAAGAAGTATATACGCAATAAAAATCGACCAGAGGGTTCTTTCATGCAAGGTTATCTTCTTGATGAAGCAACCACATTTTGTTCCCGCTATCTGGACGAGAACATTGAGATAAGGCTTAACCGACCACGAAGAATTCAAGACGGGCCATATGGTAAAGCCGAGTATAAGAGGGTAGACACTATGTTTATCAACAAGATATACCGGTTTATCTTGCTTAATTGCGCATGTCTTGAACAAATTAGAGAGTAAGTTCTTTTGGATTAATTGTTATATCTGTGTTTGTATGTGTATGAAATGACATAATATTAATGTCACAATTATTTGTCGAAAACAGAATTCATTTTAACGAGGTACGTGAGGGACATCCTGATTGGAATGAAGAACGTTTGGAAAAATACCATCAGGATAACTTTTGTGATTGGGTCACAGATCATGTAAGTTATTCGAATAACATTTTATTGCTATCAGTTTTAATCTAAACTTGTATCGTTATGTATTTGTCATAAAATTTGTTTTGTTAGATCCACGATCCGAACTTGTCTGCATCATTTGAGAGTGATTCAAGATGTTTAGCTCAATTTCCTAGTATGGAGGTTGCATATTACAAAGGATTTGGTGTCCTTGGATACAAATTCGAAGTTAAGGACATAGAAACATCTAGAACCATTCAGAATAGTGGGATTGCGACGGTAGGATCGGACGGTGTGATTTACTATTGGTACTTAAATTGTATACTCGGCATCCACTATCCCGGACGATCAGAACCCTTTTATATATTTCAGTATACTTGGTACGATCCGCGAACCGATACGGACAGGTGGAGAAGCGGTCTTGGGACTTGGAAATATGAATATGGATTGACCAGTGTGAACACACTTCGATTTTACGGTCAGGACGATCCGTTTATCTTTCCGAACCAAGCGTTCCAAGTATACTACTCACAGTGTTTGAAGCATCCAGGATGGAGTGTTCTATGCCGATGGAAACCCAGAGATGTCTACGATGTCCCAGAATACGAGGACAGCGATGAGGACGAAGAAGAGAGAAGGCTTAAAGTGCTCCGACCGTCTGTTTCGAAGGACGGGTTGTCTTCGACCGATCATGAAGTTACGTGGGTTAGAAATGACATCGACGATGAAATCCAAGTAGATATGTATGATGCGCCCACGAAACGAAAAAGGTTATCAGTAATGTTATATTATTACTTCACATTTTACGCTCTATACATATATAGTCAATACTTTTAATGATTGTCTAATGCGTCCACAAACCGTTTATCTAGATTTGATGACGATGTCAGGAGCAGCGAGGGGCGACAGGAGCTCCAGCCGCGGCAGAGGCAGAGGCAGAGCGGCTCTGCCGCCCGGAAAGCTCCGTAGGGAGCTTCAGAGGGCCGGTCTTGCACCCAGATCGGAGACCCCTTCGGATGCCTCCTTCCGTGTGGATTTTGCCACACCTCCAGGTATACTGCACGCATATCCATTTTGAATGTAATATTACAGATATTCATGCCTGTTTATGTCAAAATTACTTATATTGTCAATGTTTGATTGTCTAGTTGTTGGTGATGCGTCCATATCTGGGACAGAGGTCACCCCCGCTCCTCCAGGTATGTTTATATATCATATAATGTATGTATATTGATTTAGAATGCTATATCATAAATACACACATTCCTTTTGCTCTTACTTAGCAATTTTTATTATTGTCTAGCTGTAGGTGGTGACACCACCGCACCTGCGGGTATGTTTATATATCCTATAGTGCATGCATATTGATTTAGAACGTTATATTATTGATCTACACATTCTTTTTGCAATTACTTATATAATCTATTTTTAATTGTCTAATTATAGGTGGTGCGTCCACATCTTCCGCAGGGGTCACTCCTGCCGCTTCCATACCCTCCGCATCGTCTGCAGGTTAGTATGAATAAATTTAAAATATTTATTCATTTTACATATGTTCTATAGAATAAATATGAACTTCATGGAAATTTAGCGTCGATGTTTATTTTCTAGTTGGAGAGGATGCGTCCGCATCCGGGACCCCGGTTGTTCCTCACCGGACGAACTATCGTCCCGCTCGTGCTGCTGCCCGGGCCCAGGCTCGTGCGATAGTCACCAGAGGTATATATCACACTTGAATTTTCGTTTAACCTTGATTTCTTAATACAACTTTGTCTTATTATTGATTGTCTTGATATTTCGTGCAGACGCAGGGCCTCCCCATCCCCAGAGGAGGACTCGAGGCCCGAATCAGTCCTATAGGCTGAGGCCTGACAGAGCTAGGGGGGAGGCAGCATCCCCCCTTTTTTACCCTTGACTATCGCTATACCGATCCTCATGCCGAGAGGTTCGGCCGGTATTTGGGGGACGAGAACCGGCTCGTGAAGAACTATCCACTTCACGTTGAGTGGGACGAGCAGCACCAGCGCTCATTCATCCTCTTCTTTGATCAGGCTCGGGTATGTATTAATATATATTTTCATTTGATCTATCCAATATATTTATTATTAACACTTGCAATCTAAAAACAATGTTTTTTTGTATTTTCAGTTGGATTACGATTTTCAGCCTGTAGCCGACCCTGATCACCCGGGGAGGATGCTCGACCTTCATGCTCTGTACAATGGCCTGATGAAGAACATGCAGGCCAAGGTCTGATACAACAGGAATGAGCTGAAGGCCGACTGCTACTCCCTGTGGATGGCGACCCCCGAGGCAGAGAGAGCGGCCCTCCTATCTACTCCGGCGTTTGCGAGAGTCGACGTAGAGACATGGCCTCTATTGTGCGCTTATTTCGACTCCCAACGCAAACAGGTATGTATTTTAAATGTAATTCATTATTTATGATATAATATATTTCTTTGTGTTTCTTAATTAGAAAACTAAATGTTAATGCGTTGTGCAGAAACAGGCCGCTCAGAATACAGAGAACAGGAAGTCGGCGAAGAGGGGTCGCCCCACTTACACAGGTGGCTCGAGGAACATTGCTCGAGCCATGGAGTTATCGGTAAATTACAATAGACCGACCTTTGTGATATTCTGCAATATTAAGAGTTATTTTCTAATATTTTTAATATTAAGAGTTACTTTCTAATATTGCAGACATCTCGGACCGTGGCGTCAGGTGGTACACCGAGCGTGCTGTCCGCATATCTTGCCGTCCACGGCACCTCGACAGATCCCGCCACGGACGAGCTTCGATATCCCGACGTCGCTACCCAGGAGTACTGGGTAAGTGTTAATATTTTTTCTACCCAAATTTGAAATTTTAGTTTTGGAAGGTTCAAGTTTAAATTTTATAGTTATACGTTACTGCTTAATGTGGGTGTAGGAGCGGGTGGTTGAGCAGGCCCAGGCCTCGGGGATCGATTTTACCGGACAGAGCGATCCGAGGCTGCTGACCCCAGTTCTGGACGCCGCACACGGAGGGCACCACGGAGGTTGGGAGAGAGGCCGGAGACTGGGCCCTAGCAGGGCCCATATGAGGTTGGACTCCACCCCGGCGGTTACTTCCTCCGTCTCCGGTGACCGACGTGTCCATCAGGAACTGGAGAGCTTGAGGACCACCGTTCAAGAGTTGAAGGAGATGCTGGTATGTATACTACTTTATAGTAAAATATCATGTCATATTATATAGATATCAACATATCCATAATTAGTACGTAGCTTGAGCTTATTTGGTTTTAGACTTAAGTTTGATTAATCATACATACAGATGTAATTAAAATAAACAACAAACTAGATATCCAAACGGGGTTTCGAAATAAGTTAATAATGATACGAATTCGAATAATACACAGTTTTTACACACTTATTACACACGTTAGGTCCAGACGCGACAGGGTACATCGGCCGAGCCTCCACATGCATCTCCTTCGGTTGCGGCTCCGCAAGCCACTACATCGGCTGTGGTTCCGCAGATAGCTCCTATAGCTCCACCACCCGCTCAGACTCCCGCAGCCGCGGCTCCGCAAGCGACTACCTCGACGGCGGCTGCGCAGACCACATCGCCAGCTCCACAGGCTGCTCAGACTCCCGCTCGCGCCGAATTGCAGAGTTTATTGACCGAGGAGCAGGCGTGCGTTATTCATAGATGGAGCTGGACCGAACTAGGGTAGCTTTTTGGTTCTTATTTTTTGAAACATGTATTTATTTATATCATACACATTGTACTACATTTTGAAACGATATTGATATTAGTTTATATTTATATCATATTCAGTTTTTGGGTTTCTTTTGTATATTATATATATGCGTGAGATGTGATTATGAATACTGCGATATATGTTGTGTGATGATTAATTTTATATTTGATTGATATATATATTATTGTGCACAGGACGGGAAAAAATCAAGCAGCCCATTTTTTTAAAAAAAATACAGATAATATGTATCCGTAGGTACACATGTTGCCCCTACGGCTATATCCGTAGGGACAAAATATCAGCAGTAACTGATAGTTCCCCCCCCCGATCTCAGTGCCAAGGGGTTGGGAGTGCCCCTACAGACATATCCGTAGGGGCCACGTCCTAGCCCCTACGGCGTAATCCGTAGGGGCAACATATCAGGAATCCTGATATTTTGCCCCTACGGATAGGTACCTACGTAGATATCCGTAGGGGGTAGTACATGGCCCTACGGTTATGTCCATAGGTACATTTAATATATTAAAAAAACGTAAATAATATAACTTTTTTTACCCTACGGCATAATCCGTAGGGGCAACAGTACCTACACAGAAATCCGTAGGGGCAAGATTTTGCCCGTAGGGGCAAGTTCAGGGCTTCAACTTGCACCTGCGGCCTTTGCATCTACGGGATATTTTTTCGCCCCTACGGATATATCCGTAGGGGCAACCCTTATTTGTAGTACTGTAAAGTGCTGCCAATTCCAATGCGGCTTAAAATCGAGAGATATTTGGCCATGGTGGTCCAAGTGCATAATTTGGCCATGGCGACAAATTTCACCCAGTCAAACAATAGAGTTAGCACAAGTATATTCCTGGTCGATGCACGAGATATACTTAGCACAAGCATAGGATAAGATCCATACAGGTTTATAAGGTCAATTACACATTTTATATATACTTATTCTTAATTTTTTATGTACATCCATATGAGTTAATTATCAGCAAGTCATCATTGACTTGTAAAGCTCTTAAGGATTTTTGTGTTGTCATACCACCCCAACAAAACTTGCATAACGACAGGATTAGAATCTTTCAAACTTTCTTGCTCAGAGAGGAGAGATTACCTTTGGAAAATGCAATTGCACACTGTTAATGCCGAGTGGAGGGGATAGAAAATTGCATCTATGAGGAACTATAAGATTTGACTACATTTTCCTTTTTTACTATAGCAAATTTTAATTAATGCGTCACATTTTTCATTCCATCTCCGTGCAGTGGAACTAGTCTAAAACATGTTTCCACTTTCCTAGCATAAATGCAAACCACCAAAAGTGGAAATGTATACATCTCAGGCTTCGAAAAGAACTCAATGAAGTTGTGTCGTCGGCAGAAGACCAATCCATCTAGATAAGGGTTAGAACTACTGCAATCCTCTTGTTTGTGCTCAGGGACAGAACCTTAGCAAGCTAAGGTTAGCTAGCTGGCTCAGACATAGATGGTTTGAGAAACTTTATTAGAAGAATAAGTTAACATCTAAAACAATTGATGAAGTTAACCTAATGGTGGAGATTGGATGGTTTAGTTTGGGGACATGATATTCAAGTTGGTTCAAGTTCAAGTCTCCTTTTCAATATTTTTCAATTATTATTTGAAAATATTGTCCCGTTGAAAATTAATAGACCTAAAACCATTTGTACTCCTGAAACCTAGGCCCACTTGCAGCCTATATGTACTCAGAACCCAGAAGTGTTGAATGGATCAAACTCGGGAGGAGCTACCCAGGTGAGACTAAACAAGTTCAGTGCGATCAGAAAAAGTTTAACGATATTAAAACCCAGTTCATCCCCAAGAATAGTTAGAGAATTATTATGATCTTTTTATGTGTTGGTGAATTGTCAAAATAAATATCCAAAAATTATATATTCTTTTAAACATTTAAGAAATTTGCCTCATCTGACTCACAATCATGGCTCTGCCACTATTCTGAATGTGCCCAAATCAGGACAGTATACAAGTAGTGAACTTCTGATTCCACTAAAGATTACACCGTGTTACTATAGAGCGGTACAGAAGGGGGGGAAAGATAAAGAACTTGGATTTAGAAGACTAAATAAAAGAGAAATGAAAGGATAAAAGAAAGAGAGAAAACCGAAGCAATCAGTACACAGACAAGGAAACATCAATAAGTAAATCTTAAATGATAGATGCACAGGATCAAGAGGAGATTATGTAAAAGCTACCAATTTAAACATGAATCCTACATCTACATCATACAATGGATTGAATCTAAATGCATAGTATTTTATTTCAATGCAGAATGATTTCTAGCAGCCTCTACAAACCAGCATGAGAAACATGAATTAAAAAAAGATCACATATAGATGGAGGAAGCATACCTGTAGAGTCAAAGCACTGGTGTGTTTAGTGACCAAGAAATTGGTCAGGTTCACAAAGTAGGCCAATGTAGAATTAAACAGGAGTAACCATATAATTCTTGTGTCTTCTCTAGCAAGCTGCAGTGTGATGCCGACCACATTTTCCTCCATATAAAGTGTTGCAGGAAGTAAGAAAACAACGGCTATTGGAGCCATATATAGTAGAAGATTCATGGAGTTGAGCTTCTCCCTGATAACAAATAGAAACCGTATTGTAAACATTTAGCAGGTATCGACCCATTAAATGACATTCACATCTCTGAATTGATTATAGTCCCAAGAAAATGATGACCGAGCTGCAATCGAAAGTCCCAAGAGGATTGCATGCACCCTTAAACAGCTATGACATACTGTATTCAGCTAGAAAAGCAGCTAAATAGTAGGCTACCAATGTCTCTGTCCTGAACTAATAATAGCACATAAACAAAAGCTTTGTTGGAGATATAGAAATTACCCTTCAGAGGACAACAAGATCCCTTGTACAACTGTCTTAAGTGCCCTTGCAGCAGTTGCACTAACACACATGATAAAGCCGAACAAGTGGAAACTAGGTTCTCCCTACACAAGCAAACCATCAGAAGTCAGAAACGTATTGGTTCTCCATCTACTTCACTCAGAATATATAAAACCTGTAGAAATCACAAGGAAAAGTATATGTAGTACACAAATCCTTCATAATTAAAATAGTCAAATTGACTTGCTGAAGAAACTAAAAACATATGAGATTGCGAAAATCTGGCATCCCAATATTCATCTTAGAAGGGGATAGGACTACCATGAATGGTTAAATCAAAGCTTATTAGCCCCACACGAGGTTTGTGAATAAGTGATTGTCTGAGTTAGGAATATCTATATTACTGCTAAACAGGATCTATTAACTCATAATTCATTAGATAAATTTTTTGAATGTCAATTAAGTATTGTAAGCAGGTTAATCCCAGTTGTTCAATCAAATTTACCAACCCATGTTCCCATTTCATTCAGAACTCATCTCAGTAACAAGGTAATTAAGAGAATGAAATAATTCCCAGAAGGAAAATAGTAACTTGAATAAAAGAAACACCCCAGATATCCCCCCCCCCAAAAAAAAGGTGAAACTATCAAAGTAGTAAATTACAGGTTTGCTAAACATCTAGCATTAATTCCTGTGAAGTTTTGAACTCACCATCTCTTGGATCCCACATTCACTTTCCCATATAAGCCCATCTAAAGAGGAAGATATATATTTAAACTCTTTATGAAACAAACCAGATATAAGATACATCTGAATAATTTAGCGTTGCAGTATATAACCAAATATAAGTTCACATATGTCCTCAATTTGTTTGAATTTCACCCATCTCTCGGATACCCATTTTCTTTCCCTTGTATACACATCTAAAGAAGAAGATATAGAGATAAACTTGATAAGAAACAAGCCAAATATAAGTGACATCTGAATAATTAAGTCTCGCAATATATACCAAAGGAGAAATTTTAACAGTAGAATTATCAGCAAAGAACTAATTATGGATTTGCAATAAAAACAAAGTTCTGATCGCAACATTTGATATTAAATAAAATAAAGAATCCAAGTGTTATTGTGTTGTTTCTCTCTTGGTGTTATTGATGTACATCTGATAGATAATAGAGCCAATTCGAGATGACGAATCTCGACAATTGCTAAAACAGTATTTGAGTTCAATACTTGCAACGCTTTAATTATGCAATAACATTAAATAGAAAGCACACCAACTAATGGAGAGATATTCTCCTACAGTAAAGGAACCCGAAAAAAAAAAGCTAACTAGCCGTTTACAACAGCTTACTAGACAGAAGATCAATTAAGTAACTTATTTTGAAAATGGTCTGGATTGTTGAGAACATAAGTAAATTGTTACACCCATTTATTGAATGGAGTAGGTTGCAGCATGCAATAAACATGGATCCCATGCATACATAAATTCTTTCCCCTCCAAGCTACCTTGTCCTCAAGGTCAAGTACAACCACGATGTTTCATCCAGGAGATCCATGTCGATCTGTTGTCCTATCTCATCTCCATCTTCTAGCAAAAAAAAGTTTGATTTTTGCAGTGATGCCCGGGCGCAGACTTATGGTCGCAGATGAAACCCACAATCTCGCCAATATTCATCTCTGAATGGGATAACTTCCTGACATTTGGCATGGGTTCTTTGAGGTTCCTCAAGGTTGAGTCCGAAACGATGGTTGTCTTCACTGAACAATGAGAGTTGGAGCTCTTCTTCAATGTGCGAGAGCCCGATAGCCTTGGTGAGAGAAGTTGGTCAAAGCATTGTAACAGTGTTACGAAATTCATCTTAAGGGCCACTTGTTAGCATGAGTGTAGGAAAATGGCCGGACATTCTGTTTAGACGATCCGCAAGGGATTAAAAATGCTCCTAATAGGCTTCAACCCTAGTTGTCTATTGCAATTGGCATGAGCTCCTTACGGATTGTCAAGCTCGGTAGGCGAAGCCGACAGCCAAGGGACTTGACAAATGCGAGCTAAGTAGCACAAGCACCTGCAAGTTGAAGATATTTGTATGTAGAGCCTTGCCTTTTAGGAAAAATAAGGAAAATAGCGCTCGTTGGTGCGTTCGGATATAGTACAATTGAAGTATTGTCCGCCTGAAGATCCACTCGTTGGTTCCTCTTAGCCCTCATATTCGAGGTTCGCCTTCTAGAGTTCGTTTAAGTTAAATTCATCGACGAACAACAGAACAGGTTTGATCGAAGATGCGACAATGTTGAGACCATGGTTGTTGTTAGAAAATGTTAGATTACAAAATAGTAGATGCATAGAAGTCATTAGACTGACTATTTAAGAGTGTTGGATTGCTCCCCAACACATCATATTGTTACTTCAATCTTTGCAATTTGTCATGTTGTAGTTATACCATCTCAAGAACATATCAGACCCTTGGGTTAGGCATATTGTCTGCCATTGTAGAGGATCAAGAAACATTGTTAAAATTCCTCCAGCCCACTCCAGTCAAAAAACATTTGCAACCATTTACCCATGTTATCAACAACCCATACCATGTTCAATATAAGTTTGAGATGGTGATCACTTAATTCTCACTCATTTTTCTCCTATGTAGTTGCAAACGACTACTTAGTCGTTACTTTTTCAGTTTTTGTTAGGCGTTGATGAATAATGAAAGGATTATATGCTTGGAACTCAAATACTATTTTATCAATTGTTCTTATGAAGATTCGGCATCTCAAATTGGTGCTATTATCTATCAGATGTATATCAAGTGGTATAAGAGCTTCTCGATCCTCCGTAATGGCCGATAACAAGCCTGATGTGAGACTCAAGACGTTGTTGAGATGGTATATCAATTTATCATCAATGTGAGACATTGCAAGGAATGGAGCATCGCTATGATGTGTTGGAGTAGCAATTCAACATTTAAGAGCAACTACGCAGGGAAGTGCGACAAGAGATAGCTGCTATGAATGCACAACTTCATGAGTTCATACTTTACCCATAACAAGCACTCTCTCAGCATGCTCACATCTTCGATTCAACCCATGTGTTGTAACTTGTACCATGACGAATTTCTGCTAAGAACTCCCCCAAAAGATAGACCTTATAAATAATGGAAAAAAGGATCCAGCTGGTTAAGTCCTGCAAACAAGTCATTATTTTCAATTCTCCAAAGTTCGAGCGCATCAATCAGTTTTATATGCTACATTCTCCACTCTGCAATAATATGAGTATCTTCAACATGCAGGCGCTCTTCATACTCCTTTGTTTGTCAAGTCACTTGAACGTCCATTGAACTTACCGAAAATGATGGTTTGGAGGAAACTGTTGTCAAGTTGTAACAACAAGCGAACAACAACAATAGAAACCCATCATAAACAGCAGAAGCCCTTATGGATCATGTAAACGGGTTGTTTGACCACTTTCTTACATGCATGTTCATAAGCGGCCTCAACGATGAAAATCATAATATTGTTAACTTATTTTGACGGTGGCTTGGGTGTTGAGGACATGCATAAATGGCTACAAACATATATTGAATGGAATGGGTTGGAGACATCCAATGAACTTAGGTTTCTTGCACTTATTAGTTATGTGCACCTTAGAGTGGAAAATAATTAGTATATATATTACCTTTTCCAATCTTCTAGAATTGCCCCAAGCTTATGCGAAATTGGAGCAGGTTAAAATATTATGCGATCTCCTATATTTCCATAATTTCCTCAACTATAAATTTACCAGGAGACATATTGTAAACCTATATCAAATCATTCGTGAAGCCCTGTTTCATAGCTCACACCGGTTTGATGGCAAAAAGGATTGTATGGTGCTGAAGATGATCGTTTATCTAAAAAATGATGTAATGATTTACAATCAAAGGTGGATTTTTTATCGCAACATATAGCATTAGCAGCTACGAAGCATCACTTCGCAATCTCTAGCAACCTACACTCCCTCAGCATTAGCATCTATGAAGCATCACCTAGCAATCTCCAGCAACTTGCACTCCCTCTGCATTAGCTTTCCATTGTAAAGTTGGAGGCATGGTTTGAAATCTCAACCGATCTCGATCCAATATGACCGATTCCGATCCAAAAATTGACCATCCAAGTTATGATATCGATACTGTTCGAACCAAGTTACAACAGGTTTAGCATTTGATTAGTAAGGTTCTAGTAGTAAGTTTATTAATAGATTAGTGGAGTAAATAATAAGTTACCGAATTATAGTTTATTTGACATCATTAATTACTAAAAAGTATATATAAATATTAAAGTTACTTTTCACCAAGTATTATAACAACCAATTTTGACATCATTAATTGGTAAAGAATTTGCCAAATTGTTATAGTTGTGTTTACCATTTGTCTAAAGAATTTCGTAATTTCAAAATTTTGTTTTGTCAAATGACATAAAATCCGATATTTCTGATCCGAGACATTTTATTCCAATCCAAGAAGTAACCACCCAAAACCGATACCGATTCGGAGGTTTTAAACCTTGGTTTGAGGTTTGATTGCAATATCTATCATTAGCATCTATCAAACATCACTATCCACAATCTCTATCAACCCACATTCCCTTCCAATTACCTAAAAATCATTAAGAAAATTCGATTTTGAAACTATAAAAGCAAACTAACTCACCCCACTAGCAATGATAACCCCGGTAACAACCGGAATCAGCGTCAAGTAAGTGATCCAAGCCTCCCTCTTCACCGTCATCATGTACGCAAACACCGCCGTGAAGAACGGCGTGGTGGCCCCCACCGCCTGATTGAACGACACGGCAAGGTACCTCAACGACACATTCCCCCCGACCACCGACCCGCAGAAGATCAGGCTCAGCGCCGCGATCTTCAAGAACTGAACCCTAGATCTCACCGACTGCATCGGCGCCACCTTGAGCCCCGCGATCGCGGCGTAGCTGAGCAGCGAGCAGGCGCTCATGTGGCACATGGTGAGGAAGATGGGGTACTTGAAGCCGTAGTTGGAGAGCAGGTACTTGTTGAGGAGGAGGACGCCGATGTTGGAGGAGTACCAGCAGGCGATGAGGGTGACGGTGAAGAGGCGGGTCGAGGTGAAGGGCGGCGATTGGTTGCCTTTGGTGCTCATTTTTAATTTTTTTTTGGAAAAAGGGGGTAGTTTTGGGGTGATTGGGGATTAGGATTTGGGGAGATTGGGGATTAGGGTTCTGAAGGGGATTTGGGGATGGAGAGGGTGCGTTTCAGAGGAATTCATGAGATTTGTGTGGAGTCGATGAGAGAGGGAGGAAGAATGGGAGGAGGAGCGTGGACTTTGGATTTTTTTATTTATTTATTTTGAGAGAGAAAGAAACTGAAAGAGAGCGAGCGTGAGAGAGGACGCAATTTTATAACGGAGAGAGGTAGGTAGATATGTACGAATCAGAGAAGTAAGCAATCCGTTAGGCCCTGTGCTTGCAAGATTATGAAATTGGATTCCAAAATAGTAAAGTTGAAAATTTCTGGATTTGGTAATTTGTTGTTTGGTTGGTTTTGAATTTCTAGTATTGGATTTACAGATTCTTGTAGTTTTTGCTTGGTTGGTGAAAAATAAAGTGGAATTTGGATTTGAGAATTTTAGAGAGATAGATAGAGAGAGGATTATTAAATAAATAAAGTACACGGGTCACATATAAAAGTATAATGAATAGTGTCAAATCCTTTAAAAAAAATTAGGATTCAGGAATCCGTGTTTTATGGTAAGCCCCCCTAAAAAACAAAGGAATTCTAGAAATACAAATCCCCCAACCAAACACAAAATTATGAAATCCTAAGATTCCACGATCCAAATCCAAAGAAATCATGCAACCAAACAGGCCCTTATTAAGATTATGAAATTTGGATTCCAAAATAGTACGGTTGAAAATTTCTGGATTTGGTAATTTGTTGTTTTGTTGGTATTGGATTTCTAGTATTGAATTTGTATATCGTTATAATTTTTGTTTGATTGGTGAAAAGAAAGTGGGATTTGGATTTGAGAATTTTAGAGAGAGAGAGAAATAGATAGGGGATTATTAAATAAATAAAGTATCCGGGCCCCATCTAAAAGTACGATGAACAGTGTCAAATCTTTGCAAATTCTCCAAGATTTTTAGGATTCAAGAATCTTTATTTTGTGGTGGCCCCCTATAAAAAACAAAGGAATCCAAAAATCCAAATTCCACAACCAAACACAAAATTATGGAATCCTCTTAAATTTTTGGATTCCACAATCCAAATCTTTCATAATCCTACAACCAAACATGCCCTACACGTTACCATGTACATTTTTCAAGAAATTACCAATAGTCTAACATTCTCTCGGGCTTGGCCCGCCATGCCCGGTAGGTAGAGCGGCAGAAGGTTAGAACCGTCTATAACAGTTTTGATTGCCAGCTCAACAAATGTATCGAGACCCGCTACATCGCTGAAAAACCACTAGTTTCTCACTGCGGTGACACAAATTGACTTAAAATTGTTATTTCAGAGAATAAGCTCATAATTTCTTAAGAGAATGGCCCCAGCTCTCGAACTCATATTGGTGATGTAACATTTCAGAGAAATAAAATATTATTTTTGGAAATTTTTATAATTAAATAATGAATATATTGAATATTTTAATAAGGCGATATAATTAAATACCGATAAATGGGGGAAATTTTGGAAAATTATAGAAATTACTAAAAAGATGGTGTTTTATGTGATTTATGCAAATTATGAAATTTTATGATTTATTATACACCATTTTAGTGCTAATCGCGATTAAATATCGTTAATCACGCATTAATCCGGTTTTATACACATGACATGCACTAAGTCATTTTTAGCACTTGTTACATTTTTCTATCATGGATTCTTCTTCTTTTCATGCATGGTTGTTGATTTAATTGAGAGAAGAAAAGAAAAGAAAAGAAACGAAAACGAATTAGAATATTGGGTATGGGCATGAGAGAGAGAGTGTGAAGGGTCAAACCTAGGTCTTGGCCGTTCCTTTCTCTTCTCATTTCCTTCATCACCTTTGTCTCCTCCCCTCTCATGGCAGCACCTCCTTCCCTCTCCTCTACAACCCCCGCAAACACCCTCAAAACATTATCAAAACTCCATCCCCACTTCATTAAAAATGTGCACAAGCCCTCTAGCTATACTTTGGACCAAGAAAGCAAGGATTTTGGACACTTGGGGCAACTCAAGAAAATTCATGAGTTGCCAAATGAGCTAATTCCTATACCATTTACATTGTTTTTCATTCACTTTAGTTTCCATGTTTGATTAGAAGTGTTTTAGTGATATTTAGTGAGGTTAGGAAATTCCAAGTTAGGGTTTAAGGAAATCCTAAATTGAGATAGTGTAATTGAGCTTTGTTAAGGCCATATAACCCCTCTAGTGTAAGTTTCATGGACTGAAACCATAGACTTAAACCAAAAAACCCAATTTAGAAATCCCGAAATCGGAGAATTGTGGATTCTGTGAGGGTATATTGACATCTCCTATCACCCGGGACCCCTGAAAAATATTTAGCAAGGATAGTGATGTGTTCAGGTGACCAGGAGACTACCATTGAAACTCCAGCCCCTAACTCCTAACTAAGGCCGCAAATTTATCCTTTCCGGCCGCAAATTGCGGCCGGAGCAGGGAATTATTGGTTCGTTCTGGGTCCAGGACTTTATCTCCAGTAAAATAGACCCTCCATATGTGCAAAATTGGCTAATTTGACCTAGGGTAAAATCCGGGACCATTTTCCTAAGTTGCTGCATTGTTTTACGACTTCGTTTTAACATGGATTTTGGTATTTGAATTTTGCGTTCCTGTCGTGTGGCGTTTGAACGTCAACGACTAGGGTTACTGATCGTGTTTTGCATGCTTAGACCATAGGTTTTGACCTATGAACGATACGCGTGCCGATTTGGTTTTCGTGCGCTATTTCCATTTACGTTGACTTGTGGTATACATGTAGGTACCCTCGAGTGAGTTCGGAGCAACAATGAGGGGCATGGCGACATCGACATCGGGAAGCAAGAGCAGGTGAGTAGATATATATCTACGGGGGAAGTCGGGTGGATGGCGTATAGCACCCCCGCAGTTCGTAGTATAGCTTATATATATGTGGTTATATATGTGTTTTATGTTACGCGGATGATTATCAAGATGTGATTTTGTGTTCATGGTTTAGTTTAGGGTAGTTAGAAGTAACTTAGTTTAGCTTCTTAGTCGCGAACCCTAGAATAAGGTTTATACCCACACGCACGCACACACTTGCATTCATTTTATTACCTGTGCGTATATGGGGATATGTATATATATATACACACATGGGTATGGAACTATATATATATATATATATATATATATATATACATGAATGATGAGAATTGTATATGGTATTTGGAGATGAGTCGATGAGATTGGGCATGGTGCCATGAGATCGGTGATATGATGTGGTTCGTATTATGAGATACGACATGAGTTTTTAGCGGGTTCTTTAGGCGTGGTGTTTTTATACACACGCATGCATATACATAGATGGTATCAGTATGTACTAGACGTAGATCAGTATCCCCAGATCATGATATATGATAAAAAGGATACCAGATGAATAATGAGATAATGTGATATTGACCCGTACCCAGATTTGGGATGACGTACGATAGATTTACCGTACGAGCTATATTGATGACTGATCCGCACTCTTGATTCGAGAATGCATATTGTATATTGTATCGTACTTGACACTCTTGAGGCGGGATCACCGACTATTATATTTATATATATCGACTCAGAATTAGGTGGTTTTCCCTTACCCTTTCGTTTAGACTGTTCGTTTAGTCCTGCAGTTTATTTGTAGATGTTAGACTAGACTCGAGTCATACCTATTTCAAAACTAACGAATCGTGAGTATTTTAAAGACAGGCCAAGGGATTATACGGATATTTTCAAAAAACTCATCTTTTCTTAAAACATCGTAACCCTTATTTTCTAAACACCACGATTCGTGTTATTTCAAATGGCAAAACTGTATGACACATATATATATTGATGTAGATTCTTCATTGTTGTGTTTATTATTCAGCTCCAGCGTATTATTGTTGTTCGCATCGCATTTGCATGCTTATGTTGTGTTTTTATATGCCATTATTGAGATCATGCTGTCAGGACACCAGCACTATTACCGATGATGCGTATGCTCCACGTACACTTGCTTGCTGGCTCATACACATCATCATCGGTAATTGCTATATCACGTACATTTTAGTGAATATTATTTTATTGACATAGCCTGCTAGCTGATAGTTGCAATATGTTATCGCTTTCATATGCTAGTTTAACTATTGCACTCATTGCATGATATCAGATGCATTTATATATTCATTGGATATGCAGTATTTTGGGGCTTTATGCCGATATTCACTGTTTACTTACTCCTGATTTTCGGATTTCGGATTTTCATGAGATTTCGGGATTTGGGGGAAAACCGCAAGAATATATATAAACTTCTCTCTCTCTCTTTTTAAAATGTAAGTTGCGGTTTTCTCGTGATGTATGAGTCGTCCACCATGAGTTTTCATGATAGCTGTTGGATTTCGAGACCCGTTTCGAGGAGTAGTATGAACCGTCTCGGGTACATGGTAGACCCGGTATGGTACCCCAGGGCAAGAAGCTTGAATGTAGTCGATGAACCCGGCAGGGGTAGACTGCCTACCGGTGATGTTTGGCACGGCGGATATCCGGAGGATACCGTCCGTGGTCGTGTGATTTGATGATATGGGCCGATCCGGACTGACGGAGCCCGAGGTATCAAGACACTGTGATATTGAGATATTGGGATTTATGTTTTGTGTCGATACTAGACACTGATTATGTTGATTTCATTGATGATACCTCGTGTTATATAAACAGAAATCTTACTAAAAACAAGATAACAGTTTCTTCATTTACATGTGTACTATTTTCATTACATTACATTCATACTTCATACATATGATATATTGCTACCTGAGGCACTGACACGAGCATATGGGATTACACTCATGTATAGATGTTTACCCTTTCCACCTTTTCATTCTTCAGACTTTATCATTTGAGGTTTATATATATTTGATCGTATTAACCTAGGATGAGTCATACATACGATTTCAGCTCGGTGATGTTTTCTACTCACGAGTTGGCAACTCACCCCCGTTGTGCCGCAGTTTCTTACAGGTTTCATTACGGCTTTTCTGGCACACTGCTTCCATTCCGGGTGATTGCTTGGTAGGTGGGTTCACTTGTATCGTGACCACCATTGTACTTTATTTTATTCATTGTATCTAGTAAACTCCATCAAACAGACATGTATATTTATATCAGACTTAAACACCAGAGTTGTGTATTCTTTCGACCTTAGAGTCGCGCGTTGTATTATTATGGTTTTCATTGATATTTTGAGTTTCCTTTGAGTTTTGATCCTCGCCCTTCAGCGTTGTATATTATATTGCTTGCGTGGTTGTGGCCGTCGATTGACGAAGAGCTAGCTCCCGCTTGGGGATGCCTTTTTTCATTGTATATATTATTCATGTTGTACCCCGTTTGGGGCCAGTATTTACAAAGGAAACTCTGCCGAAATTTTCAGAAAAGACTTGATGTTTTAAAAACGCATAATTCGGCTTATGCTATTAAAACCACTCGTTTTAAAATAAGTTTCTTCTTACCTAAAATGGTTTTAGATTTCTAGGTTTTTGGCTTACTTGAATTAGATGGGGTCCTATAGACTTCATATGATTCAGGGGCCAGTCACGTGCCATTTCGGGTCGTGACAAAGTTGGTATCAGAGCGCTAGGTTAATCTTGCTTCGAGTCTATGTTTGACTATGTGGAGCCTAGGGCGTTTAGATATATACGGAATCTAAGCTTGACCTTACAGAACGTAGACTTAGTCGAGGGGGTATTAGACCCGACTTTCGTCGCGTAGGTTGACCTTGGTTGATGGAGTAGGTGACTTAAGGAGAGTGACGTACCGTGTGTATGTTCCGCGGCATACTTACGATACGCTACTCCGCTTAAGGAGCCTTAGGATGTACATTTCCTTGCACAGCATTATATTCATTCATGATCTATCCTCATCAATATCGGTTTATGGTTTTGCTGCCACGATTTTACGGGCAGAGAGAGAGCTACAACTAGAGTTGTGGTCAGCACGAGCTCATCACGAACGAGGACTGACCAGGGCGTGATTTCAGGGACATACGATTGCATATAGAGGCATCGTTTTATTGTGTTTTCGCGCCATGAGCGTTTGATGGATCGCTGTTACGAGATTTCTCAGACGTGCAGATTTGCACCAGAGGATTGAGCCACTGATAGAGGCCACTGATGTATCGCTGATTCATGATGATTGAGGCACTGTTCAGCGTGCAGACGAATGAGCCAGTTGTTGCTGCAAATGACGAGATATCGCCCCAGATGTTGGAGTTATTGCAGTATGAGTTGTACTTAGAGATATGATAGCAGGTCGCTAGTCACCCGAGGATGAATGACTAGGACATGTGGTTCGTTCACTTACCCCGATGCGAGACCATCAGATAGATTGATTCCAGCTAGAGACGACTTCACGTAGGTACATTGAGTGTCGATAGAGGCGATCGAATATCAGAAACCCATATTCCAAGTTTAAAGTATTCGGAAAGACATGCAAGCAATTCTATGGACCCTCTAGAAGAATGAAAACCCTAACTCGACATAATGACCATGTGAAAGCCTTTGAACCTTAGGGTTTGCGGCAGTTCAGCGGTGCCATTAGTGAGGCTTGGGTTTGCCCTTCTACGGCTGGTCCACCGGTGCTGTGTTATGTACTCGATACTATTAAACTGTACCCAAGATATTGAGCTCTTGGGGGATTATGAGGTTTTGACGAATCGATCGAATGTTTCGACTTCATTCGGATGCTATGCGATGGGATGCATTTCTTGGGAGACTCCAGATACGAGTATAGCCGTTGGAGTATGGTCCATGCAGCCACGATGAGACGAGTCCGAGGCAGTCGACATTAGAGAAAAGTGGAGTAAGAGGTTCGTACGAGATCTTGATGAGATGACGTTCCACTCCGCCGACATCAGAGATGTGATACGCATACATAGGCGTTATATATGGATATATCTTCCAGAAGGAGTCGTGATGAGTATGCAGCCGTTCCGGAACAAGAAACAGATTTAATAAAGGACGATGACTTCCGGGCAGATCGGAAGACAAGAGATTTGGGAGAGATCTCGACAGGACCTTTCTAGAATATTACACGAGAAGACTTGGACCCAGGAGCAGTCATTTTACGCACACCCAGCAGGCCAGAGTTCAGCACCGTCGACGAGACTTGTTATGAGTGACCACGACAGTTGGCCAGAGATTCTTAGAGGATGTGCTTAAGCGGAACTATTCCGCCATACTTGATTTCGGTATTTTGGGCTATTCGCATGACCGGGTCTGGATGACCGAGTTTCATGATATTTGTTTTCGTGCACCATGGTTGCACCTATTGGGTATTCATATTTTGTGCATAGTTATTACACTTGAGATATGCTTTATACACCGTTGTTTTGATTTATGATTTTTGCACAGTATCGCACTTGATATCGTTTTGTGCCTTGGCTGCACATGTTTATGATTTCATGGATTTCATACAGTTGGGTTGATTTTGTGCATATGATATGCACACAATTTGGTTTTTGCACTCGGTATAGTTCACATATGCTTGCAGTGCATTGATACGTATTTTGTGCACCACAGTTGCACCTGACTTCGTTTTGATGTCATTTGAGATATTGATTGTGATTTCATGCCTAGGGCATGCATATGATTTGACTTATGCTTTCGGCATAGTTTTCATGCACTTTTAGTATTTTGATTTGCTTTTGTGCATGCTGATGCACATGGTTGTGAGATTATATACCACGGTATACCTGATTTGGATTTGGATTGAAATGTGTTATACCGTCGATTTCGATTGTGATACTCGATATTTGTTTTGTGCACCTTGTGCACCTGATTGGATTCTTGCGCATATTTGACGCGCTTGGATTGGATTTTGCGCATGTTCGACGCTTGATATTGGATTTCGTGATTTCGTGCATGATGGATACACCTGATTTGGATTTTCACGTATGTTGGGCGTATGATATGAGATGCGATTTTGGTGCACGCCAGATGCACTAAATCTAGATTCTTCGTGTATATCAGATGCACCTGATTTTGCTGTCAGGCACACACGTTGCATCTGACAGGTGTTTCGTGCACACCCGTTGCACTTAGATATTGTTTCTATGCACATGTATGACACATTCATGGATTTTGATTTCCGTGAGCACCAGACGCACGTAGCTTTCATATGCACATTTTGGGATTGATTTCTTATGGACCAGTACGTTTTTATGATAATTACGATTTGTTTTCGTACTAAGCAGGACTAGTCAGAGGATAGTACCTGAATATATTTTGCATGCATTGATAGTTATCGGAGGGATTTCCAAAAAGGGAGCTATAGTCTCAGTATTTACCTACGTGTCTGATATGACACGAAACGTTTAAAACAAGGAAACCCTTCTAAATTGTTTTCAAAACGGCGGGACATGCATATTAAACAAAAGATATATACATATATGATTATTTTCTTACAATAGACGTTCGCCACTGTGCAGTGTTATGCGCATCGCACAGCAACATGAAAGGTTTGGCATGCATTTCCTTCAGATGTTTACATGTATAGATTTGATGTTTACATGTATAGTTTTGATGTATATCATATTGGTTTCGTTTTGGATTTGACATTTGTGTCTTCACCATGACTCCGATGATTGCGGGATGTTTGACGGAGTTTTGTTTTTGAGTTATCTGCTCATTGTTCAAGCGCATGCATTGCGCTATGATGCGTTTTATGTATTGATGATTTCGGAGCCCCGACGACTTGGACTTTTACTGAAATGTTTTAGTATTTGAGGGGTTTAAATTTAAATTCAGGGACCGAATTTCTTTAAGGGGGGAAGACTGTAACATTTCAGAGAAATAAAATATTATTTTTGGGAATTTTTATAATTAAATAATGAATATATTGAATATTTTAATAAGGCGGAATAATTAAATACCGATAAATGGGGAAAAATTTGGAAAATTATAGAAATTACTAAAAAGAGGGTGCTTTATGTGATTTATGCAAATTATGAAATTTTATGATTTATAATACACCATTTTAGTGCTAATCGCGATTAAATATCGCTAATCTTGCATTAATCCGGTTTTGTGCACATGACATGCACTAAGTCATTTTTAGCACTTGTTACATTTTTCTATCATGGATTCTTCTTCTTTTCATGTATGGTTGTTGATTTTAATGAAGAGAAGAAAAGAAAAGAAAAAGGATTAGAATATTGGGTATGGGCATGAGAGAGAGAGAGAGGGTGGGGGGTCAAACCTAGGTCTTGGCCATTCCTTTCTCTTCTCATTTCCTTCATCACCTTTGTCTCCTCCCCTCTTATGGCAGCACCTCCTTCCCTCTCCTTTATAACCCCCACAAACACTCTTAAAATATCATCAAAACTCCATCCCCACTTCATTAAAAATGTGCACAAGCTCTCTAGCTATACTTTAGACCAAGAAAGCAAGGATTTTGGATACTTGGGGCAACTCAAGAAAATTCTTGAGTTGCCAAATGAGGTAATTCCTATACCATTTGCATTTTTTTTCATTCACTTTAGCTTCCATGTTTGATTAGAAGTGTTTTAGTGATGTTTAGTAAGGTTATGAAATTCCAAGTTAAGGTTTAAGGAAAACTTAAATTGAGATAGTGTAATTGAGGTTTGTTAAGGCCATATAACCCCTCTAGTGTAAGTTTCATGAACTGAAACCATAGACTTAAACCCAAAACCCCAATTTAGAAACCCCGAAATCGGAGAATTGTGGATTCTGTGAGGGTATATTGACATCTGCTATCACCCGGGACCCCTGAAAAATATTTAGCAAGCATAGTGATGTGTTCAGGTGATCAGGAGACTACCATTGAAACCCCAGCCCCTAACTCCTAACTAAGGCCGCAAATTTATCCTTTCGGGCCGCAAATTGCGGCCAGAGCAGGGAATTATTGGTTCGTTCTGGATCCAGGGCTTTATCTCCAGTAAAATAGACCTTCCATATGTGCAAAATTGGCTAATTTGACCTAGGGTAAAATCTGTGACCATTTTCTGCATTATTTTACGACTTCGTTTTAACATGGATTTAGGTATTTGATTTTGCGTTCCCTTCGTGTGGCGTTTGAATGTCAACGACTAGGGTTATTGATCGTGTTTTGCATGCTTAGGCCATAGGTTTTGACCTATGAACGATACACGTGCCGATTTGGTTTTCGTGCGCTATTTCCATTTACGTTGACTTGTGGTATACATGTAGGTACCCTCGAGTGAGTTTGGAGCAACAATGAGGAGCATGGCTACATCGACATCGGCAAGCAAGAGCAGGTGAGTAGATATATATCTACGGGGGAAGTCGGGTGGATGGCGTATAGCACCCCCACAGTTCGTAGTATAGCTTATATATATATGGTTATATATGTGTTTCATGTTACATGGATGATTATCAAGATGTGATTCTGTGTTCATGGTTTAGTTTAGGGTAGTTAGAAGTAACTTAGTTTAGCTTCTTAGTCGCGAACCCTAGAATAAGGTTTATACCCACACGCACGCACACACTTGCATTCATTTTATTACCTGTGCATATATTGGGATATGTATATATATATACATATGGGTATGGGACTATATATATATATACCTATACATGGATGATGATAATTGTATATGGTATTTGGAGATGAGTCGATGAGATTGGGCATGGTGCCATGAGATCGGTGATATGATGTGGTTCGTATTATGAGATACGACATGAGTTTTTAGCGGGTCCTTTAGGCGTGGTGTTTTCATACACACGCATGCATATACATAGATGGTATCAGTATGTACTAGACGTAGATCAGTACCCCCAGATCATGATATATAATAAAAAGGATACCAGATAAATAATGAGATAATGTGATATTAACTCGTACCCAGATTTGGGATGCCGTACGATGGATTTACCGTACGAGCTATATTGATGACCGATCCACACTCTTGATTCGAGGATGTCATATTGTATATTGTATCGTACTTGATACTCTTAAGGCGGGATCACCGACTATTATATTTATATATATCGACTCAGAATTAGGTGGTTTTCCCTTACCCTTTCGTTTAGACTGTTCGTTTAGTCCTGCAGTTTATTTGTAGATGTTAGACTAGACTCAAGTCATACCTATTTGAAAACTAACGAATCGTGAGTATTTTAAAGACAGGCCAAGGGATTATACGGATATTTTCAAAAGACTCATCTTTTCTTAAAACACCGTAACCCTTATTTTCTAAACACCACGATTCGTGTTATTTCAAATGGAAAAACTGTATGACACACATATATATATATTGATGTAGATTCTTCATTGTTGTGTTTATTATTCAGCTCCCGCATATTATTGCTGTTCGCATCGCATTTGCATGCTTATATTGTGTTTTCATATGCCATTATTGAGATCATGCTGTCAGGACACCAGCACCATTACCGATGATGCGTATGCTCCATGTACACTTGCTTGCCGGCTCACACACATCATCATCGATAATTGCCTTATCACGTATACTTTAGTGAATATTATTTCATTGACATAGCCTGCTAGCTGATAGTTGCAATATGTTATCGCTTTCATATGCTAGTTTAACTATTGCACTCATTGCATGATATCAGATGCATTCATATATTCATTGGTTATGCAGTATTTTGGGGTTTTATGCCGATATTCACTGTTTACTTACTCTTGATTTTCGGATTTCGGATTTTCATGAGATTTCGGGATTTGAGGGAAAACCGCAAGAATATATATATATTCACTCTCTCTCTCTCTCTCTTTTTAAAATGCAAGTTGCGGTTTTCTCATGATGTATGAGTCGTCCACCATGAGTTTTCATGATAGCTGTTGGATTTCGAGACCCGTTTCGAGGAGTAGTATGAACCGTCTCGGGTACATGGTGGACCCGTTATGGTACTCCGGGGCAAGAAGCTCGAGTGTAGTCGATGAGCTCGGCAGGGGCAGACTGTCTACCGGTGATTGTTTGGCGCGGCGGATATCCGGAGGATACCGTCCGTGGTCATGTGATTTGATGATATGGGCCGATCCGGACTGACGGAGCCCGATGTATCAAGACACTGTGATATTGAGATATTGTGATTTATATTTTGTGTCGATACTAGACACTGATTATGTTGATTTCATTGATGATACCTCGTGTTATATAAACAGAAATCTTACTAAAAACAAGAAAACAGTTTCTTCATTTACATGTGTACTGTTTTCATTACATTACATTCATACTTCATACATATGATATATTGCTACCTGAGGCACTGACACGAGCATATGGGATTACACTCATGTATAGATGTTTACCCTTTCCACCTTTTCATGCTTCAGACTTTATCATTTGAGGTTTATATATATTTGATCGTATTAACCTAGGATGAGTCATACATACGATTTCAGCTCGGTGATGTTTTCTACTCACGAGTTGGCAACTCACCCCCGTTGTGCCGCAGTTTCTTGCAGGTTTTGCCGTACAGGTTTCATTACGGCTTTGCTGGCACACTGCTTCCATTCCGGGTGATTGCTTGGTAGGTGGGTTCACTTGTATCGTGACCACCATTGTACTTTATTTTATTCATTGTATCTAGTAAACTCCATCAAACAGACATGTATATTTATTTCAGACTTAACGACCAGAGTTATATATTCTTTCGACCTTAGAGTCGTGCGTTGTATTATTATGGTTTGCATTGATGTTTTGAGTTTCCTTTGAGTTTTGATCCTCGCCCTTCGGCATTATATATTATATTGTTTGCGTGGTTGTGACCGTCGATTGACGAAGAGCTAGCTCCCGCTTGGGGATGCCTTTTTTCATTGTATATATTATTCATGTTGTACCCCGTTTGGGGCCAGTATTTATAAAGGAAACTCTGCCGAAATTTTCAGAAAAGAGTTGATATTTTAAAAACGCATAATTCGGCTTATGCTATTAAAACCACCCGTTTTAAAATAAATTTCTTCTTACCTAAAATGGTTTTAGATTTCTGGGTTTTTGGCTTACTTGAATTAGATGGGGTCCTATAGACTTCATATGATTCAAGGGCCAGTCACGTGCCATTTTGGGTCGTGACAGGTGAAATCCATAAAGAGTGCTCCTGTAACATTTTGCACCCCGCTTATAAAAGACACAAATTTTCATTAAGAGTTTGGCTCAACCCTCTATCGTTACAGGATAAATGCACCTACACCATAGGGATGGACTGCAAGTGTAAACTCGAAATTGGTGCATCCCAACTCTGACTTACTCTATGATTCATTTTCCTATTGAACTCAGTTCTGAGGATCTCTATTCCCCATATTGGGTATCATCATAGGCAGTATATTATTATTGGGTTTAAGTGCGATCCCCCTCGATGTTATCCAAATGATTAAACATTTTCTAATTAGAGCAAGATTATCATTTAATCTTTTATATACACAAGTATGGTATGCACCATCATATATAAGCTCATAACATCATATCAATCGGTGTAGATATACTGTTGTAATTAACGGTTTCGCACTTGCTTGTAGCAGTGCTATCACATGCATTAAAATGGGTGATATATATTTTCCAAATTGAAAACATCATGTCGCATATCCCACTAGCAAGTTTGCTAGATAAGAAATTCAACCTTTATTGGTTGTGTCACGCTCCGCTTCCCAATAGACGGAAACGATGACGTAGTGTCACGTCCCGCTTCCTAGTAAACGGAAACGGTGACGTGGCAAGCCCGAGCATATCTATAAGGTCATTCCTTAAATAAATATATTAAGCGTATTGAAAATAATACACAATGCAAAAATAAATGGACACTGTAAAATTTCTTCAACAAACATTTGTATTTACATTTATCTTGAAATATTTACAGATGCAAGGGTTCAACTGAAAAGTAAATACAATAACAAAAATGCCTAAACATGTGGCATACATTAACTGAAAAAAGGATAACTAGTCTAAGCCTGAGCCGTAATCTAGTTGTTCTCCTCTTCTGTAGCGTCCACCTTCTCCGTGTCCACGATATCTGACGAACATTTCAAGAAAACAAATATGGGCGGAATGCCCGTTAGCGAACTAGCGCTCGGTAAGTCCCAAAGATAGAGCAAAAGTGAAAGTGACAAGTATAGAAGTAATCGTGAAGTAATGTATATGTCGAGTAAAATTATATGTAAATAAATATGGTTATATGTACTATAGGTCTCTATATGGTCACTATGTTAACATTAAATTCCAAATGTGAATATCAACGCAACCGTAGAAAAATTCACGAGCTCAAGAGTGGGGCCTCAGAAGCAAGGAAACACGGCCCCACTTCATGTGTTGGCATCGGGACTCCAAACGGTAGAGATGTCAACTCGACTGAGATTCGAGTAAATAGAATTCGAGCAGGTTAATATGAGACTCCTGAAGTTCCATTGCATTCGCACCTGAAACTATCCCTGTCACGCTCCGCTTCCCAAAATACGGAAAACGAGAGATCACTAGGCCAGCCATGCTCCTACGGTCAAGGAATAATCCCGCCGTAGTCACACTTCGGCTTCTAGCATTACATGGTAATCAGTACACAAAGCACAGAAGTAAAGGAAATACATCACTAAACTATTATATCAAATTTCATTGTTCACAATTTACAATAAAACAAGAAAAGAACTACTAACCGAGTTCGAATACAAGATCTCTTTAGGGAAAGCAGAAAAGAAGAAAGAGGTACTCCAGACTAAATCTCCGCTAGCTCGAAGGGTAAGTCCGACTCCTGCGCTGGTTCTTCCTCGAGGTCTGAGCATGCATACTCAGGTCGTCAGAGCGACGTAATAGCAATATTATAATAGTGACATGAAACAGACAAATAAGGTAATAACAGTGGAAGTAAAATGCAGGTAATCACTATGTCACTAGCTGATGCAAAATATGATCTGTGTCCCTATCAGTCTCTAAGTCATGTTTGAAATTGAATTATGGAAAGGAGGATCATGTTTAACGAGGGTCTCGTACATACCCGAGACTACGGCCCACACGCCCGGGACATAACCCTGTCAGCCGGATCGCTAGATCCTACCTAATATATATAAGAGTCGCTGTTTGAATGATCATCCTCTAAATCACTGTCCCCGCTAAATACGATGCTCTTTCCACTTCGATTTCCCCTTTTTCACAGGTTTACACTATTTACGAGTATGGTCTAGTCGTGTACAAATATGCACCAATAACACGGTTTTGTCACTGTTCACTGTATTATTCATTGTCACGAATCATTCACTTTTCCATTGGCGTACTTGACACTCCTAAACCAATACCGTTCACGCACGATAATGTATTGTACACTGAATAATAACGCGCACTATCAATATGTGTATGGCAATCGGGTAAGATATGTACATTTATGCAGTTAACAAGTCATGTGTAATATGAACTAGTATGCACCTCATGAGCTTATAAAAATTGCAGTAAATCATAAGGTCAAAATTCAGTGAAATGATACAAAGACGGTAATAAGTAGACTCAGTCGTAAGTTCAGTAAAATTTATTTCAGTGCCATCGGATTTTGGGTTTGCAAGTTACAGCCGTTTCTTTTTAAGTGTTCGCTCCAGGAAAGTCAGTTTCTTAACTGAACATCCGTTTCGCGACACAATTTTCTCCCAGTTGATATCAGAATTTAGCGATGCTACAGTTGATGGAAATTTATGTTTTTCAATAGGGTTTCCAATAAACCAGATGGATTCTCAATCGTGCCTCTACGTCAGAAGTTATACACTGTTCAACACTAGGGTATCAGTTCTGTTTCTGTTTGGGACTGTTATACGTCCTGTTCTTTTAAATTACAGTTTAAATAGTAAACGACGGTAAAACAGGGTGAAACCACTTTCATTATTTAGATAACTGGTTCACCTTCACTAAAGTATAGGGTTCCGCAATGTACAAGTTCAGCCAGCAAAGTGGTAAGCATTACGAGATAGAAATCAACAGCCAGAGCTGCTCTGGACTGCAGTCCAGAGCCACTCTCCGAACTAGTTTCCGTCAAATTTTCAGTATAGAAACAATTTAAAACTTTTATGGGGTTCCAGGTCGTTGAGTCGGATTCGATTTGAGCCCTCGAACGCATCATTTCAATGTGTATACAATTAATTATGATTTTAACAAGTTTCAGACGCGGGAGATTTTCAGTTTTTACGGATGTAATTGGGGGTGATCGTTCAAGTCAGTAACGATTAAATTTTCCAGTAAAATTTTACCACAATATTCATTGCCACACGGGACAGCATATATGATTAAGCTCCGTCAGTTTGATGGAATGTTTTCGTTCGGGTTTTGCATCAAACACTTGTGTCGTATAAGTTCTCACGAATTATAAACATGAAATTAATACGATTTTGATTTGTAACAGGATAATCTAGCATTTAGCAAGTAGGGTACTTGCCTGGAGACACGTTGGCGACGCACGGCAGCGGAAACGGCACAAACCCGCAAAGAACGGCATGGTTTTGGTTCAGGCCTCGGCTCAAGTTTGGGTTCGTCGTCGGGGTTGCCCGGGGGTGGCTCGTGATCGCTGGAGGCGGAGTGGGGTGCTGTCGATCTCCTGGGAGTGTGCTGAGGTCGGCGATGGTCGGCGGTGGTCACTCCGGCGATGGGTGCAGCGGGGTTCGAGGCTCGGGTGCTTGGAGTTTGGTGTGGGTTGCAGCGAGGGAGTGAGGTAGTGGGGGCTCGGGTTTTGGAGGTGCTGGTGATGCAGAGGATGTAGAGGTCGACGGGCAGTGGGGAGCTCGTCGGCGAGGTGGGTGCAGGGGAGTCTCGGTGGCGGAGGGTGAAAATGGTGAGGAGGCGTTAGGCAGTGTAGAGGCTCGGGGTAGTGGGTGAAGAGGAGAGAGATGTGAGGGAGGAAGGATGAGGTGGTTTAGGTGGTCGTCCTCGTCGTCGTCGTCGTCGGGGTTCAGTGGGTTGTGGGGAGTGAGGCTGGGAGTTGGGAGAGAGGAGAGGAGTGAGAACGAGAGTGAGCAGAGGGTGAGGGTTAGAGGGACGAGGCGCGGTTGAGACACGTGCGCGATCGTGGGTCGACGAGCGTGGAAAACATGGGGCGGCGAGGCGACGTAGGCACCCAGCGAACGAAGGGAAAACGAGCGGGAAAAAGCTCGTGGGGAGGAAGAAAGCGCTAATGGGTCGGGTCGGGTAAGGTGGGGGTGTTGGGCATTGGCCGACGAGGGTTTTTATTTGTTTAATTCCCTTTCCAAAAGAAAAGAAATGGAGTGGGCCGGGCTTGGTGGTTTAATTATTTTGTTTTCATTTTCTTCAGGTGGGCTAAGGAGGTGCTGGACTTTAGGGATTGTTGGGGATTTTTTTTTTGTATATTTATTTAGTTTTGTTTTGGGCTTTATTTAAAGATTTAGGAAAATTAATTATTAAAACTTAAGCGACCAATTACCTACAAGATTACGAAGAAAGATAGGAAAACAATCGGGAGGACTAGGAAAAAATATAGAAAATTTTATTGATGGGAACGAGGATTTACATCATACCCCCCTTACAAAAATTTCGTCCTCGAAATTTTAAAAATGAGACAACGAAACAAAAGTATTAAACAAAGAGATGTGGAAAACGTGTACGGATATCTTCCTCCCGCTCCCAGGTAGATTCTCCTGGGGAACGACCACCCCAAGACACTCGGACTAACGGAATGATCTTATTCTTCAGCACTTTCTCTCTGCGGTCGAGGATGGTGGTGGGCTGCTCCTCGTAAGATAGGTCGGTACCCAAAGCTAACTTCGAATAGTCCAGAACATGGCTCTCATCCCGAATATAACGCCGCAACTGAGACACGTGGAAGGTATTGTGCACACCAGCTAGCTATGGAGGCAAGGCAAGTCGATAGACCATCTCTCCTACTCGCTCTAGCACCTCAAAAGGTCCGATGAAACAGGGACTGAATTTTCCCCGACCTCCAAACCTGATAACTCCACGGGTAGGGGAAATCTTCAGGAATACGTGATCTCCGACTTCAAATTCTAGTGCTCTCCTGCTAGTATCTGCCCAACTCTTTTGTCGATCCTGAGCCGTTTTAATGCGCTGCCTGATCATTTGGATCTTGTCAACTGTCTGATCAATGAGCTCGGGACCTAGTAATCTTCGTTCTCCCACATCATCCCAACAAACTGGGGATCGACACTTCCGCCCGTAAAGTGCTTCGAAAGGAGCCATCTGGATGCTAGCCTGATAACTGTTGTTATAAGAAAACTCGACTAGATGCAGATGATCTTCCTAGGAACCCTGAAAATCCAACATGCAGGCTCTTAACATATCCTCGAGCGTCTGAATCGTACGCTCGGATTGTCCGTCCATCTACGGGTGATAAGCCGTACTGAACTTGAGGCGGGTAACCAAACTCTCCTGTAAGCTCCTTCAGAAGTGCGAAATGAATCTGGTGTCTCGATCTGACACAATGTTGACCGGAACTCCGTGAAGTCGCACTGTCTCCTGCATGTATCTCTCTGCTAGTGACTCTGTCGACTGTCCCACTCGGAAAGGTAAGAAGTGTGCAGCTTTCGTGAGGCGGTCGATGATAACCCAAATGGCGTTGTTGCCCTTAGGGCTCCGTGGTAAGGCCGTCACGAAATCCATAGTAATGTGTTCCCACTTCCATTCTGGTATCGGAAGTGGTTGTAACAATCCTACTATCCTCTGATGTTCCGCCTTCATCTGCTGGCATACCAAGCATCTGGATACGAACCGCATAATTTCTCGCTTCATCCCGTTCCACCAAAAATGTTGTTTTAGATCTCGATAAATCTTTGTACCTTTCGGATGCACAAAATAAGCTGAACTATGCGCCTCAGTCAGTACCTCTTCTCGAACATTCCCCTTGGGTACGTAGAGTCTGCTACCGAATCTCAGAGAACCGTCTTCATGTATGATTAAGTCCGTTCTCAGCCCGGCTTCTACTTGCGCTCTGAACTTTTGCAATCGAGAATCATTCGCTTGTGCAGCCTTGATGCGATCCACAAGGGAAGACTGCACCTGTAGTTGCCAAAATTGACTGATTGCGCTCGGTGTGACGACGTCAAGCTCGAGTCTCTGAAAGTCCTCAATAATGCTCCTCTGATTGGTCAACATCATGACCGCCGGCTTGCGACTGAGAGAATTTGGTACAACATTTACTTTCTCCGGGTGATACTGAAGGTCCAAGTCGTAATCCGCCATCAGTTCTAGCCATCGGCGCTGCCTCATGTTTAGTTCCTTCTGTGTGAAGACGTACTTCAGACTTTTGTGATCCGTGTACACTTCCACCTTCTTGCCCAATAAATAGTGCCTCCAAATCTTCAACGCAAAAACCACTGCAGCTAACTCCAAGTCATGCGTAGGATAGTTCCTTTCATGATTTCTCAGGTGTCGAGAGGCGTAAGCAACCACCCGACCGTGCTGCATCAGAATACAGCCTAAGCCCTTCCCTGAGGCATCACTATGTATCACCAAACCACCGGAATCATCTGGTACTATAAGAATGGGCGCCGTAGTTAACTTCTGCTTCAGTGTGTCAAATGCCTGAGTACACTCCTCTGTCCACGCAAACGGTACATCCTTCCGTGTCAACCTCATCAACGGTTCAGCGATCCTTGAAAATTCTTGGACGAATCAACGATAATATCCTGCCAGTCCCAGAAAGCTTCTGATCTCGGCTACTGACTTCGGTGTTGGCCAATCTCTGACAGATTCTATCTTTGCCGGGTCGACTGAGATGCCTTCGCCTGAAACAATGTGTCCCAAGAACTGAACCTTGCCGAGCCAGAATTCACACTTGCTCAATTTTGCATACAGCTTCTCTTCCCGAAGAGTTTGTATAACCGTGCGCAAATGCTCAACATGCTCCTCCCGGGTCTTCGAGTAGACTAGTATGTCGTCGATAAATACAACGACAAACGTGTCCATGTACTTCGCAAACACCCTGTTCATCAAATTCATGAATATTGCTGGAGCATTGGTAACACCGAACGACATCACAAGGAACTCATAATGTCCGTATCGGGTCCTGAAGGCCGTCTTGCATACATCCTCGGCTGCTACTCTGATCTGATGATAGCCAGAACGGAGATCCAACTTCGAAAATACCTTGGCCCCACTTAACTGATCGAATAAGTCATCGATGCGCGGAATTGGGTACTTGTTCTTTATTGTGACATTGTTCAGCTCCCTGTAATCTATACACATCCACAGCGATCCATATTTCTTCTTCACTAACAGAACTGGTGCACCCCACGGTGAAACGCTCGGCTGGATAAATCCCTTCTCTAGGAGTTCTTCAATTTGCTTCTTCAATTTTGCCATCTCAACCGGTGCCATTCTGTATGGGGCCTTGGAAACTGGTGCTGTACCTGGAGTCAAATCGATCGAGAATTCCAAGACGCGTGGAGGTGGTAAACCTGGTAAATCTTCATGAAACACATCCAGAAAATCCCGAACAATCTCTGGTGCTGGGCTCTCATCAATCTCCATAGCTGTCAACTCCCTTGGCTTGGCTCTATACTTGGCTGGCTCCAACGATTCGCTCCCGCCTTCGAAAATAAACTCCGGGTGATTGGGAATGCGGAAGATCACATTCCTTGCTCGGCAATCAATAACTGCATGGAAGGTACTCATCCAATCCATCCCGAGAATTGCGTCATAGCTGCCTGTCCCGATCAAAAGGAAATTCGCATAGAATTCTCTGCCACACACTACAACCGGACACGATCTACATTCTCGACTAGATACTATAACACCATTACCCGTATGTATTTCCCAGCCCTTGGTTAATGGTTCATGTGGTATGGAGTGTGTATCAACGAAATGCGCAGATATGAAACAGTGCGATACTCTAGAATCAAATAGTACTCTAGCTGGCATGGAATGTACGAGTAAAATACCTGTGACAACTTCTCCTGAAGCCTCTGCCTGCTCGGCGGTCAAGGTGAAAGCCTGTCCCTGACCGCGGCCTATGTAGGGTTGCCTATGCTCCTGTGATCTCTGCTGCTGCGGTCCCGACCCTCCCTGTATTTCTGCTCGCTCGGGGCAACCGCTAACTCTGTGCTGACTGGATCCACAAATCAAACACTGTCCCTTGGCGCGGCGACAGTCCTTCTGGGTGTGCCTATCTCTGTTGCAGTAGCCGCAAACTACGTTCTTGCTCTGGGGGCGATGCTGGGGCACGAACGGACGCTTCATCTGTGTCGTTCCTGGCCTGTGAACTGGTATGACTCCTCGAGTCGGTGCGTGGGTGCGTGTTGGAACAACTGGGGGCTTCCTGAATTTTTTGATCAGTTTCTCCTGAATTCGCGCCGCGTTGAGTACCTGTGCAAAAGTCTGCAACTCAAGTGACGTGATCAACCGCTGCAGCTCGAAATCGAGTCCCTGTAAGAAGCATCTGGCCCTGGTGTCCTCTGAAGCGACCATGTACGGAGCAAATCGGCTCAGACGGTTGAATTCTGCCGTGTAAACGTCCACGGTACGGCCATTCTGATTCAGTAGAATGAATCTTTCTTCCATCTCTGCCTTGCGGTAGAAGGGAAATAGTGGTCCAAGAAGCACTCCTTGAATTTGCTCCATTCGATTGGCCTTTCTAGTCTGTTTTCTTCCACTGACCACCATGTATGGGCTTCATCTTCTAACTGGATCTTTATCACATTCACTTTATCTTCGTCGGGTACCCTGGCGGCCGTCAGTAAGTTCTCCATATTAACCAGCCATTGCTCGGCCCCAAGTGGTTCGGCTAGGCCCATAAATGCAGCTGGATGTAGCCTCCTGAAATCTGATACGGTGCCAGCCCTGGCAGAATAAGCTGGTGGAGCAGTGCCTTAGGAGGCGGTAATGAGTGCGGAGGGTCCCCCTACAGCGGTAATAGCCCTGAGTCCCTCGGTGAGTAGGTCCGTCTTTCTCTCCTGAGCTTCTGCGAGAGAGGTCAGTGCATTAAGTATCCTCTCCGTGCGATCCTGAGAACTTGAGTCCGAGGAGTGGTCGTTCGGGGACGTCATATCGCTGGAAGATATTTAAAAGGATATGATTAGATACAAGGATGAAAGGCAGGAATAGTGAAGCAAAAATAACGTAATAAAGTGTAGTTAATGTTATCCCTTACTACTAAGCCTGGCTCTGATACCAATAAAACCATGTCACGTCCCGCTTCCCAAAATACGGAAAACGAGGGATGACTAGGCCAGCCATGCTCCTACGGTCAAGGAATAATCCCGCCGTAGTCACACTTCGGCTTCTAGCATTACATGGTAATCAGTACACAAAGCACAGAAGTAAAGGAAATACATCACTAAACTATTACATCAAATTTTATTGTTCACAATTTACAATAAAACAAGAAAAGAACTACTAACCGAGTTCGAATACAAGATCTCTTTAGGGAAAGCAGAAAAGAAGAAAGAGATACTCCAGACTAAATCTCCGCTAGCTCGAAGGGTAAGTCCGACTCCTGCGCTGGTTCTTCCTCGAGGTCTGAGCATGCATACTCAGGTCGTCAGAGCGACGTAATAACAATATTATAATAGTGACATGAAACAGACAAATAAGGTAATAACAGTGGAAGTAAAATGCAGGTAATCACTATGTCATTAGCTGATGCAAAGTATGATCTGTGTCCCTATCAGTCTCTAAGTCATGTTTGAAATCGAATTGTGGAAAGGAGGATCATGTTTAACGAGGGTCTCGTACATATCCGAGACTACGGCCCACACGCCCGGGACATAACCCTGTCAGCCGGATCGCTAGATCCTACCTAATATATATAAGAGTCGCTATTCGAATGATCATCCTCTAAATCACTGTCCCTGCTAAATACGATGCTCTTTCCACTTCGATTTCCCCTTTTTCCCAGGTTTACACTATTTACGAGTATGGTCTAGTCGTGTACAAGTATGCACCAATAACACGGTTTTGTCACTGTTCACTGTATTATTCACTGTCACGAATTATTCACTTTTCCATTGGCGTGCTTGACACTCCTAAACCAATACCGTTCACGCACGATAATGCATTGTACACTGAATAATAACGCGCACTATCAATATGTGTATGGCAATCGGGTAAGATATGTACATTTATGCAGTTAACAAGTCATGTGTAATATGAACTAGTATGCACCTCATGAGCTTATAAAAATTGCAGTAAATCATACGTTCAAAATTCAGTGAAATGACATAAAGACGGTAACAAGTAGACTCAGTCGGCAGTTCAGCAAAATTTAGTTCAGTGCCATCGGATTTTGGGTTTTCAAGGTACAGCCGTTTCATTTTAAGTGTTCGCTGCAGGAAAGTCAGTTTCTGAACTGAATGTTTGTTTCGCGACACAATTTTCTTCTAGTTGGGATCAGAATTTAGCGACGCTAGAGTTGAATGAAATTTAGGTTTTTCAATATGGTTTCCAACACACCAGACGGATTCTCAATCGCACTTCTATGAAAGAAGTTATGCACTGTTCAACACTAGGGTATCAGTTCTGTTTCTGTTTGGGACTGTTATACGTCCTGTTCTTTTAAATTACAGTTTAAATAGTAAACGACGGTAAAACGGGGTGAAACCGCTTTTATTATTTATCTAACTGGTTCAACTTCACTAAAGTATAGGGTTCCTCAATGTACAAGTTCAGGCAGCAAAGTGGTAAGCATTACGAGATAGAAATCAACAGCCAGAGCTGCTCTGGACTGCAGTCCATAGCCACTCTCCGAACTAGTTTCCGTCAAATTTTCAGTATAGAAACAATTTAAAACTTTTATGGGGTTCCAGTTCGTCGAGTTGGCTTCGATTTGAGCCCTCAAACGCATCATTTAAATGTGTACACAATTAATTATGATTTTAACAAGTTTCAGACGCGGGAGATTTTCAGTTTTTACGGGTGTAATTGAGGGTGATCGTTCAAGTCAGTAACGATTAAATTTTCCAGTCAAATTTCACCACAATGTTCATTGCCACACGGGCCAGCATATACGATTAAGTTCCGTCAGTTTGATGGAATGTTTTCGTTCGGGTTTTGCATCAAACACTTGTGTCGTATAAGTTCTCACGAATTATAAACACGGAATTACTACGATTTTGATTTGTAACAGGATAATCTAGCATATAGCAAGTAGGGTACTTGCCTGGAGACACGTTGGCGACGCACGGCAGCGGCAATGGCATAAACGCGCAAAGAACGGCACAGTTTGGGTTCACGGCCTCGGCTCGAGTTCGGGTTCGTCGTCGGGGTTGCCCGGGGGTGGCTCGTGATCGCTGGAGGCGGAGTGGGGTGCTGTGGATCTCCTGGGAGTGTGCTGAGGTCGGCAATGGTCACTCCGGCGATGGGTGCAGCGGGGTTCGAGGCTCGGGTGCTTGGAGTTTGGTGTGGGTTGCAGCGAGGGAGTGAGGTAGTGGGGGCTCGGGTTTTGGAGATGCTGGTGATGCAGAGGATGTAGAGGTCGACGGGCAGTGGGGAGCTCGCTGGCGAGGAGGGTGTAGGGGAATCTCGGTGGCGGAGGGTGAAAATGGTGAGGAGGGGTTAGGCAGTGTAGGGGCTCGGGGTAGTGGGTGAAGAGGAGAGAGATGCGAGGGAGGAAGGACGAGGTGGTTTAAGGTGGTCGTCCTCGTCGTCGTCGTCGTCGGGGTTCAGTGGGTTGTGGGGAGTGAGGCTGGGAGTTGGGAGAGAGGAAAGGAGTGAGAACGAGAGTGAGCAGGGGGTGAGGGTTAGAGGGACAAGGCGCGGTTGAGACGCTCGCGCAATCGTGGGTCGACGAGCGTGGAAAATGTAGGGCGGCGAGGCGACGTGGGCGCTCAGCGAACGAAGGGAAAACGAGCAGGAAAAAGTTCGTGGGGAGGAAGAAAGCGCTAACGGGTCGGGTCGGGTAAGGCCGGGATGTTGGGCATGGGCCGACGAGGGTTTTTATTTATTTAATTCCTTTTCCAAAGGAAAAGAAATGGAGTGGGCCGGGCTTGGTGGTTTAATTATTTTGTTTTCATTTTCTTCGTGTGGGCTAAGGAGGTGCTGGACTTTAGGGATTGTTGGGGATTTTTTTTGTATATTTATTTAGTTTTGTTTTGGGCTTTATTTAAAGGTTTAGGAAAATTAATTATTAAAACTTAAGCGACCAACTACCTACAAGATTACGAGGAAAGATAGGAAAACAATCGGGGGAACTTGGAAAAAATATAGAAAATTTTATTGATAGGAACAGGGATTTACAATCCCATACACCCCGAGTACTATATATTTTAACTGCTAGATATCCTTGATTGATTTGCTTGGTTTATTTTAACATGTCTTGATCAAAACCATAGATTGCAAAAATGAATAAATATAGTCGAGTAAGTCAAGTTGCAATACCCAGCTTATTTTGTACTCTATTATCCGTATTTCGTATATTTTTTTCTATTCAATATATTCCAGATATTTTCCATTTTTCTATTTTCCTATTTTTCTAAACCCTAATTTCTAATTTTATTTTCCTAACTCTATCAAACCCTAACCAAATCCCTAACCCAGGCCCAAGCCCACTCCTACACCCGACCCGACCCATTTTCCCTCTCTTTCTTTTCCCTCTCTCCTCTCGATCCTTTTCTCTTTCTCTCTGCTCGATCTTCCTCCCTCCTCCTTCGTAACGAGAGCCCCCGCATCTGCGCCTCCTCTAACGTCCCCGAGATCACCGCACCCAACCCCAATCTTCTCCTCCAACCTCGCTCTCTCTCAACAGCCCCCTTTCTCTCTCTCTCTCTCTCTCTCAAAATCTCGCTCTCTATCCCTCTCTCAAAATCTCTCCCTCTACCTCCTTCTCTCTCCCGGGCACCGTTGAAGCACCGGTGAACCACAGAACTGCCACCACCACGTCACTACGAGCCGAGCTTCCCTACTCACCTCCACCACCAATCGCGACCCCTCCATCAACAACCAGCTCCTTACAGACCACCGCCAACACCTCCTCTATCCACTGCCATCGTTGTAACCCACCCCTGAGCTTCCTCTTCCTCTCCATCGACTAGCATCCCGACCTAGTCATCGGAGCCAGCAGCCTTCATCAATGCCACTCCAACCTTGAATCCTCGCTAAGCTCGTCTCCTCCAACCGACAGTTGTCGTCGACCCATCCTAGTCGCCGACCCTACTCCTCCGTCGACGACTTCATTATCACCAAGCTCCACGCCACCGGCACCCAAAGCTCATCACCGTGCTGCGACTACCACCGCCTACGCCACCTCGCACCACTGGAGATACCTCCACCGACCACGATGAGAACCGAGCTTTACCCCAGTTACACTCTCACCGACTCCTTCTCCTTGCTGGCATCACCTCAACAACAGTCATCACCGGAGCTACCCTCGTCGGCATATCCCCTAGATCATCGTCGTTGAGCCGCCACTAAGCCTAAGTCATGCCCGCCTCCATGCCACACTGTGCCCTGCACCAGTGCCACTTTATGCCCGGCTCGATCCCACCTGCGTGCCCACCTTCGCATCGGCGCTGCACCACGACATGCCCTCTGTCGTTCCCAGTCTAGTTCCCACTCCGTGCCCAGCACCACACCACCTTCGTTCCAACTCCCATGTCGCGCCGTGCCATACCCGTTCCACGCATTGAGCCAAGACTGTGCCCAGTACAGTGTCACGCCCGCGTCATCACTACGCCCACTACCATATCACGCTCGTGTCGCCGCCGCGTCCAGTACCGGGTCACAACGCATCGCGCACGCACCACGCACTGTATCCAGCATCGTGTCGTCTTATGTGTCGAGATGAATTCTGCACGGTGTGTCGCTTCTATGTCAGCGACCGAAGACAAGTGAAATCTCCACTTGCTTATCATGCTACTTCAACCTTAGCAATGAAATATACTGTATCTAGATTTATCTATAGCTATAATTAGATAATAGTTCATTATTGAAATTGTGTAGCGAACCATAGTACCGTCTTATTAATTGAAGCCCGACTAAGGCTTATTATTGTGTAGGTATCATGTAAGAGTTATATGTCCTTATCTACATTCGTTTGGTTAAATGAAATGGGAGTTGCGATCGATAACCGAACGTTACTTAGATGTTCGATAGGTTAACCGGATGAAAATCCTATTTAACATGCCTATGTTTTGTGAACGTTGAATTCCATTGTTGTTTATGATATTGTGTAGTGATTTAAGTTTAAAATATTGAGAATATCGTCATGAAGCGTCGCCCCAAAGAGGCGACACCAAATCTGGGTTTTACTGTACATGTTGTGGTGTTAAATTGATATAAAATTAGATACATATCGGAATGTATTGTTCTACGGCTCATATCAAAACTAACTCGATAATCTATGAACCCTTCTATTTATTTTTGATACTTATATATCTCAACGACGAAAACTGATTTGGAATGCGGCTCTGGACTGCAATCTAGAGCAACGTTTCACATTGACACCTAACTCTAAATAAATGTATGGCTCTGTATGAAAATGAAAATATGCGGAACCCTATACTGTTGCGAATATAATCATGTTATCTAACTATAGGTAGTAGTTTCATTCGATTTTACTACCGTTTGATATTTTAATTGTATTTTAAACAGTCGAGGTGTACTGCAGTTTAGTACAGGGACAGATTATATACCCTAGCCTTGAACAGTGTATATCTCCCAGAACGCTGTGGATATTGTCGATCCATCTAGTGCGTTGAAAACTTAATTTATATATATATAAATTTTACCTACTATAGCATCACCTAATTATGATCCCAACAGAGAGTAAACCTTGTTACGAAACGGGCTTCCAGTTCTAAAACCGGATTTCCAGCAGTAAACACTTAAAATGGAATGACCGAAACTCGTGAACCTGAAACCCGTTTGACCTGAAACCAGTTTTGTTGGACTGCTGTTTAAGTTTACTTTCTACCCTTTTTGTATCTTTGCCTAATTACGATTGTATGATTTATTATATTTTTCTAAATTCATTATGCACGTGTGATTTAATGCAATTTTTCCTAATCCAAACGACACCGGCCGCTCATATGTTATTTAATATTGCATTTTACTGTATCCTCATCATATTGCATGACTGTTATACCCTCTGTAATCAGTGTTCATTTGCATCAATATCCTAGTGACTATTTTACATTACCGAGTGATAAAGTGTTAGTGATTGGATTGTGGCAAGTGCGTTAATGTAAAAGCGCGACTGAATAGTAGAAATGACACGTACTTGTACACAATCAGCGGAACCATTTAGTTATTGAATTTTCGATGCCTATGAGATATATATAAGTGTAACTATAACTGGTATGGGACGGGTATGGAAGCACTTATATTAGTATCATAGGTAAGACATTGAGGACTGTCTACATATCTTGGATACCAGTCGAAACTTGCTTGACGGAGACCATGTCTCCAACTCTCGCGTAGACTTGTCATGGAGCGACTAGTACTTAGATTCGTGGTTGGTGTTTGATATAGACCGCGGGGTGTGGGGTAGTTTGAGTGTGAGTTCGATCAACGGAATCTTAGGAGTCCCATTGCCGGCATATTTCGTGATTTCATGATATTGTTACTGATCGTGTTACCGGTTCTTAATGATTATGATTCGGGCCTGTGTTTCCTTGCCCCTGGGGCTTACCCTTGGGTTGGGAATACTCCCGCGGTGGTCGACGGTTGCACTCGGACCGACGATAGGTTTAGTGACATGGACATTGCATTAATTACTGATTCGATACCCATCCTTTACTGTTTACGTGTATTGGTTATTTCATACTCACGTCATTACTCTATACTTACTGCTTCATATTTATCATCATTGCATATATATATATATATATATATATTGCTATTGTATCGCTCTGACGACCTAAGCATGCATGCTCAGAATGAAAAGTGAACTTAGCTCGGATTAGGACCTGCCTTACTTCGAGGATATTGCGGATATCTAGATCAGCGACGTCAGCCCTATCATTTCCTTTGACTCTATCTGTTTAGTTGTATATTTGTTTTGATAGAATTAGTGAGTGCATTCCTCATTAATTGTGCTATGATTACTGCTTACCATGTACTACTAGAAGTCAAAATATGACCACGACAAGATATTTTCTTGACCGTAGGAGCATAACTGACCTAGTCACCCCCCGTATTCCATATTTTAAGAAGCGGAGCATGACACAAGTAGAATGGGAGTCATGACAATTGCAATCCTGGGTCGAGTCAAGTTAGTTCGAGTAGAATGAGTTCGAGTTAGTGTTAGAGTTTGGGTGCAAGTTGGATCAGAGTTTGAGTTTAGATTCGAGTTCGAGTTAAATTCAAGTTTGGATTCGAGTCTGCATTCAAATTATAGACATTTCTTGTGAATGGATTTAACTGTGGACATTCTTAAGTTCGGGAGTAATCGGACAACTGCTGCACATGGACGGCAGGATTTGTGTCTTTTTCCAAGACAATTGTCATTGATAACTCTGTTAAGTTACAATGATGTTTAACCTGAATAGATAAGCACTCACTTTCTCCAGCTCCCTATGGCTCAAGAGAGATAATACCGTTTGAACCTATTTTAATTTATTGTCCTTAAAGATTTATTCTAGTTTGTTTACATTGTTTGCATTTCTCGATGGGGTTTTATGAAAAATGTTTTAATATTGTAAAAATATATACCTCGAAGGTGATTTAGAATATTAAGAGTTTTATAGAGATGTATTTTAGTTTGGATGGTATTTTAGTGATAAAAACCCAGCTTTTAAAAGTTAATGGTATTTTGTATGAAAACTACACCTTTGAAAACTTTAGGGGTATTGTTAGGAATATGTATGCCCTAGAGTACATTATTATATGATATAGTGGATGCTTGGACATATATATAGAGGACTTTCTTGCTCAACATGATAGTGTGCTATCTGGTTGCTCTTTATCTTAACATATACACTTGTTTTAGTTTACTATCTCATAGATACATGTTGGTAAAGCCCTTAGGATGTTGTCTTGATTACCAGGACTATGATGCAGATCATACTAGTGGGGCTTGTATAGCACATCCTTTAACAGTTCCTAGTCGAGGAGTATCGAGACAGGGCATCGATATTCTATAGTAGACTAGTGTGTATGTTTCTTGACCCTGTATGGGGCGATGGTGGATCCCACAACCATTGGTGTTTGACATCAAAGATTGTACATAGGTGCTCATTAGAGAATGGGTACACCGAACAGGACTCGTCGAGAACTCCTAGATGGTACCATACTTATCGTCAGATAGCAGTTCTCTGGTGACACTTGTACAATTTAGTCTGTAGGCCCGAGATCGTTATAGAGTCTTGTGTGGTTCCTACTGTGCTTTGATTTCCTCCGAACTATGGCTTAAAGGAGTCGTGCAAACAGGTGGATTTTGGGTACAGTCCCGAGTCACGTGGAGGCAATGAGCGATAGGAGGGGTTTTGTCTCTCCCGGTATTGGGAGTTGATGTTGTGCTATGCTTGATTGGCTATAACAGCAAGCCCCTGGCTAGGGCTGATAAGATTTACTGGTAAGTGTTATCGGTAGTTTCTCGAAAGGTTATAGGCCATACATCGGCACAACTTATCAAGTTAGTAGGGTCTGACGATTCTACCCCCAGACTCGATATGCGACATATCAGACGAAGAGACCGGACTGTACGATAAGTGTTGCTTATAAGATTTACGGGAGTTTGGACAAGTTTCCTTGTTGATCTTCTATTCGTTCAATACCTGGGTAGCCGTTACGTCCAGCTAGTACCGCTGACGGCTTGTGGGTATCTGATGTGATCATTACCTACTGCTAGCGTATTGGCGAGTCTTTAGAGTCCCACACAGAGTTTTCCTAGCTCAAGCGAAACGAAGTAGGGCATATATAGAGATATGTGCGGGAGCTTGATTAAATACGAGTATATGATACCGTATTCTAATATAGCGATATTTGATATCAGCCTGGTTATATGTGATATAACCGGATTATTGAATCAAGTGTTGATTCAATGATATATATATATATATATATTTGATATTGGCCAGTTATATATGATATGACCGGATTATTGAATCAAGTATTGATTTAATATCTAATATTCAATATTAGCCGGTTATATGTGATATAACTGGATAATTGAATCAAGTGTTGATTTAATATTTTGATACACACATATATATATATATATATGATATTATCGGTTATATATGATATAACCGGATTATTGAATCAAGTATTGATTTAATAATTTTATATATTTTATATTATATTATATATATATATATATATATATATAAACTAATATTTAGCTCACTTAAGATTTTATTCTTTTTATATATATTTATGTGTGTGTGTGTGTGTGTGTGTGTATTTATTATTGTATCATGGTTGATGATATATAGAATTAGGATGCATGAGAATCACAAATGAGGTTAGAGATGAGTAGATAAAGATCTATATTTATGAATTAAAGATTACAAGAATGAGTCATACTTTTGGGTCCTTGTGGAAGCATGTAGAAGCCATGACTCACCTTGTAATCTTGTTTTATTCATAGATATTTATGTTTCTCCCATTCTCGTCTTATCTCATATGTTGATGGTTCACATATCATCCAAGTTCATCTCTTTTTTCTTCTCCTCTCTAGGGGTTTTCTTGAGTTGAGAAAAGAAAAGAGAAAAATATTTCTAATGAGCAAATCTTCTACTTCATCAATCTACACTAATCTAATCCATTAGTTTAGCTTGTTTTCTTCACTAATACCTTGATTAGTGAAGAGTGAGCTTGAGTGAGAGAGACTTCAAGGTGGATCATCTTCGGCATCGAAGACTGCAAGCAAACTCGATCCTTTCTTCAAGTGGAGCCTTAAAAAGAGTTTTAGGGACTACTACTTGGAGCTTTAGAAGTGAAGGATCAGTCTACAAAGGTTGTAAACTCCCATCACTTAATTTAGAACTAATTTGCTTGCTTAAAAACCAAAATTCTCTAGTTTGATTCTAGGTTAGTATGATTAGTACTCTAGATTTTTTTAAATTTCATACTTGATGCTCATATAAACCTAGTATAGGTGCTAAGTCATACTTTCATGGTATCAGAGACAAGGTAGAGACTTAGGCGAAGTCTAGACGACGTTAAAGTGTTCGATCGACATTTTAAAACCCGGATTTTACCTATTTCTGTCCATTTTTTCAAAAGTTGATATTTTCACAATTAAAAATATTCAGAAAATTATGCAGGTAAAATTATGGAGGCCCAAGAAAAATGATGACCTAACTCCTCTAAGTGGCCGCAAAATTGTAGGGTTACGGCAGCGCCCTGGCCATCAATCCGTGAAAAAACGTGGAACAAAAACTTTTAAAACCCGGCGCTAACAGAACCCTAATCGACGGATCGTACCATTAACCCTATATTAGTAATACGAAAATAGTTTAGAGAGGTTATACCGATCGATCCGTGTCCTTCGGTCTTAAACCTCTGTCCCAAGCTCTTCATGGCTTCCTCGATCAAGTTCGATCTTCGGTCTCCCTCGTCGAAGATGATCCACATCGAGGATTAGTAATACGGGCTCCCACCTCAAAACGGAAGCAACTTGGGTATCTAGTTTGGTAGCCTAGATAGCCAAGATGAAGTAGAGATTGTGTATGAATACTTTGTCTCAAAACACCCGAGGATTCTCAACTCATAAGAGGGAATGGGTGGAGGTTGAAGAAGAAGCCATGGGGAAAAAAGTGTGAGCTCAAGACTTGGCCAAAAGAAAAAGCAAGTGAAGAATGTGTCTGCTCTTTTTCTTGAGTTGTTTTTGGTAAGTGTTTTGTGTGTGTTATTTATTGTTGTGAGCAAGAGCAACTAAAGAAAAGCTCACTAAAAATGAGCAGCCCCTTCACACTAAAAAATCTCACACAAAAAAATCTTAATAAAACCAAACAATCCCATGACCCAATACTATGAGTCACCAAGACCACATGCAACAATCAATGCACTATGCCAAGACTTGCACTCACACTTTCCACACAATAAACATTAACCTAAATGTTTAATCCAAGAAAAAAAATAGCATCTACTAAAGTAATCTCGTAACGAATTATAAGAATACCCCTCATCCGTATATAAATACATGCATCCGTATTCTGACTGAATACGAATACAATGAGACAAAGGTAATCTAACAATATAATACTAGGATCCGGCTTAAACCAAAGCCCACTAGTATTATCCGTCCGATCATGATGCATGCACAAGTGCACGAATATGATCGAACCCTGCCATAAAACCATACGGCCTCTACAACGTTTCGCCCGAACTAGGAAAACCCTCTGTGTGGGACTCTAAAGACTCGTCAATACGCTGGCAGTGGGTTTAACCACAAGTATGTCAGTAGCACTAGGTGTACGTAACAGCTACCCTGGTATTGAGAGAAAGGGAGGCCGACGAGCAAACTCATCCTGAAACCCTACTGAGCCTGACAGTGACAATATCCGTACAGTCCGGCCCGTTCGCCTATGAGTATCGCATATTGAGTCTAGGGGGTGGATAAAATCAGACCCCTAATAACTTGACATTTAGTGTCGGCATGAAACCTATCACCAACTGAGAAACTACCGATCCTAGATCGGTAATTCTCGTCTACCCCGGCCGAGGATTTCTGGTGATGGCCACCCGTGCACACCACGACATCAACCCCCAATACTGGAAGAGACGAATCCCCTGACGATCCGCTCACTGCCTCCATATGGCTCGGGACTGTTCCCAACTAAAACCTGTTTGCACGACTCCTTTGAGCCGTGGTAGGGTAGTAATCAAAGCACAGTGGGAACTCACACGAGAAAAATGACGATCTCAGGTCGATAGACTAACCTGTACACATGTCACCAGGGAACTGCTATCTGACAATAAGTATAATACCAACTAGCATGTTCCCGGCGAGTCTGTCCGGTGTACTCATAACCCAATGAGCACCTGTATACATCTTATATGAACCAACTAACACCAATGGCTTGTAAGACCGGCCACCGCCCCTCGTCGGGGTCTCGATCCGTATACACTAGTCTACTCTTGGAGTATTGATGCCCTGTCTCGAAACTCCCACGACCAGGGACACTTTAAGGATGTGCTTATAGACCACCCAACTCTCATGTATATGATCGCCATCATACTGCTGGTAGTCAAGCATGAATCCTAAGGGCTCTATCAACATGTAATAGTGATATGTAATGTCAGCTGAAGCATGTACACGATGATAAAGCCAAACCAGATAGCATACTATCATCTCGAGTAATACTGTTCTACCGGTATAGGTCCTCCTCAATCATTGCAATCACGTACCTGCGATCCAATAATTGACTTGAGGGCACTATAGCCAACATGAACCGCCATCTAGACCAAGTCTTGGCCGCGGTTCCGCCGCCGACTTGATAAGTTAGGTGCTCGTTCTTCCTCTGCTGCTTCATGTTGTCATTTTTGGTTTTCTGGAAATTTTTAATGAGACTCAAGTGGTTGAGGTCTCTGTGAATTGGTGGTGTTTGAAATATCGATCGAAATGTTTAACATCGTCTAGATAGTTTTAAATATGTAATACAATTTTTGGAATCCACATTGATTGGTTTTGCAAAAACTAGTTAACGATATGTAAATTTTGCATTTTAGTCTCAAATGATGGATTGCCACGGAGTTTCGATTCGGATCAAAACTCCATCGTAATCTCGTATCTTACGCGAATAGTCGCCGGGAGACACTAGTAGACAGCCACGCCCCATAGCCCTGACCAAGTTACTATTGCAGAACCCCATGGCCTAAAGTATCCACTCGGGTGCTCACGGCCGCGGTGTTCCACCCAAGTGCACTTCGTTGACGGCCTTGGGGGTGCGGCCATTTACTAAAGTTCCCGACGAGCTTTCGAATCATTAATCGGGAATCTTATTGAATTGCCCGACTTAATTTTTGAAAAGTGTTTTCAATTCGAGACTTAAATGCAAAGTTTATAGGGTTAAGTATGAAATCCGGAATATGTGATAATCCGGGTTTATGATATCTAAAGATGATGCAGATTCTAATTATTGTAGTTTTCATTTCTTTTCTGCAACCGTAACTGTAATATGTGACAGTATCCCCGATATCGTTGCTATATGACAACGACATTAGGGATACACATATTTACTTACGTGGATGACATGTGATGTTATTATGTTGCTATTGATATGTTATATTGGATCGTCGTGATTGAATAGCCGGGGGTTTTACGTGAGATGAGAGTTTTTCAATTTTCATTCATGTAAATATTTATATGTAATATTCTTTTATTGGGACATTTCCGGGTTGAGATTGTTGTCTCCATTTGATGTATATTATTTACTTTTCCGCATTAGGATAGACCCAAGGCGGGGAGCACAAGTAACCGAATTCTAGATTCCAATGGGAGGCCATCTCGAGGAGTCGAGACCGGTCGCCTAACTCTAGAATTGGCAAGGTTGCTTGCCGCTCTCATAGGGGTCTAGGGGTGTAGGCTTGGCTATTCATCACAACCGTGGAATTCGTGTTTTTCATTACTGGCTTAATCTAAAACACGGACCTTCTAGTATATCCTATATTTCATATATCTACTTCTGCTATTTCTGTGATGTGATGTGATCATATAAACCGCGTGAGACAAATACTACTTATATATATGATATACTAGTAGACACTATATATGTTTTGCATCCGCGCTAGTCCTGACCCCGCCCTGCCCTAAGTTAAGTAACCTTACGATGAAGACCCGGGTTCCTGTAGCGAATGCGGATGGCATATATGTGTGTTTTATTTTCGTTTCTTCTGTGATGTTTAGGAAACATAAATGATGGGACTTCATTAATAAGATTAATGAAAAGAAAAGAAATCTAAAAGGTGGCTCTAGTTCTTTCTTTGCATAGCGGTGTTCCATTATGAATATCCAATACCTCATTCTATGAGGAAAGAGCCTAGATCCTTTCACCGGGAATGATCTCTTTGTAAGTCGATGTCGCGCACCCCGCGTGTTCGTGGGGAGGCGGAATATGCAAAAAACGATTTTTCAAAGCTCGCAATACCGACATGAACTCCAGGATCGATACTAAACCCTAACTAGCTAACTTGCAATGAGGTTTAACTACTCGGAAAGACGTTATACCTCACGATACCAAGTCCTTCGGGTCTTCATCGCTGTCCTCCACCTCGTCGTCAGCTATAAGAATTGAAACGAATCGGGCAACCTCGACAGCCTCCTCGAGTCAAAGACGATCCACCCGGGAGTTTATAGTCAGAGCTCCTATCTCAAATCTGAGATAACTACGGCTTCTAGTTCGCTAAACTAGAAGTCCTAGATGGTGTAGAGTGAGAAGATGAATTGATTTGTCTCTTGGAATCCTAGTATTCTCAACACATGAGAGCTTTAGGGTTTAGAGGAAGAAGAAGATCACTTGAGGAAAAGCTAGTGAAGAATTAGCTTGGAAAAAGAATGGCTCAAGTGAGAATTAATCAAGAATACAAATAATTGAGAGATAAATATCTTACAAATATCTAGCATTCTTGAAAATATCTCTTTTGTCAAGAGAGTGAGTCATGCTTCATCTTTTGTCCACCTCCACCTCATTTCCTCCACCTCATTTAAATTTAAATCCATAAAGAAAATGAAACCTTAATGAGGCATCTCCTTCTAGAAGCTTTCCTGAGGAATTACTAGAATGCCTCTCATCTGTATATACATACCCGCATCCGTGTTCCGAAGAATACGAATACAATGAGTCGAAAATAATCCATCAATATAATACTAGGATCCGGTTTAAACCAAAGCCCACTAGTATTCTCCGCCCGATCATCATACGTGCATAAGTACATGTAAGTGATCGAAGCCCTGCCGTAAAACTATACGGCCTCTACACCTTTTGCCTGGTGCAGGGAAACCCTCTATGTGGGACTCTAAAGACTCGACACTACGCTGGCAGTGGGTTTAACCACAAGCCGCAAGCGGTACTAGCTGAACGTAACGACTACCCATGTATGTGTCGATAAGAAGGCCGATGAGATAACTCATCCGAACTCCTACTGAGCCTATCTGTGACAATCTCCGTACTGTCCGGTCTGTTCGTCTAAGAGTATCGCATATCGGGCCTAGGGGGCGGTAATCGTCAGACCCCTAATAGCACAATAAGCCGTGTCGGAGTGTAGCCCAAAACACCCTTAGAAACTACTGAAATACCTACAAGTAAATCTCGCTTGCCTTGGCCAAGGACTTTGTGTAATGTCTGTAACAACCGCAAACTTTCTGTACAACTTTCTGTACAAATTTTTCAAAATTACAGAAAGGGGTATTTTTGCCTGAACAAAACTTATAAATTTGTTTTGCTTTTTAATAGTAAGAAGTAGCTTGTGGCTCATTGGTAAGACCTTGCGCTGCTGAACCAAAGCACCAGAGTTCAAATCCCATTAGCCACATTATTTTTTAATATTGTTTTATTTTAGATTTTTAGAAGCCCAAGAGCCTACACGTGCATAACTCGTAAAAACCCCACTACACATGTAAAACAAACTGACCCAGAGGCTACACCAAATGACGAGGGACACGTGGCGGCGAGCCCCAGCCCGACTCGACCCACCGCCGCCGGCCGAGATGAGTCGGATCGCCGAGATGTCAACATGGAACTTGTGTCTTTTGAGCTTCTTATAACCCCTGCACACTTTAAATCACCTGCACAAAAACAGAGAGTCATAAAATCAATCTAAAACATTTTAATGAAATTTATTTTAATATATTTTCTATCAAACCCTAACCCTAATCTCTCCCTATAAATTCCACTCCTAAACACATCCCCCTCACTCACATTTCTGTCCAAACTCTCAAGAAAACTCTATAGAATTTTTTTGTACAAGTGGAGTTAGCGAAGGGCGAAACTCCGGCGAACTTCCGACGACGACTCTAGGAGATTCCGGCGACGAAACGACGCACCGGCGAATCTTACTTCCTCCTCTAACTCTTCTCTTGATTCTAAGCTGTAAGTCCCACCTCCCTCTTCTCTATTCTTTTCTAAAAACACTTATTTCTAAATACCGACGGAATCGGAGTTAATTCGATGTCCGATTCGGTTCTTCCTAAAATATCTCACTTTTTCATAAATACAATCATACTAAACCATTACATGTTGACTATTAAATATTAACAAGTCATATTGAACAAGTTCCATATCAAAAGGATTACTATTTCAATTTTTATCGTACCTTTACACTAAAATTCCATGTAGTTTAATTTTGACATTAAAACATCACAATCTTGCTATACCTTTAAGTAGATCACGAGGTAATGACCTACCTCCTCACACACTCATATGCAACATATCACAATACCTTTCGGGAATATAGAATACGGGAAAACGAAACTTTACAAATAAATACCATTTACTATTAAAACCGTTTTCTACAAGATTACGTATTTTTATAAATCTTTGCAAAGCGCCGCTACAATCCATTTTGGGGAACCCATTCGGGATGGTGCGGATTCTCGCACATTCTCGGGCTTAGTAGTGCGAGATGCAGACCTCCAGAAGGAGCATTCGGTCTCGAAGGATTTAATATACAAATATCTTAAGAAAATGAGATTTCTAGAAAATAATAAATTAAAATTATTTTATATATAAATATATATATATATATATATATATATATATATATATCATCATCAAAATATCTATTTTTGTGATAATATAAATATTCCAATTCTCTAAATCACAAGAAGCACTTTACATGAAAATACCATGAAATTCCATATAAGTTAATATTACAATTAAATACCCTATATTATGAAAATAGGTTTCGTTCACTAGAAATGTCACATATATAAAATCTACATCTATGATAACTCTAAAGACGATAATTAAATACTTGGGGTGTATTTTGAAAACTATACAAAGTATTTTTACATAAAACCCCTCAAGTTTTATAAATTACAATAAGAACCCTAGTAAATATAGGTTTAAGCGGGACCGGTCTCTTGAGCCTCGGGGAGCCGGAGATATGGGTGCTTGCTTATTTAAGCCAGACAACTTAACAAATGGTGTTATCAACACGGTAATCGTCTTTGAAAAAGACACAAATCCTGCCGTCCATATGCAGCGGTTACCGATAACACCAAAACATAATTCAGGAATTTAATTTCTTTTATAATTGTCTGACTCAGACTGAGTCTCATTATAATTAATCTGACTTGAATATGATTCAAGTACAATATACAATACTACAATTCAACATGAATCCATGAATGCATATATTCAATATATTCAATCTGTATTGACTGGACCGAACCATGGATATACTTCCATTTACATGATTCTCCAGTTATATCCATTTACTGATATCATGGTTTTGGCAAGTCATCCAATTATACAATCTATATTACAAGACAATACCAGTTGCAAAACAATACAACAATACAATTAAGATATCGCGGGGTTTAAGGGATAGATTGGTACGGAAGGTGTTAGAAGTGGCATGAGACTGCAAGATTAAGACACCTAACCTGAATCCAATTGTCGTTGTTCCAGGTTGTATAACGGAGCCTTTTACTTCCATTTGCCCTAGTCTCTAGCATATAGGGACTCCTCTCGTATACTCTGGCATCCTTCTGTACCAAGCTACAAACAACAGCGTTAACCATATAATAAAACTTTAAAAGCTACCTTCTCTTTCTGTCTATTCTAGTTCTCCCTTATCTTTGGGACTTACCGAGCGATTTGTTTGCTGACGAAATTCTCTTTCTTTCTTCTTTGAATGTTGTCAAGTGATTCAGATCTTCCAAAGATCGAGCCCAGCGCTGAAGATTTGGACCAGTTTGCTGAAGACCCCGAGCTCTAGCTTCATTGTACACATTTTCTTTCAGTACTTTACATTCTGTTATGCCACTGTTTAGGCATTGCTTTCATTCAGATGTATTTACTTTTCCATGCATTGTACAAAAGAATGTTAATAAATAAAGTTGCTGTTCAATTATATCTTTTGTTTCTTGTGTATTTTCATTGCTTAGATACGCTTAGTGTATTTACTTCAGAGTAAATACGTAGCGGCCTCGTCGCGTCCTCTTCGCCGTATACCGGGAAGCGGGTGTGACAGGTTTTGTTGGTGGACCATGCAGGTCCAAGCTGTATGAAACTCTACCATGCAGTTCTGTTCTGCGTGAACAACCTAAGAAATATAACACAAGAACCAGCAACTGAAACATTCTTTACAATTCATATTCCTTGAATCTTACCATCTACTTTGAGTCTGTCCTGACCTAAATTTTTCATTCAAGGTTATGGATTCCCCGAACAACACCAGCACCAACTTCAACAACACTCCACCACCACTACAAATTACACCTGCCGTCTCTGCTCCGCTCAATGAGCAGACGGTTCTACTTGCGGCAATCCGCAGCCTCCTCGAGGGACAGCAGCAGCAGACTGCTCTTTTAATGAACCGTCCCGAGACAGAAGCACCTGGGGTGAAGCAATTCAGGACTTTGCACCCCAAACAGTTTGCAGGAAAGGAGAGCCCACTGGAAGCTGAAGAATAAGCTCAGAGTATCGAAGATGATCTGGCCGCAGCATAAGTGCCAGAAATAGCTTGGGTTCGTGTTACAAAACTGTAGCTCACGGACAATGCACGGAACTGGTGGAAGGCGGAAGAAAGCCGTCATGAACAACCCATCGAATGGAAGACTTTCCGCGACATGTTCGACGCTAAGTACTTCCCTGAGACTGCCAGGATCGACATGGAACAGAAGTTCATTCATCTGCAACAAGGTTCGATGTGGACCAATTCGGTAGATGAATATGACGCTAAGTTCACTATGCTCAGTCGGTAAGATATGTCTCAATAATTCGATTTTCAAAATATCACATACTACACAGCTAACACAAGACCGTAACAGGTTTGCGGCCCATCTCATATCGACTGCTGAGATCAGAGATTTCAGCAAGGGTTGGACCCGGAAATCCAAGCTGCTTTAGCTACAGGGGATTTCCCAACCCATGATTTGGCTTTGAAAGCTGCCCGAAAATACGAGGCAGTGATGAAGAAGAAGGGCAGAGCTCAATCTGCAGGAGTGAAGCGCCCTGCCAATTAGATGGTAGGAGGAGCCTTTTCAAGACCAACGGTTGAACCCCGAAGATCGGAAGAAATTAGTAACCAGCCAAATCCAGACTTTTGTTGCTACTGCCATAGAAAGGGACACTTGTGGAAGGACTGTAGGCGCGCAAAAGGCTTGTGTCTAATTTGTGGTGCATCCAAACACGGAATTACAAACTGTCCTTATAATAGCAACCCAGTTCACACACCCACCAACTACCCGCAGCGGCCAGCTATCCAGGCTCCTACACCTCGTCTGGAACTCCCAGCACCACCTCCACGTGGATTTCCTGCATAGTCAAATCGCCAATTCCAACAAGCAATGAGGGACATGTCTCGAGGGCAGAGAAACATGCCCCAAGGACAGAATGTGCCTCCAGCTAAGAGGAATGCACCACGGCGACAAACATTCACATTAGCATCCATAGAAGCCGAGCCTGTAGGCCAAGGTAACATTAGTAAGTCTCTTTCACATTCTTTAAAATCCTTGTATCACTTTGTTATTCTTCATACACTACCAAACTTTCCTTGAATCTGTTACACTTTCCTTTTCCAAATTTCGAGAACGAAATTTTTATAAGGAGGGTAGAATGTAACAACCCCAAACTTCCTGTACAACTTTCTGTACAAATTTTTTAAATTTACAGAAAGGGGTATTTTTGCCTGAGCACAACTTATAAGTTTGTTTTGCTTTTTAATAGCAAGAAGGAGCTTGTAGCTCATTGATAAGACCTTGCACTGCTGAACCAAAGCACCAGAGTTCAAATCCCATTAGCCATATTATTTTTAAATATTGTTTTATTTTAGATTTTTAGAAGCCCAAGAGCCTACACGTGCATAACTCGTAAAAACCCCACTACACATATAAAACAAACTGACCCAGAGGCTACACCAAGCGTCGAGGGACATGTGGCGGCGAGCCCCGGCCCGACTCGGCCCGCCACCACCGGCCGAGATGAGTCGGATCGCCGAGTCGTCAACATGGAACTTATGTCTTTTGAGTTTCTTATAACCCTTGCACACTTTAAATCACCTGCACAATATAGAGAGTCATAAAATCAATTTAAAACATTTTAATGCAATTTATTTTAATACATTTTCTATCAAACCCTAACCCTAATCTCTCCCTATAAATACCACTCCTAAAAAAATCCCCCTCACTCACATTTCTGTCCAAACTCTCAAGAAAACTCTATAGAATTTTTGTGTACAAGTGGAGTTAGCGAAGGGCGAAACTCCGGCGAACTTCCGACAACGACCTTAGGAGCTTCCGGCGACGAAACGAGGCACCGGCGAATCCTACTTCCTCCTCTACCTCTTCTCTTAATTCTAAGCCGTAAGTCCCACCTCCCTCTTCTCTATTCTTTTCTAAAAACACTTATTTCTAAATACCGACCGAATCGGAGTTAATCCGATGTCCGATTCGGTTCTTCCTAAAAATCTCACTTTTTTAAATACAATCATACTAAACCATCATATGTTGACTATTAGACATTAAAAAGTCATATTGAACAAGTTCCATATCAAAAGAATTACTATTTCAATTTTTATCGTACCTTTTCACTAAAATACCATGTAGTTTAATTTTGACATTAAAACATCACAATCTTTCTATACCTTTAAGTAGATCACGAGGTAATGACCTACCTCCTCACACACTCATATGCAACATAGCACAATACCTTTCGGGAACATATAATACGGGAAATCGAAACTTTACATATAAATACCATTTACTATTAAAACCGTTTTCTACAAGATTACGTATTTTTATAAATCTTTGCAAAGCGCCGCTACAACCCATTTTGGGGAACCCGTTCGGGATGGTGCAGATTATCGCACATCCTCGGGCTTAGTAGTGAGAGATACAGACCTCCGTAAGGAGCATTCGGTCTCGAAGGATTTAAAATACAAATATCTTAAGAAAATGAGATTTCTAGAAAATAATAAATTAAAATTATTATATATATATATATATATATATCATCAAAATATCTATTTTTGTGATAATATAAATATTCCAATTCTCTAAATCACAAGAAGCACTTTACATGAAAATACCATGAAATTCCATACAAGTTCAATATTACAATTAAATACCCTATATTATGAAAATAGGTTTCGTTCACTAGAAATGTCACATATATAAAATCTACATGTATGATAACTCTAAAGACGATAATTAAATACTTGGGGTGTATTTTGAAAACTATACAAAAGTATTTTTACATAAAACCCCTCAAGTTTTATAAATTACAATAAGGATCCTAATAAATATAGGTTTAAGCGGGACTAGTTTCTTGAGCCTCGGGGAGCCGGAGATATGGGTGCTTGCCTATTTAAGATAGACAACTTAACAAACGATGTTATCAACACGGTAATCGTCTTTGAAAAAGACACAAATCTTGCCGCCCATGTGCAGCGGTTGCCGATAACACCAAAATATAATTCAGGAATTTAATTTCTTTTATAATTGTCTAACTCAGACCGAGTTTCATTATAATTAATCTGACTTGAATATGATTCAAGTACAATCTACAATACTACAATTCAACATGAATCCATATATTCAATATATTCAATCTGTATTGACTGAACCGAACCATGGATATACTTCTATTTACATGATTCTCCAGTTACATCCATTTACGGATATCATGGTTTTGGCAAGTCATCCAATTATACAATCTATATTACAAGACAATACCAGTTGTAAAACAATACAACAATTCAATCAAGATATCGCGGGGTTTAAGGGGTAGATTGGTACGGAAGGTGTTAGAAGTGGCACGAGACTGCAAGATTAAGACACCTAACCTGAATCCAATTGCCGTTGTTCCGGGTTGTATAACGGAGCCTTTTACTTCCATTTGCCCTAGTCTCTAGCATATAGAGACTCCTCTCGGCATCCTTCTGTACCAATCTACAAACAACAGCGTTAACCATATAATACAACTTTAAAAGCTACTTTCTTTTTCTGTCTATTCTAGTTCTCCCTTATCTTTGGGACTTACCGAGCGATTTGTTCGCTGACGATATTCTCTTTCTTTCTTCTTTGAATGTCGTCAGGTGATTCGGATCTTCCAGAGATCGAGCCCAGCGCTGAAGATTTGGACCAGTTTGCTGAAGACCCTGAGCCCTAGCTTCATTGTACACATTTTCTTTCAGTACTTTACATTCTGTTATGCCACTGTTTAGGCATTGCTTTCATTCAGATGTATTTACTTTTCCATGCATTGTACAAAAGAATGTTAATAAATAAAGTTGCTGTTCAATTATATCTTTTGTCTCTTGTGTATTTTCATTGCTCAGATACGCTTAGCGTATTTACTTCAGAGTAAATACGTAGCGGCCTCGTCGCGTCCTCTTCGCCGTATACCGGGAAGCGGGGCGTGACAATGGCCTTCCGAACACAGCGCGATATCAACCCCCAAATACTGGGAGAGACGAATCCTATCTAACCGCCACTGCCTCCAAGTGCTTCGGTACTGCGCCCAAATACTACCTGTTTGCATGACTCCTTTGAGCCGTGGTAGGGTAGTAATCAAAGTACAGTGGGAACATACTCGAGGCGAAGTAGCAGTGTCAAGTCGACGGACTAAGCTGTACTCATATCATCTGGGAACTGCTACCCGACGATAGGTATAATACCCACCAACATTTCTAGATGAGTCCTGTCTAGTGACATAACCTAATGAGCACCTGTATACTATCTCCAGTACGACGTACTGATGGCTGTGGGACAGACCATCTCCCATGCTGGGATGAGAAGCGTATACACTAGTTTACTCTGGAGTATCGATGCCCCGTCTTGATAATTTTATGACTAGGGATCTGTATAGGATGTGCTTGTGGACTACCCAGCCCCCACTAGTGTGAATGCCATCACAATGCTGGTAATCAAGCAAAAGATCCTAAGGTCTCTACCAATATGTATAAGCGATATATTAAGAAAACACATGCATATATTGAGGTAGAAACAAACTAGGTAGCATACTACCATTTCGAGCAAGACTGTTACTATATCCGTGTATATCCCAAGCTTCCATTAAGTAATATACAAACCAGTATGATACAATAATTGCCTCTAGGGCATATAACACTAACACTCTTTAGCAAAACTAGCATATTTTACAACCCACTCGGTTTGTATTGAAAACTACCCGATTTTAAAGCAGAGCTTAAACCACTCCTTTTCAAATCACTAGATTCTACAACGATATCAATTTCATTATGTTAAAGGTTTTCTTCAAAACCAGTCATAGCCCTCCGTCATTTCAGATACATAGTATTTAGTATTCGTGCTATGCTTGTTGACCTCCGTCAAGGCACAGTATACGGTAGCTGGGTAATATTTATCTAGAGCATGTTGATGCGATTGGTAAGGGAAGTTATACAGCCTTGTTGACCTCCTTCAAGGGTTTGTGTGGGTGGGTTCGAATCAATCAAGAAATGATGAGTTGAACTTGACTAGCGCCCTATGGTTTGTTGACCTCCGTCAAGGTCATAGGTTGTTAGGGGTAAAACAGATATTGGGAATTTCAAGTGTTGAAATTTGCAATGAGATTTCATACCTTTTATATGATAGATGGATCCCGATACCCACTGCGATTAAATGTTACTCCTGGGAGAGTTTTCCACATTACAATTAGCTAATCCAGTAGGTGTCTAAGAAAGGTGTTGACGGAGTTATGCCCGTGTAGAAACGAGATTATTTAATTAGTTCCATGCGAAAGCACGGGGAGACTCTATCGGAGTACCAACACCTGCCTGGCCGACCGATTAACAAACTTTTAGGGTATAATTAATCCCGGTTAATCTTACCTTTTAGGGTTTGAAGGAAGATTTGATAAAAACAGTGGGAGTGTTCCCTCATAGAAGAGAAAAATGGGAGAAAATCCCCAACGACTCAAGCCTCACGTGTTAAACACGTGAGCGCTTATATGCAAAGCATATAAGCGCTGCAATCAAACAACTAATAAACTAAATAAGCCTCACGTGTTAAACACGTGAGCACAAATATGCAAAGCATATAGGCACTACAATCAAACAACTAATAGGCTAAATAAACCTCACGTATTAAACACGTGAGCGCCTATATGCGAAGCATATAGGCGCTGCAATCAAACAACTAATAGGTTAAATAAGCCTCACGTGTTAAACATGTGAGCGCCTATATGCAAAACATATAGGCGCTGCAGTCAAACAACTAAAGGCCAAATTGGCCTCACGTGTTAAACACGTGAGCGCCCATATGCAAGGCATGTGGGCGCCAAATCAGAGAAGCTAAATAAGCCTCACGTGTTAAACACGTGAGGGCGCCTCCTTACGTAGAATTAAATTCTACTCTTTAGAAATACTTCCATGGATTTTCTAAAAAAGAAAAATCCTCTCTGTTAAACAAGGAACCGTTGGATCATAGATCCAATGGTGATTAAGCATAGAATTAAATACCATTGGAAAAGATATTTTCTGTTAAATAGAAAGTTGGTGGATCAAAGATCCAATGAGATGGAAAATCTTTCCCATATCTTTCTAAACAGAGAAAAATTGTGCTCTGTTAAACCGAGCACCCTTGGAATTAAAAAACCAATGGTGATAAAAATATCACCGTTCAATAGGATTTTATTCTATATATGAGAGAATATTCCCCCAATCTTGTTAAAATGAGAAAACGTATTCTGTGAGACAGAAACACTTGGAACAAAAATCCAACGGTAAGTAAAATTCCCCGAATAGATTTTGAGACCAATAAAATCAATTGGAATCTCTCAATGAGAGATTTTAATTAATAAACTTGCCTTCACTATATAAAGAACCCGAGAGTTCAAGTCTCAGGGAGACACAGATAGACGAACAGATGCTTCTGCAAAAAAATACAGTGAGCTCATTAGAGAATGGTGAATTTAATTCTCAAAGAAAGAAGACCCTCCTCCTTCAAAACACTCTAGGTAAATAAAAAAGAAGAGATTAAAAGTATCCATTTTGCCTAGTATAATAGATATAAGGGTTTAACCCTTCATACAAGAACTTAGTTCTTCCTCTGCTTTGAGATTTGCAAAAGCAAATCTCCCCACAAGTTGAGAATTTAATTCTCATCGGAAAGATTCTATTCTTCAGACTCAAAACTTAGGGAAAAGAACTAGGTTAAAAAGAAAAAGAAAGAAAAAGAAAGAAAAAGAAAAAGAGCATGTGTTCTGGGGAATTTAATTCCTCCAAAATTAGGGTTTAACCCTACATAAAGAACTTAGTTCTTATAAAAATAAAAGAAAAACTTAGTTCTCTAATAAAAACAATGATGATGATCCAAGATTTTCAAAACAGAAATCTTGATGATCATTAATGACTAAAATGTCATTAACAGAGATTAAAATCTCTATAAGCAAGAACTTAGTGCTCAGAACTATTATAGTGCCTCACGTGTTTCTTACGTAAGTGCCTAAAACAAACAAAAGAAAATCTATAACGCCTCACGTGTTTCCCACGTGAGCGTTAAAAAAAATAAAGAAAAACTCATTTGGGCAGTCACCAAATAAAGCAGCCCAACACCCCCAAAAATAAAGTAGTCACGTGAAATACATATGAAAAACTCATGGAAACCCGAAATCTGGCTCTGCACGTGCTTCACACGTGAGCACCAGAGCTCTAGCCAAGTGCTTAGCACTTCTGAAAGAAAAGGGGTGAACAAATAGAACCTGAAATCAATGCTCAGCACTCACGTGCTTCCCACGTGAGTGCCATGCAAAGTACTTAGCACTCTATATTCGGTCAAAATAACTAAAGTACTTAGACTTGTTGGGTAGCACCCACATCTGAGCGCCTCACATGTTTCATACGTGAGCGCCAACAAAAATTAGTGCTTAGCACTATAGCAGCGCCTCACGTGAAAAACACGTGAACGCCAGAAAAGATTAGTGCTCAATACTATTCCAGCGCCCCACGTGAAATACACGTGAGCACTGCATATATTAGTGTTTAACACTACTGGGTAGTATAGAAGCCTAATCTCAGCCCAAATGGGCTAAATTTCCTGAGGTTAAACCTCTTTGATTTTAAATCAACCGAGCCCATATTGCTCATGATTTCTAAACTAATCTTAGTCTTAAACATGACTAGTAATCTCTCATTGATGATATCCAAAATGATATTCATCCCATATCTCCTAAAGTAATCGTAGCCTCAAATATGACTAACGATTCTTAGGTCCACCACAACCCCTTTTCCCCTCAAATACTGGATTTGGTTCAAGGGTACATCTTTCCACACATCTAATTTATGTCGTTATAAATCCTCAACGTCTTCAGAGAGGTGGTGGGTCCCGACAACCAGCAACTCTATTCGTCATATATTGATGTATTTACAAATTAACGTGCACACCTCAAATTAGACCGCACCCCAAATTGGGTGTATTCCATATCACCATTGTTCACTCCGTCACGTAACAAATACACGTACACGCAAGATGAATAATGGACCGAAATGTCCCTAAACTAATATTCGCCTTAAATATGGTGATAATGGACCAAAATGTCCGTAAACTAATATTCGCCTTAAACATTGCGATAGTGAACCGAAACGTCCCTAAACTAACATTTGTCCCTGATTGGTGTGAAATTTTATGCGCGCTTGCGCTTTCGAAAGATGAATCAAAGAATATTTAACCGCAATCAAGAACGACGTCGCTTGGTAGCTAGCCGATGAGTACGGGTCGGTCCACAAGGATTTTGTGTATTCTCAATTTGTTCTAACGATTTAATTCCAATTGGAGTTGGATTGGATTATCACTAAAAACTGAAATGAGTTTGATTAGGATTAAAATCTTGCTAGGGTTAAGTTTAGGTTAAGTTTGGAAATTCAATATTTCTCACCGCTTTCAATGCTTTAATTAAGATCTATTTAGGTGTTAAGGTAATAATTAACAAAGTGGATTAGTGCCATCGGGAAGAAACTATGTTTCTTCCTCTAGGTCCTTGTCCGTCTTTTCTTAATTCTTACCCTAACCTCCATAGAAATCATATACAACCGGTCTTTTAAACTACGGTATCACCGCTACCTCGTGGGATAGGGTGCCGTAATGAGCGGTGTGTGTATGTATGCATGGAGTCCTATTAAAATATATGACGGGCAAGAAAGGGGTGAGAGATTTTCATCTCTCAAACCTTTCCTATTCCTAACCCTAACAAGTGAGGAACTACTCACTCATTAGGGAGTTGATAAAAGACATTTTTTTATGATTTTTCAATTCAATAACCTAATTATCTAAGCTACGGCAGATGAATAAAAAGTGCTAAGCTAATTAATTAGGGCAGATAAATAAAATTAACTAGGACAGAAAGGAAAATTAACTAGGGCAAGATAAAGAAAAAGACTTACTTTTTATTTGATGCACTCTTCAAACATTACAGAAATTGAAATTCTGAATTTTGATAAATAAAATGGGGCACAAGAAGAGGCATACTCCAAAAAGAGCTGTAGGGTTCCTATTTATAGATTATAGAAACCCTAGGGTTACATCTGATCCCTATCTGCATTTACAAAATTACCCTAAGAAGCCTAGTCAACGCACCGCCACCCGTCAAATTTTTGCACCGACACGTGCTCAGAACGGCCGCGGATCCGCGGCCATATGCCCTATTTGGCTGCGTATCCGCGGCCATCTAGTGGGGTCTTGGACTGTATTCTTCTCGGCTGCTTCATGTTGCATTTTTCTTGACTTTTGTTCACTTGGTTCTTCAGAATGTCTTCTAGTTTCTTCCAGATTTCCACAGTGTAGAATGTGGTGGACTTTTACCGTTCGCTTCGTGTTGAAGTCCTGAATCTTTGTGCTGCCTTTGTACTTTGTGAAGTTGTTCATTGATCTTCGTTTGTTCTTCAAACTGTAGGCATGATAAAGATTCTCTATTTGTTGGTCGAAGTCTCACTTTTGTAGCGTCTTTTCATCATTTTCACTGTTTTGTTCCGAGAACCTGTAACCTGCAACTATGTAGCAGACATGGATCAAAAGCACCTATTTATTTGTAAAATGATTAAGAATGGGGAATATAATAATGCAAAATTATGATATGAACAAATACCCCCAAACTTATCTTTTGCTCGACCTCGAGCAAAACTAGTTTTATTCTCGAAAAAGACTTAGCCTCATTTTCGCAGGAAAACGCGATTGCACTAAACTAGTGCAACAAGCCGTTAAACCTCTAGGTGTCCCTAGTAGGAGGAGTGCTGTCTCCTGAGGGTTTTCAGCGGATACTACCCACAAAATCCTATCAAATTCGGCCTATTGACTTATTCTCCAATTCAGTTTTCTAACAAGAAATTCTATTATGCTCAACTCAGAAATTATCAACCCGTATTTTTCACACTTCCTTATCATTTAACTTAAGATTGTATATGTTCTGTAAATTCACTTAGCATTTAGCATCTTTGGAGTTTTCCTTCTAAGGTTCCATCTCAACTTAGGAATTTTTATCATCTCTACTAAATATATAAGTCCTATTTTTCATTCCTATCTCTCATCCAAACCCCAATAATATACCCCTACGTGTGTGTATGTATCACCCCTACACTTGGAAATTCAATTCAAGCTCTTATACTCTTGTCCATTGTCCAAAGTATTTTGGTGAATTTTTAGATGAAATTGCTCACACATTCTTCATGCGACCGTTAATACTTCTTGAGGTACTAACGACCGATTACAAAATGTGTTCGCGCATTAAGGCGTAATTCCTAGTTTTGTAACACCTAAGGCTTTTACCAGTGACTCCCAAACCAGTTGGTCTAAGGCACTAGGTGATAAAGCACCCTCGCTATATTTTCTTTATTTTACGCAGCCTTAAGTAATTACAAAACCAGTGTTCATTTTTTTATCTCTTTATTCACACTTGTATTTCTATTTTATTTTCCATCATACTAAGGACTTTAGACAAGAGCATTTCAAGATATCTTCTACTATTCCAAGTTTCAAGGTGCGTGTTTGTGCAGGTTGTAGGGTATATATTTTTAGAATTTAGATTTAAGGTTCAGAATTATTTTTTAGACTTACACTTCAATAAAAATTTCAATATTCTTCCCTTATTTTGACTTAGCCCAAGAAGTGAACTCAAAATTTGCCTATTTCTAAGTAAACCACAAGGACATATATTTTCTACCGTTAAATTTTAAGAAAGGTTATTATTAGGTTTTCTAATTTACTAAGTCTAGGATCTAGTTTTTCCTAACTAGTTAACCTTCTTGTCAAACTCAAGTCAATTATAACCAAAATTGAATTTTTTAATTTTTTCAATTTTTAAAATAAGTATGCAAATGCAAAAATATACATATGAATGCGAAGGAAGAAAGCTTACCGAGCACACCTCCAAACTTAAACTTGACAGTGTCCTCGCTGTCAGGCTACACCAAGAGGGTCAAAATTGCCGGTATTCCCCTGTTTATTTTTTTAATATTTTTTTATTGTTAACAGAAAAAAAAACAAAATATATATACAAAAAGGTCCCCCCCAAAGTTAAGTGAGACAATGTTTCCACTGTTTAAGCGTTAAAATTCAGAGTTAGTGAGGAGAAAAAAACACAGTATCAAGCTATACAAGGCCTTACACAGGCCAAAGGTTAGAACCAACCATTCAAAAATTTTATGCGCGCTTGCGCTTTCGAAAGATGAATCAAAGAATATTTAACTACAATCAAGAACGGCGTCGCTTGGTAGCTAGCCGGTGAGTACGGGTCGGTCCACATGGATTTTGTGTATTCTCAATTTGTTCTAACGAGTTAATTCCAATTGGAGTTGGATTGGATTATCACTAAAAACTGAAATGAGTTTGATTAGGATTAAAATCTTGCTAGGGTTAGGTTTAGGTTAAGTTTGGAAATTCAATATTTTTCACCGCTTTCTATGCCCTAATTAAGATCTATTTAGGTGTTAAGGTAATAATTAACAAAGTCGATTTGTGTCATCGGGAAGAAACTATGTTTATTCCTCTAGGTCCTTGTCCGTCCTTTCTTAATTCTTACCCTAACCTCCATGGAAATCATATACAACTGGTCTTTTAAACTACGGTATCACCGCTACCTCATGGGATAAGGTGCCGTAGTGAGCGGTGTGTGTATGTATGCATGAAGTCCTATTAAAATATATGACGAGCAAGAAAGGGGTGAGAGATTTTCATCTCTCAAACCTTTCCTATTCCTAACCCTAACAAGTGAGGAACTACTCACTCATTAAAGAGTTGATAAAAGACATTTTTTATGAGTTTTTAATTCAATAACCTAATTATCTAAGCTACGGCAGATGAATAAAAAGTGCTAAGCTAATTAACTAGGGCAGATAAATAAAATTAACTAGGGCAGAAAGGAAAATTAACTAGGGCAAGGTAAAGAAAAAGACTTACTTTTTATTTGATGCACTCTTCAAACATTACAGGAATTGAAATTCTGAATTTTGATAAATAAAATGAGGCACAAGAAGAGGCATGCTCCAAAAAGAGCTGTAGGGTTCCTATTTATAGATTATAGAAACCCTAGGGTTACATCTGATCCCTATCTGCATTTACAAAATTACCCTAAGAAGCCTAGTCAACGCACTGCCACCCGTCAAATTTTTGCACCGACACGTGCTCAGAACGGCCGCGGATCCGCGGCCATATGCCCTGTTTGGCCGCGGATCCGCGACCATCTAGTGGGGTCTTAGACTGTATTCTTCTGGGCTGCTTTATGTTGCATTTTTCTTGACTTTTCTTCACTTGGTTCTTCAGAATGTCTTCTACTTTCTTCCATATTTCCACAGTGTAGAATATGGTGGACTTTTACCGTTCGCTTCGTATTCAAGTCCTGAATCTTTGCGTTGCCTTTGTACTTTGTGAAGTTGTTCATTGATCTTCGTTTGTTCTTCAAACTGTAGGCATGATAAAGATTCTCTATTTGTTGGTCAAAGTCTCACTTTTGTAGCGTCTTTTCATCATTTTCACTATTTTGTTCCGAGAACCTGTAACCTGCAACTATGTAGCAGACATGGATCAAAAGCACCTATTTATTTGTAAAATAATTAAGAATGGGAAATATAATAATGCAAAATTATGATATGAACAGTCGCCAAAAACTGGAATGTTGGACCAAAATGTTCCTAAACTAATATCCGTCCCAAACATGGCGATAATGGACCATGATGTCCTTCAACTAAAATAATTGGGCCTAAATGCTCATATGCTTTAAGTCGATCTTAATCTCAAATTAGATTAACGGTGCTTAAATAAACCCAAGCCCAAATCTAAAATATACGGATTTGGACTAATCCACGCCCTACGGGCGACGACATAAATTAGTCTCCGTATACAATCCACGGGCAACCCGAAATAAAACAAAAACACACACGACACGAAATGAACTGCCGGAGCAGGAGAAAATGGTTATCGCAATGCGACGTAATTAACTGCAGGGGCTTGCGCCTACAGGGAAGAGCGTCCCCACAATCAAAAACCCCTCATAAATGAGGAAGAATATGATGAAGTCTGCTACAACGGTCGCATCTGTCCAAACCTCCAATAAATGGTGCCACAAATCAACGTGGTATCTTCAGAGAGGTGGATGGATAAGTCCAAATAGCATCTGCCTCCAAATTCAGGCATGACGATCTATCCCAGTTCATCTCTATTTCTAGCGTTAAACAGATTCTGGCATGCCCGGTGAGACCTTTTCCTCTTTCCACTCCACACTTCGTATTGTGTTTCGCGAACAAAATCACGGTTCGATATGGTTGCCCTTGGACTCGAGATACTAAAACTTGGTGTCTTACTCCTGTGCAGAGAAAATCGATGGCTTCTAGCTGCACCTCTTGCAACAACAACTCTCGCTCCATCTCAACTGGAGGAGTGACCTACGGGCCCAACGCAGCCTCTATCTTTTCAATGCCGGTGGGACAAGTTACATAAGCCACTACAGGATTGTTCTTTGGGACCATGCTCCCACCAATGAGTTTCGGTGCCTCAGCGCCACAAGAGGAAGCTCCAAAGAGGTCGGTCTTTGATCGACTGGCGACCACAACGGCCCCTCTTAACGGGTCATCCAAAGCTAGTGTCTCGGTCTTCAACAGGCTGAACAAGAGCTCAAACAGGCCCGTAAAGAGGCTCGTGATATCTGAAGGGGCTGCCCCAAAACGGATAGCCCTCCCAACTCCTGCTACGGGCGAAGCCGTCAAAAGCGCTTCCACTATCATAAGATCGGTCTTTGAAAGATTGGTCGTTCCTCCCCAAACACCAATCAGGACGTCGGTCTTCAACAGGCTGACACCAACAGCAGCCTCTCAGCAAAACCGGGGGCACGACGAAGCCGCTTCCACAACTGAGGCGGTCTCTTTTGCAAGACATAGTTGACATCGCCACTAGTGTCGAGTGAGAAAAGCTGGGGGTAACTCCCCCTCTGGATGTACCCCACCAGTTCCAATGGTGGAAGTTGACGCTGCTGTTCCAACCGGGAACAGTTTTGATCTGCTCAGGAGGGTGCACAAGAACTCTCCAACGACGGTGCTAAAGAAATCACCGCCGCTTGCAAAAGCCATAGTGCAGGTAAAGACGGAGCAGCCCCATCAGTGGCTCTCCTCCCAAATTCACAGGGTCTGGCAGAAAGTCCAGGACTCTGTGATCAACAAAGATTACTCTCCTCGGCCGAAGAAATTGAAGGCTCGGCAAGAAAATGACCACCCCTCCGTATTACAGAGAGGGACTTCTTCTACACGGGAGCCTGTTACAACGGATCCTTCAACTTCAACCTCCCACAAAAAGACGAGGCCAGAGAAAATCCCATCACCTGCGAAAAATTCCAAAGGTGATGGACCCAAACATCCTAAGTCTGGGGGCATGATCGTACATACGGTCTACATGGCTTCCAGGAAAGAAGAAATCCGTGCTTCCGTATGTCATCGACCGCAAACTCGGTCGCTGACAAAAGCTCAGGAGTAACAACAAAAGCCCCAGGAGATGCTAACCAAAATGGCAGCATTTACCGGACAGAAAGAAAGTCCGAACAAAGAGGCCGAACAACGCCATGAGAAGGAGACCGATACAGAGTTCCTGGGAAGAGTGCGTGAAAGAAAAGACAAAGAAGCCGTTGAACAAGGCGCTAACATGAAGCATATGGCGCTCTTGTTTTAGGATATAGTTGGAATGATGATCCAGCCAGAACCCCCAGGCAAGGATCCGCCGATAATCATCGAGGATGACAGAAGGGAAATATCAAACCCTTTTCCGGTTTTATCAACAGCCAAGGAGGAAATGATCTCCAAGGCTGCTCTTCATGATTATATAGCTCAGCAAATAAGAGCTCATCAAGTTAATGAAGCGGCTGGCCAAATCTTCAGAACTGGGCTACCGTATCCAGGCAGGAATGATCAAATCAAGTACCCGTCGGGATATACGATCCCCAAGTTCTATGTATACAAAGAGACAGGCAACCCCTATCAGCACGTCGCGTAGTTCAAAGCTCTGTACAGCAAAACCGGAGGTGACGACAAACTGTTGCTTCGCCGGTTCGTTGGCGGCCTATCAGAAATGGCCTTTGAATGGTACTCGGAGCTCCCAAATGACTCCGTAAAAACATTCACGGAGATGGAACTGCTGTTCACGCAGCATTTTGCCAGCGCGAGCGAGCGCACCTGATTACGGCATTAATCAATGCCAGAGTAAGGCCAGGAGAAATTTGGGTCCAATACGCGATCCGGTGGCGGAACTTATGGTCTAAGTGCGAACAGCGCATTGAAGAATCTCCCGCAGTAGGCATGTTCATTGGGACCCTAGATCCTCAAATGACTGTGTCCCAATTCATGACATTCTTCAAACCAATGACCTTCCAGGCTCTGATTGAAAAACTGGCCCAAATGGACCAGATGGGCCACGGGCCTTCCTCCTCAAATAAGGACCCTCGAAATAACAAGGGTAAAGGGAAAGCGGCCTTCCTTACCAACACGCAACAACAACCGAGTGGCCCAAAACCGGCTGTTCGCCAAAACAACGCGTCTCCGCGCCCGTCCTTGGAGAAAAGACTAGGACGCGCTTACTCGTTTCCCCATGATAAGATGAGAAGAATATTTGAATTGGCAGTGCGCAAAAAACTCATCACATTGCCAGACCCACGGCGTTCACCGCAACCCAGTGATGTCAATAACCCTAACTACTGCTCCTATCACAGAATGGTGAGCCACCCAATTAAGGATTGCTACGTCTTCAAGAACTGGGTCGAGGACCAGTATCAACAGGGGAAATTCGCGCTATCTGACAACTGGAGGGTAAACCCACCACAGAAGCACACTTACAAAAAGGTGGATGCGCCGGGGGCATCATGCTCGCTCGTGGAAGAATCTCCATGGGAAGTCGTTCTTTCAGCTAAAACCAAAAGAATGCTAAAAGATCTACAGTCATGTCTAGCAGTCAGGTGGAAAAGCCCACTTGAACCCAAAATCATCGAAGGGATGCTGAAACCACGTCACGTACCGAAAGTCGTTGATAAAGGGAAAAATCCTCAAGTCAAGCCTCCGAAGTCTTCAAAGAAAAAGATGAAGACCAAGAAGCCTGTGCAGCCTGCCGAGTATAACGACAAGCGCACAAACCTACAAAAGTACATTGACGCGCTAAAGGAGTACAACCAGAAGGTACGGAAACCGGTCATGCTCGAAGAGTTCCTCAAGCATATTCTTGAGAATGAAAATAATGACAACGATGAGGAAAATGACTCATCAGAAGAAACCGAAGACTATGTTCACATGGTCTCGCATTCATCGTTAAATGACGAAGACACTCTCTCAACGTCAGAAAACAACGCAGAGGAACTGGGGACAGGATCGGCGCTAAAATCCCCGGAACTTCCAGAAGACCCGATCGATAGGCTGTTAAATGAAGCCTTTCGAAAAAGAAAAGTTGACCGAGAACGCGAAACAACCATATATGAAAAGTCTAAGCGTCAGCGTCAGGATGAAGAAGCTGGGCGAGGATGAGTCGTAAAGTACTCCAACCAAACCAAAGTATACATACAATAAATAAGAGCAGGATCAAGGCAGAGAAGAGGTTTGCCAAAGCCCTGTCAATGGGAATGAAGTCGCCACCTCTCGTAAGAAACACTCCCGGGGTCATATGCCTCGACGGAGGGGATTCACATCCAAACTACTGCCTATATCATCGAAGGGTTACCCACCCCACCGAAGAATGCAGTACCTTCAAGAAGTGGTCGCAAGGATATGTTGCCCGTTAAAAACACTTTAAGAGGATGAAGCGCGAAGCTCGTTGATGGCAAAAAAGTGCGACAGATGTGCATAAAAAATGACCGGCAACTGTCATATGGTTGATACTTGTTCGGAAGGGAAAAAACCCCAAGTTCGTACTTTCGGGAGCGATTCTGAGTATGAAATACCCCTCAGCACTCTCTTCAGACTCCACCTCCAAAAAAGAAGAAGAGGAGAAGAACCGCGAGAATATTAAGCTGCGTAATCGCATGCTGCCAGAAAATAATCTCAGACCTACAAACAAAGGTTCGAGCAAAAAAGACAAAGGGAAAGAGAAAATCTCTAAGGAAATTGCCGTCAACGGTAGAGTTGTCAAAGAGCTCGCAGCAAAAGACCCGTCTAGGAAAAACAATGTAGATTACAACGTCCTAACACATTTGAGGAAAATACCCTCACAACTGAGCATATTGGATGCTCTCCTCCTGTCCAATGAAGCACGAGATTCTCTGATCAAGGCATTACAAGATCCCGATTAGTTCCAAGCCTTCTTTGCCAGAGAGAAGATGAAATATGAACTAGCAGAGGTCCACGTGGCCGACATTACATTCAGCGGTGAAGACCTCCTCTTCGATACATGCGAACATAATCTCCCGTTATACGTCACCGGGTGCTGCCACGACATCAAGATAGGGAAAATCCTTGTCGACAACGGATCCTCCGTCAACCTTCTTAACGTGAGAGTGCTGAAGGAGATTTGCATGAATATTCAGCACCTGGCCCGAGACAAAATTACCATCTTCAGGTTCGACTCACAGTCATCACGGACGCTCGGGTCCATGATACTAACGCTGCGCTTCGGGTTGCTCGTCACTGACATCAAATTTCATGTCATTGACGCCAAGACTTTCTATAACGCTTTGCTCAGCAGGCCTTGGTTACATGAGTACAACGTCATACCTTCTACATAATATCAGTGTATGAAGTATTTTAAAGACGTCTTGGAATACACCGTCACGGGGGAGCTAAATCCGTTCTCCATAAACGAGGTCTGAAAATATAAAGACGCAAAGTACTTCCTACCAAACTTCGAAGATACGAAAATGTGTCATAAGCCGAAGGAAAAACAGAAGCCCGTCGCCACTATCATGATCTTTGGTAGCGATTCTGAGGAAGATGAAGAAATAGTCTACTCGGGGAAACCCCAAAAGGAAAACAATAGGCCCGGACCATCTACTCCTATTCTGGTCTTTGGCAGCGACTCTGAGGACGAAACCAACATAGTGTTCTCCATCCGCCCGTCAATGTAAACTCCCGCCGGAGCAGATCAGAGTCTGCAAATCACAATGGCTCTGCCTCGGCATTACAAAGAACTTTATGCACTCGATACATACAGCGTACAACAACTACAGACTTTCTACGTCCCTCCCAGGCGAAGAGGTGAAAAGGTGATCCTCTTCTACCAATCTACGGAGACCAAAATAGAAAAAGAAGTCTAGTGTGGTGCCGATTTCGCACTCGACAAGCTTTTACCAATCCGTTTGCCAAGATACTACGCGGAGAGATTGAAAAGGCTGTTAAGACGCCAAGGCGTACCCCTCGAAAAAACTGTTCGACAAGCCCAATTCTAGAAAAAGATTTGGGATATTCCCGGGACTCAGCGAAAGATACCCAACGGTAAGATGGAGACAACCGGGTTCGGATACGTTCAGTCCAGGAAATGGGAGTGGTTCCACAGTTGCCACGTCATAAACAGCTCCAGTGAAGGGTAAAACGCTCTTCCAGATAGCTGTTATGTTGAAACAGAGCGAAATCCCACTCTAAGAACGTTAAGTCCGTCACTCAAAGAACAAATAGACATGCTAATAAAAGAAGCATGTCAAAAGAGCCGAGACAATCACAGCCGCGAAATGACCATTTATGAAAAGGCCAGGACGCAACACCTCAATCAGTAATCTGTGGAGAAGGAAGACTATAATGCTCTTCATCCCCGGCCCGCTGTATGTCCTCGCGAAAGGGGAAAATCCTGAAATAGAGGAAAAAATAAGGCAAAGAACGCAAACAACGTTCGAAAACAACAAAGCGGATCCAAGAAGCCGTGCAATCGAGGAAAAGTCGATTAGAACCCGTCCTTTATAAAGAAAAAGGGCCGGGAATACTCTTTCCCCCAAGACAAGACGGGGAAAATATTCAACCCTATCATGAAGCACCAAATGATGACACTCCTGGAGTCTCGACACCCCGAACAAATAAATGAGGTCCGTCATCCGGATTATTGCTCCTACCACCGAGCAAAAGATCATCCCCTCGAAGATTGCTTCACCTTCAAAGACTGGGTAGAAGACCAGTATCAGCAAGGAAAGTTCGCTTTGTCCGACAGCTGGAGGGTATCCCCGCCGCAAAATCATGAGCCAAAGAGGACCTATACCGTGAGGATAGGACCAGCTCAACCACAAAAGGAAAGCGAACTCGTACTTGCCATATGATAACACTCTTAAAAGAGGGAGGGCATGAGACTATGGATGACCTCTACAGGTGCTTCACAAATGAAGACGAGGACAAGGTGATCTCAGAGTTTCCACCAGCACCAAAAGAGCTGGAAGATGGGATACATACCACAGCGGACAACCTAGGAAAAATTGACTTGGTGACAGAAAACGATCCGAGGCTGACATTTGTCAGTGAGCTGCTATCTGAAAAACATGTGGCCATGTTAAAAGACGTGATTATGCAGTATAAAGATTGCTTTGGGTGGAACTATTCTGAAATGCTAGGTTTAGATCCAAAGGTAGCAATATATAAACTGGCCATATCGCCGGACATAAAGCCAGTCAAACAGGCGCTAAGAAGAATGCGGCTCGAACTTGAGATGAGTATCAACGCTGAAGTCAAGAAATTATTCGACTCCGACATCATCCAAGAGGTTCAATATCCTGACCGGATCGCTAACATCGTTCTAGTGATGAAGAAAAATGGGACGGTGCATATCTGCGTGGACTTTCGGGACCTCAACAAAGCTAGCCCGAAGGATGAATTCCCAGTACCTGTTACTGAGCGAGCTGATGATCGATAACACGTCTATCCATGAGGTCTTCTCCTTCATGGAGGGATCTTCATGATACAATCAAATAAAAATGCATCCTGAAGATCAAAAGCATACCGCCTTCCGGACCCACTGGGCATATTATGCTATAAAGTGATGCCCTTCGGCTTGAAGAACGCTGGCGCTACCTGCCAAAGAGCCATGACAAATATTTTCAATGACCTCATCTATGAGATCGTCGAATGCTACATCAACAACCTTGTTATTAAAAGCAGATCTCATGAGGAACATTAGGAACATCTAAAAATAGTGTTTCGACATCTTCAGAAGTATAATCTGAAGATGAATCCTCTAAAATGCGCATTTGGAGTCTCTTCAGGCAAATTCTTAGGATTCATCATACGGCACCGGGGTATCGAAATCGATCCCTCAAAAATCAAGGCGATTATGGAAATTCCCACGCCAAGAACTCTCAAACAATTGCGATCTCTTCAAAGAAAACTTACATATATCCGGCTGTTCATAGCCAACCTCTTCGGAAAGTAACGTTCCTACAGTCATCTGATGAAGAAGGGGACCCCGTTCGTCTGGAATCAATAGTGCTAAAATGCACTAGATGAAATCAAGCAATACCTGCAAAATCCACCGGTATTGCCCGCTCTGGTTAAGGGAAAACCCCTTATCCTATATACAATAACCCTTGAGGGTTCTCTAAGCACGCTATGGGTATAAGAGAACGGTCAGGGAAAGGAGAGAGCTCTGTATTATTTGAGTCGAGTTCTCCTGGGGGCAGAAAACAACTACTCCCCCAACGAAAAACATTGCCTGGCACTGATCTTCGCAATAACGAAGCTCAGACATTACGCCTTGGCACATGAGGTCCATCTCACATCAAAGGTGGATCCTCTCAAATATCTGATGTCAAGGGCCATACTAACAGGAAGGCTTGCCAAATGGTCCCTCCTCCTGATGGAGTTCTCGATAACATATCGAACCTTCAAAGTAGTGAAAGGCCAGGCCATTGCCGACTTTCTCACGGAGCATCCGATACCAGCCGACACCCCCTTAAATTGCCAGTTGCCGGATGAACATGCGTTTGACACAATCGAAAAGAGAGAAGGAAGAAAATGATTCCCAATGAGAACTCTACTTCGATGGAGCATCTTCCGTGAAAAGGCGAAAGCAAAACACCCCCATAATCAAAGCCGGGGTAGGCCTTATCTTCGTGACTCCGCAGGGATGGATATTGCGTTACGCCCTCTCCTTAACGGAGCCAAGAACTAATAACGAAGCTGAATATGAAGCTTTGATAGCAGGTCTCAAGATCGCTATCGACATGGGAATCAAAAACCTCCTCGTATATGGAGACTCCCAGCTGATCGTTAGCCAAGTAAATGGCAACTATCAGACATGCAAGCTAGAGTTGATAAATTATGGCGAAAGAGTGCAGCAACTGCTAACACAAATCCTCTCCTACATCCTGGAGAGTATATACCGCGTGCAGAAAACAGGAAGGCAGACGCATTGGCCAAATTGGCTAAGAAACTGGCAGATGAAGACCTCGATGACATAAAGATCATTGTGCAAAGCCGCCAGGTTCTCGTGCCAACAAATATATCTTCGGAAGACTTGATAAAGCCATCCAAAAGAAAAGAAACGACCGAACAAGTAGCCCTTCAAATAGAGGACGAAGAAAAGCTCAAGGATTGGAGGGAAGTCTTCATAGACTACTTCAAATCCCAACGAACGCCCAAAAATGCGTCGTTTAGACATCAGCTCATGAAACGAGCTTTGTCTTTCGCCTTCGTCAATGACACTCTATTTAAGAGATCGTTCGACTGTCTGTGGCTAAGATGCCTGGGACCAAAAGAAGCGAAGAGAGTCATCCAAGAAACTCACGACGGACTCTGCGGCTCTCATAAAGCTGGGCCAAAGATGAAGCTAAAGATAAAAAGAATGGGTTTCTATTGGCCCACAATGATTCAGGACTACCTCGAATATGCGAAGCAGTGTCACTCGTGCCAAATTCACGAGGACTTCATCCACCAACATCCAAATCCGCTACACCTAACAGTAGCTAGCTAGCCGTTCGAAATGTGGGGAACCGATATAATTGGCCCCATTAAACCAACATCGTCCAAAGGACATCGGTTCATACTGGCAATGACTAACTGCTTCTCCAAGTGAGCAGAAGCAGTACCACTAAGGGAGGTGAAGACGGAGAATATCCTCCATTTCTTCAGGACACATGTCATCTATCGGTTCGACACTCCACGATGAATTATCTCGGATAATGGGCCAACTTATAGAAGTCATAAAATCAGCTGCTTCGCACAACAGCATAAAATAGACTAGAGATACTCTTCAATCTATAATCCTCGGGCCAACGGTATAGCTGAAGCTTTCAACAAGACCTTGACAAAGATTATAAAGAAAACAGTGTCCAGAAACAAAAGAGACTGGCACGAAAGGCTGCACAAAACTCTCTGGGCATGCCGAACAACGTTCAAAACAGCCATGAATACAACACCATACGCGTTGGTATTCGGCACGGAAGCAGTGCTTCCCCTACAAATAGCACTCTCTTCTCTACGAGTAGCGGTTCGATACGAGCTGACAGATGAAGAAAACGCTTATCTTCGGCTTGAGGAGCTCAATGCCCTCGATGAAACTCGTCTTATAGCACAACAAAATCTGGAAGCTTATAAGGCAAGGATGACGCGGTCATACAAAAAACTGACCAGGTTGAGAACATTCTACGAACTCGTGCTAGGCGTCAAAAGACCCATGATCCCCAATCGTGCAAAACGGAGGAAATTTGAGCCGAACTATGAAGGCCCGTACATTATAGACAAAGTATACCAAGGTGGAGCCTACATGCTCATGGATATACATGGCGAAAGACTCTTCCGGCCAATAAACGACCGATTCCTCAAAAAATACTACGCTTGACGAGTCACGACTTAAGTCAATGATAGATGACGACGCTCGTGTCCGCTCTCTATCTTCCTGAGTCAGAACTATGAGAGTAGTATACAAAAAAGCTCCGTTGCCCCAAAAACGACGAAAATGGACCGAGAAGTCCTTAAACTAATTATCTGCCTCAAACATGGCGATAATGGACCAAGAAGTCCTTAAACTAATTATCCGCCTCAAACATGGCGATAACGTACCTAGAAGACTTCAAACTAATTATCCGCCTCAAACATGGTGATAACAGACCTAGAAGTCCTTAAACTAACAATCCGCCTCAAACATGGCGATATTGGACCGGAACGTCCCTAAACTAGTGCATCGCCCTAAATACGGCGATACATTCCCTTGAGATCTATCAATCAAAGTCTTAGTAGAAAAGATTGCAACTCATGTCCCACTGGCTACACAGCTACTTCAGCGATGAAGCACCCCTAAATCCCACCGGCAAACAGATGGGTCACCTGCGACGAAGTTACTTTCGAAAGTTTCGAAAAAAACAGTATGTACACAAGCCAAATGGGCATGGATGAAAACCCAAAAGGGCGCCGTGAATAAAAACAGCAGGACTATCGGCGAGCTTGTGAAAACCCGGAAGGGTGCAATCTCGTAAATATATATATATATATATATATATATATATATATATATATATATATATATATATAGTATACTTGCGAGATCCTCACGACTCGTAAGGAGAAATTTCCCCCTATGAGACCCTCACGGCTCATAGGATTCAAAAGCCTTAAGCTACAGGGATCTGAACCTGTTCTTAAGCCGTCATATCCTCCAAGTTGCCCTGCAGGTAGTCCAATATTGACCCTTGTATACCACGGGCACGAATAAATACCAAATTCTACCAATGGCGAGAAATGTCCCCATATGATGAACGACACGTGTAAGTCCTCTCGACTTATAAGGAGAAAACACTCTTGGAAGATCCTTATGACTTACAAGAGAAAATATCTGTCACGCCCCGCTTCCCGGTGTATGGTGAAGGGGACACGGCGAGGCCCGCTACGTATTTACTCAGAAGTAAACACCCTAAGTGCATCTAAGCAATATAAAATGAAATATACACAAGAGACAAGATGTAAATAAACAGCAACTTTATTTATTAAACATTCTTTTTACAATACAACTGAAATGAAAATACATGGAATGAAAGCAATGCCTAAACAATGGCATAACAGAAATGAAAATGAAATGTAATGTACAAGTGAAACTAAAACTCCGGGTCTTCAGTAAACTGATCCAAGTCTTCGCTGCTGGGTTCGATCTCCAGTGAGTCCGAAACACCTAACGACATTCCAAAAAAGAAGAAAGAGAATGTCGTCAGCGAACAAGTCGCTCGGTAAGTCCCAAAGAGGAGGGAGAAGTAGAATAGACAGAAAGAGAGTATAACTATTATAATGTTGTTTGTTATGTTAACGTAGTTGTTTGTAGCTTGGTACAGAAAATGCCAGTGTATACGAGAGGAGTCCAACTTTCCCCGTGGACTAAGGTATAAGGAGCACAAGGAACCGTTCAGCCACGGTATAACGGCAATGGAGATTCAGGTTAGGTGTTGTTCCCCTCCGAACGGCGGCCGAGACGTTAGGACGTCCTGTGCCTGGGGTTCGGGGCAGATGCTATTTGGTTTTATCCGTCTATCTCTCCGAAGATGCCAAGTTGATTTATGGCACCGTGTATCGGAGGTTTAGACGGATGCGGCCGATGTAGCAGACTTCGTCAGATTCCCCCTCAGGGTGAGGGGTTTTTGATTGTGGGGACGCTCTTCCCTGCAGGCGCAAGCCCCTGCAGTTAATTACGCTACCGCGTCGCGGTAACAACTTTCTCCTACTCCAGAATTTCACTTCGTGTCGTGTGTGTTTGTTTTGTTTATGGTTGCCCGTGGATTGTATACGGAGACTGAGTGATGTCGTCATCCGTAGGACGTGGATAATTAGTCCAAATCCGTATTTACTTAGATTTGGGTTTGGTGTTTTTAGTTTAAGGATGCATTAGTCGCGTTGCATCTAAGATCGACTTAAACATTCATTAAGGATACGTTAGTCCTGTTTTAGACTAAGATCAACTTAACATCATGATTGATTTAATTATCCGGCCGTCGGGACTCGTCACCTCTCTGACGTCGTTGAGGGATTACAACGACAGGCGTCTGAGGAGTTCAGAGATGTACCCTTAAACCAAAGTTAATTTGGAGTTTTACCGTTTATTTAAATGTCTAAGGACACGTTAACCGTATTTGGGGTTAAGGTCAACTTAGACGGGACCGTTTAGATCCAACAAAAGAGCGTTTGGGCCCTATTGTGCCAGTTTAGGGACATGGCGGTCCATCGCCAGTTTTAGGGACGTGGGGGTCCATTATTAGTTTAGGGACGTTTCGGTCCGTCGCCAGTTTAAGGACGTAGTGGTCCATATTCCAGTTTAGGGACGTGGTGGTCCGTCGCCAGTTTAGGGACGTGGTGGTCCATTATTAGTTTAGGGACGTTTCGGTCCGATATTAGTTTAGAGACGTTTCGGTCCGACATTAGTTTAGGGACGTTTCGGTCCAATATTAGTTTAGGGACATTTCGGTCCGATGTTAGTTTAGGGACGTTTCGGTCCAATGTTCTCATTTTGGGGCAAATATTAGTTTAAGGACGTTTCGGTCCAATATTAGATGAGTGGTCGTTGGGACCCGTCGCCTCTTTGACGTCGTTGAGGAATTACAACGACGGATGTCAAAGGAGTTCGGAGATGTACCCTCGAACCGGATGTAGATTGATTTAGAAGAGCGATTTTGCTCAGTCAATCAATTTATTCTGAGCTCTGCTCATTTATGAATGATGCAATGCATCTGTTTTGATTTGGGCTCTGCCCCTTGTAAAATGCATAGCATTCTGGAGATTCTGTTTGGGCTCTGCCCATTTATAAATGATGCAAAGCATCTGTTTTAATTTGGGCTCTGCCCTTTAAAATAATGCATTTGCGCTTTATTGAGCCTGTTAGGCCTTCTCTTAATTGGGCTTGGCCCCTTTTTAATGCATCTGCGCTTTGCGCTAAGTAATGAGCGCAAGTCCATATGATGATGACACGTGTCGTGCTCTGATGAGCGCAAGCGCACTAGCGCAGCGCGTTGCGCTGTTGCGCTGCGCAATTGCGCTGCTGACACGTGGCGCGCTCTCAGCGAGTTGCGCTAATTCCAGAGAGCAAAGCTCTATCTTAAGAGCGCTTAGCGCAAATGGTTTTATAGCCAACACGTGGCGCTCTCTTAAGAGCGCAACGGCGCAAATTGGAAGTGCAAAGCACTAAGAATCTTTTAGATTCAAGAAGGGAAGTGCAAAGCACTGTTTAATTTCTTCGTCTACATTGGATCAAAGAAAAATAAATTTTTCTTTATTCGAAGAACCAGAGGTTCTTAAAAGTGCAAAGCACTATTCTTTTATTATTTTATTATTTTTGTTGTTTTTTACAGAACCGAAGGTTCACAAGAAGTGCAAAGCACCCTTTTTTTTATTTTTAATCAAAAGATCATTGATCTTATTTTTAGATCAATGATCTATTAGAAGGCCCTTCTTCTTTTCTACCTCATGAAGGTTCTTTACCTTTTTCTTCTCGGAGTTTTCTCTGTTTTAGGGTTCTTGATTTTTTTCGAGAAAATTCTTGATGCCCTTTTTTGAATGAGGTCTGGGGTCCTATTTATAGTGCCCCATAAATTTGTTGAATTTGTTAACGGGATCTTTCTTGAATGATTTTTGGGAGTTTTCCCACCGTTGGATCTTTGATCCAGAGGCCGAAGAAAGTCTTCTAGTTCTGGAAAGAACAGAAAAGATTTCATGAAATCTTAATTCAGTTTGGGCGCAGATACCCCAGCGCATGACACGTGTCGCGCAGCGCAGAGCGCAGCGCAAGTGCGTTAGCGCATCTGCGCTGACACGTGTCGCACAGCGCAGAGCGCAGCGCAACTGCGCTAGCGCATCTGTGCTGACACGTGTCGTGCAGCGCAGAGCGCAGCGCAACTGCGCTAGCGCATCTGCGCTGACACGTGTCACTTAGCGCAGAGCGCAATGCAGCTGAAGCGTTGCTTCCTTTAAACAGAGCTTTGCTCTGATTGGGCGCGCCTTCTTGGGCGCTGTGCGCGGGATTTGAAGCTCTGCTTCAAAGATTTGAATTTTGAATTCAAACAGAGCTTTGCTCTGATTGGGCGAAACAAATGCCCCCCCACCGTTGCGCTCACGTGGCGCACACGTGAGTGCAACGGTGGCCACCTTCCTGACCGTTGGATCAAGGGAGAATCTCAAGAGGAGCAAGCGCCTTATAAATAGGGCGTTTGACCCTTAGAAAATTTCACCATTAGTTTTTGATTTCCCAGAGCTTTGCTCTTGCTTAAGACTTCAGAGCTTTGCTCTCGTTTCCAGAACTTTAGAGCTTTGCTCTTATTTTCTAAGTTAGAAAATTTTAGGTAAACTTAACCTCAGATTAAATATTTTAATTAATTAATCGAGTTTGGCTTTTATAGGTCTTCTGATCCAAAGAGATCCCCCTTGGGGTTTCATAAACAGAGCTCTGCTCTACAAGAACTTACAGATCTACAGAGATCTTTCATGGGTTTTAACCCATGAACAGAGCTTTGCTCTTGGATTAAATGCAGATCTTTTAGATCTGAAAGGCATAGAACCCCCTTTTTTTTTGTAAGTTTTCATGGATCTTTCAGGATTCTAGAAATTTTAATTTTAAAATTATTTTCAACACACACATTTTTTGAATGTTACAGGGCTAAGCTCCTTTTTTAAAGAATTTTACTCTTTTGAGATCAGAATTTGACAAGTGTCATTCTGTGACAGAGCTTTGCTCTGAAAGAGGAGATTCCTTCCTTGTCTCTAGTGATTCTTTCCCCCTTTTTTATTATGGGAATGTTCCCCTGGGGACTAACTGACAATCTCATCCAATGATGAGGTTGTTTTATTAACTGACGTATTGTCATCCCGATTTTGTGGGTCCCTTTGGTCCCCTACTCACTGCACTGTGGTGCGGTGTATTTAATTAATTTTGATTTTTAGATTAATTAATGCATTTCCTTTTTTCAGTGTCAAGCGTTAGGATTACAACACTGACAGCTACATTGCTCTTTTTGCAGCGATTATGTCTGAAGATACTTCATTTCCGTTTGTCCGCTCAGAGGAGGGGTTTCCAGAGGCGCCTTTGGATCGTGAGGTTCTGGCTATGATCAAGGCGCACGACCCGGAGTATAAGAGTCTCCATCTTTGGGGGTCGTGGTACAATCAAATTATTATGGGTCGGCGCAGCTTCACATGTGCGGTGCCGTCAGAGCCCATAACGGCGATTCACTACGCCAGTCCATCCCCGGTGCAGTATGCCGCGGAGATGACAGATTGGACATCGAAGGGTTTTCTTCATCCGGCCATAGACGCCATCCCGGTCCAGCGTCCGATGGCTTTGGACATCCTAGGACGCCGTATCTGTCAGGGCGAGGCGAGACCTTGGGGGCAATCATATAACCTTGGTCTGATCCCCCGCCACCCGGTCGGCTATCTGCCATGGGCCCGGTATATCCTGTCGACGAGGAAGTCGCAGTTGATAAGGCTAGGACTGTACACCGCAGTCTACGTCTCTCTCTTCCAGTATCCTACGCTTCCTACTTGGTGGTTCAAGGCCTTCTTGGAGCAGTGGAACATTCCTACTCATACTTTCCTCGCCATGGATCGGGAAGTGTCCATCTCGCTGGAAGAATTTACGGAGGTGTCTGGCCTACCGGCTATGGGGGAACATTATGAGGAATTGCTCCCGCCGGACGAGTACATCTATGGGGCTAAGCCGAGGGTAAGGGAGCTCACGCCAGAGAACGCTGTTCAACATCAGTTTCCAAGTCTGATTAAGGTGTTGAACATCTATGAGAATCTTTTTGTTGAGCATGGGAGCCGTGGAGTTAATTTTGAGGATTTTATTGCTCGGTTCCTTCATCCAAACGTCCTTTCGGCGAAGACTGCCAAGTTTGCTTACCTCGAGGATCCTTTCGGCTTAGGTTTGGATAACCTGCCAGCGAGAGACATAGATCAGAAGGACTTTTTTCTTCCCAACTCCTCAGCCATGTCTTTTGCGGAAGTTGCGGCCCCCGAGATGGACGAGGAGGCCTTCTTTTTGGGATTTCTTGGGCTTTGGTTGAGTTGGTTTGCACTTCCAACGCATTCTCACCGCATGCGGCCCTCTGTTTTTTACCCGGCTCACCGGATGGTTATCGGGGTAAAGGTGGCGTCGGAATCGCCGGCTTGGCACATTTATATCATGGCCTTAGCCGAGCGGCAGATGCCAATGAGCCTGGGGCGTTGCATGTGGTTTTCGCAATGCACTACTTCATGTCATGGCTCGAATTACATACAGCAGGTGTTTTCGGCATGCACAAAAGGCCCTCATTCTACGAAAGGTGCATTTTCCCTCGCCTTTTACAGTTGATTGGCGCATCAATCGTGAATCCATCACCGCGAGATGCCAGGAGTTTACTCCTTCGTTCCCACACCGTTGGAGCCGGTGTGTCTTTTATTGACAAGGTGCTTACCATTGGAAAAACGTCTGCTACTGCAGTGCGGCCATTGCAAGACACTTTCAAGGACGGCGCTTCGATTTTAACGGCCCGGGAGACCCTTCACTTATACTCTATTAGACCGGGCTTTTTGGTGTTTAGGCAGGACGGGGGAGCGATTTTCATGAGATACAACCCACATCGTTTCGCTCAGCAGCTGAGTTATAACCAAGGGGTACCGCTAGAGGCCTTTTTATCGGAGCCTACCGCGAACGAAGAAGGGATAGAGAGGGCGCTGCATCACTTCATGCGTCTAAACACGGGCTCTCACTTCTTTATCAGTGAGCCGTCTTGTGCTCCTCGTCTCCTTAGGGTATACACCGAATGGTATAGTCATTCGACGGGGGCGGTCATAAAAGAGGAAAGACGGTTGCTGATCGACCGTAAGGGTGCACCTCCAGGTAGCGATCGCAGCGCCCCTCTGGTGCCGAGGACTCCAATAGTCGCTCCCTTAAAAGATGCTGGGAATATACCGTCACGCGCACGAAGTCCTCCACATGAACTACCGCTCCCCGATATCGCGGATGCATCTCCTGCACCCCGCGCTCAGGCGGCAACAGTGGCTGTACCCTCGCCGGAGTCTGGCGCGGGTGCGGACATCGGGACCCGTCGTCCCAAAGCGGCTGCCAAGCGTAAGTCGCTTCCCCGTGAGCCTAGGGCTGGAGGGAAAAAGAAAAAGAAATCGCTCTTCGCCGCGGACGTTGCGTTCGGCCAGGAACCCCACGCTCCTTATTCCGAGGGTTTACTCGAATATGGGACTAATGCGGGATTAGTGATGCCGCCGCCAGACGATACAGATTTGGAAGCTGCTCTCAGAGCTTCGGCATGGCTGGTGAAGCGTGATGCGTGGCTGGTCAAGCTTGCGCAGTCAGGTAACTGCTAGTCACTCTTTCTTTACTGTAACGTATTTTCTTCCTTATTTCATTACTTTTGACTAACGCTTTTCTTTCCTTTCTTTCAACAGGCATCACTGATGAAGAAGCCATTGCTGCTTCTTTGAAGACTTTTGAGGAGGAGGAACGTCTCAGAGCATCTATGGGCCTTAGTAAGTTTCGACTCATCAAGTTTTTTTTTTCTTGTGTTATGGTCGATCTAACCTTTCCCTTTTTAATTACAGGAACCTCAATGCCGTTCCCTCCTAGCGACGCAGCCGTTCTACTAGCTGCCGATGTTCCTGCTTCTTCCGGGCCACCGCAGGAGGTTCGTCTTGAAGCGCCGATGAGAGATGCCTTAAAGGCTCTGGAGGCATCCCTAAATGAAGATGATGACGCCTTGAAGGAGGCGTCACAGAGATCCCTCACGACCGCTCGAGAGGAGGGAAAGCGGTTGAGGCGTGAGGCGAGGGCGCGCATGGCTGCCTTGGCCATGGGAGCGGGACCCAGCACCGCCCCTCGAGCCGATACTCCCTCCGAAGAGGCCCCCGTCGCCCTATCCACTGCCCGCAGAGAGGTGGCGCGAGCAGTTCAGAGCGCAAACGGCAAATCCGCTTCAGGTAATATTTCTCTCAGAGTTTTTTGTTGTATGACTTGTAAAACTATTGGCTTATACATATCTCATCTCGTAGGGTCAAGTCCGACTGAGGGGGAGGGGGAAACGACCGTCGAACCCAAGGGAGCGGAAGACGCGTTACTCGTCGAACCCGAACCGACAGTGGACAACTTTGTCGAGATCATGGGGCCTGGAGCCGAGATTGAGGAACCTACCGCGGAGCAGGTCATTGATGCCGTACCCGAAGTGGCGGCAGATGAGATGATTGTCTCAACCGAGCCGAAGGCGGTAGAGGGCGAGGTACTTGAGGCTGGAGACCTCGTGGTGCCGATGGACGGGACAGCTGTAATCACTGACCCTGAGGGAACAGCAGGTGAGGCGGCCATGATTCCTGAAGACGAGCTAGGCGCTCCTTCCCAGGAATCGGGCAATGTTCCTATCTTGGCCCTCCCTGCCTATGGTTCCCCGCCGCCTGCAGAGCTTGAGAGCGTAACAACGGTTCCCCTTGAGTCGGGTGACGAAGCTACAGGCGGTGGTCTTCCGTCAGTGGAGGAAGGGACTACCTCAGTTTCTGCTGGCAGCTCGTCAGGTAAATTTTCGAGTCACCAGCGTTTCCATTTTTTTTGTATATCTCTTGTGATCTCTTCTAACAAGCTTGTTCTTGCAGGTGTGGCCAGTACCGAGGCTCCATTGCTCGAGGGGGCACCATCAACTACTGCTTTGGCCGTAGTTACCTCCCCGTCTTCCCTTGTACCGTCATGGATGTTGGAAGGTATGGATTCATGACTCATGCATTAATCTTTCAAAATTACGGCTTTTGTACTAATATTACACTATTGTGCCTTTGTAGGAGTGCTTTTTGACCACTTATATCAAGTGTTACTCCCGCACTTCTCTTTCCCATCCGACCTCACTTCTCCCTCTAGTGGCGCCGGTGAGTATACTTTCACCATAATGTCTTTACTTACCCCCCCTTTTTTAGCAGTGGGATAATTTCTGATCTTTCCTTTTCTTTATTGCAGTGCCACAAATCGAAGGAGGGGATGCAAGACCTGCCGCGCTACCGGCCCTTCCGGCTCCGCCGTCCGTTGCTGCTGGTATAGTAAATTCCCTTTTTGGTAACCCTTTAACATCTTTTGAACCATCGTTTAACCTGTTTTGTTTCGCAGCTATTGTTCCGGCTCCAATTCCCTTCGAGCCTCGCGTCTCTTCACCGGCAGGCCCCTTTCTGAGACGTCCGTCTTCAAAGGGTGCCGTGATGAGTCTAGGCATGCTGAGCGGGTACATCGAAGAACTTAGCATGGACGCTCTCCCTTCCGCTGCAGATTTCGCTGTGGATGTTAACCCTATGTTAGCGGCGCTCGTAACTTTTCACAGCGCGGGCGTCGTTGAATCTTGGGTTAATCACTGCAGAGAGATCGAGGCCTGCTTATACCAGCTGGAGTTGACGCGCCCTGCTCCCGAAGTTTCAGCTCTGAGCGCCCAACGCACAACTTGGCTCGAGCAAAGCACTTCGCACTCCCACCACTTGGAGCAAGAAGCAGCTCAAAGACTAAGGGAATGCCAGAAGACCTCAAACGAAACGGCCCATCTGCGCGCTGAGGTTGAGACAAACGCTGCCGAAGTGAAGACTATCTTTGAGGGTCTCCTGGAGCGCATCTCTCATGTGCTAGACTTAAAGAGGAAGCTTGACGTGGTTGAGCGCCATATCCCAAGTCGGGAGGCCGCTTATCAAGGCGTGAGGGAGCAGCTCGCCTTGGTCTTGCGGCAACAAGCCCAAGTGGAGTCAGAGCTGACGGCGGCAGCCGAGCAGGAGAAGGCGTGGAAGGAGATATGCGAGCGGTTGCTACATCTGTGCAAGACGCTTCCTTCCCCATAATTCCCCTTGTATCATTTGTCTTTGTAAATTATATGTATATGTTTTTTCTTTAGCACAATGTATCCTGTACTCAACCAACTTTTATGAATAAAAGATACACATTTTGTAATGCCTTGTGTCATTTCTCTGTCTTTCTTTTCTTTTATAATCAGTACGCCACCTTAACAACCACAATTGACGAACGATTGGGACGAGTATCCCAACCTTATTAAGAAATAACGACGGCTTAGGCCGCAGGTTCAGATCTGCTGCCTAAGGCTTTCCAACTCTATAAGCCGTGAGGGTCTCATAGAGATTCTTCTCCCTGCGGATCGAGAGGATCTCGCAGGTGAATTTTCTCCTTAGGAATCGTGAGGATTCCCAAGTGTGGTTTCCTCTCATAAGTCGGAAGGATCCTATAAGAGAATTTCTCCCTCTTACGAGTCGAGAGGGCTCGTAAGCGGTTGTTTCCCTCTTTGTCGAGAATCGACTTCAGAGAGTGAGACCCGTGGATAGTATGCAAGAGACCATTTAGGATTGACTTGCAGGATCCCATTGCCCCTCTTACGAGTCTAAAAGGCTCGTAAGCGGTTGTTTCCCTCTTTGTCGAGAATCGACTTCAGAGAGTGAGGCCCGTGGATAGTATGCAAGAGACCATTTAGGATTGACTTGCAGGGTCCCATTGTTCAGGAAGTAAGTTTTGAATCCTTACTGCCCAAGATGTGAGTCAAAGAAGCTCTCGTCATGGAGTGTTTGTATCCGTGAGTTGAGGAATTTGCCGGGATTATTTGTTTCCCGAGCGCCAAGGATTATTTATTTCCTAAGGGTTTGAAACGAGTCGAGGGTTCCTACGGAGGCACTGGTGGCTCTGCGGGTCGACGCGGATCAGAAGGCTCTCGTCAAGGAGTGTTTGTATCCGTGAGTTGAGGAATTTGCCGGGATTATTTGTTTCCCGAGCGCCAAGGATTATTTGTGTCCTTGGGGTTTGAAACGAGTCGAGGGTTCCTACGGAGGCACTGGTGGCTCTGCGGGTCGACGCGGATCAGAAGGCTCTCGTCAAGGAGTGTTTGTATCCGTGAGTCGAGGAATTTGCTGGGATTATTTGTTTCCCGAGTGCCAAGGATTATTTGTGTCCTTGGGGTTTGAAACGAGTCGAGGGTTCCTACGGAGGCACTGGTGGCTCTGCGGGTCGACGCGAATCAGAAGGCTCTCGTCAAGGAGTGTTTGTATCCGTGAGTTGAGGAATTTGCCGGGATTATTTGTTTCCCGAGCGCCAAGGATTATTTATTTCCTTAGGGTTTGAAACGAGTCGAGGGTTCCTACGGAGGCACTGGTGGCTCTGCGGGTCGACGCGGATCAGAAGGCTCTCGTCAAGGAGTGTTTGTATCCGTGAGTCGAGGAATTTGCTGGGATTATTTGTTTCCCGAGCGCCAAGGATTATTTGTGTCCTTGGGGTTTGAAACGAGTCGAGGGTTCCTACGGAGGCACTGGTGGCTCTGCGGGTCGACGCGAATCAGAAGGCTCTCGTCAAGGAGTGTTTGTATCCGTGAGTCGAGGAATTTTCGTTGGAGTTATTGGCTTCTCCGGTTGAAGATGTTGTTGGGGCTTGGTTTCGTCGTTTGACGGAATCCGCTGGGGAGGCATGGTTCCTTCTCTGTTCACGCCCTTGGATCGTATACAAGGATCGATATGATCTTAACTGTAGGGCCGAAGTTTTATCATTTCTTATTTTTTTTGTTTTATTTTATTTCCGCGATGCTCTATCATTTCAGCTTTTATATCGCGAAGGTCGCGATTGCCCAAACATTTCGACTATTTTTCGCGGTGCCCAATCATTTCGGCTATTTTGCATGCATACATTTTACTTGCTGCTTTTTATTGCAAGTTGCCCTATCATTTCGGCTATTTCGTATGCATGAGTGGTCTACTGGCTTTTGCCGTCAACCTGAAATTGAACACCGATTTCGGCATCAGCACCGCTGCAACTGGGATATTACCAGGAGCGAATCATCATTTGCCTCTATCGTTGTTGAACAAAGGAGGCTTATCGACCAGGGTTAGGATCCCGTCGGCTAAGGCTTTTGACTTCATGAGCCGTAAGGGTCTCGTGAAGGTATTTCTCCCTACAAGTCGTGAGGATCTTGTAAGTGTATTTTCTCCTTAGGAACCGTGAGGGTTCCTAAGTGTTTTATTCTTCTGTAAGTCGTAAGGATCCTACAGGAAGGTTTTCTCTTCATAAATCGAGGGGATTCATAAGAGTTGTTTACCATACGAACGTATTCCCAGTCATGGATGGACCTTGGTTAGGGAAACGTTTATTCGCGCCCGTGGATTGTATACAAGGGTCAGTATTGAGCCGCTTGTAGGGCAATATTGGAAGTTTGTGGGGGTTTGCTTAAGCACAGGTTTAGGTCTCTGTGACTTAAGACTTTCAAATCCTATGAGCCGTGAGGGTCCCATAAGAGAGTTCTTCTTACGAGTCGTGAGGATCTCGCAAGCGTATTTTCTCCTTAGGAATCATGAGGATTTCTAAGTGCGTTGTTCCCTTGTAAGTCGTAAGGATCTCACGCGGGTGGTTTCTCCTTACGGGGTCGGGAGGACTCCATAAGGGTTTTTTAACGAAGTTGCGCCCTTTCGGGTTTTCACAACATCCGCCGGTAGTCCTGCTGTTTTTACTCACGGAGCCCTTTCAGGTTTTCATCCGTGCCCATTCTGCTTATGGACTTACCGTTTTTTTTTTATTTTTTTATTATTTTTTCTTTTTTTTTTTTTTTTATTTTTTTTTATTTTCATTCATCTTGTCAGCCCAAGGATGCCGCAGTATTAGTTTAAAGACGTTTTCGGTCTGCTATTAGTTTAAAGACATTCCGGTCCATTACTAGTTTAAGGACGTCTCGGTCCGCCCATTGAGAAGGTTGGCTGCTGCTTATAAAGCTTGAGCTTAGGAAGATAGCGAGCGGACATAGTTGTCGTCATCTACCATTGACCTAGGCTGTGGCTCATTAAGCGTAGTATTTCTTTAGGAAGCGTCCGTTTATTGGCCTGAAAGGCCTTTCACCGTGCATGTCCATGAGTAGATAGGCCCCACCTTGGTAGACCTTATCAACGATATACGGTCCTTCATAGTTTGGCTCAAACTTTCCCCGCTTGGCGCGATTGGGGATCATGGGCCTTTTGACCACTAGCACGAGTTCGCCTTGCTGGAATGTCCTCGGGCGGCTCAATCTTTCATATGAGCGCGTCATCTTTGCTTTATAGGCTTCCAGATTTTGTTGTGCTAGAAGCCGGATTTCATCAAGGGCGTCAAGCTCTTCAAACCGAAGGTGAGCATTTTCTTCGTCTGTCAGCTCGTAGTGGACTGCCACTCGTAGAGAGGGTAACTCTATCTCGAGGGGGAGTACTGCTTCCGTCCCAAATACCAACGCGTATGGCGTTGTGTTTGTGGCCGTTTTAAACGTAGTCCGATACGCCCAAAGAGCCTCTTGCAATCTTTCGTGCCAATCTCTCTTATTTCGTGACACTGTTTTCTTTATGATCTTCGTCAAGGTCTTGTTGAAGGCCTCGGCTAGATCGTTAGCTCGCGGATTATAAACTGAGGAATATCTCCAGTCTATATTGTGCTGCTGTGCGAAGCGGCTAATTTTATGACTTCGGTAGGCGGGCCCATTATCAGAGATGATCCTTCTCGGGGTTCCAAACCGGTATATGACATGCGTTTTGAAGAAATGGAGGATATTCTCTGTCTTCACTTCCCTTAACGGCACCGCCTCTGCCCATTTGGAGAAGTAATCAGTCGTCGCCAAGATGAAACGATGTCCCTTTGACGATGCTGGTTCGATGGGACCGACTATGTCAGTTCCCCACATTTCGAATGGCCAACTAGCCATTGTCGGATGTAGTGGATTGGGATGCTGATGGATGAAGTCCCCATGAATTTGGCATGAATGACATTGCTTCGCATATTCGAGGCAATCCTGCATCATCGTGGGCCAGTAGTAGCCCATCCGCTTTATCTTCAACTTCATCTTAGGGCCTGCTTGGTGGGAACCGCAGAGTCCGTCGTGAACTTCTTGGACGACCCTTCTCGCTTCGTCAGGTCCTAAGCATCTCAACCACAAAGAGTCGAATGACCTCTTGTATAGAGTATCATTGACGAAGGCGAAAGACAGAGCTCGTTTCGTGAGCTGATGTCTTGTGGACGCCTCTTCAGGTATTCGGTGGAACTTGAAGTAATCTATGAAAACTTCTCTCCAATCCTCGATATTTTCCCTGTCTTTTATTTGCAAGGTTGTCTCCTCTTTCGCCCCTTTTTCTTCAGACGATTTCGGAGATATTTCTATTGGGGTGAGCACTCGACGGCTTTGTATCACGATTCTAACGTCATCGAGGTTCTCGTCAGCCAATTCTTTAGCAAGTTTGGCCAGTGCGTCCGCCTTGCTGTTTTCCGCGCGCGGTATATTTTCCAAAGTGTAAGAGGGAATTTGGGTTAGCAGTTGCTGCACTTTTTCACCGTATTTTACCAATTCCGGTTTGCACGTTTGGTAGTCGCCGTTTATTTGACTAACGACCAGTTGGGAATCACCGTATATGAGGAGATTTTCAATTCCCATGTCAATGGCGATCTCGAGGCCTGCTATCAGAGCTTCGTATTCGGCTTCATTGTTTGTTCTCGGCTCCGTTAGGGAGAAGGCGTAGCGCATTATCCCTCCTTGTGGAGTTACAAAGATGAGTCCTACCCCTGATTTAATTATAGGGGTACTTTGTTTACGTTTCTTCACGGAAGATGCTCCATCGAAATAAAGCTCCCATCGGATATTATCACCGTCGATCGCATCGAACGCATGTTCGTCTGGAAGATCGCAATTCAGAGGAGAATCGGCGGGTATCGGATGCTCAGCGAGGAAGTCGGCGATGGCCTGGCCTTTCACTGCCTTGAGAGGTTGATATGTTATCGAGAATTCCATCAAGAGCAGGGCCCATTTGGCTAGTCTTCCCGTCAATATGGCTTTTGACATTAGGTATTTAAGAGGGTCCACTTTTGAAATCAGACGGACCTCGTGCGCCAACGCATAGTGCCTAAGCTTTGTTATAGCGAAGATCAACGCCAGGCAGTGTTTTTCAATGGGAGAGTAATTGCTTTCTGCCCCCAGCAGGACTCGACTTAAGTAGTAAAGTGCTCTTTCTTTTCCTTGATCGTTCTCTTGTGCCCATAATGCGCCTAAAGAACCTTCGAGGGCGGTTGTATAAAGAATAAGAGGCTTTCCCTTAACTGGAGCGGCCAACACCGGCGGGTTCTGCAGATATTGCTTGATCTCGTCCAGTGCGCCTTGGCATTTTTGGTCCCAAACGAACGGGGTCCCCTTCTTCATCAGGTGGCTGTAAGGACGGCACTTCCCTGAAAGGTTGGCTATGAATCGCCGTATATACGCTAGTTTTCCTTGGAGAGACCGCAGCTGTTTGAGAGTCCTCGGCGGAGGCATTTCCATGATCGCTTTGATCTTTGACGGATCTATTTCAATACCTCGGTGTCGAACGACGAATCCCAGGAATTTGCCTGAGGAAACCCCGAACGCACATTTAAGAGGATTCATCTTAAAGTTGTATTGCCGAAGTCGTTGAAATACAGTCTTCAGATGCTCGAGATGTTCCTCGTATGATTTGCTTTTGACCACGAGATCGTCGATATAGCATTCGACGATTTCGTGTATAAGGTCGTCGAAGATCTTCGTCATGGCCCTCTGATAAGTAGCGCCGGCGTTCTTCAAACCGAAGGGCATCACTTTATAACAAAATATACCAAGCGGAGTCCTGAAGGCCGTGTGCTTCTGATCTTCAGGGTGCATTTTTATTTGATTATATCCCGACGAGCCGTCCATGAAGGAGAAAACCTCATGAGTGGACGTATTGTCTATCATCAGTTCGGTGACTGGCACTGGGAAATCATCTTTTGGGCAGGCTTTATTAAGATCCCGAAAGTCCACGCATATGCGCACCGTCCCATTTTTCTTCATTACCGGGACGATGTTGGCGATCCATTCAGGGTATTGGACTTCTTGGATGAAGCCTGAATCTATCAGCTTTTTGACTTCGGCGTTGATGCTCATCTCAAGCTCGAGTCGCATTCTCCTCGGCGCTTGTTTGACTGGCTTGATGTCCGGGGATATCGCCAACTTGTGTACTGCAATTTCTGGATCTAGTCCCGGCATTTCGGAATAGTTCCACGCGAAGCAATCTTTGTGCTGCAGAAGCACATCCTTTAATGCAGCCACCCTTTCTTCCGATAGCAGCTCGCTGATGAATGTCGGTCGCGGGTCATTTTCCGTCCCCAACTCAATTTTCTTGAGATTATCTGCAGTGGTATGGATTCCATCTTCCAGTTCTTTCGGAGCTGGGGGAAATTCTGAGATTACCTCATCGCTGCCGCTTTCAAAACACCAAGGGAGGTTGTTTATGTCTTCGGACCCTCCTTTCAATATTGTTATCACATGGCAGGTGCGAATTTTCTGCCAATCCCAATGCGGAGTTGGTTTTATTCTTGTGTTTTCAGGTTCGTGCTCTTGCGGCGGCGCTACCCTCCAACTGTCAGACAATGCGAATTTGCCAAGCTGATATTGGTCCTCGACCCAATTCTTAAAGGTGAAGCAATCTTCAAGCTGATGTCCTACTACTTGATGGTAAAAGCAATACTTCGGGTTGGAGACCTTGCCTGCTTGTTCAGGGTGTTTAAACTCTGGCAACGTAAGCATTTGATGTTTTAGAGCGAGATCGAATATTTTCTTTGTTTTGTTCCGAGGAAAAGAGTATGCTCGACCCATTTTCTTCCCGAGGGCTAAGTGAATAACGCTCGATTCTCGGATGCGCGGCTTCTTAGCTCTGCTTTGTAGTTGTCGAGCGCCTCTCTTGCCTTTCGACTTGTTTTTGTTCTCGCGTCGAACCTTTTTTGTAGCAGGTTGACAAGGAACGGCATCTTCGTTCTTTACTGCCTGTTGGAGGAGGCGCTGTGTCTTAGCTTTCTCATAGATTGCCATTTCACGATCGTGATCATCTCGGGCTTTTTGACTCGCATCCCTTATAAGTTTGCTCATCTGGTCTTCAGATGATGGACTGGGCGGTTTTGTATCCGGAACTTTTGCTGGTTCGGGATTAGCGTCCTCCCATTGAGCGTCCGCCTCTTCATCGAAGTCATATATGGCATAACAGCTGTTTACTAGCTCCCGCTTCCTTGGCCGGATGTACCCAAGCCCTTTGGTTTCTACTTTCCCGTTAGGCAGTTTGCATTGGGTCCCGGGAATGTTCCAGACCTTGTCATAGAATTTGGCTTTTCTAACGGTCTGTGTGAAGGACATCCCCTGGCGTTTTAGCAGTTTCTTCAAACCTTCGGTATAATACCGGGGAAGACGGATAGGCTGAAGCCTGTCAAGTGTGGGATCCGCGCCATGCCAAACTTCTTTTTCTACTTTGTTCTCTTCAGAACGGTAGAATAAGATTGCCTTCTCACCCCTTCGTCCGGGAGGGATATAGAATGTCTGCAATTCTTCTACGCTGTTAGTGTCGAGTGCATCCAGTTCTTTGTAATGTTCAAGCGGCACCATGGTTATCTGCAGACTTCGCTCTTCATCAGCGGAGATCTGTATCGAAGGCCGAGCAGGGAATACAGCATGAACTTCATCCTCTGAATCACTACCGAAGATCAACGAAGGAACGGATGGTCCTGGCCTGGTAGATTGGGATGGACCTGAATAAATTATATCCTCCTCCTCGGTATCACTGCCGAAGACAGGGATGGTGGCATTAGTTTTGTTCTCCGGTTTGTGACACCTTTCCGTGTCTTCGAAGCTCGGCAAGAAGTATTTGGCATCCTCATACTTGCGAACTTCGTTCACAGAAAACGGATTCAACTCTCCGGCCACAGTGTACTCGAGGCCATCCCTGGAATATTTCATACACTGATGCTGTGTAGAAGGGATGATATTGTACTCGTGTAGCCATGGTCGGCCGAGCAGAGCATTATAGCACGTCTTGGCATCTATAACATGGAATTTGATGTCTGTGACGAGCAACCCGAAGCGTAGCGTCAATATCACAGATCCAAGAGTCTTTGAAGATTGAGAGTCGAAACCGGAAATAGTGATCTTGTCCCGGGCAAGGTGTTGGGCACTCATACAAATCTCCTTTAACACTCGTACGTTGAGTAAATTGACGGACGATCCGTTATCGACCAAGATTTTACCTATTTTTATGTCATGGCAGTATCCTGAGACATAAAGAGGGCGATTGTGTTCACACGTCCCGAGAAGAAGGTCCTCATCACCAAAAGCAATGTCGGCTGTGTGCACTTCTTCCAATTCGTCTTTCATCTTTTCTTCGGCCAAGAAGGCTTGGAACTGGTCCGGATCTTGTAGCGCCTTAATCAAGGAGTCTCTCGCCTCCTTTGATAGTAACAAGGCATCAAGGATGCTGAGTTGTGAGGGTAGCTTCCTCAGATGTGCTAGGACATTGTAATCCACCTTACTCCTCTTTGGCGGATTTTTGGCGGTTAACTCTTCCGTGACTTGGTCATCCAAAGTGATGTCTTCAGAGACCTTCTCTTTCCCTTTATCTTTTCTATTCGAGGGTCCGAGGTTCTTTTCAGGCAGTGTCCGATTCCGCAGCTGTATATTTTCGCAAGACTTCGGTTCTTCTTCTTTTCCCGAAGTTGACTCTTTAAAGAGAGGGGCAATCTCTAGTTCCTCATCAGAGTCGCTCCCAAATGTGGGCACTTGTGACCTGGTAGTGTTAACCATGTGACAGTTGCCGGCAGTTCTTTCAAGCACTTTGGTCGTGTTTCTTTGCTCCCGACGAACCTTGCGCTTTTCCCGTTTAAAGCGCTGTTGATTAGCGACGTATCCTTGCCACCATTTACCGAACGCTTTGCACTCTTGGGTAGAATGTGAGACCTTCTGATGATATAAGCAATAAGAGGGATGCGTTTCTACCATGCTAGTAACTCTTTCTTCTGAGGGTGGTAGCTTCATGCCCATCGATATGGCCTTGGCGAACTTCTTTCTTATCTTAAATTGGCTTTTGTCAGCGGTGGAGGCATTTTGCTCCAGTGGGATCATCTCGGCTCTTTCCTCAAGTCGCTGGCGCTGGGCCCTTTCGAATATAGCCATCTCGCGTTCTCGATCAGCTTTGCTTTTCAATTGAGCTTCATTAAGAAACGCGCCAATCATTTCAACTGATAACCCTGGGGCTCTTGATTCGGCATTTGCCCCCAGCGTTTTGGTGCCAGAAGTCCCTTCATCGTTCGAAGTCGAGTGAGAGATCATATGACAGCTCGCCACATACTCCTCGGATTCATCCGATGAACTTTCCTCCTCATCCTCTTTTTGAAAGACGTGATCAAGGAAATCTTGGAGCGTAATGGGAGTCCGCGCCCTTTGGTTGTACTCATCCAGTGAGTCGATCTGCTTCTGTAGGTCCGTGCGCTTGTCGCCAGGCTTCACGGGCTTCTTAGATTTCTTCTTCTTCTTTTTCGAAGATTTTGACGGCTGGTTATGAACGCTTGAACTACCACCATCGGTCTTCAGAGTCGGACGTGGCTTCAACATCCCCTCTATAACCTGCGGTTCCAAGGGGTTCTTCCACTTGACCGCTGGGCAGGTCTGAAGATCATTTAGCATTCTCCTCGTTTTGGCTGATAATACAACCTCCCAGGGAGCTTCTTCAATGACGGAGCATGTTGCCCCCGGCGTATTCGTTCCCTTGTAGGTGTGGGGCTGCGGAGGGTTCACCTTCCATTTGTCAGATAGCGCAAACTTGCCCTGACGGTACTGGTTTTCGAGCCAATTTTTGAACACGTAACAATCTTCGATTGGATGTCCTAGCACTCGATGGTAAGGGCAATAATTAGGCTCGTTAACGTCGCTTGGTTGTGACGGCCGTTTTGGATCTGGCAGATTTATAAGCCTATTGCGCAATGCCAGCTCAAATAACCTCCTCGTTTTATCACGGGGGAAGGAGTAAGCACGTCCCATCCTGTCCTCAAGGGGTACGTACGGGCGCGTGTTATTTGGACGAGCAACCGCCTTCGAGTCGTTCGATTGCTGTTGGGCATTAGCGACGATGATAGCTTTTCCCTTTCCTTTGTCGTTTCGAGAGTCGGGCTTCGGGAGAGGGGGTTTATGGCCCATCTGGTCCATCTGCGCCAATTTGTCGATCAAAGCCTGGAAAGAAGTCGGCTTGAAGAACATCATAAACTGCGAGATGGTTGCTTGTGGATCAAGGGTTCCGACAAACATTCCCACCGCAGGGGCTTCTTCTATGCGTTGTTCACATTTAGACCATAAATTACGCCACCGTATAGCGTACTGGACCCACGTCTCGCCGGGCTTCACCCTGGCGTTAATCAGCGCCGTCATCGGAGTACGTTCGCTGGCACTTGCAAAGCGTTGGGTGAAGAGCAGCTCCATCTCTGCGAAGGTTTTAATGGAGTCGTTGGGGAGCTCGGAATACCACTCGAAAGCCGTATCTGATAAGCTTCCAACAAACTGGCGCAGCAAGAGCTTGTCGTCGCCTCCAGTGTTACCACAAAGCGCCCTGAATTGGGCAACATGTTGATGGGGATTGCCGGTCCCCTTGTAGACATGAAACTTTGGAATTGTGTAACCTGGTGGGTACTTGATTTGGTCGTACCAGCCCGGATATGGCCGCCCCGTTTTCACAACATGGCCGGCTGCTTCGGCCGCGTGATGAACTTTTATCTGCTGGGCTATATATTCGTCCAGATCCGTTTTAGAGATTGTGTCTTCTTTAGCCGTCGATAGAACGGGTTGAGGGTTTGATGTTTCTCCCCTATCATCCCCAAGGACGATCGGGGGTTCTTCAGTCGGGGATTCTGGTTGTATCATCATCCCTATCATATCTTGGAAGAGAAGGCCTATGCGCTGTATATTGGCTGCTTGTTCAGCAGCCTCTTGGTCTCTTTTTTCAAGCATTCGGCGAAGGAACTCGGCGTCGGTCTCTTCTTCTTGACGTTCATCTAAGGACGTCTCAGGATTCTCTTTTGGCCCCGTGAGTGCAGCCATGGTAGTCATCATCTCCTGGAGCTTTTGTTGCTGCTCCTGAGACTTGGTCACTGACCGGGTAAGCGGTCGGTGACCCATAGAAGTACGACTTTCTTCTTTCCCCGAAGCCATATAGACTGTATGAACTGTGATGCCCCCTGACTTGGGGCGTTTAGGTTCACCGTTCTTAGACTTTGTCAGCGTCATGGGAGCTTTTTCTGGCCTCTTCCTTTTATGGGCCTTCGAGGTTGAAGGAGCCGCTGAATTGGGCATTCTAGCATTTGTTGCCCCCTGTTGTTTGGCGGGGCGATTTTTGTCTTTTTCCACTCTTGCCCTGTTCCGGTGACGGAGGTGGTTTGAGTCAATCACGGAGTCTTGAACCCTCCGCCAAACTTTATAAACTTTCGCTGACAGCCGTTGAGGGGGCTGTTCCTGTTTCATCTCCGGAGCTTTTTCCCTGGGTGGAGGAGACCTTTTTAACGTGGCCACCGGGGAGTTCTTTCTCACTTTCCTCAGCATTTCAAAGCTGTTTCCAGTTGGAACAGCAGCATCGACTTCCACCACTGGAGCTGGTGGGGTTAGCCCTGAGGGGGAGTTGCCCCCTGCTTTCCTTACTCTCTGCCAATGGCGACGTCGCGCGCGACGAGCCGCCGGGATTGGCTCGGAGATTGAGGTGGTTTCTCGTTGCCCCCTGTTTGAGCGTGGGGTAACTGTTGATGTCAGCCTGTTGAAGACTGATGCCTTCTGATCAGCTGGAGGAGGAGTAGGAACTGTCAATCTTGTGAAGACTGACTCTCTAATGGGAGAAGTCGCCTTAACGACTTCCAAAGTAGCGGCCGTTGCCCTCTTTGGGACAGCCACCTTATAGTTCTGACCCAGCCTGGTGAAAACGGAGGCTGTTGGTTCAGTAGCAGGCGACCCGTTGACAGGGGTCGTGGTAACAGTGAGCCGGTCGAATACCGACTTCTTTTTCGCTTCTGGTGCGGATGTCGGCGCAGAGAAGCTTGTAGGTGGGACCATAGTCCCGAAGAACAAGCCGGTGGTGGCCTGAGTTACTTGGCCTACCGGCAGAGTCAGGAAGGAAGCCGCCTGGGGCCCATATGCTACACCTCTAGGTGAGGTGGAGCGTCCGTTGCAGTTGCACTTCGAGCAGTTGGTGCAGTTGGTGGCCATTGAATGCTTGAGTTCTGCACCAAACAAAAGACCAAATCTTAGCAACTTGAAATCCGAAGGCAATCATTTAACAAACCGCGATTGGTTCGCGAAAACGACACACGAAGTGTGGAGTGGAAAGAGGAAGAGGTCCCACCGGGCGTGCCAGAATCTGTTCCCCTCCGAACGGCGGCCGAGACGTTAGGACGTCCTGTGCCTGGGGTTCGGGGCAGATGCTATTTGGTTTTATCCGTCTATCTCTCCGAAGATGCCAAGTTGATTTATGGCACCGTGTATCGGAGGTTTAGACGGATGCGGCCGATGTAGCAGACTTCGTCAGATTCCCCCTCAGGGTGAGGGGTTTTTGATTGTGGGGACGCTCTTCCCTGCAGGCGCAAGCCCCTGCAGTTAATTACGCTACCGCGTCGCGGTAACAACTTTCTCCTACTCCAGAATTTCACTTCGTGTCGTGTGTGTTTGTTTTGTTTATGGTTGCCCGTGGATTGTATACGGAGACTGAGTGATGTCGTCATCCGTAGGACGTGGATAATTAGTCCAAATCCGTATTTACTTAGATTTGGGTTTGGTGTTTTTAGTTTAAGGATGCATTAGTCGCGTTGCGTCTAAGATCGACTTAAACATTCGTTAAGGATACGTTAGTCCTGTTTTAGACTAAGATCAACTTAACATCATGATTGATTTAATTATCCGGCCGTCGGGACTCGTCACCTCTCTGACGTCGTTGAGGGATTACAATGACAGGCGTCTGAGGAGTTCAGAGATGTACCCTTAAACCAAAGTTAATTTGGAGTTTTACCGTTTATTTAAATGTCTAAGGACACGTTAACCGTATTTGGGGTTAAGGTCAACTTAGACGGGACCGTTTAGATCCAACAAAAGAGCGTTTGGGCCCTATTGTGCCAGTTTAGGGACATGGCGGTCCATCGCCAGTTTTAGGGACGTGGGGGTCCATTATTAGTTTAGGGACGTTTCGGTCCGTCGCCAGTTTAAGGACGTAGTGGTCCATATTCCAGTTTAGGGACGTGGTGGTCCGTCGCCAGTTTAGGGACGTGGTGGTCCATTATTAGTTTAGGGACGTTTCGGTCCGATATTAGTTTAGAGACGTTTCGGTCCGACATTAGTTTAGGGACGTTTCGGTCCAATATTAGTTTAGGGACATTTCGGTCCGATGTTAGTTTAGGGACGTTTCGGTCCAATGTTCTCATTTTGGGGCAAATATTAGTTTAAGGACGTTTCGGTCCAATATTAGATGAGTGGTCGTTGGGACCCGTCGCCTCTTTGACGTCGTTGAGGAATTACAACGACGGATGTCAAAGGAGTTCGGAGATGTACCCTCGAACCGGATGTAGATTGATTTAGAAGAGCGATTTTGCTCAGTCAATCAATTTATTCTGAGCTCTGCTCATTTATGAATGATGCAATGCATCTGTTTTGATTTGGGCTCTGCCCCTTGTAAAATGCATAGCATTCTGGAGATTCTGTTTGGGCTCTGCCCATTTATAAATGATGCAAAGCATCTGTTTTAATTTGGGCTCTGCCCTTTAAAATAATGCATTTGCGCTTTATTGAGCCTGTTAGGCCTTCTCTTAATTGGGCTTGGCCCCTTTTTAATGCATCTGCGCTTTGCGCTAAGTAATGAGCGCAAGTCCATATGATGATGACACGTGTCGTGCTCTGATGAGCGCAAGCGCACTAGCGCAGCGCGTTGCGCTGTTGCGCTGCGCAATTGCGCTGCTGACACGTGGCGCGCTCTCAGCGAGTTGCGCTAATTCCAGAGAGCAAAGCTCTATCTTAAGAGCGCTTAGCGCAAATGGTTTTATAGCCAACACGTGGCGCTCTCTTAAGAGCGCAACGGCGCAAATTGGAAGTGCAAAGCACTAAGAATCTTTTAGATTCAAGAAGGGAAGTGCAAAGCACTGTTTAATTTCTTCGTCTACATTGGATCAAAGAAAAATAAATTTTTCTTTATTCGAAGAACCAGAGGTTCTTAAAAGTGCAAAGCACTATTCTTTTATTATTTTATTATTTTTGTTGTTTTTTACAGAACCGAAGGTTCACAAGAAGTGCAAAGCACCCTTTTTTTTATTTTTAATCAAAAGATCATTGATCTTATTTTTAGATCAATGATCTATTAGAAGGCCCTTCTTCTTTTCTACCTCATGAAGGTTCTTTACCTTTTTCTTCTCGGAGTTTTCTCTGTTTTAGGGTTCTTGATTTTTTTCGAGAAAATTCTTGATGCCCTTTTTTGAATGAGGTCTGGGGTCCTATTTATAGTGCCCCATAAATTTGTTGAATTTGTTAACGGGATCTTTCTTGAATGATTTTTGGGAGTTTTCCCACCGTTGGATCTTTGATCCAGAGGCCGAAGAAAGTGTTCTAGTTCTGGAAAGAACAGAAAAGATTTCATGAAATCTTAATTCAGTTTGGGCGCAGATACCCCAGCGCATGACACGTGTCGCGCAGCGCAGAGCGCAGCGCAACTGCGCTAGCGCATCTGCGCTGACACGTGTCGTGCAGCGCAGAGCGCAGCGCAACTGCGCTAGCGCATCTGCGCTGACACGTGTCGTGCAGCGCAGAGCGCAGCGCAACTGCGTTAGCGCATCTGCGCTGACACGTGTCACTTAGCGCAGAGCGCAATGCAGCTGAAGCGTTGCTTCCTTTAAACAGAGCTTTGCTCTGATTGGGCGCGCCTTCTTGGGCGCTGCGCGCGGGATTTGAAGCTCTGCTTCAAAGATTTGAATTTTGAATTCAAACAGAGCTTTGCTCTGATTGGGCGAAACAGGTGTATTATGGTTTCAGTCTCGTGCCACTTTTAACATCTTCCGTACCAACCTACCCCTTATAAACCCTGCGATGTCTTGATTGTGTTGTTGTATTATTTGTATTGTATATTGAATATAGACGGATGACTTGTCGAAACCATGATATCGGTAATGGAACGGATATAATGGTTGATCATGTAAATGGAATATATCCATGGTTCGGTTCGGTCAATATAGATTGATTAGATTGAATAGCCGGATTCATTGATCCATGTTATATTGTAGTTTGATACTTGAATCATATTCAAGTCAGATTGATTATATTGAGACACGGTCTGAGTCAGACACTTTAAAAAAGAACTTGAAATCCTGATCATTTTGATGTTATCGGTAACTGCTGCACATGAACGGCAAGATTTGTGTCTTTTTCCAAGACAATTACCGTATTGATAACACCGTTTGTTAGGTTTTCTACCTTAGATAGGCAAGCACCCATATCTCCGGCTTCCTGAGGCTCAAGAGACTGGTCCCGCTTAAACCTATGTTTACTAGGGTCCTTATTATAATTTAGTATAATTTGAGGGGGGTTTTATGTAAAATAGTTTTGTTATACTTTCAAAAAATACCTCAAGTATTTAATTATCGTCTTTAGATTTTTCATAGATGTTTCATTTATTCAATGTGAAATTTCTAGTGAATATGACCTAGTTTTAAAGTATAAGGTATTTATTTGAATTATTGGAATTGTATGGTATTTATTTGTAAATGGAATGTTTTTCTTGAATTTTAGAAATGTGGAATATTATAAATATTAAAAATAGATATTTTGATATTAATTACATATATATATATATATATATTTATTAAAAATATAAGTTTTATTTATAATAGAAATCACATTTTCTAAAGAAAAATTGTATTAAATTTTTTTCGAGATCGTATGCTCCTTGCGGAGGTCTGCATCTCACTCTACTAGGTCCGAGAATGTGCGATAATCCACACCATACCGAACGGGCTCCCCAAAATGGGTTGCATAGGCGCAATTGCAAAGATTTGTTAAATACACTTCTTATAGAAAAATGTTTTATAAGTTGAAAATAGTTATATATAAAGTCGTATTTTCCCAAATCTATTTTCCCAAATTCCATCGTGTTATGTTAGATATGTGTGTTGTGAGGAGGTAGGTCGTTACCTCGTGAGTTTTCTAAGGTAATACGATTTAAAAAGTGTAAGCATGTCGAAATGAAACATGAAGGTATTTTAACATAAAAGTGGAATAAAACTTGCTATGGTTATTATTTTAATGTCAAATTTGTTCTGTTATTTTTGTTAATGTTTAATGGTCATGACATACGAGTTTGGTATTATTGTGTTTAAGAAAAAATAAACATTTTAAAGAAAAACCGAATCGGAAGTCGGATTAATTCCGCTTCGTCGGGTTTTAGTTTTGAATGTTTTTAGAATAGAGAAAAGAAGAAGAAGTAGGGACTTACTGGATAATTGGGTATAGGAGAGAAAGAGAAAGAGGTGGGAGTTTCCGGTGCGTCGTTTCGTCGTCGGAAACTCCTTGAGTTGTCGTCGGAAGTTCATCGGAGCTTCGCCCTTTGCTAACTCCACTTGCACACAAAAGGATCTTGGAATTTTCTTGAGAGTTTTTGTAAGAAATTTCAGTGTGAAGGGGTGTAAAAATACAGTGGGTATTTATAAGTAAAATTAGGGTTAGGGTGTGATAAATTTTGAGAATTAAAATGCATTAAAAGATAGAGTAATGCAAAGTTTTAATTCTCTGGAAAATGTAGGAAAATAAGCAGTCAGGGGTTAACAGGGGGAGTTCAAGGGTCTAGGGAAAATAAAAAAAATTTCATTTGGCCTTCACCAGACCGGCGGCACCAGCCCAAGTCGTGATCTCGCCGGCCCTATCCCGGTAAGGAGGGCGCGGATTTTCCCCATGTGTTCCTGACGTTTGGTATACCCTCGTGCACATGTTTGATTAGGCTGCGACTCTTGGATTTACGTGTTGTGCACGTGTAGACGTTTGGGCTTCTAAAAGATTAAAAGAATTTTAAATAAAAAGATATAATGGCTGATGGGATTTGAACTCTGGTGCTATGGTTCAGCAGTGCAAGGTATTACCAGTGAGCTACAAGCTCCTTCTTACTGTTCAAAAGCAAAACAAACTTATAACTCGTGTTCAGACTTAGGTGTCCCTTTATGTATTTTGAAAAAAATTCGTACAGAAAGTTAGGGTTGTTACAATATCACTTAGGAATCCCTACGATTCCTAAGAAGAAAATACACTTATGAGATCCTCTCAGCTCGTAGGGAGAAATACTTTTGTGAGACCCCTACGGCTCATAAAATCAAAAGCCTTAGTCGGTAGGATCCTAACCCTGTCTACTAAGCCATTTTTGTTCAAATCGACAAAGGCAAATGATGATTCGCTCCTGGCAACATTCCATTTGCAGCGATACTGATGCCTAAACTGGTGTCAAACTCCAAGTCTCTTACGGCAAATGATGATTTGCTCCTGGTAATATTCCAGTCGCAGCGATGCTGATGCCAATATTGGTATCAGATCTCAGGTTCCTAACTCGTAATAAAACTCAGCGAGTCGCAAAAAATGCGTATGAGAAAGCCAAAATGGTAGGGCAACTCGCAATAAAAAGCAGCGAGTAAAAATAAAAAATATATATAGCAGAAATGATTGGGCAATCGCGACTTTTGCGATATGAAAAGATGAAAAGATAGAGCATCGCGGAAAAATAAAAAAATATAAAATGAAATTTCCTTTGCCCTGCAGATAGGTCAACAACGACTTTTGTATATAATCCATGAGCACAAATGAAAAAAAGGGAACCATATTTTCCCACCAGGCTCCGACAAAAGGAGAGCCAGATCTCGACGGCAACATCTAAAGCCTAAAGTTCACCCCGACGCTATTCTCATTACAGCAGGGTGCAGACACAACAATCAGATAAAAATGGAGTAATGGCAAAATCCTAGCTCCGGTTCGACGTGTTTCTCATGCCAGCAGGATGTAGATGCAACACCATCAAAGACCCTAGGGTCAAACAAAAAAGGAGTAATGGCAAAATCCCAGCTCCAGCTCGACGTTCCTTCTCGGTGTAGATGCGACGTCAACAAAGGCTCCAAGGAGCCAAATAAAAAAGGAGTGACGACAAAATCCTAACTCCAGCTTGATGTGCTTCCCATGCCAGGAAGGTGCAGACGTGACGTCAATAAAGACCTAAGGGTCGAACAAAAGAGGAGTGACGGCATATCCCAAGCTCCAGATCTCGATGGCAATACATACAGCATAGACGTCATATAGATGTCTACCCTACTTCAGTAAAGAATCGGTGCGACATCGTCAAATAAAAAATGAAGTGATGGCATATTCCTAACTTCGGGTCTTGACGACAATATATAGAAAGCCTAAAGACCGTTGGAGATCGTCCCACCCCAGAAGGGTGCGGTTATAACTCATCGGGGCTCTAAATTGAGCTTAACCTCAGGTAAATGCGTTATGGAAAATTCTTAACATTTGCTCTTTCGACGGTAATATGACCTAAGGAGATTACTTGAAGACGTCTTGTCCAGCCCCCGAAGGGATCAAATACACGACATTCGCGGGGTTACCCGAACAACAGCTTAAAGACTGTATATCGAGGAATACATCAGCCAACGCGACAGTACCACGGACTAAAACCCTAATACCACAAGCCTAACGGACCTTTGTCATAAAAAATGGGGGTTATCTATATATGACGTTAGGACAAGTTTGCCTGTAAACCCAAGGAAGGCAAACCAAACAAACTCCGAGATGAGTACATAAACTAGAAACTCCTAAACGAGTGAATAATCTACAAACTATGAAATGGGTATATAAACTAGAAACTGCGAAACGAGTGAATAAACTATAAACTCCGAAATGAGTACATAAACTATTCCGTGCCGAATCAATACAATCAAGAAAAGAGATTTGCGGATATGAAAGAAAAAAGGGCTTATCATTCATACTTCAGAAATGATTACACAATGATGATGATGATGATGATGATGATAAAAAAAAAGCTAATGCATCATAAAAGGTCTACAACAGCAAGACGCTAAACTCCGGACACGAATTTTCAAACTCAAAAGCAAGTTTGAGCAGTGCACCTTCAGCTTCATCAACCATCTTTTTGTGCATCTTCTCTCGGATGCAAGCGTCAGGGTCACCACTAAAGTCCTCCACCCTCTGATATGCCGATACTATTTCTTTCTGCTGAAAGACGCGGTGCAAGATGGCGACGAGATTATCTCTCCGTTTCTTTCAGATCAACCCCATCAAGTAACTGAATGTACCTTATCCTCCGCATCAACAAGCACTTGAAGCGGCATAACCTCAAGGCGCCCGGGTATAGCCTCCCAGATCGACCCAACAACAATCTTCAAAATGGTAGAATGGCGGGGAAGCAGTCGACCATTGTAATCATCGAAGCGACGCATCACCGCGTCGCATTGGGCGTCAGTAAACTCCTGGCCTTAGCAGCGGCCTTGGATGCGAATCTCCTCGTAAGAGATAATCTCTTCAAGACCGTACAGATGACCAGCCATGGTACCTTTTAAAAAAAGGGGGAGAATTAGCGATTAACATACTAAAGTCACTATAGTGACCCCCACAGAATTAGGGTGACGCCTCATCAATGATGAGACATGCACATATTGTGAGAATCCAAAAGGATTATCATTAAATGAGAAATCTCATTAAGCAGTGGAGTCCAAAACTCCCAATGTTCTTGAAGAACGTATTCTACAACATATCCAAATCTGTAAGAAAAATCTACAATAGAAACCCTAAAAAGAAAAGAGGGAAGAGAAATAAAATTCCTAAAAATTTTCAAAATTCCCCAGAGCTAAGCTCTGTTATATAAAATGGAATCAAATTCCTTCAATAGTAGAATTAAATCCCAGAAACCCTCATGGTGGGGAAACAAAGAAAATGGAATTAAATTCCAAGGATTCTCAAAGATCAGTGATAGGGTAAAACCTTAAGAGGAGAACCAACAATTCTCATTGATTCAAGACCTTAAAAAAAGAATTTTATTAGATCTCTAAGAGATCAGTTCAAGAAAAGAGCAAAGCACTGTTGATGGATTTAAAATCCAAGCAAAAAACAAAAATAAAAGGTTTTCCTAAGAGGCGAATGTCGTTAATAATCCTTACCCAAAAAGAGTTTTTGCAGAATTTAACTCTGAAGATCTATGGGCAGAGAGCTAAGCTCTGAAAGGAGAATTAAATTCATAAGAAAAGAGTTAAGGAAGAAGATAAAGAAACAATGGACATCTCAAGGGCCAAAGGCCCTATTTATAAGATGTGCTGGGAAGCGGTCCATCTTCCCGTTCCCCTAGGCAATCTAATGGTTGTAAGGATGGACAGTGTTGCACTCACGTGTAAGCCACGTGAGAGCAATGCTGGGAGCATTTGCTCCCTCATAAAAGAGAAAAAGGTGAGAAAATTCCCCAAGATTCAAGCCTCACGTATTAAACACATGAGCGCCTATATGCAAAGCATATAGGCGATGCAATCAAACAACTAATAGGCAAAATAAGTCTCATGTGTTAAACCCGTGAGCGCCTATATACTTTGCATATAGGCACTGCAATCAAACAACTGATAGGCTAAATATGCCTCACGTGTTAAACACGTTAGCGCCTATATGCGAAGCATATAGGCACTACAATCAAACAACTAATAGGCTAAATAAGCATCACGTGTTAAACACGTGAGCGCCTATATGCAAAGCATCTAGGCGCTGCAGTCAAACAACTAAAGGCCAAATTGGCCTCACGTGTTAAACACGTGAGTGCCCATATGCAAGGCATGTGGGCGCCAAATCAGAGAAGCTAAATAAGCCTCACGTGTTAAACACGTGAGGGCACCTCCTTACATAGAATTAAATTCTACTCTTTAGGAATACTTCCATGGATTTTCTAAAAAAGAAAAATCCTCTCTGTTAAACAAGGAACCGTTGGATCAAAGATCCAATGGTGATTAAGCATAGAATTAAATACTATTGGGAAGGATATTTTCTGTTAAACAGAAAGTTGGTGGATCAAAGATCCAATGAGATGGAAAATATTTCTCATATCTTTCTAAACAGAGAAAAATTATGCTCTGTTAAACCGAGCACCCTTGGAATAAAAAAACCAATGGTGATAAAAATATCACCGTTCAATAGGATTTTATTCTATATATGAGAGAATATTCCCCCAATCTTGTTAAAATGAGAAAACATATTTTGTGAGACAGAAACACTTGGATCAAAAATCCAACGGTGGGTAAAATTCCCCGAACAGATTTTGAGACCAATAAAATCAATTGGAATCTCTCGATGAGAGATTTTAATTAACAAACATGCCTTCACTATATAAAGGACCCGAGACTTCAAGTCTCAGGGAGAGACACAGAAAGACGAACAGAACCTTCTGCAAAAAAATACAGTGAGCTCTTGAGAGAACAGAGAATTTAATTCTCAAAGGAAGAAGACCCTCCTCCTTCAAAACATATTATTTGAGAATAAAAAACCAATGGTGATATCACCGTTCAATAGGATTTTATTCTATATATGGGAGAATATTCCCCCAATCTTGTTAAAATGAGAAAACATATTCTTTGAGACAGAAACACTTGGATCAAATATCCAACGGTGGGTAAAATTCCCCGAATAGATTTTGAGACCAATAAAATCAATTGGAATCTCTCAATGAGAGATTTTAATTAACAAACTTGCCTTCACTATATAAAAGACCCGAAACTTCAAGTCTCAGGGAGAGACACAGAAAGACGAACAGAACCTTCTGCAAAAAAATACAGTGAGCTCTTGAGAGAACCGAGAATTTAATCCTCAAAGAAAGAAGACCCTCCTCCTTCAAAATACTTTAGGTAAATAAAAAAGGAAAGATTAAAAGTATCCATTTTGCCTAATATAATGGATATAAGGGTTTAACCCTTCATACAAGAACTTAGTTCTTCTTTTGATTTGAGATTTGCAAAAGAAAATCTCCTCACAAGTTGAGAATTTAATTCTCATCGGGGAGATTCTGTTCTTCAGACTCAAAACTTAGGGAAAAGACCTAGGTTAAAAAGAAAAAGAAAGAAAAAGAAAAAGAGCATGTGTTCTGGGGAATTTAATTCCTCCAAAATTAGGGTTTAACCCTACATAAAGAACTTAATTCTTATAAAAATAAAAGAAGAACTTAGTTCTCTAATAAAAACAATGATGATGATCCAAGATTTTCAAAACAAAAATCTTGATGATCCTTAATGACTAAAATGTCATTAACAGAGATTAACATCTCTATAAGCAAGAACTTAGTGCTCAACACTATTATAGTGCCTCACATGTTTCTCACGTGAGTGCCTAAAACAAACAAAAGAAAAGCTAAAACGCCTCACGTGCTTCCTACGTGAGCATTCAAAAAAACAAAGAAAAACTCATTTGGGCAGTCACCAAATAAAGCAGCCCAACACCCCAAAAATAAAGCAGTCATGTGAAATACATGTGAAAGACTCTTGGAAACCCGAAATCTAGCTCTTCACGTGCTTCACACGTGAGCACCAGAGCTCTAGCCAAGTGCTTAGCACTTCTGAAAGAAAGAGGGTGAACAAATAGAACCTAAAATCAATGCTCAGCACTCACGTGCTTCCTACGTGAGTGCCATGCAAAGTGCTTAGCACTCTATATTCACTCAAAATAACTAAAGTGCTTAGCACTGATCGGGCAGCGCCCACATCTGAGCGCCTCACATGTTTCACACGTGAGCGCCAACGAAAATTAATGCTTAGCACTATAGCAGCGCCTCACGTGAAAAACACGTGAACACCAGAAAAGGTTAGTGCTCAGCACTATTCCAGCGCCCCTCATGAAATACACGTGAGCACTGCATATATTAGTGTTTAACACTACTGGGTAGTATAGAAGCCCAATCTCAGCCCAAATGGCCTAAATTTCCTGAGGTTAAACCTCTTTGATCTTAATTCAACCGAGCCCATATTGCTCATGATTTCCAAACTAATCTTAGTCTCAAACATGACTAGTGATCTCTCATTGATGATATCTAAATTGATATTCATCCCATATCTCCTAAAGTAATCATAGTCCCAAATATGACTAACGATTCTTAGGTCCACCACAATCTGTTTTTCCCTCAAATACGGGATTCGGTTCAAGGGTACATCTTTCTACACCTCTGATATATGTCGTTGTAATTCCTCAACATCTTCAGAGAGGTGGCGGGTCCCGACAACCAGCAACTCCTTTCGTCATACATTGATGCATTTCCAAATTAACATGCACACCTCAAATCAGACCGCATCCCAAATTGGGTGCATTCCATATCACCATTGTTCACTCCGTCATATAACAAATACACATGCATGCAAGATGAATAATGGACCGAAATGTTCCTAAACTAATATTCGCCTTAAACATGGCGATAATAGACCGAAATGTCCCTAAACTAATATTCGCCTTAAACATGGCGATAGTGGACCGAACGTTCTTAAACTAACATTCGTCCCCAAAACGGAAATGTTAGACCGAAATATCCCTAAACTAAAATCCGTCCTAAACATGGCGATAATAGACCATGATGTTCTTAAAATAAAATAATAGGGCCCAAATGCTCATTTGTTTTAAGTCAATCTTAATCTCAAACTAGATTAACGGTACTTAAATAAACCCAAGCCAAAATCTAAAATATACGGATTTAGACTAATCTGCGCCCTACGGGCGACGACATAAATTAGTCTCCGTATACAATCCACGGGCAATCCGAATAAATCAAAAACACACACGAAAAGAAATGAACTGCTGGAGCAGGAGAAAGGAGTTATCGCAATTCGATAACGTAATTAACTGCAGGGGCTTACGCCTGCAGGGAAGAGCGTCCCCACAATAAAAAAAACCCTCACAAATGATGGGGGATATGATGAAGTCTGCTACAATGATCGCATCTGTCCAAACCTCCGATATATGGTGCCATAAATCAACTTGGTATCTTCGGAGAGGTGGATGGATAAGTCCAAATAGTTTCTTCCCCCAAATTCAGGCAAGACGATCTATCCCAGTTCGTCTTTATTTCCAGCGGTAAACAGGGAGCCATCCTGATTAGATAAGATAATAACCAGTCTAATCTTGTAAGAGCGCACGCTAAAATGTTTACTTCTCTGTCTTTCTCCAGGTAGCGACCATGTCACGCCTTAATCAAAATAATAATATAGATGTATTGACCGAACCTGCTTGTTATACTGGGCTGAGGAACGTTGGTTCCGCCCTATCTTATGACAACTGTCATAAGTCTGGGCAAGGGATAGGGGAATACAAAGATTTTCACGCAACCCGAATAAAGAAAGAGCATTCTGATGCATATTCTTCGGGTGTGTTAGTTTTTGAGAACTGTTTCTCAGTATGCTCTACGTCCTGGGTATTGGATACCGGATTAGGATCCCACATTTGTAATCTGTTGTAAGGGTTAAAGAGAAGTAGAGAACTGGAAAAGGGTGATATGTCTCTCAGAGTAGGGAACGGAGCAATTGTTGCTGCCGAAACTGTCGGCGAATATCACCTTGTATTACCAAATGGTAATACATTGACTTTGAACGACTGTTATTATGTACCGTCAATGATGCGCAATATAATATCCGTTTCTTTATTAGATAAAGAAGGATATAACTTTGCATTAGAGAAAAATATTATGAATATTTTCCTAAATCAAGTGTTGATTAGGTTTGGTACATTATGTAATAGTATATACGTTCTAAATCAAAATACAGTTCTAAATATACAGAACACACACAAGAGAAAAAGTTCAGAAATGAACGAAGCCTTCTTGTGGTATTGTAGACTTGGTCATATCAATGCGACCAGACTAGCTAAGTTGCATAAAGATGAATATTTGAATCCGTTCGAATTTATATTTTATGAAAGTTGTCAGTCATGTCTCAAGGAAAAGATGACCAAAACTCCGTTTACGGGACACGGAGAAAGAGCTACTGAACTCTTGGGACTGATACATAGTGATGTATGCGGTCCTATTTCTACACATGCCAGGAATGGTTCCTCGTACTTCATTACATTCACCGATGATCTATCAAGATTCGTACATGTGTTTCTGTTGAAATACAAATCTGATGCTTTTGAGAAATTCAAGGAATATAAGAGCGAAGTAGAGAACCAGACAGGTAAAAGTATTAAAATCCTTCGATCTGATCGAGGAGGTGAATACTTAAGCATGGAATTCCGAGATTATCTAAAAGAGAATGGGATTCTCTCTCAGCTTACTCATCCGTATACACCACAGAACAATAGAGTATCGGAGCGGAGGAATTGCACCCTATTAGATATGGTGCGCTCTATGATGAGTGTTGCTGAGCTATCTATTTCCTTTTAGAGTTATGCACTTGAGACAACTGCATACCTATTGAATCAAGTTCCATCAAAATTTGTGCCTAAAACACCATATGAAATATGGAATGGAAAGAGACCATATCTTAAACGAGTTAAGATATGGGGTTGTCCGGCCTATGTTAAAAAACAGAATCTGTACCAACTCGAAGCACGGTCAGTTCTTTGCAAGTTTGTTGGATATCTAAAGAATTTACATGGATATATCTTCTACCATACTGAGGAACAAAAGGTGTTTGTTGCTCAACATGACACCTTTTTAGAAAAGAAATTTCTTGTAAAAGAAATTAGTGGTAATTAGGTAGAGCTGGAAGAAGTTCCACATACACAAACTATAACTGATGATTTGGTAGAACCGGAGGATTCAATAGTCCCCGACGAACCTCGGCCACTCCGCAAATCTAGTAGGGTTCCTCATCCACCTGAGAGATACTACAGTTTTCTCATAGACAGTGTGAGCAATGACTATATCATGGAAGATGATGACCCGACTAGTTTCGAGCAGGCCATCACAAGTGGGGACTCTGTGAAATGGCTGGATGCTATGCGATTTGAGATGGAATTCATGTACACCAACAAAGTATGGACTTTGGAAGTTGCTCCTGAAGGGGTAAAACCCATTGGGAGCAAGTGGATCTTTAAGAAGAAAATTTGTGTAGATGGAAAGGTTGAGACCTTCAAAGCAAGATTTGTAGCAAAAGGTTTTCGTCAACGACCAGGTGTCGACTATGATGAGACCTTTTCTCTAGTGGCTATGCTTAAGTCCATCAGGATCCTACTTGCCATTGCTGCATACCATGACTATGAAATCTGGTAGATGGACATTAAGACCGATTTTCTAAATGATGATTTAGAAGAGAGCGTGTATATGACACAGCCAGAAGGCTTCGTAGACAGTGGGAGCAGCGGAAAGGTGTGCAAGCTGCTTAAATCAATGTACGTATTAAAGCAGGTATCGCTGAGTTGGAACATTTGTTTTGATGTAGCAGTCAAAGAGTTTGAATTCATCAAAAAAGTAGATGAACCATACATATATATATATAAAGGTTGTAGAGAGTAAGGTTGTCTTCCTCGTATTATACGTGGATGACATACTCTTGATAGGAAATGATGTTCCTATGGTGCACTCGTTCAAACTCTTCCTATCACAAAAATTCTCCATCAAAGATCTGGGTGATGCCTTATACATTCTGGGGATAAAGATCTATAGGGATAGATCTAAATGGATGTTGGGATTGTCCTAATCCAGGAGTATAGACACCATACTAAAGAGGTTTAGTAGGGATGATTCTAAGCGTCGTAATTTACCCACTTTTTCAGGAATCACTCTCTCCAAAGAGATATCTCCCAAGACTGATTTGGAGAGGGCACACATGAACGTGATACCCTATGCTTCTGCAGTTGGGTCTATCATGCACACGATGTTATGCACTAGACCGGATGTAGCTTACGCACTTAGTGTGGTAAGTAGGTATCAATCAGACCCAGGAAAGAAGCACTGGATATCTATGAAGAATATTCTTAAGTACTTGACAAGGACTAAAAAGATGTTCTTGGTGTATGGTTACGGATAACTCCAAGTGGAGTCCTTTACCGATTCGAGCTTCTAGAGTGATAAGGACGGCAGCAAGTCTGTCTTGGGTTTTGTCTTCACCCTCAATGGAGGGACGGTATGTTGGAAGAGTTCCAAGCAAGATACCGTTGCAGACTCAACGATGGAGGCTGAATACATCGTTGCCAAAGAGGCTGTCTGGATGAAGAAGTTCATTACTGAACTTGTTGTGGTTCCATCCATTGAGGATCCAATACCCTTGTATTGTGATAACAATGGAGCTGTGGCTTTGGCCAAGGAATCCCTGTCCCATCAGCGATCCAGACATATTCTGAGGCGGTATCACCTAATCCGGGGATAGTTGATCGCCGGGAGATCGAGGTCAGGAGAGAAGATACGAAGGATAACACGGTGGATCCACTCATGAAGGCACTCCCCCAGATGCAGTTTAAGAGACTTTTTGAGATGTTGGGTATGCGATACTACAACCTTAGTGCAAGTGGGAAATTGTTAGGAATATGTATGCCCTAGAAGCCATTTTTGTATGATATAGTGGATGCTTAGACATATATATAGAGGACTTTCTTGCTCGACATGATAGTGTGCTATCTGATTGCTCTTTATCTTAACATCTACACTTTTAGTTTACTATCTCATAGATACATGTTGATGAAGCCCTTAGGATGTTGGCTTGACTACCAAGACTATGATGCAGATCATACTAGTGGGGCTTGTATAGTCCATAAGCACATCCTTTAACAGTTCCTAGTCGAGAGATTATCGAGACAGGGCATTGATATTCCAGAGTAGACTAGTGTGTATGTTTCTTGACCCTGTATGGGGCGATGGCTGATCCCACAACTATTGGTGTTTGACATCAAAGACTGTATACAAGTGCTCATTAGAGAATGGGTACACCGAACAGGATTCGCCGAGAACTCCTAGATGGTACCATACCTATCGTCAGATAGCAGTTCTATGGTGACACTTGTACAGATTAGTCTGTAGACCTGAGATCGTCAAAGAGTCTTGTGTGGTTCCCACTATGCTTTGAATTATTTCCTACCACGGCTCAAAGGAGTCATGCAAACAGGTGGATTTTGGATACAGTCCCGAGTCACATGGAGGCAATGAGCGATAGGAGGGATTTCGTCTCTCCCGGTATTGGGAGTTGATGTTGCGCTATACTCGATTGGCTATAATATCAAGTCCCTGGCCAGGGCTGATGAGATTTACTGGTAAGTGTTATCAGTAGTTTCTCGAAAGGTTATAGGCCATACATCGGCATGACTTATCAAGTTAGTGGGGTCTGACGATTCCAGCCCCAGACTCGATATGCGACATATCAGACGAAGAGACCGGACTGTACGATAAGTGTTGCTTATAAGCTTTACGGGAGTTTGGACAAGTTTTCTTGTTGATCTTCTATTCATTTAATACATGGGTAGCCGTTATGTCCAGCTAGTACCGCCGACGGCTTATGGGTATCCGATGTGATCATTACCTACTGCCGGCGTTTTGACGAGTATTTAGAGTACCACACAGAGGTTTCCTAGTTCAAGCGAAACGAAGTAGGGCACATATGGAGATATGTACGGGAGCTTGATTAAATATGAGTATATGATACCATATTCTAATCTAGCGATATTTGATATCATCCTGGTTATATGTGATATAACCGGATTATTGAATCAAGTGTTGATTCAATGATATGATTTTGATATATATGTGTGTGTGTGTGTGTGTGTGTGTGTGTGTGTGTGTGTGTGTGTGTTATAATATATTTGATATTGGCCGATGATATATGATATGACCGGATTATTGAATCAAGTGTTGATTTAATATCTAATATTGAATATTATCCGGTTATATGTGATATAACCGGATAATTGAATCAAGTGTTAATTTAATGTTTTGATATACACACATATATATAATATTAGTCGGTTATATATGATATAACCGGATTATTGAATTAAGTGTTGGTTTAATAATTATATATATATATATATTAACTAATATTTAGCTCATTTAAGATTTTATTCTCTTTATATATATTTATATATATGTGATATATATATGTATTTATTATTGTATCATGGTTGATGATACATAGAACTAGGTTGTATGAGAATCTGTCTTGCCCCGCTTCCCAGTAGATGAAAATGATGACGTAGCAAGCCCGCAACGTATTTATTATGAGAAGGCCGTTTCTCAAAATAAATACGCTAAGCATCTATAAGTAACATAAAGTAACAAGAACAAACAAAAGAATGAAATCCAACTCTGATTTATTACATTCATGATTCATAGTTGACAAAATATCTGAATACAAGATATTTAACATGAGAAACCTTAATAAGGAGGCATATATAAATAAGGTGAAATGAAAAGCTGAATGAAACTATACGTCCGTTTGTGATACGAACTGTTTGTACTCCTTTTCGACCACTTCTATCTTCTCTGTCTCAATGTCACCTGACAAACATTCCAAGAATAGAAAGAAGTGAATGGAATGCCCGTCAGCGAACTAACACTCGGTAAGTTCTAAAAAAAGGATAAGTGTAGAAATGATAATAACAAGTGTATAAATTAAGAACTGCTATCATTAAGCTGTGAACGAGTAACACTAATAATTAAGCATGGCAATTCTATGTAGCATGACAGTTCTATATAACATGCAGTGTAGCATGAGCTTGGAAAACAAGTAAATAAGCATGGCAAGATATATAAACATGACAATTCTATGAATATGGTTATTCTATTCTAACATGATTGTTTGTAGTTTGATAAAGAAAGTATTCATGTATACGAGAAGAGTCCATCTTACCCCGTGGACTATGGTAACATGTAGTACAAGGCTCCGTCATAACCCACGGGACAACGGCACATGAATTCATATAGGTGTCTCTTAAGTGACCTCTCGTGCCATGATATATGTTCCATACCAATTTACCCCTTTATCACCGCGTATAATATTGTATAGTTCAAGTTTACAGGTCTTGGCCGAATCCATGAATATAAAAAATGTACAAGTTCATGTTCAAGTTGTAATTATGTATTCAGGTATTCATATCAAATTCATATCAAGTTATATTCATGGTTCGGTCAAGTCAAGTCAAGTGTTCAAATTCAAGTTTGGATATTTAAGTATTAAGTTCAAGTGTTCAGATTCAAAGTCAAGTCAAGTATATCATGTAATAGGTTCAAGTCAAATATACAATATCTAATTATATATTCATGTACATGCGACAATTCAGAGATCAAAAAAAAAAAACAAGGTGTACATGTTCGAATAGCATGAAAAGAGGCAAGTATGTTATTCAAGTAACGACCATAAACAATACTGTAAAGAAGTGTTATATACGAGTAATTAATCAAGTCAAACGAATGTGGAATATAATCAAAAATATATCTCTATGTGTTGTGTATGCATGAGTTCCAGTTGCACCTAAATACGACTTCCGGTTTGTGAAATATACCCGTTTTCGTATTGTCGCGCAAAACAGATCAGAAGCTGTTCAGCACCGTCACACATTTTTAAAATACAGTTTGGGTCAATTTCCATCAGGTTTCAGATTACGAAGATTATAAAATTATAGGTCTTTCGACGTAATTATCTAAAACACTAAGATTCACGCGATTTGGATTTTTGAAGCTCTACTTATGATCATTTTAATATCAGCGTTTAAAACAGAAATTCAGATTTCTGGACAGCTGTAAAACCCTAGTTCATTTATACCAGTTCTAGTTCACGTGTTTCTTTATTTATGGTATTTTCCTGATTTATTGTGTTTTGGGTGCGGATAGTGTATTTGACATTTGCATTTGCATCCGACCCGACCCGCATGCTTGAAACCAGTCTTGATTCATGTTTATGATTTATCCCGACCTGTTACATGGACTCATGCACTTTCATTTTAATTTATACATCTTGAATACTGACATTTTATCTGGCATTTGCATTTTTACAATATAACATTTTAAGTCACATAAAATATTTTAAAAATACATTGAATGGCCTGCATGATACCCCTAGCCCTATGGTAGCATCCGCATATCTTGTTCTCGTCCCGTTCAGTGAAACGGACTTGTTTGGATGGCCACGCGTACGTGCGTGCATCCGTTCTTGGGGGTATGCATTTTTCGTTATCCGGACATTCATTTTTTATTTTTTGGTCGACATGTATATTTTTCGTATTTTAAAACTGAATTTTAGACCCGACCCGGGCATGTTTTGGACTATGTTTGTATTTACCAGAATATCAAATTTTATTTATATAATATTAATTTTATAAATTGATACAAATTAAAATTTAGTTAACTAATAAAAGATTTTTTTAATTTAAATCTAAACTAATTTCCTAACAAACTAACAACCCCTTTCTCTCTCTCTCCCTCTCCTCTGCATATATATATATTTATATATATATTTATTTATTTATTTTTTTCTTTCCTTATTTAATACACAGCCTCTTCTTCTTACTTCTTCTTCTTCTTTCTACTTTCTTTTTCTTGATCTTGTTTCTTGATTCCGGTGATCACCGCCGGAGCCGTGCTCGTCGCTGACGATCCAAGTGATCCAGTGAACGTACCTGACTTGCGTGATCACCCTCGTGCGTTGTTTAGAACCGTTCCGTGTACCGTGCGCGCGTCGCGACATTTCGCCGACGAAAGACGTTCCGTACACATCCGTTCTTGTTCCGTCTAGGCAAGTTAATCTTGCTACATGCTATATAACTCATTATATACCTATTTAAATAAATATCACACCTGTATTTTAAATCAAGCATCCCATGTTTCATATTACAGCCTTTCGACGTTCCGTTTACAACTGTATAGTGCATTTCAGATCTAGGGCATGCAAACCAATCTTAATTACATGCTACATTACTTTAGATGCATCTATTTTAACAAATGGAATACCTGTATTTAAAATCATGCACCCCTTGTTTAGTTTTATATCTTTTCGATGTTCCGTTTGCATCCATTCATATCATTTCAGATCTAGGTCATGAAAACTTATCTTGTTACATACTGTACTATCATATACTGCATCAAATTGAATAGTTATATTTCATATTGCTTAGTTATATGTTCCACACTTGTTAGTTTATCATTTTACGATTATATGATACCCGTTTGCATCCATATCATTTAAAATATATATCGTCGTAATATTTCTTATTATTATCTTTAATTAGTTTATAATATGCATTTTATAATGTTACACATTTGAAAATATTATAGTTTACACATGAAACGTCGTTGAAAAGCGGATACGACAAATCTGAAATTTACTGTACACCTTACCTTATAAAATTCATTATAAATCATAGAAAAATCATTAATATACGTTCTTTAGTTTGTTACGAAGCTAACTCAGAATACTATAAATCTATGAAATATTTACTTGCAAAATAAAATTTTTAAATAACGTAAAATGCAAATGAAAATATCTCTAAACTGCTATCCAGGGAAATTACAGCAGCAAACTTTCAATTTCGAATGTTCATAACTTTTTGTAGGGACAACCTGAGATGTTTATACTTATAAAAATGAAAACCTTATTGAATTATCTTTGTTTTGGTATGAGACACGTCCCTTTTGGAGAACGTTTGTTATTTTTAAGCTATTTTACAAATCAGGGTGATGCTGAATTTCTGAACGGAACTTTCTTGTGCATGGTTAATCAATACCACTTTTATAGTTATTAATCGATTTGAATATGTTATCCATGTTAATATTATTATATCAATATCTATTTAATAAATAATAGTGCTTGTGTTTTAATATTCAGCAAATTTTACCGATTTACAGTTTTATAGTATCCGTCAGTATTCGTACGGTTTATTACATATCTAGTTGCACGCCGAGACCATATTATTTCATGTTACTATTGTATTAGTGCTCTATACTTGATTTTGTGCACCCATATTTATTACAGTTTGATTATGAGCACCCACTTGATACTTGTGCACTACCTGACATGACCTGATACACTACTACTTAACACGACTTGATACATGTGCACTACTTGACATGATTTGATTCCATGTACACTACCTGACATGACCTGATGTATCACAGCCCGACTTGATATCGATCTTGTTACTAATGCCGACAACCTTGACCTGTTGTCCCTATGGACATTTCCTGTTGTCTATTCAGACAAACATGTACCTGCTTGATCCTATGTTGGCATTAGCTCCAGATTTATCAATACCTGACTTGAACACATAACTTGGGGGTATGGGGAAATCAATGATGAAACCTGACTTGTAACTCGACGGTTCGATGCCTTTACTGATCAGTCTTACGGGTTAGGTCAGCCCCGGAATGATGCTGTTGACATCATTCGTCTTTACATACTACCTTTTATTGCCTAGCGGCACGTCTCGGATTCAGCCCAAGAGTCTTTGAACGTGGTCCCGGGAACGCACGGGATACTATTGAGTTATATCGACGATTCATTAAATTGATTTCAAAGACTTGAGAGTAATTAACCTAGTAGCTTAGTTCAGATTACTCACTACACATCACATATGTTTTTACCCTTCACTGTTCCTTATTCGTGTTACTGTTTTACTTTTATTACTATTCATACCCATGCCTGCATGTCTTGCTACCCCCTGATTATATTATTATTGATATTATGACGCACTGACGTCTGGGTTTTGCATGGCCCAGATCCTCTACCTTTGTCGCAGGCTGATCAAAAATACTTCCGCCGTCAGGCCGAGCAGTGAGGATCCAGTTAGTATCCAGTTAGTTTAGTTATTTCCGTACCTTCCAGATTGTTATTGTTAATTGGATTTATTGCTTCCGCATATTATTTCTTGACTCGTTATTTCTGGCTCATGGACATGTACTAGATAGTTTCTTTTATTTTCCTGTTCTTGATATCTATATACAGCCGTAATGTTACTGTGGAGGGATGTTTCCTAGCCACAGGTAGCATGGTTGGCTCTGTCACGTGCCGATCTTAGCGCACTCTGGGAAGCGGGGCGTGACTGTGTTTGTTTGGTATCAGAGCCATAGAATTTAGGTTAATCGGGTTTGATTCTTTTGTAGTTGGGTATTGGACCCAATACACGAATCAAAAAGCCTGTAATTAGGAGCATGTCCTGCTACATTGTTCTCATGATTCTTGAATCTTATCTTTCTCTTGACCCTTGTCTTGACGATATGCAAACAACTTTGCATCTCGGTTTGAAACCTTTTGGTTTTATTGTTTCTCATTTCCTATTCTTTCGATTCTGATACTAGGATTTTGGCGACTTGAACTGAGTTATGTGATTGTAACTATGAACTGCAGCATGGTTACAATGCGGTACTCTATCTAAGTAACTTGGAGTCCCGGTCTTGATTCATTTCCTTGTTCCATGGTCGTTTTATTACCTTGGTTCTCTCAGTTTCATTACTTACCAGTTCATGTTTTGCAGATTTCTTGGTGATTGATACCGGCAGTTATGAAGTTGTCTTGGGAATGGATTTTCTTGGCACTTTCCATGCTCGCATTGATTGTAGAGCAAAGAAAGCGAATTTCCAGATTTCCGGACATCCAGAGGTTGTTTTGGAGTTAGCAGTTCTGTCGGACCAGTCGGGTTTAGGGCTAGGCCGACAAACAATGTTGAAGCGCCGGCTGTAGTTTGAGATTTCATGGACGTGTTCGAGGACATCTCGGGTTTACCTCCGAAAATGAGATGTGGAGTTCGCGATCGATCTTGTTCCTGGTGTAGCACCAATCTCAAAGGCGTACTATCCAATGGCATCAGTGGAGTTGGAAGAAGTCAAGAAATAGGTTACTGAATTGCTATAGAAGGGTTGGATTCACAGCAGCAATTCACCTTGGGGAGCTCCAGTTCTTCTAGTAAAGAAGAAAGATGGCACAAGGAGGATGTGCATCAATTATCGAGAATTAAACCGGATGACTATTAAGAACAAGTACCCGATCTCTCGTATTGGCGAATTATTCGAGTAACTTGGTGGTGCGAGGGTATTCTCGAAGCTGAATTTGCGATCCGGATATCATCAGGTCTGAGTTAAACCAGAGGATATTTGCAAGACTGCGTTCCGAACTCGATATGGACATTACGAGTATTTAGTGATACCGTTCAAAGTCATGAATGCACCGGCGATATTCATGGACTTGATGAACCGAATCTTTTCACCATTCTTGAACCAGTTTATAGTGGTGTTCATTGATGATATTCTGGTTTACTCGAGAAGCATAGAAGAGCATGCAGAACACTTGAAGATCGCACTGCAGACATTGAGGCAAGAAAGATTGTATACAAAGATGAGCAAGTGCGAGTTTTGGCTTGAAGAAGTGAAGTTTTTAGGGCATGTCGTGTCCGGAATGGAATCGCCGTTGATCCCGAGAAGATTGCAGCAGTTCGAGATTGGCCGATTCCGAAGAACGTAGCAGAGATCAGAAGTTTTCTTGGACTTGCCGGATATTACAGAAGGTTCGTGGAGAATTTTGCTCTCTTAGCTGAGCCTTTAACCAAGCTTACGCGCAAGGAAGTACCGTTCGTATGGACGGATAGATTTGTGTCAGCTTTTGAGGCGTTGAAGCAGATGTTGATAACCGCTCCTATTTTGACCGTACCAGACAGTTCCGGAGGATTGGTGATTCACAGCGAGACATCTGGAAAAGGTTTGGGATGTGTTTTGATGCAGCATGGGAAAGTTATAGCTTACGCATCGAGACAATTTAAGACCCATGAGAAAAATTACCCAACTCATGATTTGGAGCTTGCAGCAGTGATTTTCGCTTTGAAGATTTGGAGACACTACTTATTGGGTGAAAGGGTCGAAGTATTCACTGATCACAAAAGCCTAAAGTATGTGTTCACGCAGAAAGAGCTTAATTTGAGGCAGCGTAGATGGTTGGAGCTGATGGCTGACTATGATCTTGATCTCAAGTACCATCCGGGGAAAGTTAATGTAGTGCCAGATGCGCTTAGTCGGTTGCTAGCAATTCGGACGTTGACTGCACAGAAGGAGATTATCGAAGATTTTCATAGATTCGAGTTGGAGATTGTGCTACCGCATTCTTCGAGACAGTTGATGCAGCTGCAAGTACAGTCATCGTTGATCGAGAATATTAAAGCAGCGCAGTCGCAGGACCCAAGATTGCAGAAGTTTCGAGAACAGGTTGAAGCTGGACTTCGAACGGACTTGTTAATTCATGAAGATGGTTCGTTGCGATATGGTAGCCGTTTGTGTGTGCCAAAAGGAGATATTCGCGAAGAAGTTATGAAGGAGGCACACAGTTCCGCGTATTCCGTACATCTAGGAGGCACGAAGATGTACCGTGATCTACAACAGCAATTCTGGTGGGAAGGCATGAAACGGGAGATTGCCCGCTTTGTAGCGAAGTGCTTGGTGTGTCAGCAAGATAATGCTGAACATCAAAAGGTTGCTGGTTTATTGCAACCACTTTCGATTCCTCAATGGAAGTGGGAACATATAACCATGGATTTCGTGACAGGTTTACCGCGGAGTCCAAAGAGCAACAATGCAGTTTGGGTGATTGTTGATCGATTGACCAAGGCAGCTCATTTCATACCATTTCAATTTGGTCAATAAACGGAAGCGTTGGTAGAACGGTACATGCAGGAGATTGTGAGATTGCATGGAGTACCGGTGAGCATCGTGTCCGACCGTGACACTCGATTCTTATCGCACTTCTGGAGGAGTTTACAGGAAAGTTTGGGGACGCGATTGAAGTTTAGCACCGCTTATCATCCTCAGACAGATGGATAATTGGAGAGAACGATCCAAACTCTTGAAGATATGTTGAGAGCTTGCATGTTGGACTTCAAGGGTTCGTGGGAGGATCATCTACACTTGGTGGAGTTCTCGTATAATAACAGCTTCCAGGCGACTATTCAGATGGCTCCATTCGAAGCATTGTATGGTCGCAAGTGTCGCTCACCCGTTTGTTGGGACGATGTTGGAGAACGAAGATTGTTAGGATCGGATTTGATCGTGCAAACCGTGGAGAAAGCTAATACTATCCGGAATCACATGAAGGCAGCACAAGATCGGCAGAAGTGTTGGGCCGATATATCGAGAAGACCTCTAGAGTTTGCTGTTGGTGATCTGGTATTCTTGAAGATATCACCTACTAGAGGAGTGATTCGTTTTGGGAGTCGAGGCAAGCTTAGTCCTCGATTCGTGGAGCCTTTCGAGATTTTGGAGCGTGTTGGAGAAGTGGCTTATCGATTGGCGTTACCACAATTTTTGGCGAATGTTCATGATGTGTTTCATGTATCTCAACTCCGTAAGTATGTTCGAGATGAAGCACACGTGCTAGATCATTCGGAGCTGACTGTAAGAGAGGATTTGACCTTTGAGGAACGACCGATGTCGATTGTTGATCGAAGAGAAAAGGTCCTTAATAACAAGGTTATCCCTCTCGTACTTGTTTCTTGGAAAAATCACTCGCATGGAGAATCGACTTGGGAACGAGAAGAAGAAATTCGACAGAACTTTCGACACTTATTCTGGTAGATTCGTGCTGTTTACCTTTTCTTGTCTTGGGAATTTCGAGCACGAAATTCTTTTTGTAGTTGGGTATAATGTAATACCCTAGTTCATTTATACCAGTTCTAGTTCATGTGTTTCTTTATTTATAGTATTTTCCTGATTTATTGTGTTTTGGTTGTGGATAGTGTATTTGACATTTGTATTTGCATCTGACCCGACCCACATGCTTGAAACCAGTCTTAATTCATGTTTATGATTTATCCTGACCTGTAGCATGGACTCGTGCACTTTCATTTTAATTTATACATCTTGAATACTGGCATTTTATCTGGCATTTGCATTTTTACAATATAACATTTTAAGTCACATAAAATATTTTAAAAACATATTGTATGGCCTACATGATACCCCTAGCCCAGTGGTAGTATCCGCACATCTTGTTCTCGTCCTGTTTAGTGAAACGGACTTGTTTGGATGGCTACGCGCACGTGCGTGCATCCGTTCTTGGTGGTATGCATTTTTCGTTATCCGGACATTCATTTTTTATTTTTTGGTCGACATGTATATTTTTCGTATTTTAAAACTGAATTTTAGACCCGACCCGGGCATGTTTTGGACTATATTTGTATTTACCAGAATATCAAATTTTATTTATATAATATTAATTTTATAAATTGATACAAATTAAAATTTAGTTAACTAATAAAATATTTTTTAAATTTAAATCTAAACTAATTTCCTAACAAACTGACAACCTCTTTCTCTCTCTCTCCCTCTCCTCTGCATATATATATTTATATATATTTTATTTATTTATTTTTTTCTTTCCTTATTTAATACACAGCCTCTTCTTCTTACTTCTTCTTCTTCTTTCTTCTTTCTTTTTCTTGATCTTGTTTCTTAATTCCGGTGATCACCGCCGGAGCCATGCTCGTCGCTGACGATCCGAGTGATCCAGTGAACGTACCTGACTTGCGTGATCACCCCCGTGCGTTGTTTGGAACCGTTCCGTGTACCGTGCGCGCGTCGCAACATTTCGCCGACGAAGGACGTTCCGTACACATCCGTTCTTATTCCGTCTAGGCAAGTTAATCTTGCTACATGCTATATAACTCATTATATACCTATTTAAATAAATATCACACCTGTATTTTAAATCAAGCATCCCATGTTTCATATTACAGCCTTTCGACGTTCCGTTTACAACTGTATAGTGCATTTCAGATCTAGGGCATGCAAACCAATCTTAATTACATGCTACATTACTTTAGACGCATCTATTTTAACAAATGGAATACCTGTATTTAAAATCATGCACCCCATGTTTAGTTTTATAACTTTTCGATGTTCCGTTTGCATCCATTCATATCATTTCAGATCTAGATCATGAAAACTTATCTTGTTACATACTGTACTATCATATACTACATCAAATTGAATAGTTATATTTCATATTGCTTAGTTATATGTTCCGCACTTGTTAGTTTATCATTTTACGATTATGTGATACCCGTTTGCATCCATATCATTTAAAAAGTGGGGTCTAAATGAAGAGCTAAGAATAGCTAGGATTTCCAAAAGAAGATGCCATTCGTTTGATGAGAAATAAAAGGGAATATCGAAAATTTGCGTGGCTGAGGCTGAAGCAGCTACTTTCGAAGTAACAGAAAGAAAAGCAACGACTGGAGTGGGAGAGTCAGAGTCGAAAAGAGGATTCCTCACTTCTTTCTCTCATTCAAAACCATGCATGAGACTTTCATCTCGCACGGCTCCTAAGCGATAAAAGAAAGAAGAACTCATCTTCTTTCTTTTTTTATTACCTTTTATTATTATCTTTAATTAGTTTATAATCTGCATTTTATAATGTTACACATTTGAAAATATTATAGTTTACACATGAAACGTCGTTGAAAAGCGGATACGACAAATCTGAAATTTACTGTACACCTTACCTTATAAAATTCATTATAAATCATAAAAAAATCATTAATATACGTTCTTTAGTTCGTTACGAAGCTAACTCAGAATAATATAACTCTATGAAATATTTACTTGCAAAATAAATTTTTTAAATAACGTAAAATGCAAATGAAAATATCTCTAAACTGCTGTCCAGGGAAATTCCAGCAGCAAACTTTCAAGTTCGAATATTCATAACTTTTTGTAGGGACAACCTGAGATGTTTATACTTATAAAAATGAAAACCTTATTGAATTATATTTGTTTTGGTATAAGACACGTCCCTTTTGGAGAACGTTTGTTATTTTTAAGCTATTTTACAAATCAGGGTGACGCTGAATTTCTGAACGGAACTTTCTTGTGTATGGTTAATCAATACCACTTTTATTGGTTATTAATCGGTTTGAATATGTTATCCATGTTAATATTATTATATCAATATCTATTTAATAAATAATAGTTCTTGTGTTTTAATATTCAGCAAATTTTACCGATTTACAGTTTTATAGTATCCGTACGGTTTATTACATATCTAGTTGCACGCCGAGACCATATTATTTCATGTTACTGTTGTATTAGTGCTATATACTTGATTTTGTGCACCCATACTTATTACAGTTTGATTATGAGCACCCACTTGATACTTGTGCACTATATGACATGACCTGATACACTACTACTTAACACGACTTGATACATGTGCACTACTTGACATGATTTGATTCCATGTACACTACCTGACATGACCTGATGTATCACAGCCTGACTTGATACCGATCTTGTTACTAATGCCGACAACCTTGACCTGTTGTCCCTACGGACATTTCCTGTTGTCTATTCAGACAAACCTGTACCTGCTTGATCCTGTGTTGGCATTAGCTCCAGATTTATCAATACCTGACTTGAACACATAACTTGGGGGTATGGGGAAATAAATGATGAAACCTGACTTGTAACTTGACAGTTCGATACCTTTACTGATCAGTCTTACGGGCTAGGCCAGCCCCGGAATGATACTGCTGACATCATTCGTCTTTACATACTACCTTTTACTGCCTAGTGGCACGTCTCGGATTCAGCCTGAGAGTCTTTGACCGTGGTCCCGGGCACGCACGGGATACTATAGAGTTACATCGACGATTCATTAAATTGATTTCAAAGACCTGAGAGTAATTAACCCAGTAGCTTAGTTCAGATTACTCACTGCACATCACATATGTTTTTACCCTTCACTGTTCCTTATTCGTGTTACTGTTCTACTTTTATTACTATTCATACCCATGCCTGCATGTCTTGCTACCCCCTGATTATATTATTATTGATATTATGACGCACCGACGTCTGGGTTTTGCATGGCCCAGATCTTCTACCTTTGTCGCAGGCTGATCAGGAGTACTTCCGCCGTCAGGCCGAGCAGTGAGGATCCAGTTAGTAACCAGTTAGTTTAGTTATTTCCGTACCTTCCAGATTGTTATTGTTAATTGGATTTATTGCTTCCGCATATTATTTCTTGACTCGTTATTTCTGGCTCATGGACATGTACTAGATAGTTTCTTTTATTTTCCTGTTCTTGATATCTATATACAGCCGTAATGTGACTGTGGAGGGATGTTTTCTAGCCACATGTAGCATGATTGGCTCTGTCACGTACCGATCTTAGCGCACTCTGGGAAGCGGGGCGTGACAACAGCAACTATATATTGTATTACAAAACTTATATCTAGTTGTTTCATGCATTTCTAAGTAATATAATATAAAATAAATTATAGTTCTATCAATTGTGCATCTACACATTTAAAGTTTGTCACGAACGGATTTCGGGAGTTCGAATTAAGTCATATTTAAAAACAGTGTGCGAATCAGAACAGATTCTGTCCAGACCCGTCACTAAATATTGTAACACAGTTTTCTATATTTTACGTCGGTTTTAAGTAAAAATTTAAAACTAATAAAATCTAGATCTTTCGATGTACATATCCAAAATACTTGAGTTTGCTCAACTTGGATATCGGTAGACCAAGTTATGTGTCTAAGAAATTGACCGATAAATGCAGTTTTCTTTTTTTACAACCAGTGAATAAAAACGATGAACTTTCTAAACCGTTAAGCGATTAGATCTAAAATTTTTATATCGTGTACACAAAAATATATTCTATCCAAGATAAATTTCTTGAAATTTCCAGAAGTAAAAATTAATTTCTAAAAATTATTTTAAAGGTAAAGGTATTAATATGTCATATGTGAGAATGAGGAAACCATGGTATTCATTCATAACTTCATTTTATTTTATAAAATTTAAATAAATTAATTTAAAATACAGCGACAAACGATATATCCTAATTGGTCTTTGCAATCTTAATATATGAATTGCTAATAGCGACAAAACTGATACAATACTTATTTTCCTGAGAACTTATATATGAATGTATATCATGCCATATCATTTTTCTCTAGCTTTATTGTATTATTAATTAGGGTAAATTTATATGCAAGACATGGAGGAAACTTATAATTCAATTAAACGACAACGTAACTTAAATAAGAGGCAATCATTAGTCTAATCAAAATTATATAACTATACGTGTGTGTTTTGATGTGTTTCCAATATTTATATATGTAACAATATTTTTATTCATTTAAGGACTATGATATGATACGAGAGGCGGTTCATGCTAAAGAGAAAGATAAAGAGAAAGAGATGGAGGTGGAGAAAGATAGAAGGGACTTACAGGTTTTGTAATACGGTATAACAACCGTATTGCCGATTGGTGAAGAAAGTCTCCACTTGATCGAGACTTCGAAAGCTTAAGAAAATTGATGCTTCTTCAAATCTCCAAAGGAAAAAAATTAAAATTGATAAAGAGATAATGACTAAGGTGGGATGAAGAAGAGAGTATTATTTGTATTAAAAGGGATATTAAAATAGGTTTAATAATGATAAAAACTCTTCATAATAATTTTAATTTATTATGAATTCATTTTGGGAGTAAAAAAGAAATTGAAAGGGTGCTCGTTCATTTGGAAATTAAAGAAAATGAAAGGTCTCATTTGTAGGTTATGAGGAAGTTTTAAAAAAATTATATAAAAATAGTTGCAAGAATGGAGATTTGAACATGTGACTTATAGAATAACAATGCAAGGAATTAACCAATAATCTACAAAATTGTTCATGCACATATTTAATAAGAATTAAATATATGTTGTTGCTTAAAGAGAAAGTGGACTTTTAGGCTCATAGTTTTATAAAAGAAAATAAAAATGAGATTGGATTTGGGTTATGGGTTGGATCAGGTCTTGCGTTTAATTTGAAATAGATTAAGATTCAGTTTAAAGAAATGAGTGTGAAAAATAGATTGAATAATAAAATAATATATTTAATAGAAAACAAAATATACGGAAAAATATTAGGAATAAATAAATACAATATTTTACTAAAGAAAAAAACACGAAGGTATATTAATATTGGGGTCGTTACAGAATCACACATGAGGTTAGAGATGCGTAGATAAAGATTTATATTTATGAATTTAAGATTACAAGCATGAGTCATGCTTTTGGGTGCTTGTGGAAGCATGTAGAAGCCATGACTCATCTTGTAATATTGTTTTATTCATAGATATTTATGTTTCTCCCATTCTCATCTTATCTCATAAGTTGATGGTTCACATATCATCCAATTTCATCTCCTTCTTCTTCTCCTCTTTAGGGTTTTTCTTGAGTTGAGAAAAGAAAAGAGAAAAATATTTCTAGTGAGTAAATCTCCTACTTCATCAACATATACTAATCTGGTCCATTAGCTTAAATTGTTTGCTTCACTAATATCTTGATTAGCGAAGAGTGAGCTTGAGTGAAAGAGACTTCAAGATGGATCATCTTTGGCATCGAAGACTACAAGCAAACCCGATCCTTTCTTCAAGTGGAACCTTAAGAAGAGTTCTAGGGACTACAACTTGGAGGTTTAGAAGTGAATGACCGGTCTACAAAGGTTGTAAACACCCATCACTTAGTTTAGAACTAGTTTGCTTGCTTAAAAACCCTAATTCTCTAGTTCGATTCTAGGTTAGTATGATTAGCACTCTAGATTTTTTAAAATTGCATACTTGATACTCATATAAACCTAGTAGAGGTGCTTAAATATACTTTCAGATATTTTATTAAAATTTTAATATTTCATTTACAAAATATTTTTTCACAATTTGTTTTTATTGAAAATACGGATTTATAACTTTATATAATTTTCCAAAGTTTAATTTTTTTTTAAAAAGTCATATTCTTTTAAATCGTATTTTATTTCCTTTCGAGACCGAATTCTGCGTGAGGGGTTCTATATCCCGCTCTACTATCACAAGGACGTGTGATAACCCAGATCATCCGTAAATGGGTTCCCCTAAAAGGGTTGTAGAGACGCAATTGCAAAGATCTTAAAAATATCAATTAAAAACGTTTGTTTGTAAAAATAATGGTATTTTACTGTAAACCGTATTCTTTAAATTAAACCTACATTTAAAATATCGTGCTATGAAACCATAGTGTATATGGTGGGGTGGGTCGTTACCCCATGAATTTCTATAGGTATATATTCTAGCTATCGATAAAAATGTACTTTTAAAGTTCATGGTATTTATCTGAAATTGTTCGATTTATATAGTTATTGAACATGAAATTTTAATTACATAAAAAGGTAAACGATGTGAATAATATGTTAAGGTGATGTCAGAGATTTAGAGTGAAATATTAAACATAGCAAAGGTAACAAAAGTTTGTTTAATAGAAAAGACTACAAGTTTACTCCACTTTATTGATATTGCTTTAGAATGCGATTTGAGTCGAAATGAAAGAGAAGAATAGGGACTTACGGTTTTTTAGAGCGTTGAGAAAAAGAGAGGAATAAGAGGAGGGGTCTTGTGGAGTCGTGGAACCGTCGATTAGTCGCTCCGGTCGTCGAAATAGAATCGCTACTCCTCTTGGCTTGCTTAACTCCACTTGTACTTAGAAAATTTTGGAGAATTTTTGTTATGGATTTAAGAATGGAAGAGCGCTAGGGAATGGGGTGATATTTATAGTGACATTGAGAGTATGGAAATTAAAAAATTGAATTAAAAAGAATTAAAATGATTTTAATAGGGGAATTGAAGTGTCTCTGGAAGAAAGCAGAGTAATCAAATAGGAAAATAGGGTAGTGGGGAGTCAAAGGGACGAGTAAGCGAAGCACGGAAAAATTTGGGGCTATTCCAACCGCCGGTGGCAGGGATCTGGCGGCCCAGAAGAGGCCACGTGCTTTGAAACTCGTGCCCGGTTGTTCAGTCGAAAATATTGCACATTTGATATAACATTTTCCTTACTTTTCTTAAATATTTAAATGTGTTTATTATAAATATAGAACATATGTGGGTTTATCTGCAAGTTTACTCATTACCATATGTTTATATATTATAATTAACATTATGAAGGAAAATATATGCATATAATATTTATAAGATATTTTGATAATTTAAATATGCATATCATATCAAATAATCTTAATCAAATTTCTTAAAGATTTATTACCATATAAAATGATTAAGATTATATCTCTAATATAGCAAATATTACTAATGGAGATTTTATGCAGATTTTGCTCAGGTCAAGAGATCAAGATATTCAAGATGCCAGGATCAAAAATCTGCCAATAAAATCGTAGAATCAATACTGGCAGAAACTCAGGAAATATTTCCAAAATCCAAATATCTAGAGGATCTCCATGTGTCAACATGAAGCCACAGAAGAAAATCCAAACCCCAACTCCTCCAAAGTGCGGCGGTTGCGCGGCCAATTGCCCATATATGCGGCGGATCCACGGCTTAATTATGGCCTTAGAATCTATGATTTTGTGGGGCTGATCGCAACAACATATCTTAACCTATGGGATCTAGGCTTTTTGCTTTTAGGGCTATTTAAAGGACCAAGAGCTAAAGCTAGAAATAATCACCTTTAACACGAAGCAAATCATCGTAAAAGAATAAGTGATCCATGACAGGTCCGCGATACGACGTGATAGAGCGACATGAATATCGACGGAACATCTACTTCCTACGAGGCAGACATCGAGAGCAATTTCTTCTTGTAATCTAAATTCGAAGGATTTGTACTTGTAACGTTGATTAATAAATGTAGATCATTAGCTTAATTATTTCGCATTTACTTTCTGCATTATGATTTCCTTTTCTATCTCTTCTTCTTCTTTTCCAAACATGCGTGAGTAATTCCTAGTTTGCTAGGGTTCATAGAATTAGGGTAGATCAATGAATGATAAAATCTCTTAACTTATTTTATATCTTATAAAATTTATAAACTTTATCAAAAAATCGCTAACATCCTAATCGGGCGCGCTATCAATTTATTGATAGTCTCGACCGCGATTTGAGATCAGATTAACAATTGTTTTGGTAGAGGCTAGACTTGAATAGAGGTCAATGAAAAGATAAGGGTTAAGAGTGGGAACCCAATTCCCTCCAAAAACCCTAATCTTCATTCATCACTATCGATCTAGTTTTAAATCTATTAAAAGATAAAAAGAGTCATCTTTATTTAATCATCCGTTACTACTAAATCCTAACGAACCCAACAAGCCTTCTTCTTATATATTCTACATCCGTGTTCAACATAGATATAGAATCACTCTCCCCTATTTATAATCAACTCTTCTAAACCAAGAGTAAAAGTTCCGCGCATCCCTACGGACGACCCGTACTCATCTCGGCTAGCTACTCGCGACACCGTTGTTGATTGTGGTTACTACACAAACACTTCTTAAAACAGATCAATCAAATGGCACCATTGCTGGGGATACGTGCATAATTTTTTTTCTTGTTATTCGGGTTGAATTCTTATTCAATCCATATCATAAAAATAAAACAAAACTGCAACCTGCATATTTAACGATTAGTGTGTGATTTTTGCGAGAGAATCTAGAGTAACAGAAGCTAGGAATTTAAGATTCAGAGACTTTCAAAGAGGACCAGAGAAGCAAAGGAGCCACTATAGAAAAATTTGATAGAAGACCCCTCCATTTTACGGCGGAACCTCTGCTTAAGCATGGATTTGGCGGCGGAAAGGCGGCGGAGTTGAAGAATTGGAGCCCCAAAAACCTCTGGTATCTTCTTCATATCTTTCTCTCTCCTCTAGAAATCCAATAATTTGATTTTTTGCAGGATTCTTTGCAAAATATCGCCGCTCAAAAATCTTTTGCGTGTTTTGTAATTGGTTTGTTTTTGCATATTTTTAACGGACTTTAAGGGGAAAGACCAAAATTCAGATTAGGTAGGTATTTAATCATCCTTCCTGGGCCCCACAAATTACAAAACCAGCATCCGCATAACCCTACAATAATTAAAAAATATCTAGATCAAGACACTAAGGACCGTCACGCTCAATTAGGATAGAGGAGGGTCGTGAGTAGTCTATCGCTTATCCACATTTCTTTTGTGGTGTCTAGGCAAATGGTTACTTAATTAGGCCCGCTATTTTTGGTGATTCATGTAGCGGATACATCTCACTTACCCGGTATTTACCTGGCCACAAGGGTGATAAAGAGGTGGTAGAGGATTTATCCTGCGACTTGTCCTTTGGAAGTCTAGGAGCGGTCTAGTGACTTGACCTAGGTGACCTTAGTTCTAGGGTTAATTGTGCATTTTTGTGTGATTTGTCTCACGTCCGACACTTTTCAAAACAAACCTTTTTAGTTCTCACACACGCTGTCACGTGCGCTAAACCAGCATAGTGCATGATCGGCTGGACACGGGATTCTAGTGCCCGTCTTGTCCGCGTTTTTGCTATCGACTCCGAAGTCGGTACTTTTTCATCTTCTTTTCCCCCTCCACCCACCACATCGATCGAGATGAACGGTTCTCCATCAGATTTTACCAACACACCCCTGCCACCACCCGTAGGTGCGCAAAATCCACCACGCATCTCTCTCTAAGAGAGATGCTACCCTATACGCGGTCCTCTTCCTACCTGTCTATCTATTCCACCAGCCAATGGGGATAATTTTGAAATTAAACCCCACTCCATCAATCTGTTGCCCAAATTTCACGGGATTGAGTCTGAAGACGCATACGTTTTTATAACCAAATTCAAAAATGTATGCACAATGATAGGCACTACACAACTTTCAGTGGATGCTATGAGATTATGTCTTCTCCCTTTTACCTTGTGCGATCTAGCAGAAAAATTGGCTTTATAACACTTTCGCACACTCTATTGCCAAATAGGATCAATTCGTTGTAGCATTCCTTAAGAAATTTTATCCCAATCATAAGACTGCCCGTGTTCGAAACGATATTAACCAGTTTACCCAGCTTCCCAATAAACTATTTTTGAAATGCTTTGAACGGTTTAAAGATCTGCTAGTCTAATGCCCTCATCACGGAATTAATAGATATGACCTTTGCCGAATTATATATGAGGGTGTTAATCCAGCGAAAAAGCAGATGCTCAAAACCATTTTTCAATGCCATTTCATGTCTAAATACGATGGTGAAGCTTGGCAATTTCTTGAAGATCTCGCGAACAAACTTTACAGTGGGTAAGCGTTAGACCAATGTCATCTAGGGGAGGTATCCATCAGCTCGACGTTTCCATCGCGGTGAAAGCCGAAATGGCCGCGATGCAAAAGAAACTCGACGCCATCGAAAAAAAATTCTCATCTGCCCCCCTAAACCAAGTTACGCTCCCCAAAATTGTGTGTGGTTGCTGTTCCGACCCATCATATTTAACGGAAGAATGTCCTTTGAGTCCACCGTTTCAAGGTTAAGAACAAATTAATGCTACTTTTCAGCAACGACCTAGAAGCGATCCTTATTCTTCCACATACAATCAGGGATGGAGGAATCATCCTAATTTTTCTTGGAACCAAAACCAAACTCAAAATCAAAATCCGTTCCCAAGCCAAAATAACTATCAAAGGCCTCCTCCACAGTAACAGTAACCACCACAATAGATTCAGCACCCCTTTCAACCGCAAACTTTTCAAAATCCGGCCAACAACTCTACATCTTATAATAATTCTTTCCCAGCGGCCGGTACAGAAAAATTATTAAACATTCCACACAAACGAAGGCTAATTTAACATCTTCTATCCAAACATTAGTGCAGCACATCGTTTCCTACGGTGAAATCATAAAATCGATAGAAGCAAAACTTGCACAGAAAAATGCCGCGATAAGTGAGAGAGAGAAAGGGAAACTTCCATCTCAACCTCTACTGAATCCTGACCACTCACAAAGTCATAATGTGAGTATCGTAACCATGTTGAGATCGGGAAGAGTGCTGAACTATCAAGTCGGTGAACAGGTTGATGATGAGAAATCAATTGAAACCCCGGCTTCTACTTCTAACCCTAATTCATCTCATCCACCGCCTTCTTCCGAGCCTATTCTCCGTTTTCCACTAGGCTCGAACCCTCCGCCCACTTTCTCGAGTCAACCTAAAACGATCCCAACTACGATTCTGGGATCGATTCCATCCCCATAAACTTCTTCACAAATGGTGGACCAAACCCTTATTGATAAAGTTCCTTATCCAAATAGGTTAAAGGGCAACAGACCAAGTCCCAAAATGGAGAAGATTGTGAAAATTTTTAAGCGAGTTAACATAAATATTCCCCTCCTAAATGCTATCCACCAAATTCCGTCCTATGCGAAAATTCTAAAGGACTTGTGCACTAGGAAAATGAAAATTCAAGTATCTAAAAAAGTTTTCCTAGCGAGTAATGTGAGCACTGCTTTTATCCAACAATTACCCAAGAAACGAAAAGACCCCGGAAGTCCTACAATATCCATTTCTGTTAGGGCTAAAAACATCAATCGTTCTCTACTCGATTTAGGTGCGAGTGCTAACTTGCTTCCGTATTCTGTCTATGAGCAATTAGGCATCGGCGGGTTAAAACCGGCGCACTGCACTCTTCGGATGGGCGATCGATCTATCACCCAACTTAGGGGTGAGCTAGAGGACGTGTTAATCAAAGTCGGGGAATTTATATTTCTTGTGGACATCATAGTTATTGATACACAGCCTGTAGAAAACTCCCGAAACCAAATCCCGGTGATTCTAGGTCGGCCTTTTCTAGCGACTTCTAACGCGATAATCAATTGTCGAAATAGTTCTATGACCCTATCCTTTAGGAAGATGTCAATTGAGCTTAACATTTACAAGTTGGGAAGTGAGCCCTCCGTACCCTATGCTCAAGTATGTTCTGTTGAAAGGATGGAATCCGACAGTAGCGAATTTGAACAGCTTCACGATACTGATCTTGACTCCGCTAATACGTTGTTGTTTGACCATACTATTTATTATACACATACAGACCCTTCTATCGAGCTGTCCGGGTCAGCATCTAACGCTAAATATGAACCTTTTATGGAGTCCGAGTATTATCCTGTTCTTTCCGATGAGATTATTATTCGGGATATCGATGAAAGCTTTGAAGACATTTTCGCCGAAAAACTCACATTTTTAGAAGACATGGGTGTTGTGATGAATCAACCCCCACTCAAAGAAGTTGAACCGCCATCTCTTCTTCTTATCAAGAACGAGAATGCGAGTAATCCATCATCATTATTTCTTCTGTACAAACTGAGACGTACACATGTTCTATTACACTTCTTTTCTCCTCCCCACTTCTTCACGTCTATAGGTGACATGATCTTCTACCAACCAGTGCGTTATATCGATAAAATATATGAATGGTTGGTGTTGACTTTTGGTCTTTGTAAAACTTTATATTGACCAATAACTTTACCCCCCTCTTTATAATTTTAAATGTATATACGGTTTCACTCAAGTTTGGGAGGAGGGAGAAAATATTTTGGCTCTTAAAAGAAAATAATTTTTTACAAAATTGTGAACCAAAAATAAGTTTGGGGATGATTTCACTGTTATTTATTCATGTCCCCGTTACTAAATTTTCCTCCCAACTCTACAGTTTTTTAGCTTAACAGATGATATCAGTGAGGACACTGCTACAAACAGATTTGGGAGAGGTTTGTACTTATTCACGCATTATTTTGCATAATCATAAATATAAGCACAAAATTTTTTTATAATGAAAGTTTGAAAGTGAAAATTACATATGAAAGATAGGAATAGTTTGAGAAAAGCAAGAAAGTTAGATGTTTTCTTAAACGAAGGTATTAATAAGTGGTTATGAGCTGTTGTTCCAAGGGTTAGTAAGATGAAAGGAATCACTAATCTGAGGATAGATCTAAATTTGAAAAATAACCCCTATTTGTTGGGGAAAAAATTGCACCCCGGTTAACCAAGTCAAAGTCAAAGTCAACCCCAAGTAAGCGGGCCCAAGCCCTGGTCAAGTGGGCCCATGCTCAGGTCGATCCCCGCTGCTGGCCTCTCCCATGCCAAAATGGAAATCATGTAATAAATAATTTTGATTTAATTTTTATGAATAAATGTAAGAAAAATGGGCATAAAGCCAAATATTTGTAAAGCCCATGGCTCATGTGCAAAAGAAATAAGCACATGAGGCATGAGATGTGCAAAATGCCATTTTGTAAAGCCCAAGTGGCTATGTATAAATTTATAAGCCTATATAAGGCAACATGATAATGAAATGAAGAAAAAAAATTAATTCATTCCCCCTCAAAAATTAGGGTTTCTGTGCATCCTTCTCATTCCTCAAGGTTCTAAACCTTATCTTTTTTGAATTCTGTTCGGCTGGGTAATGATTCGGAGTCCTTGATTTGTGACAAGGGTGTGCCAAGTTTAGGGACGCGTTTGTGTACCTGATATTATTGGGTAGAGACGTGAAATCCTAGAGCAGGCACATTTGTCAACTCTCTGTACTCATCCAAGTCCCACCAACATTTAACTGACTTGTGAGATAGTTACGGGTGGGCAGGGATGGAAAAAGAGAAGTCTCGGGATTCGTTTCAAAGTGTCTGTCCAGTTGTGTGCTTGGGTTGAGCAACTGAGACCGGCGGGAGAGTTTCAACCTTTAACCGTTTCGAAGAGGGAATGGGAGCAAGTCTCCACAAATTTCGTTACGGTGTCTACCCAGGTTTAGTCAGGGTGTGACTCCATTCGGATGCTTGTCGTCCGGTTATACTCAGTTTGCTCAGTTGTTCTTTGTTAAGTTTATGTGTATGCATTAATTGTTGTCGGTAGTTGGGGATCGTCACTCGCCATTGTTAGGGTTCTTCGATAGCTGTTATCAGGAGACACTCCAATTGGCAACCTTTAGGTTTAGGGGTTAGGTCGTGTCGATCACCAGTCTGTTTTTCTAACTCCGCGTTGTAGGATTTTTGGACCTCAGCTTGTCTAGAGATTTCGGAGATGATCCAGTTATTTTAGGTCAGGATGAGAATTGTCCATTTCGGACAGAGGTCATATGCCGACCAAGATGGTCGCAGATTCGAGTTCGCAGTGGCAGATCATGTATTCCTACGGATTTTTCCGATAAATGACATGTTGAGTTTTGGGAAGCTTATCTCAGGATTGTAGGTCTTTTTAAGTTCCTTAAAGCGAGTTAGTATCGTTACTTTTAATTTGGCATTTTCGCCCAGATTATTGAGTATTCACCCCGTATTTTCATGTCGATAATTTGCAATTACCTTCATGACCTTTCTTACTTGATTCAGCACCAGACCATTTAGTTCGAGCGCGATCTTTCGTTCACCTAGCAACCAGTCGTAATATTGGACCGACAGGTGAAGAAACTTCGATCGAAGGTCTTGCAATCAGTGAAGGTGCTTTGGCGCAACCCGAATGGTGAAGAGATCACTTGGGAGGCCGAGGGCGAGATGCGGAAGAAGTTCTCTCATCTCTTCGAAGGTACGCGTAGCAGTATATTTTTAAATTCAGGGACGAATTTCTTTAAGGGGGGAAGATTGTAACACCTTAGGATGTGTTTAGTGGCTAATTATATTTTAATATATGGTTTTTAATAAAAAATTTACCAAATTGAGTTTCAAATATTTTATCCTATTTAATGAATATTTTATTAGATTTTTCCTAGGCTTGCACACACTTGTGCATGTAAACTAGGGTTTTAATTTGGGATTAAACCATGATTAGCAACCATGGTGGGTTAAACCTTTCCCTTAAGATAATTTTATAATTTGAATTAAGTGTTATTGGGTTTTTTTTATTTAATTATGTGTTCTTTTTTTATGGAAATGATTTGTTCTTTGTTGACTTGGTGAGAGAGAGAGGGAGTATGGGCTTCATGGCATGAGCCATGCTCATTAAATGATGAGAGAGAGGGGAGGTGTTTGACTTGTGCTCTCATTCTCACTCTCACTTCTCTCATTCTTTCTCTCATACACACACACACCCTCATCCATTACAGCAGCAACAGCAACAGGAGTTGAAGGAGCAACAGCAAGCAGCAGAAGCAGCAGCAGCAGCAGAAGAGGCAGCAGCATCAGCAGCTGAAGCAACAGCAACAACATCACAGCAGCAGCAGCAGCTCCTTCCCCTCTTCTCCTCCTCCTTTCTCCTTGCACCTAGGGTCTAGTAAGGTATAATCTCTGAGCCTAACTCTCTAGTTTACTTAACTTGTGTAGAATTAGCTTCGGTTTGTGTAAAATGTGAGATTTAGTGCTTGATTTGATGAATTGTGTGGAGTTTTGTCCAAGTGATGTTAGTGTTGGTTAACATAGCCTAATCAAGTGTTATTAAAGCCAAGTAAACCTAGATAAACCCCAGATTTCACCAAAATACCATAGGGTTTCATTTTGTGCAAAATTTAGCGTTTTTAAGCGAGATTTCACCTTTCTGTGATCTGCTATAGACCCGGGCACTTCAGATAAAATCCGAGTTAACTGTAGACTACTTGGGAGACCCTGACCACACCACCAGAGCATGAACCCCAGACACCCTACCCTGGCCGCCATTTTAATCATTCTGGCCGCAAATTGCGGCCAGACAGGAGAGTTAGGGGTTAAGGTTTTGGCTGTGGGAGTCAGCTACATATTCTAGTGTTTTGGCATGTGCAATTTTGTAAGTTTCTCTCTGTAGGAAAATCTGGGACGATATATCGCTTTTCTAGTACGTTTAGTTCGCGCGATACGTTAGTGGGTTCTGTGATCCAGCGTGTCGCGGCGTGTCGGGATAGTTTTAGACGCGTATACACACGTTTTAGTGTATCGTACACAAGCGCTTTTAGTTCGCGATGCGAGTGTATCGTTTGACTTCAATATCGCGTTTTGCGAGATATTTTCTTATGTGGATTTTCCTTGTGTGAATTCTAGGTTCGCAGGCGGGTACGTCGGACGGAGCAAAGAAAGGGAAGCAGGTGGTTGGCTACGAGTAGCGCACGACCAGGTGAGTAGATTTAACATCTATGGGGAAATCGCCCGTATGGCGTTAAGCGTCAGGGCGTGTTAGGATATTTAGTCGTAGATGTTCATATGGACTAGTATCATACCTTCTTGTTGCATATAGAAATGATAGCATAGAACACTGCACTGTCACTAACGGTTCAAGCTGCACGAGCACTATTTGTATGTTACACTCACACTATTAGTGATTGCCATGACACTCGCACTATAGGGTTGCTACGCATTATACATATCGTTTGATTGCTGCATCATTGATGATTGTCATGACTTGTCACATATTGACATATATTGATATCTTCATACTTGCGCACATGCACACTATATATTCATACCAGTGCATATATATATTGATATCTTCATACTTGCGCACATGCACACTATATATTCATACCAGTGCACACATATATTGATATCTTCATACTTGCGCACATGCACACTATATATTCATACCAGTGCACACATATATTGATATCTTCATACTTGCGCACATGCACACTATATATTCATACCAGTGCACACGCATATTGATATCTTTATACTTGCGCACATGCACACTATATATTCATACCAGTGCATACACATATTGATATCTTCATACTTGCGCACATGCACACCGTATATTCATACCAGTGCACACATATATTGATATCTTCATACTTGCGCACATGCACACCGTATATTCATACCAGTGCACACATATATTGATATCTTCATACTTGCGCACATGCACACTGTATATTCATACCAGTGCATACATATATTGATATCTTCATACTTGCATGGATTTACGCATTGAGTTTTGGATTCATATGATTTCTGGATTTGAGAACCGAGGTAATCCTTTTAAGAAAATACACATTATTTAAAAACCCGATTTCTCTTGATATGATATTTCAGTGCGTCCACCATGCGTTTTCTCGGTTCTGAGACGTGTGATATGTGAACCCGAATCGAGGAGTTAGATGATCCGATTGCGGATACATGGTGGGCCCGGTATGGTATCCTGGGGCGAGAACGGATCGCTGTGCAGTAGACGGTGAGCCTGGCGGTGGGACTACTACCTACCGGTGATTAGTTAGATCTGGCGGTTATCCGGAGGATACTGACCAGTGATGATAGATGGATACGGGACGATCCGTACTGCCGGGGCCGAGGGCCGATTCCACAGACGGATCCCGATACTTGAGGATTTGCGTGTCGAAGCTAGACACGATGATTCATGATATTTTAGTGTGCCGATGCTAGGCACCCATAATTCTATGAGATTTACATGATTTGGGTATATGGATGGACACTGATTATTTTCCACGTTGATATTCCGTGTACATATTAATTATTCCTATGCTCAGTATTCAGTATTTTACATCTCATCCTGTATCTGTTGTACCTGATAGAGTACATTTGCTATGCACGATTATTGCATACCTTGCTCATCATATAGATGTTATTAGATTGTATTTGCTATGCACGATTATTGCATACCTTGCTCATCATATAGATGTTATTAGATTGTATTTTCTATGCACGATTATTGCATACCTTGCTCATCATATAGATGTTATTAGATTGCATTTGCTATGCACGATTATTGCATACCTTGCTCATCATATAGATGTTATTAGATTGCATTTGCTATACACGATTATTGCATACCCTGCTTATCATTTAGAGATGTTGTTAGATCGTACTTGATGCATGATTGCTGCTCATATACTTCATCATATAGATGTTATCTGTTGGCATAGGTTAGAGTATCGCAGCACGTGCATACTCGCGATTACCTTTATATGTTATTTACTACTCACGAGTTGGCAACTCACCCCCGTTGTGCCACAGTGTTTGCAGGTTACCCCTCGGAGTAGTCGCGGCAGGCTGCTTTCCTATATCTTTTTGGCTACGGATACCACTGCAGTTTGTATATATGTTGTTACACACACACACACACACACACACACACACACACACACACACACACACACACATATATATATATATATATTTGAGGATAATTTCGATATAACATCATGAGATAAGGTATGATATGGTATGATGACACGAGTCGATATGATATATTATATGATGATATGAGACGATACATATTCATGATGCTATGCGAGATGATATGGCAAATGACGATATATGAAGAGATGAGATGATATGATGCACGTGACGATAGTTCCGTACTCTTGATTTGATAATACCGTACGATAGATTATACCGTACGTGATAGTATGAGGATGGATCACCGACTTATGTATGTATCGACTCGGAAAAATATTGTTTTTTTAATCACTTAAGTAGATGTTAGGATATATTTAGAGCCACACCTATTTTCAAAACTAACAAATCGTTATGCACTTTTAAATGACAACCTCAAGAGATACTACGGATTTTCAAATGGTATCTTTTTCTCAAAAACACCGTAGCCCCCATTTTCAAAAACAACGAGTCGTACTATTTTAAACTATAACTGTATGTCTCATATATAATTACGTATTTTATACTGTTTGCGTTTATACTTTCCACTTTTTGTTACGCTCGTATTATTTTCATTTGCGACATGCATACTACGTTCCTTGTCCTTATCTTTGTATGACTTCGTCTGCTAGGACACACGCACCATTACTGATGATGCGCATGTTGTACGTACACATACTCGTCGGCTCACACACTCATCATCGGTAATTGCCATGCCACGTACACATTAGAAATCGCTACTTCACCGTATCACCTTATAACCAGCAGCATTTTAGTTATTATTTAGTAAACACGTACCACACTTACTAGTTCAATTATCGCATTTCCTTACCTAGTGAAATGACACGATCATATGGAAACACTTGCTATACTTTACAGTATTGTTTTGTGCCTATACATATTGTTTCATCATTGTTACATGCTTATGAGATTCTGTTTTCATGAGATTTTTAGACCGCAGATACATTTTAAAAACTTATGATTGTTTTAAAAACGTGGTTTCTCTTGATATGATATTTCGACATCCACTATGAGTTTTCTCGGTGCTGAGCTATGATGATTACCCGATTCGAGGAGTGAGGAGTCACAGTCTGCAGGTATATGGTGGATCCTGTACGGTACCCTGGGGGCAAGAAGATCGTATAGAAAGGAGTTGAACCCGGCAGAGGAACACTACCTACCGGTGACAGTATTGGACTCGGCGCATATCCGGAGGATACCGACCAGAGTGATATAAGACATATGGATATGAGGACCGATCTGATGAGACGATGCCAGAGATATGATGATTTACGTGTCGATGCTGGACACGGGTTTTTATGATGATTTCGAGTATCGATGCTGGGCACACAAGTTTCATGATGATTTGATGTGTCGTTGATGGACACATGTTGGATGATACATATATATACATACACATGACACTGATGACATGGTACCACATTTTGACACAGGCACGATATCATTGTTATTATACTTATGTATACACGATCACCCTCATTATCACACGACATTATATTAATATATTACTGTATGACATAGGAGATCGCCATACATTCGATTTCTACCTGATGATATCTTCTACTCACGAGTTGGTAACTCACCCCCATTGTGCCATATTTTTCTGGCAGGATCGACTGCTCAGACTCAGTAGCGGCTTACTGGCACATTGCTCCTTTCTGGGTGATTTGCATTGGTAGGTGGATTACAGTACAGAGCGTAACCACCGTTGTATATATATTATTCATTTGTATCTAGTTAAAAGCTTCATCAACCAGACTATGTATATTTGGTAGACCTAGAGACTGGTTTGTATATTCTTTGTATTTCGAGTCGAGACTTGTATATATTCCTATATTGGATTTGATAGTGTTTTGGTTTTCTCTATTCTTTTCTGTGATTGATCTTCACCTTGGGCGTCGTATATTCTTATTTCCGTGGTTTTGATTCCGCCAATTGGCGAAGAGCTACTTGGGGATGCCTATAATATTGTTATGTATTAGTTTTGGATCAAAATTTATAAAGGAGGTGCTGCCCAAATTTCAAATGACGAAAATGTTTTTCAAATATAGTATACAACCCTTTCGTATTTCATATAACGTTACTTATACTTTCTAAGAAAGAACATGAATATATTATACCCTTATTACAAAACTTCACCTCAATTATTTTCTTAAAAAGGTTTAGATTTCTGGGCTTCGTCTTACTTGGGTTACAGTAGGATCCTATAGACTTCACGTGCTTTAAGTGCCGGTTACGTGCCAATTCCGGGTCATGACAAATTTAGTATCAGAGCATTAGGTTTAACTTTAGTTCGAGTCTATATTTGACTATGCGGAGTCTAGGGCATATATATATTTCGGAACCTACGCTCGACCTTACAGAACTTAGACTTGACCGAGGGGGTATTAGACCCGAACTTTCGTTACGTAGGTTGACCTTGGTTGATGGAGCAGGTAACTCAAGTAGAGTGATGTACCATGGGTATGCTTCACGACATACTTACGATACGCTGCTCCGCTTAAGTAACCTTAGGATGTGTATTATTATGAGCCCTGTATTTCTATTCGTTCTCATGATCCACCCTCATCGATATTTGATTGTGATTTCTCTTACCTTGGCTACGCAAGCTGAGAGGGCTGCGACTAGAGATGCGATCAGAGCAAGCTCGTCAGGGATGAGGAGTGACCAGAATGTATTCCGGTGACATAGGAACGTATTGATTTATTGTTTATGCTAGGATTTCTCGTTTGAGACGAGCATTCGGGATTTGCACCAGAGGATCGGGCCATGCTTAAGACCAGCCAGCCAGATTGAGAGGACTGTTGACGTACAGCCTAATCCAGAGATCGATGTGTTGTCTACCATGCAATCAAATATACCAGCCGTTGCTGAGATTGACGAGATATCGCTTCCAGATCTCACGAAGCTAAAAACTCATGAGCTTACAGGCAGGAATGTGACAGAAGGTCCCTAGTCATTCTTGGATAAAATGACTAGGAAAATTCGTTTGTTTGGATGCCCCGACGCAAGATCGGTTAAGTTGAATAACTCCAGTTCGAAGGGTCTTGCTCAGACATGGCGTGAATCGATTCGAGAAGAGAGGATGAGCAAAGCGTATTCCTCTGATGACTTGGACGAATTCCAGGGACGTAATTGTCCAGCTGTCTTCTACAGAGTGTGGAAGATACCGAATTCGTAGATTTGAGCCCTTGCGAGAGACTCTAGATTTAACTGTAACCGAGGATGAATTGCAGTACGAAGCCATCAAGATATGATTCTAATTAGGACGATAATGAAGAAAGGTAGAGTAAGAGGTTCGTGAGAGATCCTAACGAGTTGTCGTTCCTCTCCATCGATGCCAGAGGCTTGATACGTATGCAGAGATGTTGGATACGACCACATTTCCAGAGAAAGTCGTGATGAGATTGCAACTGTTCCAGAACAGGAACAAATTAAATTAAGAGTGCCAACTTCTGGGCAGTTCGGCAGGGATGATATTTGAAGAGACCATGGCAGGTTCTTTCCGGGACACTTCGGCGATAAAGATTTAGACCCAGGATCAGTTGTATGGCATGCACTCAGAGGGCCAGAGACCGCCATCATTGACGTGCTACATTACGAGTGGCCATATTAATTGGCCAGGAGATTTCAGAGAGGCGTCAGAGCAGGACTGTTTCCATCCCTACTCCTAATCAGGCTGTCAAGCCGAGAAATCATTGAATAGGTGATCCACAGAGAAAACAAGGACCCAGAGACAAAGGACGCTAGACCGTAAGCAGGAGGCAAGTAAATATTCTTGCTCTGCCAGTTTTGAGTGCACTGGCACCTCTCGACATTGAAAGAGGTGTACTTCAATGTCATTTATTTGCAATTTGTATTTTGGTGATTCGGATATCACGTTTTCATCGTTTTGATTCTGGTATTTTGATGATTGAGTTTCGTGATTGATATTTTTATGCACCTTAAATGCACCAGAAGGATATTTTTCCTTGTGCACAACAATTGCACTTGATTCATATTTTTGTACACAGGTTATACTTTATTTTTGTTTTTGTGCATAGCCATTGCACTCGACACGAAGTTGCACATACTTATGATTTCGTACACTTTGGTATACTCGATTTTGATCTCGTGCATATTGTATACCGCGGATTTTGATTCATACACTCGATATTGTTCCTATGCGCTTTCGATGCATCGATGAGTTTTCGTGCACCGTGTGCACTTGATATTCGTTTTCGTACACCCTGTTGCACTATATTTATGTTTTTGTGCACCGTATGCACTTGATATTCATTTTCGTGCACCCTATTGCACTAGATACTTTTGTGCGGACCTGACGCACTTGATTTAGATTTTCGCGCATACTTAGTGCACTTGATGCGATTTTGTGCACATTAGATGCACTCAATTGAGATTTTTCATGCATATGAGTTGCACTCGGTTGAGATTTTAGTGCACTCTAGATGCACTTAATATAATTATCGTGCACACCCGTTGCGCTTGACAAATGCTTCTGTGCACACCCGTTGCACTTAGTTTTTGCTTTCCTGCACATTCATGCCACTTAGATTTCACTTTGATTTTCGTGCGCAACAGATGTACGTGGTATTTCCATATGCACTGTTCACTGCCGAAAGACCGAACCGAGACATTGGGACATCTGGCCTGAATTTGGGGGCAGATGCTATTTGGATTTATCCATCCACCTCTCCGAAGATACCAAGTTGATTTATGGAACCATATATCAGAGGTTTGGACAGACGCGACCGTTATAACAGACTTTATCAGACCCCCCTCATTTTATTAGGGTTTTTTTTATTGTGGGGACGCTCTTCCCTACAGGCACAAGCCCCTGCAGTTAATTACGTTACTGCATTGCGATAACCACTTTATCTTGCTCCGGAAGTTCACTTCGTGTCGTGTGTGTTTTTGTTTGTTTAGGTTGCCCGTGGATTGTATATGGAGACTGGTTTATATCGTCTCCCGTAGGGCGCGGGTTAGTCCAAATCCGTATATTTTAGATTTGGGCTTAGGTTTATTTAAGGACCATTAATCTGATTTGAGATTAAGATCAACTTAAATGTGTGAGCATTTGGGCTCAATTTGTTCTTGCTAATGATGCGTTAGTCTAATTTGAGACTAAGATCAACTTAGCAAAATTTCAAGGATTATTTTATTTAAGATCCAGCAAAAGAGCATTTGGGCTCAGCTGCAAGAAAATTTCAGAGACTTAGCCAATTTGGGCTAAGTCTACTTAGCCTTTTTTTATTCAAAAGTGCTAAGCACTTATTTGGACTCTGTTTGTTCAGCCCTTTTCTTTTCATGTAAAAGTGCTAAGCACTTAATTGATCTCTGATGCTCATATGAATGTCATGTGAAGCATTCAGTCATCGACGCTGCCCAATAAATGTTGAACACTTTTAGTCATTTTGACTAAATGTGAAGTGCTAAGCACTTTTTATATGACGTCCACGTGAGCTGCACGTGCGGCGCTTGGCGTTGCCTAATCAGTGCTAAGCATTCAACCGTTTTGGCTATATATGAAGTGCTCAACCCTTTTTGTATGGCGTCCACGTGAGAAGCACGTGCAGTGCTGGGCGCTGCCCAATTAGTGCTAAGCACTTAGCTGTCTTCGGCTGCATAGGGAGCGCTGAGTACTTTTATTCAACGCCCACGTGTTTCACGTGAGGTGCTGACCTTCTGTTTTGGGCGTCCGCGTGTTTTTCACGTGAGGCGCTAAGCGCTGTTAAAAGGGGGTGCCCACGTGAGGAGCACGTAAGGCGCTGGTCTTCTTTCCTTTTTTAGAGATTAAATCTCTGTTAGTGGCATTTTGACCATTAATGATCACCAAAATCTTCATTTTTTAAAAATCTGTGATCAGATTTTTCTTTAATAACTAAGTTCTTTTATAGGTTATTTTTCCTTTTGTTTTTCTTTTGGACCTAATTCTTTTCTGAATCTTTGATTCTCAAGAACAAGATCCTCCCGATGAGAATTAAATTCTCAACTTGTGGGAGACTTGTCTTGTGGATCTCTGATCCCGAGAAAAAACTAAGTTCTTTTAGAAGGGTTAAACCCTTAAAATAGGTAAAAAGTGATATTTTGATCTCTGGATTTATTTTACCTAGGTTTCTTTTGAAAGGGATGTCTTCCTCTCTAAGGGTTGAATTCTCTAATGTTTTTGGAAGCTTTCTGTATTTTTCAGAAACCTATGGGAGGTTTTTTCTCTCCTTCCCCTTTGATTAATATTTTTGCTCCTATTTATAGGAGAAGAGAAAAATCAATTTGTTGAGAAAATCTTTCATTGGGAGATCATGATTGATTTCTTGATCAATCAAAATGATCTTTTAGATCAATCGGTGAATTTTATTCACCGTTTGATTTTTAATCTAGAGGTTCTCTGTTTAAAAGAGAACGTTTCTTGTTTGTTTAACAAGATTAGGAAATATTTTCCTAAGATAGAATTTTATTCTATCATATGAATATCTTGTCAGTTTAACAAAATTAGCAATATATTTTTCTAACATAGAATTTAATTCTATTATATGAATATCTTATTAGTTTAACAAGATTAGGAAAATATTTTCCTTAGAATTTTATTCTATCAGATGATTTAATTGGTGATATTTTATCCCCATTGGATTTTAAATCCAAGATTTTCTATTAGGGAAATAACTTTCCATATTAGAAAGATCAAGGAAAATATTTCCTAAATAGAATTTAATTCTATCATTTGATGATTTTAAATCACCGTTCGATTTTTGATCCAACGGTTCTCTGTTTAACAGAGAATATTTGATCAGAGAGATATTTTTTCCCTAATAGAATTTAATTCTATCATTTTGATGATTTATTATCACTATTGAATTTTTTATCCAACGGCCCTGTTTAACAGAGAATATCCCAGATTTTAGGTAAATATTCCCCATGTAGAATTTAATTCTACCCTCTTTAATTTGGGCGCTGATACTCACGTGCTATGCACGAGGGTGCTGCCTAAGAATTTAATTTTTTTATAAGTATTCACTCTCGTGCTTTGCACGCCAGCGCTCACGTGTGTTCTACGTGAGGCGCCACTATAGAATTTAATCTTAACAGAGGATGGCGCTGGCGCTCCCGTAGAAAACACGTGAGGCGCTCAAGGATTTAATCCTATCTGAGGCGATAGTTACATGCTTTGCATGTAGGTACATGTGTTTAACACGTGGAGCTTTCCCTTTATTTTTATAAGAGAACAGCAAGCTCTGAGCTAAAAAATTTTGGCGGGAAAAAATGCCCCCCGCTACTTTGCCCACGTAAGTTTGTACATGGGTTAAGTAGTGCAAAATAAAGCATTACAATAGAATTGATGGCTTAGGAGACAAGTTTAGGATCCCTGTCGCCAAAGACTTTTTCATCTTCATGAGTCGTAAGGGTCTCAAGAAGGTTTTTCTCCCTATGAGCCGTGAGGATCTCATAGAAGCGTATTTTCCCTAGAAATCGTGAGGATTCCTAAGTGTCTTTCACCTTCATGAGTCGTAAGAATCTCACGCAAGTATTTTCTCCTTACAAGTCGAGAGGACCCGCAAGTGGCTTATTCACTTTATTGGTGAATGTGGCCCATGGATAGTATACAAGAGCCAGTTTGAACCTCCTTGTAAGGCAGCGATGACTTAGGAAACAGATTTAGATCTGTCGCCTAAGGCTTTTCAACTTTATGAGCCGTGAGGGTCTCATAAAGATATTTCTCCCTACGAGTCGAGAGGATCTCGTAGGTTTATTTTCTCCTTAGGAGTCGTGAAGGCTCCTAAGTGTGTTTTCTCTTGAGAGTCGTAAGGATCTCACAAGAGAATTTTCTCCTTACGAGTCGAGAGGACTCGCAAGTAGTTTTTCCTCCTCATCGGTATGCGACTTTGGAGAATGTGGCCCGTGGATAGTATACAAGAGTCAGTTTGGACCTTCTTGTAGGGCCACGATGGCTAAGAAAACATGTTTAGATCTGTCGCCTAAGGCTTTTCAACTTTATGAGCCATGAAGGTCTAATA